>JAUTXW010000215.1:0-1200000 GCA_030620095.1 Kuschelorhynchus macadamiae
ACAAATATTAGGGCGCTGGGTACGCAACATCTCCTAATCTGTATGGACATAGCCTACATCACAATAATTCAGTAATAATACCACAGATAATATTCAACGCAAATCGCTAAAAATTATACTAATGTTCTGAAATAACCACCAGGTGGCGCAGTAGACGTTAATAAGCATAGTTTTACTCGCAATTTTACTTTTCTCTATATTTTTTTGTAGTTTACTCTATTTTCAGTAAGTTAGATATTATAAGGTAATAAATAAGAAAAATCCTAATATATTCAACCGTTGCAAATCTCCGTATTTTCTTAAAATCGACAATTTATGCACAAGAATAACAATAAACTAAAAACATAGATAAATAATAATTCCTTAACAATTTTCTGCTACATCAAGCAAAAAAAATAGTAGGCTGTGAAAACAAAATTGAAAGTAATACGTCAAAAAATAAACAATAGTTTCTTGTCAGTGCCTTTTAGTTGCTATTTATCGTTCTTGAATTTCCTAATAGTATTGCTATCATTTCGCGTTTTTGTCCGAGATTTTCGTGTTTTTTGAGTTTTTCTAGTTGCTGTTGTTCATGTTATTGTTGTAGTTCGTATTTTTCTTGTTCAAGATTTGTTATTGTTCGTGTTGCGTTGTGTTAAGAACAAAATGATTTATACAAATCAAGAACTATTCTACATGATAGGTGTTTATTTTGAATGTTTGAGAAATGCTACGGTTGCTGCAAGAGTATATGCGCAGGAATATCCACAGAAACGCCACCCAAGTAAAAAGGTTTTTCTTCGGGTGATCCAACGTTTGCGAACCACTGGAAACGTGCATATTCCCATATACCGCAGACAACGCAGAGGACGCACCGAAGAGAATGTAATTAATGTGCTAGCGTATATCGAGTTTAATCCTCAACTAAGTACTCGAATTATTGCGCTAGACCTAGGAGTAACGCGAACCACTGTTCAAAATATACTCAAAGAGCACAGGTAAGCAACGACATTGCAAATATAAACTGGACATATTTTTTAACAAAAGTCACGTGATTCTGATGTCACATAGGTCTTTAAGCCTAGAAAACCAATAATTTCCTGGAACATCAATTAAATATCTTCATCTTGTTTTAGGTTACATCCATATCACTTAGTGCTGCATCAGGAATTGACTGCTGCAGATTTTGATCACAGACTAAACCATTGTCACTGGCTTTTGGGTGTAATGAGGGAAGATCGGCAATTTCTGAGGCGAATATTGTGGACCGATGAGGCTACCTTCCAGAGCGATGGACGTGTCAATCTTCACAATACACATTATTGGTCCAGAACAAATCCACATTGGATGCGCGAAGTCCAGCACCAAGGCCGTTGGTCTGTAAATTGTTGGGCAGGGATTTTAGGCGGACGAATTATCGGACCATTTTTTTCGACAATCCATTGAATGGTGAGAGATATCTAAGATTTTTAAGGGAGGAATTGCCGATTTTGTTGGAGGACGTACCTCTGAACGTCCGACAACGATTGGTATACCAGCACGATGGTTGTCCAGCGCACTTCGCCGTCAACGTTCGGGAATTTTTAGATGCCCACTATCCTGGCCGATGGATAGGGCGAGGCGTCACCCTTCCATGGCCAGCTAGGTCACCCGACCTAACGTGTTTAGATTTTTATTTATGGGGTCGAGTGAAAGATTTAGTTTTTGCCACCAGACCCACTACACGGGAAAATATGATTCAGCGAATAAGAGACTGTATAAATACTATTTCAGTTGCTGAACTGGAGGCTGCAGTTTTATCCACGCGAGATAGGATGCATAAGTGCATCGAAAACGATGGCCGACAATTTGAACATTTAGGGCGGCATTAATTGAATTATATTTTTATTATCGTTTCTTTCACACGTTCCATTTAAATGGCTTTCATTTCCCATTATAATGAAAATTTAATATTGCACTTATTGACTCCTACTGCGCCACCTGGTGGTTATTTCAGAACATTAGTATAATTTTTAGCGATTTGCGTTGAATATTATCTGTGGTATTATTACTGAATTATTGTGATGTAGGCTATGTCCATACAGATTAGGGAGATGTTGCGTACCCAGCGCCCTAATATTTGTTTTATTTATATTTCCGGTTTGAAAAAAGTTAGGAAGCTGAAATTTGCACTGACTTATTGAGAATTTCCTCCTCTATTAAATTGTGTTAAAAGAGATATAGCGTGCTATTTAAAATTTTCAAAATAATGCGTAATAATTGTTGTGATGTCAATCAGCGCCCTCTAGTTACCACGGCGAAATCAAATCGGATTTTTTTTTTACATCAGATTATTAGTTAAGATGGGCTCTTTTAAACGAGACCTAGTTTGTTCAATTCCGTTGACTTATAACGGAGTTATTGACATTTAAATAAAAACATGTTTGACCTTCCCCCACCACTACATTTTACGAGATAGAGCAAAATATCCTTAACAAAAAAATCACAATTTTTCTACTCTTTACGATGGCAGTATTTATAATATACCTTTACATGAATATTTTTTAAGAAACAGCCCTTTTTCTGATTGACCATAACAGTTGCGCCCCCTAGCGGCCATATGCGGAACTTCAAAATATTTTCCAGCGATTTCTCTTAGTCGATTTAGCTGATATTTTTTTCCCCCAAGTTATATGATTAACGGTTAGCGAGTTATGGCCGGCGTCCATTCTTAGTTGGCCACCCGGTATATAGAAAACCAACACATACCTACAGATACGTAATATAAAATTTACAATGGAAATTGAATCAGAAGGCACAATCCCCTTTCTAGATATCCTTCTACAAAGGAAAGGACATGGTTCATTAAGCCACTCTGGATATAGAAAACTAACGCATACGAACTCATCATCATCCGGCACCAAAGGAATCAGTTTGTAATTATTTGGTTTACAGAGCCCTCGCGATTTGTAACCAAAATTCTTTACAATCGGAAACAGAGAAACTGATTCAAGTTTTAAAATGGAATGGATATTAGACGATCAGTTAGAAAATAACAATCCCTCTCCACTAAATGAAACTAATAAGGAGTTTCTAATGGGAATTACAGTTCTTCCATTTATACACAGAAGTTCAGATGAAATTGCAAGGTTACTTCCAATTGAAACTTTTTTGTTACAATAAAATGCAGCATTCAAGATATAAGTTATTATAATTTTAAACTTATGTCTAGGGATGTTGGTTCAAATTTTAACCCAGTTCTTGCTGAGAGCAAAAATATTCTTGTAAAAAGTTTTAGCATGACAAATAATCGAACAACTTTAGGAAATCTACATTTTTTTATACAAGGTGTCTCAGTAGTGTGTTCTCGGTTTTGATGATAATGGTTAGAGATAGAGAAAAAGTTTAAATATAACTACGTACAACATACGTACAATTTTCAACAAACACAAGAAAATTGGGTAATGTTTGCGATTGCCAAAGGACATTATTTCTTTCCAAAGCGATCTCTGTATTGGAGAAACTGGACGATCCATATCGGCCAGGTTTAAGGAACATGAACGATGTATTTGGAAGAAACAAATTGTTACAATCTGCTGTATCTGAACACCAACATTCCACTGGACATGTCATAAATGTAAAAGATACCAAGATTCTTGCATCGGTCTTACAAGCTCATTCAGGGTTTCGGTCTCGTAAAGTAAAAATCCCTGAAGATGCATCATGCAATCGAAGGCGAAACGTCGGAAACCGATTCCATTTTGACACGCTTTAATCCCAAGAACCATGATTTCTTGATGTATATTAATATTATTTCTGATATATTGTTACAAATGGATCGTTCAAACTTTTAAGGAATTAAAGAATCTAAATAAAATGTAGACGTTTTACAGATAACGATATACTAACCAAGCGATCAAATTGCTTTTGTTACAGCTGCTCTTAAATCTCAAGGACTTCTTGTAGACACACAACTAGACATATGGTTTTTTACTTCATATGTCTTAGTGATCGAAGAGAAGCAAGAAAAAGACGACAAAATATCCTGAGTTCGGGGCAGATGTTGAATACTAATAAGGAGATTACGTAAGAGTCTTCGTGAAAAAAAAAAAGAAACACGATATACATACGTAATTTTTGCCCATATTGATTCAGTTCAGATGTTATTGTTTTAACGCTAGAGTGTACCACACAAAATAGTTTTTTTTTGTGTTTATTGTTGTGAATATGTTGAATGAGAGATATTTATGTTATTGAATGAATGAATTTCTTTTTATTGCTTTGACTTTTTATGTTTGTTTGAGTTACAAACTGATAAAACTTAATTTTATGGCTTTGACTTTTATTATCTAATGCATGGTTTATTAATGGCTGTTACCGAATAACGTTTCTTTTCAACAAGATTGTCGCTAACGATTACATCGATTCCACAGCCACAGCGCTAGAACACACTGGTCAATTAGACCTAGCTCCAATAAATTCAAAATATTAGTGCGTATAGACCGATTAATAAACCACATTTATCTATGCCCTATGAGTATTTTAACTTAAATGTATATAGATGAAGAACGCGTCGAAGTCGAATAGGTCGATCGTAAGAGATAATTGGGCGCTTCTTTTCGTAAAAACGCGATTTCTGTGGAACCTATAATAAATGGTTAGTGGCGTCCTATAAGGGCATTTTTTTCGAAACCCCGTTGAAAAAAAGTGCATGTTGGTATGGATAATTTTTCGAAGTGGGGTATTTTTTTCGGATTCCCCGTTCAAAGATCTCAGACAAGATCGTAGCGGGCAATATCGTAACACGGGACGTCACTTAAAAAATGGGTAAAAAATTGGGAACTTTGAAAGCATTTTGCGAAATTGAAACCCTGTCCACTTTGTCAAGATGGAAGTTCGATGCCTATACCTCAAATGCCGAGAAAGTTATGGAAATCCATAAAATAAACCGTTTGTCCTTACAATTTTGACAGACATACTCAGACTTTCATTGTTTTTGTGTAAGCCGTGCGATACCAATTAATTGAAAGCCTGAGTATGTCGCGCTTAGTTTTTCATTTTATCAGTATAATATTTTTAAACATTACTAAAGAGGACACACCTCGCATTTGTTTACATAGATGGCACCTCTTACTCTATGGGTAAATATCTCACTGCCTACTATTTTCATCGTTTTTATTCAACATACCGTTGAGTGTTTTCCATCATCTCTACCACACGGCTGCATTGCCCTGATGAGCCCCATATAGGGCGAAACGTCGTCAATTATGCCGGTAGAGATGATGGAAAGCGCTTAAAGGGTTATCAGTATAATGGTCCATGATTTTTAGACCCTATACTTAAATAAGCTCACCACAGGCAAAATATTTTGTCCGAATGGCCCATAATTTCTTTCATATTTATGTATCTACGGACGTTATAATTTTATTATATATATATATATATATATATATATATATATATATATATATATATATATATATATATATATATATATATATATATATATATATATATATATATATATATATATATACAGGATGTCCCGAATTGCAGTGTCCAAACTTTAACAGCGCATTCTGCATTCAAAATAAGCCCTTATTTTCTATATAAACATATATCGGCAAATGCTTCGTTTTCGAAATACAGGGTGTTAAAGTTTTAAGAAAAAAATTGTTATTTAGTCATAACTTTTTTATTACTTGAGATATTGTTATTAAATTTGGTAAACAGCCTTGGAGTAACAAAAGGCATTTTTTGATTTTAAATATTTTTTAATTTTTAATCAGTGGCGTCCATACGGGATTTTTATTGAATATTCTTGAAGAAAAAATGGTACTCTACTGCTTTTTCTAAAAACAAAAATCATTCCTGAAATCCCCACTCAGTTTGGAGCAAACTTTTTTTTATGCGGTGTAAGGATTTCAAGTAAAAAACTAAAAACCATTTTTATGTATGGCATAGTTAAAATTTCCATTATTGTTAATTTCAGTAGCAAAACCTTTAAGGTGCGATTGTAACAGCAAGTTTTTAAAGTTATTTGGTTTCCGATATTAATTTCATGCATTCCGGGTGAGTTAATAATTTCTGAACAACGTATGTAGGGTTTCTAAAATAAAAGCTTGTCTGAAAACTAAGGAGAGATGACGTCATCGACCCGTTGTAATAGAGATTTGCATTATGTTTGGGTTATCAGGGTGACATAGCAGAAGTTAGCAGGCAACCTATTAAAATCTAATATCCTTGGTACTTACCATCATTCCTTCATTGTCGACTCTTGGTATGCCATGATTGCATTTTTGTAATAATTGAACAATTGCTAGGTTCGTCTTTAATGTATGACAGATGAGTCTATAATTCTAAAATCGTCGATTCATTTTGTAAAACGGTAATTAGAATTAATTCAATTTTGAAGATGATACTTCATTTTACAGAAACTACTCTTTATTAACTAAGTTCGTAATTAATTTTACAAAAACTAGAATTCATAACTTTTATTAACTTAGATCGTGAAAAAAATTTATAGAGCACTTTAAATATCATTAAGGATTAATGTGGGCCTTAAAATTTACAATAATTGCTCAAAATGAGCTCCTCTAACTTCGACACATTTTCGGCATCTGTTCTTAACTGTGTCAGTGGCATGGCGTATAAAATTCGTATTGGCTCGCAAAGTTTCACAGGCTTGCTCTATCCTTAGAATCAGTTCTTCTCTTGTATGAACTGGTCTGGAATAAACTAAATTTTTCCAATAACCCCACACAAAGAAGTCGACAGGTGTGAGGTCAGGGGAACGTTGTGGCCAGGCTGTAGCTCCTAATCGTCCAATCCACCGTTCTGGATAATTATTATTTAACCACTCGCGATTTACAAGTGCAAAATGCACGGGAGCTCCGTCCATTTGAATCCAGAATTCATTTCTAAGATTTAGAGGAATATTTTCTAGATATTGAAATAACTCATTTTGCAGAAAATCATTAAATAACTGTCCATCTAGGCGTAGTGGTAGAATATGGGGCCCGCAAAAAATTTCATTTATTACACCACACCAAACATTAACAGAAAATTCTTGCTGAAATGCTCTAGTTCGTACAACACGTGGATTGTCATGGCTCCAGATTCGTAAATTATGGAAATGACTGAGCCGTTTCGGGTAAATGTGGCTTCATCAGACCATAAATTTTTTTTGAGAAGTTCTCGTCTTCCTCTATTTGGCGTAAAAACCAATTGCAAAAACTGGCACGTTTTTCGGCATCACCAGGTAGTAAGTTTTGAACTGGCTGCATCTGAAATGGCTTCTTGTGATCTTTCCTCAAAACGCGATGAACCTTATTTTTAGAAACAAAAACTGGGTTGCCTTGTAAATTATGAGCTGCTCTTCGTAGGCTTAATGTCCTATCGTTGTCAAACTTATTTAAAATTACGTTTCGATATTGTTCATTTCTCCTACCTTCGATTCTCGGATTCATTTTGAGTCCAAAATTCCTAAACATTAAAACCCTGTATATATATACATATACTGCTGGAACTTTAAAATGCATCAAGGAAATTTATACTGGAAATTCAAAATGAAATATTTTCAATATCGGTGACGATTTTGAGTGACTGTTTTCCGCCTTTGTTTGACCAATTCCTAGAATATCCAGCCAGATAAGGACACTCTCAGGACTCCATCGCATGTCCTATGCAGGGTGTTATATAAGACCCTGTCTTTTTGAAAAGTTTATTCGACCAGAACTCTTACTGTGGAAGATTTCTTTTTCTCTTTATGCAACCAGAATAATCTAGAGCTAGGTACAAAAAAAAACAGTGTCTAGTAGTTTTGAATTTTTTTCTTCCTTTCCGACATACAGAGTTTTTGAGAAAAATTGTCCTTTTTTAAATGGTCTGCTGAACAAAGCCCACTTATGGCAATCAGACTCAGTATAGACTATCAGATTATGAACAGGGTTGGCACCCTTAAATTCCTTCATGAATATTGTATACAGGGTGCACCAAAAACTCTGAAACTCGGATTCTAAACTTTAACAATGTTGAATTTCTTTTGCGCAAGGTAGTATTCCACACCTTTGTTGCCCCGAAATGATGAGTAAACAGTTTAAATAAGTCTGTATTAACAAAAATAACATGTGAAACTTATTTTATTGGGAAAAAGAGAGTGATATCAATGATGAAAGGCAATTTTTCATTTTTTATTAAAAAATGTGTTTTAAATTAAAAGCAATATCTGAATGAACTAGAGAAAATTTTAAATGCAAGAAACTGTTTCGGTAAAAATTTCCATTATTACCAAAACCGGCAACATCGAATTCAAGATGATGATTCAAGAGATGATAGAAAAAACAAACCCAAAATCTTCCAGTAAAAAATCTCTTTGGTGCACTTCGAAGTTCTAGCAGTTTATACATATACTGCTGGAATTTTGGAGTGCACCAGGGAAATTTTTACTGGAAATTGAAAATAAAATATGATCAATACGGGTGATGATTTTGAGTTGCCGTTACCTTTTTTTTGATCAATGCATAGATTATATATCTCGATAAGAACAGCCTCAGGACTTCATCGCAACTGTTTTACGCATACACAGGGTTTTATATAACACCCTATCGTTTATTAAAAAGTTTATTCGACCAGAACTCTTAATGTGGAAGATTTCTTTTTCAAAATAATCTAGAGCTGAGTACGAAAAAACTATTTTTAGCGATTTTGAAATTTTTTCTTCGTTTCCGACATACGGACTTTTTTCGAAAAATAGATTTTTTTAAATGATCTGCTGAACAAAGCCCTCTTAGGGCAACAGAAGTATGTAAGATTATGAACAGAGTTGGCACCCCTGAATCTTCCATTACTAATAATGTGTACAGGGTACAACAAAAACTAAGACCATTTTGTTGGGTATAGTTTTTTGTATCAATCATAAATTCGATCTAGATATATATATATATATATATATATATATATATATATATATATATATATATATATATATATATATATATATATATATCTGTTATATATATATAATATATATATATATATATATATATATATATCTGTAAAATAAAATATTTTGTTGATAAACTGTTTTAAAGATACATGGTAGAGCTCTTTGCTGGTTATTTATTACCGAAAAATTAGCCTATAGCGTGTCAGCAAGGCATAACTCGAATGTTACGTAATATAATTAATACGTTAACCAATAATATCGACCGACCAACGTTTCCTTTCGAACATAATTATCTTCGACTGACAAGGTGTTTATGTTTGGTCGAGTATGCTCTCCTCAGATCATATTTCGAGCCGGTTCGCACTTTTTATGATTTATTAGCCATTTTTCGATAATTTTAATTAGACTAATTAATCATGTATTTAATACAAAGCGATATTTCATTTTTTAAAATTAGTATTTTCAAACCAACATTCGTCTTTGACATTAAAGCTTGAAAATTAACACATCTTTGTACACTATTTAAATATTCATGACATTGTTGGCGGGACTGCAAAAAGGAAGTGTTCTCTCTACCAATCTGGTTATAAACCATTTTTAAATTGCTGTGCTAAATTGTTTGTCGTATTAATTTATACAGGAGCCGTCATTGTGAAGTACTATACAGGGCGTTTCCTAATTGTGTGCTGATGTTAAAGGGGGCGTTTTTATATGCTAAAAGTCTTACCTTTTGAAATACAGGATTGTAAAGTTTAAAAAGAAAACAGTTTTTTTCATCCCAATTCTGATGCTATTGTAGATAACTGCATGAAATTTGATACACGTCTTCTATGCATTAAGGAGCATACGGATTTACCCAGTGTTGTGACCCCTTTATTTTACAGTCATTTTATTTGTGAATAGTCTTAAGTATTCTATATTCATTAGTCTAGAGATAGTTTGACACGTAAATGCAATATTTAGACATACATTATATTTCGGCGGAACCTTCCGACAAAAGCTGCTTTAATGGTCGTTTATTGCAAGAGAAATTCTAAGTAAACAATATGTATTTTAAATTCTACTTCAAATTCTATTTTATGCACGTTCTTCCGCCCCAAATATTATTATACCCGAAAAAACCTATCATAAACTCATTTACACTATGTCGATAAAGCTTGGGAAGGTTCAGCTACAAAAACATTAAAAGAAACCATTGTAGTACAGTAAGCAGTGGCGTAGCAAATACTCCCCAAATTACTTTTATATAGACACCTTTTTTAATCAATTTAGATAGATTTATTTTGTGAAAGGTACTGCAAATACGTTGTGTGTTGAAAAAGTAATTGAATAATCGACCGTATAACTTATCTATATTTAAATTTTTACCCAAAAATTTTATTAGTATTTAATCTTTATAATTTTAACAAACAAAAAAATGGCTGAAGGAAAAGATGCAATTGATGTATTAAATTTAATAAATTCATTTGACGGCTACGGCGATGGAAATTCTCTTCAATTTTTTCTAAAAAACTGTGACGCAGTAATGCATATTGTGAAAGAAAATGAAAAAAATAAATTAGCTAAATTAATTTTTGGTACTAAATTAAAAGGTAAAGCTCAAGAGGTGACACAATATAAAGAATTTTTAAATTAGGACGAAATTAGAGATTTTCTTTTAGAACAGTTTACGGATAAAAGACCGCCTTCTCATTTTTTAACTCAAATAATGAATATAAAACAAAACTTTAGGGAAACCGTTACAGAATAGGGAGATAGATTAAGATACCTGCAGAATAAATATAAAGTACCTTGTCGTTTAAATTATGAACATAATTCTGCTAAGGTATTAATAGAAATTTTAGAGTCAATTTTAGTAAACACGTTTAGACAAGGGCTAAATGATGAAAAAATACAAATTCGAGTAATTGCTGAAAACACAACAGATTTAGACAGGGCATTATCATTAGCAATCGAAATGGAACTCGAAAACAACGTTAGAGCAAAAAATTCAAATTTTAAAAATGTAGGTTTTGTGGGTCAGGGAAATAGAAATTTTAATAACCAAAATCCTAAACTTTTGTGTATGTTCTGTCATAAAAATAATCATATGACCGTCAATTTTATACTTTTTTTCTATAGGCTGGCTGATATTACTTCATCTAATTGATATTTTCTCCATGTTGGATCACATACAGGATTGTTCGATTTAAACCACGATATCATATGAGCTTTTGTAGAGTATTTAGTTGGCACTTTATCTTCTACGTGAGAATGATAAGACGCATTATCCATTACCACGACTGATTTGGGAGGAATGTTAGTAGGTAGAAGCTTCTAGAGCAACCACTTAGTCTCCAGTTGTTAGTTCAGAGTGAAAAACTAAAGCAGCACCTGGAACAAATCCGGCTTCTGAACTATAATAAAGCGACTACTAGAGCGCATTCCCTGAACAACACCTGTAACACTTTCACTTTGCCAGCATTTGTTCGTGCGTCCTTCTTGCCTATATTGCCTTACAATTGATCGATATTTCACCCGCCAGTAAAAAATATTTCAATGAGCAATTTTCGTTTATTCAGACACTTGCGCCAAACCAAACCATTTGATCGTAAAAGCCGATTTAAGGTTTTATACAAGTACGGAAAATCTATTTGGTTCTTTACAGCACGAAGTAGGGGTTTGCAGGTCGGAACCTTCTTCAAGTTTATATAAAAATCCTCTATTGTTCGTCGAATTACTTGAAAATCACCATCGTCATTTTTATCTTTGTATGATAATCGGGGTCTTTTTTTACCAGGAGATTTTAAAGGTGAAATAGAACATAAGCGGTCATTATTTTCTTTTTGAATTTTTCTTACACTACTTTCCGAAACACCAGTGTAAAATGCATGTTCGATTTTGAATTGGAATAGTCAACTACTATTTTCAGCTTCTCTAGTACAGGCCTCTATAACGCTATATAGGCGCCACTGGAAATAGCTAGAACCTTCTAGCGGCAAGTGCATGGAGACTCTAGGCACATCCCAATTACAAGTGGACCAGTGCGAATTTTACTAAATCCTCGATTAATTTTCCGTACCGCTTAGCTGGCGCACTTTATAGGTGAAGCGGCAAACTATTACAAAAAATAAAATAACATAAAATTTATTTGCGTACACAAATTTTACTTTTCCGCTTGCTTAAGACTATGAACCTTTATTTTAAGGACCGCCCGGGTTTCTTTCGTGTCCCACACTATACTGACTTGATTGCCCTGATATTTTAATTAATATATATTTTATAGGTGTCGGTTAAAGTTCTACTTTATGTGAGAATTGTATTAAATTGAAATATAGTGATATTGCCGTCTAATAAAATAAAAGTATATTTTATATAAATGTCTAATACTTAAACTAACTAAAAAAATAAAGGCAAAAAGATCCTTTAACTTATGTTTTTCGAAAGAAGAAAGAAAAAAACATCGCCTTTTGGAAAATCTTTAAAAGTTTAGAATTCTTATACTAACTAAAAGGTAATGGCCTATTTACCATGAAAAAATTACAATTAGAAAGCAAGACCAGCGTCTTTCAGACAACAGTCTGAAAATTTAAGTTATTTAAGTTATTAGGGATTTGATTGATACCTCTCAAAGTATGTCTCGAATAAATCGGCTATATCGGAGCCACCTCTAACATACTTGTCACCCCAATACATCTTGCTGGGTATCTTACTAACAAACTGTTTTTTAGAAGAAGCATAGTTCCAAAATCTTTTTGCATTATTAATTAAATCATCTTCTAGTGACCTGGTGTATTTATTAAAGTCGATTTTAATTAACTTGCTCTTAACGTTTTGCAAATAAAATATAATCATTAACATTTTTGAATTTATGCCACATTTTTCTCCTTCACAGTTCTTATTGTAGACTGGGAATAAAAAATTGGAAAATATTTATTTTTTAAAAACGTTGGTATATATTCTCTAAAAAGAGATATTTTTTCTATACATTAAGAGATTTGTTTTTAAAAGCCAAGGTCCAGTCAAAACATCCTCCTCCACAAGAGGACATGAATGAAATCTTCTAGTTTTCTATGCTTATTACACAAAATTAAATCAAGCAATTTATTATTGCTATTAAAAATATTATTAAATTGAAGCATATTTTGGAAAGAGAGAGTGTCAAATAACGAGGAGTATTTAGGTTCAATATTAAAAGGTTCAAAATACTAGTTATTATTGACTTGTACCCTTTGCGCAGATGGAACGTTAAATGTGTATTGGTAAACTACTCAATTTGGTTAAAAAACTGACATAAACAGCAGCATTATTTGGAGGTCGGTAAACGCAGCAGACAATTAAAATATTATTACCACCCAGATTTATAATAAGTCCTTAGCATCGCTTTGATATTCTGGAACTAGGACTGCACCATAGCCACTTTTCACTGCGATAAAAAGTCCGCCACCCTCAGATTTAGCACCAATAATAGATTCACGATCTCGTCGAAAAACTCTGAACACTTTAATCAGCCAAATCATGTTCAAAAATTGAGCTTTTCAGCCAGGATTATGTAACACACACTATATTAGGGTTATTTGCGTAGATATTTTATTTAAATTCATTTAATTTTGTTCTCAGACCCCGGGTAGATAGAGATATGTTTAGTTTATCCATATGGGTAATGTCAAGCCATCTATTAATTTATTATTTTTAGGTCGAAAACCACCCTCATAAAGTTTGTTTTATAATCACAGATAACTTCTTAAATTAGACAAGACATTATTCTCAGAATATCCCGATTATGGAGTCTGTTATCAGCAAAGGTCTTTTATTGTTTCCCTAATTTGCAGGACTTTAAGCCCCACTAAACTTTTCCCATCTTTTCATTTAAGTCAACCGCTATTACCTAAGCTTTCAGCCTTTGTACCAATGAATAAAAAAAATTTTATTATGTACCTATAAAAAATATACCATCTCAAAAATATTTACTTCAATAAGCCGACATGTGAGCGCTGATATAACATACATAAAACATTAGGTGACAATATAAATAAGAATCATCGGTGTGAAAACGTGGATCAAGATAAAGAACTTTTCAACTTTACCGATGATAGTCCGAACACATTTTAAATCTATAAGCGGAATGACTATGACTTTACCATATGAATCGATATTGTCTTTTAAGAACGGCCTTTTGTTTATTGTAAAAGTGATTTTAAAGCATATATTGGTGGCTTAGAAACGTGTACGCTTGTCAGTTAAAAATTGAATTAATTAAAATTATTAATCACGTTGACGTTATTAAAATAGAAACTCATGCAAGAGAAGTTTCTCCTGGTTTACCCCCGGTTGCTTAATTGCTGTTTATATAAATATTTAACCAACCTTTCGGATTTGACAAGCTGCTTACAGAAATCTGTCAAATTTGATATTGCGTTAAACATTCTAAACTTTAATTGAGCTTTCTGCAACCGGCCATAAGTCATTTAAGAAATCATCTTTCTTGAAATAAGCTTGTGCAGAACTGAAATTACTGTCCTACGTTGCTACTTCTTTAGAGAACTTTACTCGCCGAAGTCTGAATCATATTGATAATTTTTAAGACGTTTGGAAATTCTAGTAGACTCTTTAGAATCCTTTACAAGTCAGCTCCTTTAAACGAAAAATAAAATTATCTGGAATTCGATTTTAACAAAAACTGCCACAGAAAAGCATTAACAAACATGGATGAGTTCACTAAAATACGAACACCTATATGTCTGATATTTAGTATCATTTTTCATCATCTGATTATTCCTAATTAAATATACGGTAATTAGGTAAATCGTATTATACTTTGAAACATATATTTATTTTTGTTTATTCTAATTAAGTAATATTGATAGTAATAAAAGTAAACTAGTATTTGGTTGCTACATCATTATGTTGCATCCCAGAAACCAGTCCGTTGGGCATTATATAAACCAATGCCTAGTAAACTCTGCAGTTAGCCCATTCCAGGCTTCCTGACTTTTTGCCCATGCCTCTTCTTCGTTATGTGGACGAAAATCGTCAGTACATTTTTTTCTGAGTAGAAAGCCCCTTGCATTTTTCATCGAATTAAAATTCAGACTCCTAAATTGCTCAACAAGAAAAAACATATTTGACTTGCTATTGCTTCCCTCGTAAAAGGGAAATATTATAATCGTAAAAAAAATCACTCTCCGAGATTTTTTCAGATCTTTACATTTCAGGATCCTTAGATGACGAAAAACATGTTTTCTCAATTCCTTGTTGTTGTGTTAGATTGGTGTATTATTTGGGATTAGGATCCAGTAAAAAATAAACAACTTTTTAAATTGTTATTCTTGCATCCTTAGGACACATATATAGATTCTATATCCTGCTTGAACCCCATATTTTCAGTCTTTACCTACTACGTTGGACCGCAGATATTTCCCAGATATTAAGTTTCTATATGGTTTTCGTTAACGATCCTCTTTTTTTCTACGTTAGAGTTGTGTATTATTTGGGGTCAGGATCCAGTTACAAAAAACAAATGTCATTTTAAATTGTCGAAGTTTCGCTACTTTGTTGCATCTGCAGGATATATATATATATATATATATTACACATATTTACACATTAATTAATGTGTAAAATTGTGAAAGTCATTTTAGAAAAGTGTTCGACTGCTAAATGTTTTAGGATTAATTGAAGAAATTTTACTTTATCAGTGTTTTTATAATTGACAAAACGGCAATTTTAACAAACCAGTTTGTATCGAACTGATATTGTTTTTTTCTTTCTCGTTTTAGTTAAAATAAATGCTCTTGAAAATGCTTTTAATCAAAAGCGAAACGTCGAGCGAAATATAACCACTATTGTTTCAATGCATAAACCTAGACCCAAGAAATATTTTCGAAGTAATTATAATTAAAAGGTTTAAGAAACAAATATATATATATATATATATATATATATATATATATATATATATATATATATATATATATATATATATATATATATATATATATATACACTGGTCAACAATTGAAGTGGATATTTAAGAGTTCTCTAAGTATTATTCATTATTTTTGAAAATAAAAAAATCCTGTTAATACAAAATAAATATTTATTCATTAACATTATGTTACAGCAAAAAAAAGCAAAAAATAAAACAAGAATTCTTTTTTAAATACTTAAACATTACAATTTTATAATTGAAAAAAGTAACAACATAAAAACTTCTTCTTTTTACAGAATACACAAAAGTCCTGTGAGAAAATTAATATCGTGTGGGACCACCTCTAGCTCGCCTTAATGCTGTTACTCTGTTCGGAAGACTCCTTATTAAATTATTGATAAAGTGCTGGGGTATGGCTTGCCAAATGGCTTGCAGCTCGTTAGCCAAATCTTCTAAAGTTAAGGGAGGCTCTTGGATTCGGTTTAATTGCCTAGACATTTGAGCCCAAACATGTTCTATGCAATTCATATCGGGTGAACAGGGTGGCCACACCATTCTTGTAATCCCATGATATTCTATCCGATCGTTTACAATTGCCGCACGATGCGGACGTGCATTGTCATCAATAAAAATAAATCTTTCGCCTATTGCCCCATGAAATGGCACAATTATCGGTTCGATAATTCTGTCTCGATATCTTACAGCAGTCATTGTCTCATTAATTAAAACCACTAAGTCAGTGCGCCCATTAAAACAAATGCCTCCCCACACGCAAACTGATCCGCCACCAAAAAGAGTAGTTGGAGCCGTTAAATTTTCATTGTATCGCTGTCCTCTTTCCCTCCAAACCAGTATTCGACCATCACACGTGTATAAACGAAATCTTGACTCGTCGGTGAAGATGCAATGCCTCCAGTCTTCAAAATTCCAATCACTGTGTTCTCTCGCCCACCGGTATCTGCATGCACGCTGCTCCCCTGTCAACCGAGGGTGTGTAGCGCGTCTTCAGGCTCTTAAGTTACATGCGTGCAACCTTCTTCTAATCGTTTGACCACTTATGACTCTTCCAGTGGTTTGCCTAAAGACGCTGTTAATTCTTGAAGCAGTAAATGTTCGGTTTCTTCTTGCAGTCAAGACAATAAAACGGTCTTGGGCTGGGGTTGTGACTCGTTCTCGACCTCCTCCATACGTGTAGGCTGCAGAGCCAGTTGTCGTGTACCGATTCCATGCTCTACTTACAACACTTTGCGACACATTCAGCCGCGCAGCGACTTCTTCTTGAGACAGACCCTCACGTAACCAACGTACTAATTGCTCGAGTTGCACCGCTTCTAATCGTCGCAATGGCATGTTGTTAACGAAAATAAACTGACTTAATGCTAACAATAACAGGAATGAACTCACTACATATACTTTTGTACTACTAAAACATTATCATTTTGAAACCACATTCCTAAATTGTTTTTGTGAAAAAGATAAAAACAACGATAAATAAAACTTGCATATAAAAAATCTTCGCAATACACAGTGGTCCTTAACAGTATACAAAGCGACCTTTTTTAACAATATTTTAAATACAAAAATAAGGATAATTAAAATTATCCACTTCAATTGTTGAGCAGTGTATATATATATATATATATATATATATATATATATATATATATATATATATATATATATATATATATATATATATATATATATATATATGTATATATATATATATATATATATATATATATATATATATATATATCCTGCATGAAACCCATATTATCAGTCTTTAAAGTGCGGGACTCGAAAGAAAACCGGGCGGAGTCAATCGGTTTAGGAAGGTCGGCCAAGAAATCCCTTTAAACCAGTGGTGTCTAGTCGTTCTTTAAATAATATGGCACTCCTTTTTGACTATACGCACTTCAGATAATTAAAAAATGGAACTATGCTTAATGAATCTTTATCTATATTTGTCTGTTTTCTTTCGTGTACCGCACCTCTATATCTCCTTTGTGTTGCAAAAACGGTGAACTTTCGAATTTTAAAATGATTAATTTTGATTTATCTTCCCGGGCTACTGCCTACGTCCACTATTATTGGACCACCCAGTATAGTGATACACGATTTACAAGTCCAGATTTTACAAGGACAGCCAGCATCAGATCCAGTGAACAAGATTTATCAAAATTTTAACTTATGCTGTTCGACTTTGGGCTATTCGCGATGCCAAAAGTGACCGTTTGTCATATTACTTTATACAGGGGCCGTCATTGTGAAGTACTATACAGGGCTTTTCCTAATTGCGTGCTGATGTTAAAAGGGGTGGCTTTATGTCCTAAAAGTCTTAACTTTTGAGATACAGGATGGTAAAGTTTAAAAAGTAAACATTTTTTTTTCATCTCAATTCTGATGCTATTGTAGATAACTGCATGAAATTTGATACACGTCTTCTATGCATTAAGGAGCATACGGATTTACCCAGGTGAATTACATGTGCACGCCACTGGTCGAAATTTCAAAAATTGATTGGTAATAAAAAATGCCCTTTTATGCATAAAAGACGTGTATCAAATTTCACACAGTTATTATTCTATAATAGAATCAAAATTAGAATTAACAAAAAATGTTTTTTTAAAACCCTGTATCTCCAAAGTTAAGACTTTCAGGTTCATATTAAACTTAAAGGTTCAAGAATCATCCCCCTTTGACATTAGCACGCAATTAGGAAACGCCCTGTATAGTACTTCACAATGACGCCTCCTGTACAAAGTAATATGACAGACGGAGACAAACGGTCACTTTTGGCAACGCGAATAGCTCAAAGTCGAACAGCGTAAGTTAAAATTTTGATAAATCTTGTTCACTGGAACCAGTGCTACTATAACTACATTGATGTGTTAATTTTGGAAAAATATGAGCTCTGTAGTTTTTCAAATATTAATTGCAATATTAGATATTTTTTGACACCCGGTATCGAACAAAAAATTAATTATTTTGAAGCAGTTTATTGACAGCTACTTTATGAACAATTTTACAAAATATATGAAAAAAAACTAGGTCACTTTTGAGGTTGACGGCGGTGGTTCTAATGGTTCGATTCTTTCTAAATCGTTGTCTTCCTCTGAAAATGATGAGGTTTCGTCGTCACTTCTTGAAGATCCCAGTGTGATAACTAAATCATCAACAACCGTTTCAATTTTGCCATCTACTTCCCAGTATTTATCTCCAATAGAACAAATATGTTTAACATACGATTTCCAATTTTCAGCCGATATTGGGTCAATCGCTTCTGATGTTATTTTATTTAAATCTTTAATTGAAAGTTCACCGGAGTCGCGCTCTCGAATATATTTTTTTACTCCTGCCCATGCAAGTTCGATAGGGTCAAGGTCGCACATGCATGGAGGCAGCCTTCAAGGTGTATGACTGAGGTTACGTAAAAGACCACCAATTTTATACTTTTTTTCTCTAGGCTTCTTGGCTGATATTACTTTATATAATTGATATTTTCTCCATGTTTGATCACATACAAAATTGTTCGATTTAAGCCAGGATATCATATGAGCTTTTGTAGAGTATTTAGTTGGCACTCTATCTTCTACGTGAGAATGATAAGACGCATTATCCATTACCACGACTGATTTGGGAGGAATGTTAGGTAGAAGCTTCTCGAGCAACCACTTTTCAAAATTATCTCTATTCATCTGTCCATGATAAGTCTCGAACGAAAAACTAAAGCAGCACCTGGAACAAATCCGGTTTTTGAACCAGCATGAAGTAGCTAATCGGGTATACCAAAAGTGACCGTTTGTCTCCGTATGTCATATTACTTTGTACAGGGGGCGTCATTGTGAAGTACTATACAGGGCGTTTCCTAATTGCGTGGTAATGTTAAAGGGGGTGATTCTTGGACCTTCTTAAGAAAAAAGTTTAATGTGAACCTAAAAGTCTTAACTTTGAAGCATGAACTATACTAAAGCGACTACTAGAGCGGATTCCCTGAACAACACCTGTAACACTTTCACTTTGCCAGCATTTGTTCACTGGCATATCATTATCTACCCAGGTTTCGTGTAGATACACAATATTGGGTCCTTCTTGCCTATACTGCCTTACGGTTGATAGATATTTCACCTGCCAGTGAAAAATATTTAGTCTCTCAATGAGCAATTTTCGTTTATTTTGGCACTTGCGCCAAACAAAATCATTTGATCGTAAAAGCCGATTTAAGGTTTTATACCCGTACGGAAAATCTATTTTGTTCTTTACATCACAAAGTGGGGGTTTGCAGGTCGGAACCTTCTTCAAGTTTATATAAAAATCCTCTATTGTTCGTCGAATTACTTGAAAATCACCATCGTCAATTTTATCTTTGTATGATAATCGGGGTCTTTTTTTACTAGGAGATTTTAAAGGTGAAGTAGAACATGAACGATCATTATGTTCTCTTTGAATTTTTCTTACACTACTTTCCGAAACACCAGTGTGAAATGCAGCGCGTTCTGTTCGATTTTGAATTGGGAGAGTCAAACTATTATTTTCAGCTTCTCTAGTACAGGCCTCTATAACGCTCGGAATAACTTCACGTGCACCTCTTCGAATTGTTTTTCCTCTTTTGCTCGCCATCGTTACTTCGAAATAATAATTCAAATTCAACGCAACGCATTTATATAGAACTGGAAATAGCTAGAACCTTCTAGCGGCAAGTGCATGGAGACTCTAGGCACATCCCAATTACAAGTGGACCAGTGCGAAATGTACTAAATCCTCGATTAATTTTCCGTACCGCTTAGCTGGCGCACTTTATAGGTGAAGCGGCAAACTATCACAACATTAAGTTTCTAAATAGTTTTCGTTAACGATCCTCTTGTTTTTATGTTAGAGTGGTGTATGATTTGGGGTTAGGATCCAGTAAAAAAAACAACGACGTTTCGCAACTTTATTGTTGCATCTTCAGGACACATATATACATTTTTATATCCTTCATGAAAACCATATTATCAATCTTTACCCACTCCGTTGGTTTGCAGATATTTCCCCGTTAAGTTTCTAAATAGTTTTCTTTAGCGATCTTCTTGTCGTTATGATAGAGTGGTGTATTATGTGAAGTTAGGAAATAACTGCGGACCAACGGAGTACATAAAGACTGGTAATATAAGTTTCATGCAGGATATAAAATCTATATGTCCTGAGGATGCAACAATAAATTGACGAAACGTCGACAATTCCAAAATAAGCTTTTGTCAGTAATTACTGTATCCTAACCCCAAATAATACCCCACTCTAACATAATAACAAGAGTATCGTTAACGAAAACCATTCAAAAACTTAGTATATGGGATAGCAAGCATCTTCGGGCCATCGGAGTAGGTAACGACTGATAATATGGGTTTCAATTTAAGATGGCGAAACAAAACGACGGTCAAATAAAGTTTTTAAAAAATCAACGTAAAAAAATCTTGTTCAATTGGTTTTAAATTTTGCAGAAAAATTAAATGTGAATATGCCACAGTATATATAGCACATATAGTCTGTGACTATGTATTGAATTAACTTGGATCACACTTCACTCTTTCCAATAAAAGTAATAATGCATAACGAGGGAAGTTTTGGGTAAAGGAATTTACCGATTTTTTAATCATGATTTACCTCAATTCGCTAAGAAATTTTTTTAAATAAAATCAGCAATGTTAAACAGGAACAATACTGTCATAGGAATATCTAAGAGTAGAACTAACTTTAAATCGATGAATGGAACAAAAACCAGCATTATGCCCTTTCAAATAAACAATAGGGCCTAGTTAACTATATATACTGTCCACAAATCTACGAAACAATTTCAATAACGAATCATGTATCTTAAGCAAAGTAATGATAGAGAGGTAGGCAGTTCAATACGATGATTTTCTTCATTACTTGCCTAAATGCTGAATCATTACTGAATGTCTTATCATTTTTTTTTAACAAAATGGAAAAATTCCCTTGTAACCATTACCTTCTGTTTTACAAACTTATCCCGCTCGCAGTGTGAAAGCTTTGATCGTACCAAAGTTTGTTGTTACCTTGTTTAAACCGGTACTCGGTAAGAAAAATGTCTATTCATAGCTAAACACTATTAAAAATATTTTTTCTCTTTAATTAAGCTTCTAAAATTAACACCCAGCATCGCTAGTTTGTTCAAATAGAAATCATTAACAATGTTTTAAATTCCCGGTAAGGATTTTCCTAGAATATCATCCCACGTACTCTTTGTAACGCTGTCATACATCAATAATAACAACAATAACTAAAATGTTCATAGTGCAAGCATAAAAAGCAATAAGTCATTGTAAACATAGGTATAGTTACCAGTCGTCATGAGTTGAAGTGGACAACATAAAATCTATAGACCTCCGAAGAGAATTTCGCCAATGTTTGTTTGGCATTAGGAACCTATATTATTTATCTTATTATAAGGAGTGGTTTATATTTTATAATATTCAAATAACTCCATTTTTGTACGAAGTGACTTACTTTTTCGAATTACATTAAAAAATGTATACAGTTTGATTTGCTAATAAGAAATATATATATATATATATATATATATATATATATATATATATATATATATATATATATATATACAGGGTGATTCGTGAGGAAATATCAATACTTCAGGTACACATTCAGGACCAAAAAAATAAACATAAAAGTCTATATAAAAAAGTGTCCGCAAGGCCTTAGTTCTCGAGATACAGGGTGTTAAAGTTTTTATTTAATTTTCCTATTTTTTAAATAAAATCTATAGTAATGTAAATAATGGAGTAAAAATTGATATACGGGGTTTTTTGGTATGACAAATTCGAATCTAATATTAGTATTGCTCTTACTTGTAGGGGGCGCCACCTACAGGGCTTTCTACTTCTTCGAAGAGAGATTTGTAAGAGATTTTTTAAACCAAAACTTTCCAAACCGATGGATTGGTCGGGGAGGTCCGTTTATTGACCACCTAGATCGCCAGACCTTAATCCTTTGGATTATTGTCTTTGGGGATGGTTCAAATCACTGGTATATTCCACTAAAATAAATACAAGAGGAGCATTATTGCATCGGATAACAAACGCAGCACAAACACTAAGAAATGCGCCCGAATGTATCCACAGAGCAACCAGAGCTATACACCATAGAGCTGACCTGTGCTTAGAAGCAAATGGTAGAATTTTTGAAAATTATAAAACGTAACCTAGATTTTATTAAAAACAACTTAATAACAATTTTAATAAAAATTAAGTACCTTCTGTTTAGTTTATGTCTGAGATACTGAATACACACCTCAAAAAAATGTGTTAGTCTTTCATTTTAAAGCTTTTGTGCCAAAATGCGTTTTAATTTGGACAAAATAACAAACTTTTAAAATTTTGCGATAAAAAATTACACGCGCCGAAATTGTTTTAAATCGAAATATCTCGAAAACGGTTGCTCGTATCCACTTTTAACAGGTATACCTTTTTGACGTAGAAATGGCAAGGGAATAATTTGTTTTACTCAAAAATGTAATACAAGACTTTACCAAAAAGTTGTGATTGTTCGAAGGAGTAGAAAGACATGTAGGTGGCGCCCCCTACAGGTAAGAGCAATACTAATATTAGATTCGAATTTGTCATACCAAAAAACCCCCGTATATCAATTTTCACTCCGTTATTTACATTATCATAGATTTTATTTAAAAAATAGGAAAATTAAATAAAAACATTAACACCCTGTATCTCGAGAACTAAGGCCTTGCGGACACTTATTTATATAGGCTTAGATGTTAATTTTTTGGTCCTGAATATATACTTGAAGTATTGACATTTCCTCATGAATCACCCTGTATATTTTGTAAAAGGAAAATGTACTTTCTTGAACCATTAACTATATTCTTCAAATATGTTTTCTTGGGAATAAGGTTCCAAAATCAAAGTTTGCTTTAATAGCCAGTCATTTTATTGATAAAAGGATAAAACGTTTCGATCTGAATGTGACCTTCATCAGTTATCTAAAAAGTTATATTAATTGAAAAATAGGTACAAGTCAGTTCATTTTAATTTTTTTTTATAGATTGAAGGCAGAAATTTATACATTAATTTTGATTTAAGATTGATTGGATTTAAACAATTTTTTAAACTATATTATTATATAACAACGAACGAACATAGATCTAAAATTAAACTAAAATAGAATAAAAATGATTTCTTCTCAACTCACCATAGTTATTTTCTAATGCTAACATCCAATAATGGTACAAACACTCATTATTAAAACTCGGAACAAACATTAGCACATCGAAGACAATTCACAATTAAAA
Source organism: Kuschelorhynchus macadamiae (assembly GCA_030620095.1). NCBI lineage: Eukaryota > Metazoa > Arthropoda > Insecta > Coleoptera > Curculionidae > Kuschelorhynchus > Kuschelorhynchus macadamiae. Next base: position 24,142 of record JAUTXW010000215.1, read on the forward strand.
TATGCATTATACCTCAAGCTTAAAATATTATATACATTTAGGACGGTACTGCAGATACTGATTTGGGCTACGATTTCATTTGTGGTATTTTATAGATGTTATTGTTTTTTTCCGTTTAATTTGGCAGTGGGATGCCTGAAACAGACGTATGTTTAAAAAAAAAATGTTTCCCTGTTTGTTCTTATTTACATTTTAGCGTAATAATAAATGAATTTAGAAGGTTATAATAAATTTGATTTAGGTTTTCAATATCAGCCCTAGATTTTTTAATAAAAATTATCTATAAAAATTCTCGCTTTTTTTGGTTTTGTTCAGACCTCAAAATTTTTGTTTCTGAAAAGTTAAATTTATGTGCAGTAACTTCTTCATGGTTTGTTAAGGCGGTTTTGTTTCTTTTATCATATCGAATGCCATTTAGTCGATTTTGTAGGTGTTGGTTTGTTTGGCCAATATAGACTTTTTGGCAGTTATGACATGGTATTTGATAGATTACGTGCGTTTTTTTATTTTTTTGGTGTTTTAGATTTAAGTGAACTGAAATTATTTTGAAGCAAATTATATCCCTTGCGACATACAGATATCTTGTGTTTTTTGAAAAGGGTTTGCATACTCTCAGATAAACCATGTATATATGGTAGCGATAAGTAGTTTTTCTCCTTATTTTTGCTGGTTACCTGAGACGAGAGATTTTGATTGTTGATGAATTGAATGAATTGATAGAATTGATGAGTTTTTTGGGGATAATTATTTTTAATTAAAATATTTTTTGCTTTTTTGGTTGCTTTATTTTGATATTGTGAGTCACTTAATTTTAACGCTCTATCAGCTAACCCTATTACTACAGATCTTTTTTGAGACATAGGGTGCTGTGATAAATAATGAGATATCTACCCGACCATGTCTCCTTAGTGTACCACTCTGTTTTAACAAAATTATCGTATCGATGTAGTGTCATATCTAAGAAAATTAAAGAGTTATTTTTTTCGGCCTCTAATGTAAATTGAAGTTTGGGATGAAATTAATTGAATGCTTCTAGTATATCTGTTGTCATGTTGCCGGGAATGGCTGTTATACAATCGTCCACGTATCGAAAATAAAAATGAAGTTGGTATTTGAGTTTAGATATGACGGTGTTCTCTAGTTCTTCTAATACAATTTGGGCGATTACACTTGATATTGATGATCACATGGCACAACCCTCTAGTTGTTTATAAAATGTATTGTTGAATGCAAAATAGGTAGATTTTAAGGTGAGTTCTGTAGCTTTAAGAAATGCATTTAGAGGAATGTCGGTATATTGTTTAATTTCATCCCATGTTTTTATTATTATGTCTAAAGCTAGTTGTATTGGGACGTTAGTGTATAGTGATATCACGTCTAATGAGATTAGTTCATAATTATTTGGTAACTTAATGTTTTAAATTTTTTCTTTCAAATCATATGAGTCCTTAATGTAAGAGTTTGTTATATTGCTTAAGACTTTGTTTAGAAATTTAGATAAATTATGTAGGGGAGATTGAACGCAGGAGACAATCGGCGGCATAGGTATTCCGGGTTTGTGAAGCTTTGGCAAACCATAAATCTTTGGAGTCTGTGCATTATTAATTTCTAGATTTTTCGCGATATTTGGCGAGATATAATTTTTAGTTTCCCAAAATTTCATCAAATCGTTGGTTTGTTTTTGAAAAGAATTTGTTGGGTCTCTGTTAATTTGCTCATAAGTTTTTTTATCATTTAAAAGAGTTTGCATTTTACTGTCGTATTCAATGGATTCCATAATAACGGTCTTATTTGATTTGTCAGGTCTTAATATTTTTAAATTGGAGATTTCTTTTAAAAATGATCGAGTTTTTCTAACTTTTTTATTTACATCCTTGTTAACGTTAGAATTTTGGGACCGTATTTGATTTGCATTAATATTAATTTTTAAATTAAAATAAAATAACACTCAAAAGCTGATATTCTCAATTTATTTTATATTCGCGGAGAATGTTACAAAATTTACAAAAAAAATATTGGAGAAAACGTGCCATGTTTTTAATGAAAAACATCCTCATTTATAGCCAATGAACAAGAAAAAATTGAAGAGGATTGAAACGAAATTCGTTTTGGAAAATTTAAAGTCATAAAAAATGTAATAAATTGTTTACATTATTTTTAATCATATCTGCTAAGTTCGAGACTGTTCTAAACTTGTTTTAGTGAACTTAAAAATTATAGCAATCTAACAATCAACAATAAATAAATAAAATAATAAAATTGAATTATAACAAATGTTCTATATGCTGTCCGTTCATTTGAAGACACATTTCAATTCTTCTTTGTACATTTGCTGTGGCCCGTTAAATTTGTCCGTTTTCTAATTCGGCAAAAGCTGTTCGTATCCTGTCCAGTAAATCTTGTTGGTTATTTACTGGGAAGCATAAACTTTACCTTTGATAAATCCCCATAAATAAAAGTCTAGGGGTGTTAAATCAGGCGAACGCGGGGACTATCTCCAAGGGCCATTCGGACCAATCCAGCGATCTTCAAAAATTCGAGATAATTAGAGATAAACTGCAGCGGAATTATGTGCTGGTGCCCCATCTAATTGATAACAATAATTTTGCAGCTCACCAATAGGAATTTCTTCTATAAATTCAGAAACCGTCCCTCGTAGAATTTCCAAATACTTATCACTGTTTAAATTGTCTTCATAAATACAGTACCGCACCTGATCATTTAATACTATACCGAAAACATTGAAGCTAAACCTCTCTAGAGAACGCGTTTCGCGTAAAGCGTGCGGATTTTCTGCTGCCCAGAAATGTTCGTTTCTTCTATTTGTTATTCCTTCTCTAGGAAATTTCGCTTCATCGGTCCAAAATATTTTTGAAAGGAATTGAGGGTCCTCTTGAATTTTCAAAAACATAAATTCGCAAAATTCTACTCGTCGGACGTCATCACCAGGTCTCAAGGCTTGCAAGTTTTGGAAGGTATAAGGGTGCATATGATGTTCGCTCAAGATTCTTTGGACAGATGAAGAAGCAATTCCCAAATCGTTTTCTGCAGACGGTATTGAACTTTGCGGGTTTGCGTGGAAATAAGCTAATGTGTTTATTACGTTATCCTCGGCATTTGTCAATGGTTTCGAAACATTTTTTGTAACTTTAACCTTGCCAACACGCAAAAAGTTCGTTTCAATTTTCTTGAATTTTGACTTGTTCATTGGCGGCAAATCAGGGTGGCGTTCATTAAACACACGACACGTTCTCTCCAAAATTTTATACATTCTCCATGAATATAAAATAGATTGAGAATATCAGCATTTGAGTATTCTTCCATTTCGATTTAGAAGATTTAGTTTATCACTGACAGCTTTCGATAAATAACGCATACTAATCATCTGTCATATTGGATATTGGATCTCAATTGTTTTTCCATGGCTCACCATTGGAACATGTAAACATTTAAGCAAATACATACGATATTTTTATAAAACTCAATTATTTCGAAAATGGTTACGAATAGGTATAGGGAACCTTAATACAGTTCGATAGAAAATTAAATTGTTCATTTGATAGTGCATAAAGTTACAGGGTGTCCAATTTAAAAAAACGGACTTTAGCGGCTTTGAGAATGTGAATGTTTGCCGCTGAATTTAGGACACCCTGTATAAAAATAGACAAATTCAATAAAAAAAATAGAAACCTAAGATTATTTACCGATCGTCTGCAAAATATGAAGATTATATCTACAAAACTTACAAAAATATGAGATTTTAAAATTTGGTAACCCGAAGGCTCATTTTCGGTTCAAGGTCAAATATCTTAAGAACGCTTGAACCTAGGTATAGGACATGCTACATACAATAGCATTAATATTCTCCGTAGAATCCAAAAATATCATAAAATACAGGGTGTTCCATTTAAAATAAGCAAGTTGATACCAAGTTCCGGTTAAACCGGAAGCGACAGGAAGTTGAAAATATTTCATAAAAGAAGTACCCCTTGACCTTACCTTAATCCCAAAAGTTGAAATTTTTATCTAAATGGCATCATCAAAAACTTTCAATGAACGGGTTGCGTGAATAACCCTGTATATATATATATATATATATATATATATATATATAAATATATATATATATATATATATATATATATATATATAGTGTGGTCATTTAAGTGTGCAACATATGGAATTCTTTTTATTAACTACACAATCAAAATACAAATATTGGCAAAAGTTGGTGCGTCCTCGATAATCAAATAAAGTGTACGTAGAATGGTTGCAAGTCAAACAGCATACAGGGTAGGTCAAAAAATATTAAAATCATGCAAGAGTAAAGTACCCTTTTTTCGAAAGATTCAGCAAAATGTTATAAAGAAAAGTTGTTTAGCATCCAGAGTTATGCCTGGGTACCAAAACATAGCCTCCTGAGAAAAAAATATTTTTTTTTGGAATAAATAAAAAATGTTTTTGAAAAATTGATTTTTTTGATAATTATCACAAACTCTTTCATAGTTTAGTCAAAATCAGATCAGATTCGCTTAACTCCGTTCAAATTTAAGTATACTTGTGAAATTAACTTGGATTTTTAATTTTTTAGGGAATCACAAACTTCAGGTTTGTTGCAATGATATTAAACACAACTTGGAAATTTCGCCAATATTCTTTTTAACAAGATGAGGCATTTCTGGAGAAAATATGCACATCAAAAAACTTTAATTTATTTTGTTGATAGGGGCCATCGAACTAGAATATTCTCATAATAGCAGCACTTCCATTTATACCGGAATTAAATATCAACGATTTGATACGATAGACAGTGGTTTTCAAAAGACCCCAAAGATAAAAATCTAGAGGGGTGAGATCAGGTGATCTGGGGGGGCCATTCAATGCATCCTCGTCTCTATCTCCCAGGAAAATTTCAGTTATGACACGAATTTGAAATTAAACCACTAAGTAGTTTTTCAGATCAAATTTGCAATTATTTTATTAAGTCCTCATCTTGTTTCGCCATCTTGAATTCGTAACAAAATTGTCCTTGTTATTTCCTACATAATACTCGATTTTTGTGTAAAATTTGAGAAATTTTTAGTAATAATTTTTTAACATTTCACTAAGCCGCCATTTTGTTTTGTTTGCCATATTGGATTTTTACCAATAGTTACCAGTTAATTTGAAGTCAAACGGGTAAGTTATTTTTTAGCTATGTCGCGAACAAATAGAACAACAGAGAGACAGACAGACAGACCGCTGGAATTAAGAAAACATGTTTTTCGGCATCTAGGGACCCTGAAACGTAAAGATCTGAAAAAATCTCGGAGGGTGATTTTTTCACGATTACAATACTTCCCTTTTGCGAGGGAAGTAAAAAGAAACTTATCATGATTATAAACAGAATTCTTATAGAAGTACATGCAAATCATTCACTGTAAAATTTCAATTGAACAGCAACAAACGTTCGTATTGCATAAAATGAATATTAACCAACCAATTAGGAAACGCGGAAAAGGAACTTTACCACGCTATTAAATTAGTAGATCATAAGAGTAGAGCGTATTGTGGGACAGTGAAAAAGATGATGTAATAACCGATAAATAATTGTGCTGCGGTATTAAATCATCCTGCTAATAATTATTAACAATAGTCATATATTTAATAGAAATTAATATTTTGTTAGAGCTTTTACTTTACTTAGTATTTTTGGTCAGTAAAACACAGTTAAAGAATTTCCTATTAAGCGACGTTAAATTTATTATTATGTTGAGATAGAGTTAACCGATTTTCGAAAACTTATTAAAATTTTAAAGCTGTTAATTGGATATAAATTGGATAAGTAGGCTCTTAGTAATAATTTTTTTAACATTTCACAAGGCCGCTATTTTGTTTCGCCATATTGGATTCTTACAAAAATATTACCAGGTCATTCCTATAATTTTTGACCAAAATTTGAAGTCAATCAGGTAAGTAGTTTTTTGGCTTTGCCGCGAACAGACAGACCGACAGACAGAACAGTAAAACATATCGAAAACAATGATTTCGAAGATCTAGAAAATCAAAAAATTACAGAGCAAAATAAGGAATTTATATTTGTTGTAAAATTGGCTAGTGGTGTCACAGTAAAAATTTCAGGGGGGTAAAAGGGGTCGCGACGTGGAAAAAAGTAACACCCTGCGGTTTTTTCTAAAATGTATTATAGCCATTTCTAAGGCATTAGTCATAGCATACGGTATATTAAATTTGAACAATTTATCTATAGAAAATTATAATACAATCTATAGCATACATTAAATTAGTTTTTGGTAAATTGTAGCTAACTTTTCTTACGCCCTGTATCGATATTTTGTTAATACTAATGATAACGGAATAACAACTGATCATAAATTAGGTGATTAAGATTTGTTTTCTATACATGTTGTTAAGTTAACACTCTAGTTGTATGAAGATGTCAAAATTTTTTGTAGAAACGCTGTGCATTGCACACAAACGAAAATATCAAAAATCCCTAGAAACTGTTTTTTTTTTTAATTTCGTCAAAGGTCATTTACTCAGTAAAGGTATATCAAAAATGACTTTATATTAATCTCTGCTAAATAACGAATAATTTTTATAACGTGTTTTTTCTCTAGCTCTTCAAATAAAGAGTGGGGGAAAGGGCAAACGTTTGTTTTTTGAAACGAACATAACTTAAGTAATAATTAACGGATCTTGATGATTTTGGTCTTGTTGAAAAAAGCATTTATTAGGTTTTCACATGACGTATGATTATATTATTTAAGCGCTTTTTGGCAATTTTTTTTTTAATTTGATTGATTAAAATAAATCTAAATTTAACGTGTTTTCTAAAAACGGCGTAAAAAGAAAGTTGATATCTTTTTTATTTACGGAGAGATAAACAAAAGAAAATTTACTTGACACTCTTATAAGAAACTGACGAATTTTTAGGTGGTATCTAATTATCAATTTTTAACACTAATCTTATTCTTATACTACAAATATTTCAATTATTCTTCAAGTTGTTTAATTCATTTTTAACTTACTTGCTTTAATTAACACACCCCTTTCATAAAGAATGTATCTCAAATGCGTTACTATTCAATTATGCGACGTGCTAAAACAGTAGTAGGCTTTGGCAAAAATTAAGTGCGAGCGTCAAAATAAAACACTACACAAAATGAAATGTCAAATTATTATTAAGTTTAGTGTTTGTAGTAAGTGTGTATTACGAAAGCAAAATGCCTATTTCTAATGAAGAATGGTATGATATGCTTGCAGTTTACTTTGAATGCTTTTAAAACGCTATCATTGCAACAAGAATATGAGCTACTAGATACCCCGGTAGACGAAGATATGAGCAAAGGGTTTTTACACGATTAGCAAGACGTCTTCGTGCTACTGGTAGTTTTCATCGTCCCCTCCATCGAAGGCAAAGAAGAAGCCGTACAGAAGCAAACACTATAAATGTGTTGGCGTATATTGTAATTAATCCATATGTCAGTATTAGTGCTACATCTAGAGATTTAGCTACAGCTTATGTAACTGTGTAAAATATATTAGAAAAGTACAGGTAAGTGTAAATGAAAAAAAAATCAAGAATTTGAGCAATTGTATTTTTTAATAACAATTTAGTTTCGCACAAATGCGTAATCCTTAAAGTAAGCCAGTTGTCTTAAATACTAGATCGGCTGATATTTTTATTTTTCCATTTTTTTAAACTTTCTCCAAAATCAGATTTACTGAAAGATATTGATATACAGATGAGACAGAGCATGATTTACCAACATGATGTCTCTCTAGCTTATTTTTCTGTCAATGTCAGACAGTTCCTAGACCATCGGTTTCCAGGGAGGTGGATAGGTAGTGGTAGTTTATTCCCCTGGCCCCCTCGTTCTCCAGATTTAACTTGTCTGGATTTTTATTTGTAGGGACGACTAAAGGACATGGTGTTTAATATCAGAAATGTTTAAGAAAACACGTTAAGTTTAATTGCCAGGAAGCGCCATCTGGCGATCGAAACGAAACTTAAAATAATATACTTCATACGTCATGTGAAAGCCTAATAAATGCCCTTTTCAACAAGTCTAAAATCATCAAGCTACGTTAATTATTACTTAAGTTATGCCCGTTTTAAAAAACAAACATTTGCTCTTTCTCCACTCTTTATTTGAAGAGCTAGAGAAAAAACACGTAATAAAAATTATTCGTAATTTAGCAGAGATTATTATAAAGTCAATTTTGATATACATTCACTGGGTGAATTTCTGAGAAAATCTGCCTCTTCTATTTGACTACGCGTATTACGCCCTCGAGCGGCCGACTTGAAAACTTAAAAGTAATTTCCAGGGCTTTTTCTTGACCGCTTTTACTTTAAGAAAAATGTTTCCAGCATCATGGGATAAACGGTTTCCGAGATGCAGCCGGTCTCCTTTCTTAGGTGTATGTACAGGGTGGTCCACTTAAGATGCTCCTAAACTTTATCTCAATAAATAAGACACTGAGAAACAAAAGTTAAATACAAAAAGTATTTGACCATAAGTATGTTTTTTATTTATAATATTTTTATGTATACAGGGTGTTCCATTGTGCCAGAACAGTAACCAACTCTTTTCTTTTTAATGAAATGGTATGAATATTTTTAGAAATTCTAATTCTACGCTTGATTTTGAGTATTTTTTGTCATTACATAGCATACGAAATTTTGAGTAGTTTTTGAGAAAAATTAACTTTTCTAATTTTTTTCGGAAAACAGGTTTTTGGAAAAATGTGATTTTTATCACACCTGAAGACTAAAATTGTGAATTTTGGTTATGGATCTATGGGAGCGGTTAATATTTAATACTCTGACCTATCAAGACCAAAAATCTATTATATAGGGTGGTCACAAATGACCATAAAAAAATGTTTTTGTAACTAAAAAAAACTTAATTTTTTTAAATGGAACACCCTGTATTTAGCTCTTTTATCGTGTTTAGGATTTAATTCTGCATCATTCCATATATACAGTTTATATTCCAAAAATTAGTAGTTTAGAAGTTATGACCAATTTTCTATAATAATTCGGTTATTTTTGTTAAAAATCTAACTAAACCTAAATAATATCCTATTCTAACTTTTTTTTAACACTATTATTAAATTTAACATTAAAACAAAATCCAGGGGTGTTAAGTCGGGGCTTCTCGCTGGCCAATCTATGGTCCCGTACCGACCAATCCAAAATGGAAACCGTTGATTCAAACAATTTCGAACAGGCACTACAGTGATATAGAGCACTATCTTGTTGATAAACAAGCCTTTCTTTAATATCGTTCGGCAGATTGTCAATTAACGTTAATATTTCGTTCTCCAACAAATTTAAATACCTTTCACCATTCAGAACAAAGTCATAAAATGCTGGACCTATTATTCGATCACGGATAATACCACACCACACATAAACATTTCTCCGACCCTGTTTTTCATTTCTTTTACACGATGTTCATTTGAGTTACACCAGTAATGAGTATTTTTTCGGTTGAACATGCAGGCCGTATTGAAAATTGCCTCATCGGTAAATAAAATATCAGTTTCAAAATGGTGGTTCATCATGAAAGAACAATAAAAAAGCCTTATTTGAAAGTCCTGTTCGGATAATTCCTGAACTGGTAAAAATTTGAACGGATGGTAGTTATTATCAGTTAAAGTCCCTTGAACACTAGTCTTACTATATCCCGGTAGATCTCGGGATGCATCTCTTTACAAATTTTCGTTGTTTTCTTCAAAATACGGGAGAATTTCTAATTGCTTTTCTTCTGTTAAGACAATTTTTGGGCGCCGTTTTTGTTTATTGATTACCACTCCACGTTCAAGACCACGAACAAATCGTGAAAAAATACGTTTCGTGGGTACCTGTCTTGCGTGATACAACTACCGATACTCCCGCAGGGCTAATGCTGGGTTCTTATTACTTCTTATGTAACATTCATGAAGATTTAAACGCTCTTGGACACTGTATAAAGCCACTTTTCCTTTAAAAAGAGTTAGAGGCAACTAAATGTCAAATAAAAACTGTGTATTTATTGGTGTCCAGGCAACAATTTTACTAGTTTTGTTTTTGCATGGATATCTTGTAAAATCAAGACGCGTTTAGAAATGCTATTATTGCGAAAATTAAAACCGTAACCGTAATATTTTACTACTTGTATTGCCAAAGACGTCGAAAATGTTTTGTAATAAGTAATTAGTTACTTTCTTTCTTCCATTACTTGTTGATTTAAGGTTAAATTTAATCATAATATTAAAAAAAAAGGATAGGATATTATTTAGGTTTAGTTAGATTTTTAACAAAAATACCTGAATTATTTAGAAAATTGGTCTTAACTTCTAAACTACTAATTTTTGGAATATAAACTATATATATGGAATGATGCAGAATTACATTCTGCATCATTCCCTATATATAGTTTATACAAAAACATTTTTTTGATGGTCATTTGTGACCACCCTGTATAATGCATTTTCGCTCTTGATAGGTCAGAGTATTAAATATCAACCACTCCCATGGATCCATAAACAAAATTCACAATTTTAGTCTTCAACTGTGAAAGAATAACATTTTTCCAAAAACCTGTTTTTCCGAAAAAAAATTAGAAAAGTTAATTTTTCTCAAAAACTACTCAAAATTTCGTACGCTATGATGACAAAAAATACTCAAAATCGAGCGTAGAATTAGAATTTCTAAAAATATTCATACCATTTCATTAAAAAGAAAAAAGTTGGTTACCGTCCTGGCACAATGGAACACCCTGTATACATAAAAATATTATAAATAAAAAATATACTAGGGTCAAATAATTTTTGTATTTAACTTTTTTCTCAGTGTCTTATTTATTGAGATAAAGTATATTAGCATCTTAAGTGGACCACCCTGTACTTTGTAATGGTTTTTTTATTAAAATGACCCCATCACTTTGGTCGAGTGTCGAGACTGAATGGTGTCGACAGTAAAAATTTTGTCTCGTCTCGCGGTATCACCAGCAGTTTAGTTAACTAAAAATAAGAACGTGTGGCGTAGATATCGTATTTGATTCAATTCAACAAAAGGCAGATCAGACAGTTAGACATAAAACACTGTCTAAATTCATTCCTTCCAGTTTAATTAAATGACTTAATTACCACATTTTGAAACATCATTTGCAAACTACCTAAATATTAAATTGTGCTACCATCGAATTAAATTATTATTAAGTTCTTAATTAACAAAAACTCGACGGTGGCAACAGGCAAACAAAATCTATCTTGCTAATTTGCCAAAAGAAGTGAAAAGTAATTGGCACATCGCGAAAAGCAGATGGACAGGATATTACGCAAGGTAATGGTATAATATTGAGTGAAAGTTATTTATTTACGCTCACTATATACAAAAACTTACTAACTGATAATGTTTGCAGAGTAATTTTCAAATTTATACGTGTTTTAGCATGCATTCAATTTTAATTGGTTAAAACGGGGTTGACGAACTGGGGTCCGTAAAAAAAAGGCTGTATATTTATGTTTGCAATTATTGAACTGGCAAATAAATTATCATGTCTTTACTATTTTAAATTTTCTCAAACTCTCAAAATGTATACATAAACATGTACCTTTATTGAAATAACTTACTATCATCTAATTTTCACTATTTTACGATTACAAATTAAAAACTGCGTCCAAGTGTGCGTCCGTCAATCGGAAAAAGAAAATAGTGGTTCACACTTATAGGTACTTCCAAGCATTGACAGGATTTTACAGGCAAATTTTCTCATTTCTTGGTATTGAACAGGCAAGTACTTATAAAATTCGAATGTACCAACACTATCAAATTTTTGTTTTAAATGGGTCTGACACTGAATTTCAATTACCTCCATTTGCAAGTGAGGGGGAACTTTATCAATATCGATAGTGAAAAGACCTGGAAATAGAGAAAAATTGTTTTCTTGGATCTTAAAATCCTGAAAACGCTTCTCAAATTTTACCAGAAGGCTTCTCATTTTCTCTAAATATATTTTGTTTGATATTAGGACACTTGTGCTTTCCTGATATGCCTTACTAGATTATCCTCTGCTAACTGTTTTTCCCACAACATCATCTTACACTTGAAAGCTTTCACATGATTTAAGTCCGACAAGTGATATCTACTATAAATGAAATATCTTGTAAAAAAGGTACATCGCATAATAAGCTGACATCTTTTCCTTTTGTTTCCATGAAAACGCGTATCTCTTCTTTGATTTTCCAAAACCGGTCGAGTACCATAGAACACGAAAGCCATCGCACCTCTGCATAATTTGGTAAACCAGTGTACTCACTTTCTAAATCACGTAAAAATGCAGAAAACTGTCGCTGATTAAGGCCTCGTGACCTTACGAAGTTTATAATTTTTTTCACTGACCTTAAAACACTTTCCAACTTGATCACTTTTGAGCATAAAACTTCTTGGTGGATTATACAATGAATATGATGAAAATCTGGTTTGTCACTGCCCGTTTCTCTGATCTTTGTCTGTAATATTTTAACGAAGCCATTTTTTACTCCAGTTATTAAAGGAGCTCCGTTTGTTGCAATGGAACACAGTTTTGACAAATCTAAATTGTACTTTTGCAGAAGTCCATAAACAGCATTTAAAATATCCTTCCCAGTTGTTGTATCATTCAATGGTACTAATTCCAGTAATTCTTCATACACATTGATATCTGTATCAACCGCACGAAGAAAAACAGCGAGTTGCGCCACACCACACACATCCGTACTTTCGTCACAGGCAATAGAAAATGCAGTGAAAGAATCTGATTTTGTTTTTATCTGATCACTTATATTGGCAGCCAACTCAGTAACTCTTTCAGCGAAAGTATTCCGGGACAAGGATATATTTTGAAATGCCTTCACGCTCCCGGGACTTACAATTTCCGGTTTTCGAGATAAAGCAATAAATGAAAGCCAAATCTGAGACACACTGTATATTTGATTAGGGCCCAAATTATATTTTGTCAAAACGTATACCAAGTTTGCATATAACAAATTAACGGCAGGGATTCTTAAAGACAGTTCTGAGTTTTTTTTATAAAATCTGTAAACCAGTCTATTCCAGCAGCGAAGAAACTATTCCAGTTGTATATGCAAGCTAACGAGCAACAAAAAGGTGGGAATCTATGACTTAGGTTAGTACATGCTCTTAAATAACCACTTACGAGATATTTGTTCTCAGAGTTAAACACTTGGCAGTCATCATATTTTGGTATCTTTCTGGACAGTTTAAGTAAAAAAGCAGCATTTCATTCAATTGACGCATATTATTACTACCACCTGTTATTACTACCTCGCTGCTGAACATATTTTGTGAGTGTGGTTAAGGTAATTTTAAACTTTTTTGCTGCACTTTTTGTCAAGCAGCCTCCATTAAGTGACATTCTTACTGCTGATATGGACTAATAAACCAATATTGGTTTTTCTAGTTCTGTTTCTGACATAATGAGTATCTCTGAAAGAAACAACACAATCGTTTTAAATACGGAGCACAGTGGTCCTGTCTTTTTTTTTATCTGAAATAAGCAGTTAACACTGGGCCACAAATTCATATGACCACTGCACCCCAAACAAAACCCACATAATGTTTGCGCTCTTATTTCTTTAAAAATTAATCTAGCTAAAATATAGAACATAGTCGGTCCGCCTGTCTGTTCGCGGTATAGCACTACTTACCCGATTGACTTCAAATTTTGACAAAAAATTAAGGAACATATGGGGACGACCTGGTAAAAATTCAATATGGCGAAACAAAATGGTGGCCTAATGAAAGATTAAAAAATTATTACTGAAGAACCACCTACCTAATTTCCCACTAATTTTGCACAAAAATCAAGTAATATGTAGGAATTAACTGGTAAAATTTTGGTACGAAGTCAAGATGGCGAAACAAAATGGCGGCTTAATAAAATATTTAAAAACTGTGCCTAAAGAAAGTACTTATTGGATTAAGGGAGGAAGTATTTACATTCAGTTACTAAAAAAACACATATACAGTGTGTCCCAGATTCGCTTCTCTATATAGGGATCTCGGCTCCTATTATACCTACAGCAAAGGTTAAATGGGGAAAGTTTTAAAGGAAACTTATTGCATCAATAAGTTTGGGAAATATCGGCGAAAAACCAAAATGGCGGATTTCGTTTTTCGCCAGTATATCCAGAACGGTAAATTTGACAGCTGTCAAAATTTGACATTATTTGGGCACATTTTTAAGACAAATAAGATGGCGTATACGACACGTCTTCATTATTTTTCGTTAACCCGCAACCCGCTTCAACTTTCATTTTTCTTATGACCGCCATATTGGATTTTTCGATTTTTGGAAAGAGCCTAAAATTTCCAGTCTAGTGATATCTCACAAGCGCATTAAAGATTTTAGTGTCATCAAAATATCACACTTCATAAATTAGGTTTCAATGTTTTAAAAGGAGGCCATGATTTATTTGTCACAAGATTACATTAATAAGTAATGTATTGAACGCAGTGAATTTTCAATACAACATGAACGTAAATTACGACTTAAAAGATCTAAATGAGCTTTAACTACTTTGTAAGTGGGTAACATTAATTTACAAATATGCAAAATGACGTCCATTTGCATCGAGACATTGTTGAAAATTGGTGACTGTTTTTCATACAACCCTGGTAAGTGTATTTCGGTTAATATTTCTAAATGTGTCCAGAACTCTTTGTCTCAGGATTTCTATGGTCACGGGGGGATCAAGTTCATAGATTTCATTCTTCGTGTGACCCCAGAGGTACAAATCCAAGGGCGACAGGTCAGGGGATCTAGGAGGCCAAGAACCATTTAAAGAAATTATTCTTTCGTCAAACTGCTCTCTTCAGAAGTTCCTGACTTGAATGGTATTGTGAGCCGGACATCCGTCTTGTTGAAACCAAGTTCTTCTTAATTCATCTTCCGTTAGAATAGAGATCTTCGAAACTACAATACAAAATGATTGTATAAAAATGTAATACAATATCAAAAAAGTAAGTTGACTGACTAGAGTAGAACGTTTTACTTTTTTTTTATTAGATTATACTTTTTAGTATCATTAAAGAACTAAACGAAAAAAAAAAAGATTATTATTTGACCATCATTTGGTGCCTATTTAAAAAAGATTGGTTAGATTAACTTACCAATGATCCCACACCAAACGTTACTTCCAAATCTGATCTGTAGACGTCTCTCTGCCACTTCGTGAAGATTTTGCACCCACAGACCCCACAATTCGTGAACCTGCTCTCATCGCACCACAAGACATGATTTACAAAATCAGGATTTTCATTACATCTTCTAGTATACCACTCACAGAACTGTAGTCGTCCTGGAAAGTCAGTTTTCTTAAATCCTTGTACTATTATGGGTTTGTATGGATGGTACTTATTCTTTTTAAAACTCTCTGTACTGTTGATTTTGGCACATTAGTTTCCTGTTCTACAGTTCTTACCGATGCACTAGGGTTTTCGTTGATAGCTTGTAAAATGTTTCTGTCTCGATTTTCATTGTTATTATTGTATCCGCTTCTAGATTGTTCGAAGGCACCATGGTTAATTAAATTAACTACGATTTTCCTGAATTGGGTTTTATGAGGCTGCCGTCGTTCGGGGTACATCTCCAAATGCCTTGCTGAGGTAACGTCGGCGTTTCTGTATGATTGAAAGTACAGAGCTAACATGTCAACCTTTTCTTCATCTGAATACGGAATGTCGGCCATTTTCTATAGGTTTTGACAATTTATGTGTCAGATTTATGATTTTATTGGGATAAAAGCGTACCTACTACTTATTGAAACACAGCTTTGATACTTTCAACTATTTAACTTAACGTCAAAGTCAAAATCCAATTTTGTTACAGATAAATCATGGCGTCCTTAGAAAAGCATTGAGAGCTAACATTACTTTAAATCATGGCCTCCTTAGAAAAAACTGAAACCTAACTTTACGAAGTGTAATATTTCGATGATACTAAAATCTCTAATGCACTTGTGAGATATCACTAGACTGGAAATTTTAGGCTCTTTCCAAAAATCGAAAAATCCAATATGGCGGCTATAAGAAAAATGAAAGTTGAGCCGGGTTGCGGGTTAACAAAAAACAATGAAGACGTGTCGTATACGCCATCTTATTTGTCTTAAAAATGTGTCCGGATCGATCGTAAATCTGAAGCCGGATACCGAATGCAATAAGTTTCCTTTAAAACTTTCCCCATTTAACCTTTGCTGTAGGTATAATAGGACCCCGAGATCTCTGTATAGAGAAGCGAATCTGAGAAACACTGTATAATTATGGTATTTTCTTATAAAATATTTTTTACTTCCAAACATTTTGCTTGGGTTGTTAGCTTGGGGGTGGGGGGCATTTGCCGCGTTTACCTTCCCTAAATACGCCACTGTTAATCAGTCTAATTAAATGTTAAAAAATTATTAAATTAAGATGACGACGAAACAAAATGGTGTCAAAATTAAATGTTTAAAAAATCAACGTAAAAATCTTCTTAGTCAAAGTTTTGCAGAGAAATTAATTGTGATATAGAGATAAACTAACACGAATTCAACATGATAGAATCAAAAGGCCATGTATCACTGTAAAAACTGCTTATTCAATGTATTTGAAATTATGGCCAGGCATCAAGTGTGACATAGGTAAAAAATCCAAAATGGTGGAACAAAATGGCGCCCAATAAAAAATATATGTTACTAAACGACAATGTACCGAACTAAATTGGATCACATTTCTTTATTTAATAACGGGTAAAAGAAATCTACCGATTTGTTTTTAGCGAATGTGGATATTATACGCTCTTAAATGACAAATTGGCGTGATGTTGAACACTATGCCCACTGAACCCCGCTCTCCGCTAATACCTAAAGTAGAAAGTTACAACCGATATTAAAATACAGCATATCGTGGTAAATCATAATTAAAAAACAAATGTCATTCACGTTGTTTAAAAAAATCTGGTAAATATAATTCACAAGTTTAGCTTTTCGTGACGCTTAAGAACGGTTAAAGCGATTACAAAAAAAACTGTGCTCATGGTAGTAATGACGCATGTTATTACTACCTCGCTAAAAACGTTGCGAAATAAAAACAAATCTTACTCGAGGAAGTTATTACGAAATATCACTTTCTTCAGGCGGTAAACGCGCTGACCCACTGACGGGGCCGACTCTCCTACTTTCATGAAATTTGCTTTTATTTATTTCAGATTGAGTGGCAGTCCCGACCGGTACCGAATTGACGATGGCGAAACAAACATTCTGAAAAGATAATTTCTCGAGGATAGTGCAGAACCACTTACACCGAATTAATAAAAGATCGAGGTGATAAAAGTACCAACGATAATTTTTGGGCCTGATATTTTCAGCAGATCATTTACGTTTACATTTTTTTACATATTATACATGTGGAATGTACTATACCAGGGGTGCTCAAACAATCGATCGCGATCGACCAGGCGATCGCGAGTGCTTTTTTAGTAGATCTCGAGAAGAAAATTGTTTTAATAAGTAGGTATTTAACTAAACTACAAAAATTTATTACATAATAAAATAACACTCTGCTAGCGGCCAAAGGCCGCTTTATCAAAGGAGCGCTCGGTACTTGTTAAAGAAAAGCCGCGTTTTTTATTCTTGCCGCTTTTCTAGAAATTTCGGGCGGCGCGTTTGACGGGAACATTCGAGACTCTCGTTCACGCCGATATAAATGTTGCATCTGCAGGAATTGGAGTCATTCTGAATTGCAACTTGAAGGCAATACTACGTCGATACAAAGTTTATTATTAAATAGTACAAAATGAGTGCAGCGAAGAAATCTAAAACGTATCATTTTAATAACGATTGGGATGAAGAATTTTTGTTTTGTATGGTGAACGATAAGTGCATTTGTCTTATTTGTCATGCGTCAATTGCAATACCTAAGCGTGGTAACCTAGAGAGGCATCATAAAACGGTTCATAAAAACTATGAAAAGGATTTTTCGCCACAGAGTGAATTAAAAAAACGAAAAGTATGTGATTTGATATCTTGTTTGAAAAAAGAACAAACCATGTTCACAAGACCACCCAAACAATCAAGCTGCTACGATCGCGTCATTTAAAATATCTCATATATTGGCGAAACACAAGAAACCATTCGAAGATGGATCGCTTGCGAAGGAAGCATTTATTGAAGCGGGTGAGACTTTATTTGGAGATTTTAAAAATAAAACAGAAATCACGTCTGCTATTAGAGAACTTCAGTTATCTCGTCCGACTGTCACAAGGCGTATTGAAGTCATGAGTCAGGACATGGCAGATAAACTATGAAATGATATCATGGAATGTACATACTTTTCTTTACAGGGCGACGAATCCACCGATATGACAGACACTGCCCAGCTGTGTATTTTTATTCGGATGGTATTCAATGACATGTTGGCTAAGGAAGAATTTTTGACAATCATTCCTCTGAAGGGGAAGACCCGTGGCGAAGATATACAGGGTGTCCCAACTAAAAGTATCCACCCCAAATAACAAGTCGCCAAGACAAAAAAAAATAAAACGCTCGGACCCGTCGATTTTGCTTTTGAGGGGGAAACATTTTGCGCCTATTTTCAATTTCCCAACATCACCCTCTGAGCGGGGGTGAGATTCACCCCCAAAATTTTAAATGGAAAGGGGGGTCGAGTGATAACTTATTTTGAAGGGTTTCCGACCCTGGTTACAACTGCCAAGTTTGAAGCCTCTGCTGTCATTCCCGAAGAAATGGCAGCTTGTCGAAAAAAAAAATATTAATAAATTAACTGCAAGAGTTGGCTGCTTTAAATTTAGGGTATGATGCAGGCTAGTGAAAAGATTTTAATAATAATTACTCCGGACGAGAGGAAAATAAAAATAGTAAATGTAAATTAATGGGGAATTTTTGCGTTTAAGAAATGTTTTCTACAAAGACTAAATTATTTTATGAATTGTTCGAAATGTTCGCCATTTACTCCCTTGCAATGAAACAGACCGTTGCCAAAACGTTTAAGCTAACTTGTCGAATTGTCACTGTACAAATATTTAAAAAAAAAAATCAGCATCCCATTCTTACTGTTATCATAAAACATCAGCAACAAACAAAATAAAATCACATTGTTATCGTTTATTTAGTGCCAAGCATTCATGCGTTTATTACAGTTTGTGCATTTTATTTAAAATTTATTTTGTCTGAAAGTGTTAAAAGACGAAAGTTTCTAACAATTGCCTATGACGTTTACGATACAAGAGAGAATCGAAATTATTGTTCTTTACGTTAGAAACAATAATTGTGCGAGAGCTGCAGCTGTAAGTTTTAGTGAATCTCAGCCCGAACATTCTTTGACTCATAGAAGTGTATTACAACTGTGGAACAAATTTTTCGAAACCGGCTCAGTTGTCAATAAAAAGCATGAAAGAGTAAGACCAATAAGAAATGAAAATGTTGGGGTTGCAGTCCTTGGCCATGTTGCTATGGTCCCAAGTAACTCCATCAGAGAAACAGCTGCAATATCAGGAGTCTCCCGAAGCAGTGTTCACCGGATTCTAAAATCCCATAAGTTTCGACCCTTTAAATATCAATTGCTTCACGAAATGAACGAAGATGACTTTGATCGCAGAGTAGAGTTTTGTGAGAATATTTCTGAAAAATTAAACAACCATACCATTTCATTGTACAATATTTGTTTTTCTGACGAAGCCACATTTTACTTAAATGGAGAAGTAAACCGTCACAACTGCAGGTATTGAAGCGACAGCAACCCCCATTTATTCAGGGAAACCCATAGCCAGCATCCTTTAAAAGTAAACGTGTGGGCGGGAATTCTAGGCAATCACGTTGTTGGACCTTATTTCATAGAAGGCAATTTAAATGGTGAAAGTTATTTAAATTTACTTGAAAATGCCATCGATCCGCAGATTACTGAGATTCTAGAAAACGACCAGGATTTAGCTGAAGATCAGATATTCTTTCAACAAGATGGAGCACCTCCTCACTACGCTCGTCCGGTAAGAGATTTTCTCGATAATACTTTTCCCGATCACTGGATTGGAAGAAGAGATCCCATCGAATGGCCGGCACGATCACCTGATTTGACGCCGTTGGACTTCTTTCTTTGGGGACACTTGAAAACAAAGATTTTTAAGGTGCAGCCAGAATCACTTGAGGATTTAAAACAGCGAATAGTAGCTGAATGCCGTCAGTTAACACCTGAAACATTTCAAAATGTTCGAGAGGAATTCGAGGCTCGTCTGTATCATTACATGGAAGTAAATGGCGAACATTTCGAACAATTCATAAAATAATTTAGTCTTTGTAGAAAACATTTCTTAAACGCAAAAATTCCCTATTAATTTACATTTACTATTTTTATTTTCCTCTCGTCCGGAGTAATTATTATTAAAATCTTTTCTCTAGCTTGCATCATCCCCTAAATTTAAAGCAGCCAACTCTGACAGCAGAGGCTTCAAACTTGGCAGTTGTAACCAGGGTCGGAAACCCTTCAAAATAAGGTATCACTCGACCCCCTTTCCATTTAACATTTTGGGGGTGAATCTCACCCCCGCTCAGAGGGTGATGTTGCGAAATTGAAAATAGGCTCAAAATGTTTCCCCCTCAAAAGCATATTTTTTTTTTGTCTTGGCGACTTGTTATTTGGGGTGGATACTTTTAGTTGGGACACCCTGTATATGACGTTTTCTTCAATTTTGTAAAAAACTACAAGCTACCAATATATAAATTAGTGTGCATTACAAGCGATGGAGCACGAGCAATGACTGTAAACAAAAATAGTTTTGTGGCATTGTGTCGAGCTAATGAAGATTTTCCTTCATTTTTTTCAATCCATTGCATTATACATCAACAAGTTTTGTGTTCAAAAGTTTTAAACACGGAGGAAATTATGGGTATTGCAACAAAAATTGTGAATTCCATCCGTGCACGTAGCTTGCAATGGCGGCTCTTTAAGTTGCAGTTGGAAGATAGGGAGTCAGCTGAACACACTGATTTAGTTCATCACACGGACGTCAGGTGGTTGAGTGGAGAATTATTGCCCGAAATAACAGCTTTTCTAGACGAAAGAAGTGATGACACTCAGATGTTGAAAAACGAAAAATGGCTGACTGATTTGGCATTTTTGACGGGCATCACAACGCACTTAAACACCATTAACTTGGAGCTTCAATGTAAAGGAAAAATGTTATTGAGATGATTAGCGCAGTAAACGCATTTAAAGGTAAATTGCAACTTATGATAGATCAACTGAAAAAAAAGGATCTGAAACATTTTCCGTCTTCGAAAGCAAGGATTCCTCAGTTGAATTATGATACGTATGAGGCTGAATTATCAAATATTTTGGGACAATTCGAAATGCGTTTTTATGATTGTGGTAAATTGGCAAATGTAGCATCATTTATGAGTTATCCTTTTTCATGTAAAAACATTGAGGAATTAGCTACTGAAATAGCAAGGCAGTTTAATATGAACTCATGTTCTGTTGAAAATGAGTTGGTGCAGATTATATCAGATATACATCTCAAAGCTACAGCATCTGATACAAATTTCTGGTGTTTTATATCTGAAGATAAATATCCGAATCTAAGGCAAATCGCCCTTCAACTGACAGCAATGTTTGGGTCAACTTACTTGTGCGAGTCTGCATTTTCTGAAATGAAGATAATTAAGTCAAAATATCGCAATCGACTAACTGACGATCATATGTCATCATGCTTGCGATTAGCACTCAGTGGTTACGTACCATCTTATGAAAAGTATGCTGAGGACATGCAGTGCCACGCTTCAACACCCAAAGTCACTTCTTAGTTAAGTTTAACACCATATGTAACTCTTTTGTTTTGTAACAACCAATAAACTCGCAATTTTGAATAACTATGAGTTTTTTCATTGATATTGTAGAGAAGAACCTAACTAAACCTAATCCAAACCTTGACTAAAACAATGTAGACATTGTATATATATGTATACATTGTATATATTGTGCGGAAAGCTAATATCTATATATGCTACGGTACACCCTACTTAGGTAGGTAAGTTGTATGTATCGTGCATGTACGACAACCTTGCATCACACATACTTGCAGCCTCTCAGAGTCGATCGTAAGTAGTCTAAAAATATTGAGGCAGATCGCCAGCAGTTCAAGTTTGAGCACCCCTGTACTATACCAATACCTACTAAACAACGAGGCCTACCCGCTTACGCGTGACGTTATCAAATTTAGGCCTATGTTATTTCAATAACTTCATTACAAGGTACGGGTTATTTACAGCGACATATTTAAATGAGCATTTTTTTTTTAAATTTCAGTAAATAAACATCAATTTACAGGGTTTATTTTATGAGTTTTTGAATCTTATTCAATTTTTATTCGGTTTCGCTATAAAATTAAAACGCCAAAGGCGACTCTTAAGCGATTACTCGTTTTTTTTTGTTACACGACGAGGAATGCATTTACGCACGAACTGTTATGCACAAGGCACTCCAGAACAGTGTGGGACTCGGTAAAGCCCCTACCCACTTAACCCCTCCGTGTTCTTACCCCACAACGTTTGCCCAGATCTAGCACAAAATTTCAAACAGATGTCGATATGATTTTTTGCTTACTAAGTGTTCTAGTTTAGCCAATTAGTAAATTGTTAAAGCCGAGTTATTTGTCAAAATCGGGTATGGTTTCAAGCTTGGGTAAGTGGTATATGCCTGTGCTGTGGTGAGTCTATATGATCAAGAATATAGTAGGTTGTTATTTGCAAAATTCTGAAAACGATTGTATTTATGATACTTCCTGTCAATACAAAAATGCGAAACTTGTGCAGGTTTTTAACTACCTATTTATTAAAAGTCTGTAGTTTCCTTTTTTTGTTTTTGTTTAATAAATTATGATTATGTTTAGAGCAATAATTATTAAGAAATGTATTTGAAATGTTACTAAAATAGATTTTTGAAACATTAATTTTCAGGTGGCTTTTACAACAAAAGGAGTTAAAAGTGTATTTTTATTAAAATAACTTAAAAACAACTCACAAAGAAAAGATTCTTTGTTGTAAATATCCAAAAATGTATCTTCAAATTGATCAAAGAATAAATCAAGATCTAAAATACTTGTCGTACATTATTGATGAATGTAGCCTGAAGTATAATCTACATAATCCGGAGGAAGATCTGTTCAGAACAATACAGAAGAATTCAAATCGTGTCTCAATCAAGTTTTCACGAATTTCTAAAGATAGGTTCGATAAAATTGTATCAAAATATTATATTTGTGTACTAAAGCATAGACATTTAATTAGTAAGAGTTTTTTCTTGTCATATTCGCCATTGAGAAAAGAAGAGTCGTTAGAAGACTTTCAAAAACACTTTGATTTTGTGGTTAATAATACAATTAGCAAGAATTAAATAAAACACGTTTTTTCAGTTTTAATTTTTTCTCAGTAACCAAGAAGTATTAAAAAATATTAATTTTCATTTCAAAAATAAAATGTCAAGTTCAAAAACTCGCCTTGTCCAGTATTGTGACAGAAATATTCTCTCTCTTTTCTTTTATTTTGGATTCATTCGAAACTACTAAGATTGGTGGAATTGATATGTTCTTAATTCTAATTATATATCTCGGAAAATAAAAGTATGTAACTTAAAACAAGAGGATAATTAAATCTAGATGGCACTGGAATTTTTTTTCCCCGAAAAATTGCTGATAGTTATGACTTACGAATTCTTGTCAGTGATTGGTCAAAATTGATAAGAAGGAAATAATAAAGAAAAATCATATCTAAATTCTCCCCTTCATCTTATTCCAGATATTTTTATATCAGTTTTGTTCGCAAAAATCAACATTTAAAATCTCTGAAATGTAACTTCTGCTTA
Organism: Kuschelorhynchus macadamiae; assembly: GCA_030620095.1. Classification (NCBI taxonomy): domain Eukaryota; kingdom Metazoa; phylum Arthropoda; class Insecta; order Coleoptera; family Curculionidae; genus Kuschelorhynchus; species Kuschelorhynchus macadamiae. Next base: position 48,044 of record JAUTXW010000215.1, read on the forward strand.
AATTATTATCATGTATAAACCATGGAAATCATCTAACAAACAACTTTGCTAGGATTAATATTGTCAAAACAAAATATATTAAACACATCAGCCAGATCATTAAAATATATGTGCATTATTTTCCTTTAGCCGTACATTTTATACCAACATTTTTTTCTTAGCGTTAACAGTATAAACAAATGCAAATCGTATGTAAACTTTACATACGTGGTCAATTTTTTGAATCGGGAGTGACAGCCAAGGTCAGATTGATGCAAATGTTCAGTGGTTTGAAAACGTGTTGTGGGTACTGGTGATATATTCACGTAGTTTAAATTCAAACGTTTTACTAGTTTTTACAAATTTTATCATGGCTTTAGAGCTTAAATAATTTTTTTTTTCTGTGGCACATTTTCAGTACGCTACCACTGTTGTTTTGGTACCAATTTTTAAAGTACTTATATGTAATTCTATAACGCTCTTTTTATTTTCCTGATAGGACGGGGCTTTTGCAGGGAAGAAGCTTGCAGCTTTTCATGAATTTATGTATTGTGTGTATTTTTGTTAAAATGCATCGAGTGTACGAAGGGTTTGTGTCCTAAGGAACCATCCATTTCCCTTTGTATTTTAAATTTTGCTATTAAAAATCAATTGAATATATTTTAAAAATGTGTAGTAGTTATTTGCAATATAAGTTTTGTAAAGATTCATATTAAAGAAAATCCTTTTTGGCTAATTTTCTCAGAAAGCAACGCTCTCAAAACCATCTGGAGTTACTAAATGATGTTGAAAACTATGATTTCAGTATAAGTAGATTTTCTCAACTAATGCTCTAAATGCTCTCTGGTATTAATTAACATTGAGTTTTAATTACTTCAATTACATTCAATTACAATTTTGTTTTTTAATTCAGACCATATCATTTCTATAGGATTCAAATCTAAGTGGTATTTTACCGGAGCAAGTAGTAAAACAATTCTCTTGCAGCATATCGGTAAATGGCATTTTGTTTTTTGTTCGTTTATCTCTTCAATTCCGTCGTCGGATTCACAGTTTTTAACTCACAGTCTGAACATTTTAAAAATTACTAATAGCACCTCACAGAAAGATTGTTACTCTTAAAATAAATAACACCGCTAATGCCACAGCTCAAATGATTTAATAATAAAAATAAAATATCGACCTGTACTAAGAAACGCTTGCAAACCAGACCTTAATTGCTTTATTGGGGTTAGAATACCACTTGATCGTTATGAGCCCGGCAACTTCATGACCATTTATCGTGTATCGGACTATACTGCAGATGATAAAACATATTTACTCCTCAAGGTTGCTATGATAATCGGCATTATTGGGGCCTGTCGTCGGGAAGAACTAATTATGTTAATGCTGGATCACTAAGTATAATGTTTTCTGTATGAAAATTGTGATTCCATACACGAAAACAAATATTGTCCGACAATTTTTAATAACTTCAAAATGCCTACCAGTTGGTAACCAATGAATCAAAATATCTATATTCGAGGAACCATCGCATTACCACCTTAAATCGGATTCACGTTGCGTTTAAAATTAGAAAACCCATATTGTAAGTTTGTAATAACTATTCGGTCCCAACTGGGACAACGAAGTGCCATAATTTATTTTAACTGCTTTTAAAATGCATTTAATTGACATTAGAAAAGGAAGACTGTCACCGATTAATATATAAGCCGAGATTCATTGATGCGATAGGGATACAATAATATCGATTACCTATGGTAAAATGTCAGTTGTTTTAGTAACGATAAATAATGTTTTTGTGTGCAATCTCGTGTATTTATTTTGCGTATGAAAAGGATACGATAACGGAAGCCCCTGACCGGGATGTAATTTAAAAACTATATATATATATATATATATATATATATATATATATATATATATATATATATATTCCTAATTTTTTTGGTTTAATGTCATTATATTAAACAGCAAATTAGAAGGTATCTTTTAAAACATATATTTGATGCCTTGGTAACGTTTCAACCATAGTTTTGGCCTTTTTCAAACCTAAAAGATTTTTTAGCAGAATTTCTATATATAAATAAAAATATTTAAAATTTAAGGCTTACCATAGAACGTAAAATTATCAAATAAATAATACCACTAGATTACACATTTTTAGTTGAATGTGTGATTTCTAGATATTTCGTAGTTTGTTAATGCGGTGGTGTTTTTTTGTCTTATTTGTGACTTTTTAGTCTGTTTTCCAAATATTAGCTTGTTTGTCCAATATAAACACCCTTGCAATTGTTGCAACGAATCTGATAAACTATATGGCGTTTTATTAAGGCGTTTTTGTTTTTAGGTTACTAAAATTTTCTGCCAGCAAGTTGTATCCTTTTGGGCTTGTCACCATGTTATATTTTGTAAAAAGTTTTAGAAGTTGTTGGGCTAAACCATTTATGAAAGGCAAAGAAATGTATTTTGATTTCGGACAATTTGATTTAATTAGAGTTTTCAAAATTGTAATATTTGCGAATTCTGCTTTTCAATAATTTATTAATTAAGTATGAGGGGTATTCGTTTAGGTGCAATGCGGTTTTAGCTTTTCTAATGGCCTTTTCTCTGAATTCAGGATCAGAAAGTTTAATTGCTCTGCGGTTGTTCTCTTTGGTTTCAATTGTAAGTTGTAGTTTTTTTGTGGTATTGATTGAAATGTTTTAATATACTTACTGCTTGATCAGTTGGAATTGCAGAGAGTACAATCAACGACATAACGATAAAAGAAAGATATATTAAATTCCATATTATTTAGGACGCTTTCTTCTAGATCCTCCATTACTATTTGGGCAACCATGCTCGATATCGATGCTCCCATAGCACAACTATTTGTTTATATAGCTGATCTTCGTATACAAAATACGTAGAATTTAATGTTAATTCTATTGCTTTTAGGAACTCATTTTGGGGTATGTCTGTATATTTTTTTTGTTTCAGACCATTACTTTTTAATTATTTTAGTAGCCAATGAGATTCGAACGTTGGTATACAGGGATACAACGTCAAGCAATATTAGTTGGTAATGTTCTGGAACTTCTGAATTTTTTAATCTTTCTTTAAAATGATAGAAATCCTTGATATAGTAATCATTTTTATTAACAATATTTTTCAGGATTTCTTTTAAATACATTGATAGTGGTGTAAATGGAGATTGAATACATGAGACAATTGGCCGTAATGAGATATTTTCTTTATGCATTTTTGGTAATCCGCATATTTTGGGGGGAACAGCATTTCGAATTTTTAGTTTTTAGGAATATCGGGGAATATAAAAAGATTTTTTTCCCAAGACTCAATTATTTCGTTGTTTCTTTTTTGATACTGGTTCGTGGGATCTTGTCTAATTTTTTTATATGTTTTTGCGTGATTTAGTATTTCATTCATTTTTATATTGTAGTCAGCAGAACTCATCAATACAGTTTTATTTGTTTTATCAGCCCTTAGAACTTTTATAGATGGATTGTTTTTTAGAAATCTTTCAGTTTTTGTTAAGTTTATTGTGTGTTTTCTATTTTCATTTGTTTGATTTTTTAGTATAGTTTTAAAGTTTGTTAATATATTGCTGATTTGGCTCTAATTTCATCATTTTCTCCACCTCTCAAATTATTTATACCGTTTTCAATATTACATAATATGTCAATACTCGGCAAAAGTTTATCATGATTTATTTCCGTTGCAAAATTAGGTCCTGAGTTTATATACATTTTGTATACGAATATCAGCTATATAAACAAACACAGGGTTGTGTTATGGAAACATCGATATCTAACGTGGTTGCCCAAATAGTAAAGGAGGATCTAGAAGAAGCAGCATCCTAAATAATGTGTAATTTAATATTCTTTCTTTTATCGTTATGTCGACGATTGTATCACTACAGTTCCAACTGATCAAGCAGAAAGTATATTAAAACATTTCAATCAATACCACAAAAGACAACAATTTACAATTGAAACCGAAGAGAACAACCGAATCAGTTTTTTGGACCTAACTTTGCATCATATAGGAAACAAAATTAAAATAGAATGGTACACAAAACAAACTTGGTCCTCTCGATATTTAAATTTTACCTCTTGTCACCCAATATCTCAAAAAAAATCTGTAATTATTGGTCTGGCAGATCGAGCAATTAAATTTTCTGATCCTGAATTCACAGAAAAGGCCATTAGAAAAGTTAAAACAGCATTGCAACTAAATGAATCAACTTAGTTAATAAAATATTCAAAAGCAGAATTCACAAATATTACAATTCTGAAAACTCTAATATTAAATCAAATTGTCCGAAATCAAAATACATTTCTTTGCTTTTCATAAATGGTTTATCCCAACAACTTCAAAAACTTTTTATAAAATATAACATCGGAACAAGCCACAAAGTATATAACTTGCTGGCAAAAAATTTCGGTAACTTAAAAACAAAAACGCCAATTAATAAAAAAAGCAATATAGTTTAACAGATTCCTTGCAACAATTCCAACGGTGTTTATATTGGACAAACAAGCCAATATTTGGAAAACAGACTAAAAAGTCACAAATACGACAAAAAATATTATATATATATATATATATATATATATATATATATATATATATATATATATATATATATATATGTAACATAAATGCGCTAATGTAGAACTTAAATTACTTGATGTAAGAGACGACAACACTAAAGCACATGATATGATTTATTATTAAGTTTTTGATAACATGGTTTAAAAATGCACAAACCAATGCAGAGAAGTAACTCTTAGTGCTGGTACGTCGCCAGATTCCTGTCAATCCAGATTATATATGTATATATAGGTCAACCGTTGGTATAATGAATTACGTTAAAGTTTAGTATCCCTATTGTTTTGATTCCCGTTTGGTTTTTGTATAATAGATTTCTTCAGTCAACCTTCAGTTCTGTTACCGCACCTGAGCACCATTGACGTCAAAGCTGATAAAATAGACATCCCCACTTTGGGCTTTAAACCGTATAAACCTATCGATAGAAATAAACAGGCGCCTATTACAAAGTTTTTTTTCCTATTTTTTGGATTTTATCTATTACGATTCACCATTTCTTGTTCTTAATTCAGAAGGGTCCTGAAGAAGAGAATAAGCATTCTGAAAACTAGATCATAGATTAAAGAGTATGGTACACAAGGCCTCCTTTTTTATTTGACTACATCCTCACAAAAACCAGAACCAAGTAGACAAAATTGTTTTTTTACTTTTTTTTTCTGGTTTAAAGTGCTTTTTTCTTCCCTGACATAGAATTTTTGCCTGTATATACAGCTAACTTGAGTGTAAATATCTTTATTGCGTTTGAAAATGTACTAGTAGTACGAAACTGCAGTCACGCCTAGTGCAAAACTGAAAGAACTGACAGTTAATAAAGTAAAACTTGTATTTTCATTTATTTGTTAATGTATGAATGTGAAAATTTTCATTTTTAACAGTTTTCTTTTATCTCCGATCATAAACAAGAAGCGTCCAAGGCTTTCTGCAGGCCATTTCAATGGAACAACTCTAACGATAGTTGTCTCTCGGTGCTTATCTGAAAATATATTTCACTGTTAACCTACTCGCGTTTTGTGGTGGCACATTGCCGGACATGTGACAAAAGATATTTGCTAAAAGCTTAAGGTTAAAATATTGCTAAATATAAAGGATAGTCATAGAAAGAATGTGTTTTATTTATAGATAAATTAATAGAGGTATGGTGGGACTACTGTACGTTTTGATGAATGGGACGGGTGGAAAAATTAAAGGATTTCCACTTTCGCTGTTTTGCATCTATTAAAGTAAACTTCTGCAAAACGAGTCAGTTTCAGTTATCAATCGTCTAGACAGTCGAACGAATAAAAAAGGACAAAAGGAATCGAAACGCTCAAAATGTCATTTGTTTCAATTTGACTTGACATACAAAACTAATTAGAGCACTTTCACAAATACTTCAAATATAGTCGAATGCGGTCTTATCGTGCAAGTCCAAAGGTCACCAACATTATGAATCAAATCAGAAAACACAATGAATACCAAAATGTTGTGTGACTCTGGGGTGGGCTATTTACAAATATACAGAGAGAATGAAAATAGTTTTTTACCTTTCCATTTAACATTTAAAAGTTACCCAAACCCCTAAACAGTGCAAAGGGTTAAAACATTACTTACTCCGTCAAAAAATGTCCTCCAATGACCCATTGCATCCGTAGAAATTTCATTCCTTTTCAATCAGCCGTTTTCTCAATATCGTTTTGTAACACTTTGAAAGGACCACCTATATATATATATATATATATATATATATATATATATATATATATGTACATTTCTGTGCGGTTCTTGGTCGTAAAAAGTTATACAAACGAAACCAGAACGGTGATGATTACTCCTTCACCATTTTGTCGTGAATCGACCAAAACATGACGCTATGTTTGTTTCCAGGGCCAAGGTGCCAATCTGCTACCGTGGTATCTGCCCCGGCAAGGCTCATCAGGCAGTTTTCCTTGGGGTATTTCGGTTTTAATACCGATACCCCCCAAGGAAACTCAAGTCTAAACTTTTTAATATTATAGACTGAAAAATATCATCATCACTTAAAAAGTCCTCATCTTCTGAGTCGTCTTCAAATATCGCAATGATCATTGGTGCTATTTCGACATCTAGAACTCTTTCGCGATTCCACCAATCCCATATTAATTTCTTCGTATGTTCCACGATTTCTTCCACTACTCTACTATGAATCTTGCCAAACAATTTGCACTTCATCTGATGTAAGACCATCGTCACGTGTTTTTCGTAATATGATTTTGCCCAAGCTCATATTAATTTTATTGCGTTAAACTGGCAATAGTATTGCGGCAGTCGTAAAACCTCATGTCCATTTTCCCGTAATATTTCATCTACGGCATATATTGTTAGTTTTTTAATAGATTTTGCCATTAAAAGAAGTTATAGTTTCATTATATTGCGTAAAGGATTTTATTTTTGTTTTATTAGCCAGTCATAAATATCACTTTTCTTCCAGGAGGAAGTAGGTTGTTTATTTTAGATTCTTGAATGATAAGATGCATTGTCCAGAATGATTAAAGATGGAGCATCTAAATTTCGAATCAGTTGTTCTTTTAACTACTTTTCAAACAGTTAACAGTTCATATTATCTTGGTAGTCCATACTTTTGGATGTTGAAGAAAATAGTAAACTTGCATCTGGAAGAAATCCTGTTGAAGAACCTGCATGCAAAATGATGAACCGTTTTCCCGTCCCACATTCCTTTTTTCTCTTGACACTTTTTACAGACTCGTCCTGCCAAGATTTCGAACCACTTCCATTAGAAAATATCCAAGTCTCGTTTAAAAATACCACTTTTCTAAATTTTGAATTAACATTTTCCGTGTATTTCTTTAAAAACTGGACTTGCTATATGTGGCAACTTACATAAAAATCTTCGATTACAGTCCTTTTTATATCAAAAACCCAACATTTTTATTAATTTTGACAACGATTTTGGTCCAATTTCCAATATGCCTCGATTTTTTAAAGCTTCTTTTAAAACTTGAAGGGTTATATTAGTTTTTGATGTGTATAAATCGTAAATTGCATTACGAACATCCATTTTTTACATTGTCACTTAAGTCTTGTGTCTTTTTATATGTACATTTCTTAATCTTCTTCGGCAGTAAATAAGGTTTTTCTCATGCACAGTTCTTATACCGATTCCCAGAGCTTTTGTTACTGTCTCCTGGATATTGGCCGGTGAATTTTCATTTTCGTAATATTTTATTAGATTTAATACCATATTTTTCGCTTGTGGATGCAAAAAACCCGAAAATTGTTTTCTAATACTCATTTTGTCACTGACTTGTCAATCTGACTTTGAAGTGACATCGCTCAAAGATTTTTGCAACTGCTGGTATTTATATTTATCCTCTTTTTACATATGAAAATATCAAGTCTATCTAATTCATCTTCCGGATGTTATGCGGAGGATATGATTATACGCAATAAAAGAAAAAAAAAGTTCGTCGTTGATAAATCGTATGACCCGCGCGATAACACTGCTTTTGACTATACTGCTAAATGTTTGAAATACTGTGCCTTTTTCAAATCAACTACTTTTAAATTATACATTTAAGTTGTTTTAAATATTTTAAATTCTGCGGTGTTGCCGCCTCTATCTCAAACTAGCGGCAACATCCGTTTTCTAAAGGGAATACCCTGTGTATTATTATTACATTTTTGTATTGAAAAATCAAATTATTTAGTTACAAAGATGCAATAGGAAGTCTGGAAAAACTAAAAACAACATCGGTACGCAAAAATAAATACTTTTAAGTTTATAAAGATAAAAACTGGGGAAGATATTTTACTTACATTTTAAATATTTATTAGATTATGTAAAAAACTCCTGACCGACAAATTATATAGAAATACTAACAAAGAACGGAAGCTTTCACGGTTTGGTCAATTAAGAAATCATGGTTCTTAGGATTAGACCGTGTCAAATTGGAATTACTATCCGACGTTTCGCCTTCAATTGCACGAGGCATCTTCAGGGATCGTTACTCCACGAGATCTGAACACTGAATGAGCTCGAAGAGATTACTTAGAGACATCATAATATCAAGTTCACGATGGAAATTGAATATAATGGAACGATTCGCTTTCTAGATGTATGTGTTCAAAGGAAGGAAAATGGTACATTAGGACATTCTGTGTATAGAAAACCGACGCATAAAAGTAGATACTTAAATGCAAATTCCCATCGCCACCCAGCACAAAAGAAATCGGTTAACTCATTAGTATTCAGAAGCTCTCAGAAGGAATAGCTATTACACTGAAGGTATTACGCGTTCAATTAAAAGATATAGTAATCCATTAGGTAGTGTTGTTCTTTCCTTCTTACATGAGATGTGTATGTGGGAGAAACAAGGCCGCTCGATATCAACTAGACTTAAGGAATATGAACGATGTATTAAAAAGAAACAAATTGTTCAATCTGGTGTAGCTGAACACCAGCAGAACACATAACCATTTAATGTTTGTAAATGATGAAACTTCAGTTACCTCTAGTGAGGCTCTTATTTTTGATTAATATTTTATCTTGAGGTAAAATGTTATGTAAAAATACGGTAAGTGTAATGAAAACGGTCGAAAATTTAGCATTTGAACCTAATACAAAATTATGTTTGACAGGTTTATTCAAGCTGTTTACTACTTTGTTAACAGTTTCTTACGCAATTCCAACGGTTTAAGAACGTCAAACTTTTTTAATATTAGTTGTCCATCGTTTATAAATGTTTAGTTAAAAGAAATATGTGTGTGTGAATAAACGTTTGTTGGTGAGTTTTAGGCTCAGTTTAGCGCTCTTCAATGAAGAAGTACGGAACTTTGTCAAGACAATTATATATTTCTGTTTTTGTTTAGGCTACGATGTGGTGCCATCTACCGAGGAATGTGAGGTATATTTTATTTAAAGTTTTATTTTTTAATTAAAAATACCAATCTGGAAAAAAAGTGTATATGAAAAATCTAACGTGTGTTAAAATTACAATAAATTAAAAAATAATAAGGCAAATATAACTTAGAACATTTTTGCAATGTATTTGAGTACATATTTTAAAACGATTCCGGTCTACTCTGCGAGCTATCGGCAATATTTTATTTAAAAATAATAAAATAAATCACACAACTTATTATTTAGTCAATAACTATTTTAAAGCCTGCAGGTAATCGAGGTCAAAACTTATTTGGAAGAGATTTTGTTGTTTTTTAGCAAATATCATCCAAAACAGTTTTTGAAAAAGTATGTTTTTTACTAAAAATATCCATGCAGCCAGGCATTACAAATTTTTTGTCTTTCGCGATAGCATTTCGACAACTAGTACACTAAAATTGCAACAAAAACTATAATAGAAAGCTATAATTTTTATAATAATTACTTTAAATACTCATAGATTTGCAAAAACGCAAAAATGGCGCATTGTCCAAGATCTTGGAAAGAGTTGTATCTGACCAACTAAATAAACTTATTTTAAAATATAATCTATAGTCAAAATCAATCAGGGTTTAGAAAAAACTGTAGAACATTAGCAACCCTCTCCATTGGACAACGACGGGTAGGATTTACATACTGGACAAATGTCAGTTTAAGGGCTTCTAGACTTTTGCAAGGCCTCTGATACCATATACCATACCTTATTATGTGCTAAAATCATTAATGCGGATTCTTAGACTTAGCCCTAATGTATTTGTTAGGAAGGCAGCAATGTATGATGTCTGGGTACGTGCTGTGTTCACAGAAGCCAACCACTTCAGGCGTCCTCCAGGGCTCAATTTTGGGGCCATTTTTTTATATTATCTACACTGATGATAATTTTAAAAGCGGATGAGGAACAAATGCTGACGTCAATTAACTTCAGTTAAGTTTTGTCTGCAGGAAGTCAACTATGCAGAATATATCTTAAATCGCTACCCTGTCAAAACCTAACCTAATTTCGTTCTGCCAATCGCTCTTCACATTCTCCGTTCAGTCAAACATGACATGAATGGTAAAATTCAAATGTGAGCAGTGCGCTATCTGTGGATAAGTACCGAACAACATCAAAGGTGTATAACTGGTTGCGGAAAATCATTTCTAGGGCCATTATTTCAGATTCTTGTATATTCTTGTTATTTGGTGCCAACTATCATATTGTAGTTGGTATACCTCACTCTTTTATAATACAGGTATTTTATCCTTATCTCTAAATTCACCCAATGACGGTATTCGGAAAAATATATCAATGGAAATATATGTAACAAATTACCAAATTAAATTTACGATATTGCCAAATTAAAAGAAAACAAGAAATTTTTAGAATTATTTTGGCTATTCATAGTTTTATTAAGTTACTATAAATTTTCCAATCTTTTTTTTTTCAATTTATGTTTCAAAGTAAATATGTATGCCTTACACTGGATTTAACCACTGAAATATTTATTTAATATCTATGGAAATCCCTATGTTGCTACCATGCAATAACTTACGTATGATTAATATAAACTAATTCTGCTATTTTCCAAGTGGTTGGACATACCTGGAACAAAAAAGAAAATACATGTTTAAATATATAATAAAATATATCAAATGAAAATATCTTTCAACACTTATATAAAAAATTAACGTACAAGTAGATTATCTGTAATATGTTAAGTCATCCCAAATTTAAAATGAGAAGTAGGCTGTCATGTATATTCATTTTCATTGTTGTCCATCAACACAAAGGCAACAAGCTTGAAGTTGAGTGCTAAATTTTCAGAGCATTTTAAATGCACAACACATGTTTATTAGGCTATTTCCAAAACAAGTCCCTAACAAACATTAGACTTGGGGAAAATAGCTGACCTAAGTCCATTTCATTACTCGAGGTCACATATTTTTAATAACTGGGTCCTATTTCAAAGGAGGTTAACTGGGTTAACTTATTTATGTGATAATTTGATATCATTATACCTAATTTCTAAAAGTAAAATATTAAGGATGGTTTTTTTCTTAAGACTAGGTGTTTATGAACTAGTTGTGCGTTATTAAGAGGCAAATAGGCAATGTGACCCAGAAATGCTGGCCAAACATTGAATGTAGTAGATCCTTTCATGTTGCCAATCTCCTCAACTCGCGAAATTTGATCTGGACATATTTCTAATGCTATATTGATATATATCTTACTTGGTGGTAGCAGGATGGTTAGATTTTTTTGTTACCTTGGTCCATGGTAATCCTTATGGTTAAGAGTATGTTATTTAAGTTTGCCATTCCTTAGATCGCCCATATTTCCAGAGGCTTGGAAAACATCCCATTGCAAAAATTGCTGTTCTAGTTTCTTATGGAGATTTCTTTCCGATAAGTATTTTGCTGATATTGTCCAAGATCTTGGAAAGAGTTGTATCTGACCAACTAAATAAACTTATTTTAAAATATAATCTATAGTCAAAATCAATCAGGGTTTAGAAAAAACTGTAGAACATTAGCAACCCTCTCCATTGGACAACGACGGGTAGGATTTACATACTGGACAAATGTCAGTTTAAGTGCTTCTAGACTTTTGCAAGGCCTCTGATACCATATACCATACCTTATTATGTGCTAAAATCATTAATGCGGATTCTTAGACTTAGCCATAATGTATTTGTTAGGAAGGCAGCAATGTATGATGTCTGGGTACGTGCTGTGTTCACAGAAGCCAACCACTTCAGGCGTCCTCCAGGGCTCAATTTTGGGGCCATTTTTTTATATTATCTACACTGATGATATTTTTAAAAGCGGATGAGGAACAAATGCTGACGTCAATTAACTTCAGTTAAGTTTTGTCTGCAGGAAGTCAACTATGCAGAATATATCTTAAATCGCTACCCTGTCAAAACTTAACCTAATGCTAAATCCGTACAATCTTGTTGTGGCAGCGAACGGGCAATGTCTGTACAGAAGGTATTTAATTTAAATATCGAAAATTCGAGAATACCGATTCATAAGATGACCTGTGATTCAAAGTCTTTCAGGTTGCTTTATGCGGACAAGACAATAAAAATCTGAGAAAACTATTGGCTAAATCATTAATTCAACTTCTGCAACTTTGTTTATGAACCATTTTTGACGGGAGGTGCTCCAAATTCAGAGAGTGCCAAACTTTTGTGTGAGGTATATATATGGATTGAGGATATTTGACCATATTACCTCACAGTTTAGAGAGTTTCAGCGGCTCTCGATATTTTTGAATATAAAATAATTACTCTTAACACTGCCTCGAATCTTAAACGAAACCTTGAAGAACATTAACATACAATAGAACTACTCGCTGCTGAAATTTACTGCCTATCTCGAAACACTCGATGTCTTAGTTTCAAAAACCCTTTACTTATCAGGCCACTCGGACCCAACTAAAGGGTCTCAGTATTCCCAGATACAACATAAACATTTTCTGTTTGAGTATCAGTGTGTACCTTGCTTTTATTGCATCCCTTAAATTTTTCTTTTAGCCAAGTTGGCTTATATATTTTATAAACTGTGAACTTTATTGTATTGTATTTCTGAGGTGTAATTAAACGCAGTTATTATTGTCATTATTATTATTATTATTAAATTACTAAAAACCATTCAATTGTTGCAGCTTCTTAGGTTTTCATCGTGGCTATTATGCTTGTATAACACACTATTTTTATAATTCAGTTTCCAATATGTTTACATATACGGACATTTTACTAAGGCCCTTACTTCGACACATCGATAAAGTATTTATAGAATGTTGCCTGTTCGATCAAAGTGTCATCTACAGAGAAACGTGATCACTAAAGAGAGGGTTACTTAGGTATTGAGCCCCATTGAAGTTTATTTTTATCCTCGGTCTTGTCTGGACACATAATACATTTTTTGCAGCATCTTACGAGCCTCTTCGACGCACAAAAAAAAATTATCTGGATATCTCCGGAATACCGGGAATTTTCCATATTGATGTTTTTAAAATACCCAATGACGCGGCTTTCGAAATTCATACAATAGTAAAGCATCTATTTTGTCAACCTATGTGATTTATTTCCAATTTTTAATTTATAATTTTTTTAAGTTAAGAATTTTTTTCCTGATTGTAGATATTTAAGTATTAATACGAATTGAATAACAATATTTTCAGCTCATTTTTAACTTTATAGATCTAATTTTTATTCTTTAATGCTCTTAAGATTTTGAAGGAAAAATTTAGGCTGTATTGATTTCTCTAAGGCATTCGACAGGGTAAATCACAAAGTTCTAGTTTGCGTTTAAAAAGAAATCATTACCTCAAACAAAAACTTTTGTTTAAGATTCAGTAAGTGAAAAAACATTATTGGATTGTACTAATTTATGGTTATTGTAAATTTTGTTGTTATACTTGGTTAATAATTAAATGGTTTTAGTATTATTGTTATTACTGCTTAAATAAAAAAAAATATTAAACTTTGACGGTTTTTCCAACAACTGAATGCATTTTCTTCCAAAAAATTCTCTAGTTGAACTAATAATAGTAATGTTCTGGGATGTTTATATTTTAAGATAATTTTAATTTAGGTAAAATGACCAAAATTTATTTTTCTGTCTAGCTAGAGTTTCCATATGAACCAGTAAACAGCTTGTGTACAGCTGAACCAATTTATTTCATAAGATATGACAATAAACATAAAGTTTTTGCTAAAAATAGAGTGCTTGTCTATAATTCATAATAAATGTTTATTAAATGCAATTAATATGAACGCATAAATAATTGAGCAACGCCAATGAAGGAGAAAGTAGTCGATTTTCACGCCACATCAGAAAGTGTTACTTGTTCGGTGAAGTAAGCATTGCACAACTATTACAGAATTATTGGTTCTTTCTTTAGGCGATCAATAAAATTCATATCTGTGGAACTTGTTGAAGGGAATAATTTTCATAATTAAATAACCGTAAATATATCCTTTTTATTTATATTTTCGGTCTATTGTCATTGTTATTGGTTAAAAACATTTTTAACATCTGCTTACTGAGTTTTGTAAGGAATTCAACAATACTTCATGCTAATTTATGTAGTGTACTAATGTTTAAGCTTAAGCCTTTGTGCTATTTCCACTTAATCTGTTAAGAAATCATGATTCTTGGGTTTAAACCGTATCAAATAGAAATTACTTTCCGACGTTTCGTCCTCGAGTGCACGAGACATCTTCAGGGATCTTCATTGCATGCTGAACGAGCTCCGATGAGTAGAGTTCAGGTATTTATACCCGAGTTGTGCCCACCAACGCGTGACTCATTATGATGACTGGTATTCCTGCATCATGTAGCACGTTGCCCGCGTCTCTATTGAATTTTTAGGGTGCTTGATAATTTCAATTTCATTTATAATAACCCGAGCATGATGTAAGAAAGAACCTTGGTTTCTTGTGTTCTGTTAAGTGCTAGTGTTCAGCGACAGTGGATTGAAAAATTTGTTTCCCACTTACACTTCTTTAATATTCCTTAAGTCTATTAGACGCAGATCGTTCAGTTTTACTAGTATACACTTTACCGCAACAACAAGAAATTTTATAAACTCCTTTTGATTGCAAAGGAATTACATCTTTTTGTGTATACTAGACGATTTAAATAAAATAACATTAGAAGCGATAGACTCAATATCGGCTGAAAATTGGAAATCGTATGTTAAACATGTTCGTTCTATTGAAGATAAATACTGGGAAGTAGATGGCAAAATTGGTTATTGATGATTTAGTTATCACACTGGGATCTTCAAGTAGTGACGACGAAACCTCATCATTTTCAGAGGAAGACAACGATTTAGAAGGAATCGAACCATTAGAATCACAGCCGTCAACCTCAAAAGTGACCTAGCTTTTTTTCATATATTTTGTAAAATTGTTCATAAAGTACAGATACAGTGTTTTAAAAAACATTTTTTTTAAATCCTTATTGTGATGCTATTATAGATAAATAAATGTGTGAAATTTGATACACGTCTTTTATGCATAAAGAGGCATTTTTTATTAACAATCAATTTTTGAAATTTCTACCAGTGGCGTGCATATTTAATTAACCTGGGTAAATCCGTATGCTCCTTAATGCATA
The DNA here is from genome assembly GCA_030620095.1 of Kuschelorhynchus macadamiae. Classification (NCBI taxonomy): domain Eukaryota; kingdom Metazoa; phylum Arthropoda; class Insecta; order Coleoptera; family Curculionidae; genus Kuschelorhynchus; species Kuschelorhynchus macadamiae. Next base: position 63,663 of record JAUTXW010000215.1, read on the forward strand.
GAAGACGTGTATCAAATTTCATGTAGTTATCTATAATAGCATCAGAATTGGGATGAAAAAAAAAGGTTTTTTTTTTAAACTTCACCATCCTGTATCTCAAAAGTTAAGACTTTTAGGACATAAAAACACCCCCTTTAACATCAGCACACAATTAGGAAATGCCCTGTATAGTACTTCACAATGACGGGCCCTGTATAAAGCAATATGACAAACGGAGACAGACGGCCACTTTTCGGATACCCGACTAGCTTAAAGTCGAACTGCATAAATTACATTTTTGATAAATCTCATTCACTGGATCTGATGCTAGCTGCCCTTGTAAAATCTGGACTTGTAAATCGTGTATCACTTTACTGGGTGATTAAGCATAGTTACATTTTTTAATTATCTGAAGTGCGTATAGTCAAAAAGGGGTGCCATATTATTTAAAGAACGACGGGACACCACTGGTTTAAAGAGATTTCTTGGCCGACCTTCCTAAATCGATTGACTTCGCCCGGTTTTCTTTCGTGTCCCGCACTTTATACATAAAAATACTCAGTATCTTATATATCTCAGTATATTTTGTTAAAACATTCCACCCAGATGTTATCTAGGACTCTCGTTGGCCATAAAAGTCTTTACCTAGAGACATGTTTTTGTAAAAATCAAACTCATTTAGCAAAGTGAGTTTAGATACCCTTTGTCTGACGAAGCTAGAGTGTTAGCGAAACATATGTCACAAATTGTGAATAAAGGTGAAAATCTAAAATAGTTTAAAGTGTTTTATTTACATTCTTGATAATAGATTTTCATCAAGTAACGATCCAGTCAATCAAATTATTAATTAAGTTTATGTTTGTTCGTAGCTTTTTATTCTGTTGACGTATAAACAAGTAACAATATAAGTAACTTGAATTTATCTGCTTGTGGGCGAACCAACGAGTAATTTTGACGTTACCCTGGTAGACTCTACGGCAGCGAACAAGCACAAAAGAACCAGCGAGCACCACGAACCAGGAAGAAAGTATATCAGGAAAAGACACAGACTTTCGATTTCACCACAGTATGCGAGACTGGTTCAGTAGGCCAGGCAGGCGAGAGTGCATGTGAACCACCGATATATGCGTCGGGTTCTCCGGTTCTTTGCATGCAGAGAAATGCAGGTATTGCAGAATACCGGTTGTTTACACCGAGGGGGAAATTACATACGAGCCGTTGCCGCTGTCTATTTTTTCCTTTTGGAAGTGGCGCCGTTACGCAACCGAGGAGGATGGCATGACTAGCTCGGCGAAGACGCATAAATTGTGGGAATCGTTTTAGGAATACCTGGTGGAAATCTAGTGGTGTAGCTAAAGGTCGTGGGGATATTATTAGCTAGTTCCAGTGGCGGCTCGCGGGTGCAAAAGTAAGTGAAGCAAGAAAATATCGCAATAATTTTTTTCCAGAATTTTTTTTATATGTGGAAGGGGTAGAATATTTTTTTACGACTTACCTAAATTTCGTATACTAAATCAATTCTCCTATTCTTCATAGCAGCAAGACAATGGACAAATACAGCCTGCGGCGCTTTTTCTTTTTTTTAAGGCCATTTAGATAGCCAGACATCACACTTGCGCCATCGTAACATTGCTCTATTAATTTATGTTTATAGTCAAATTGTCCAAAATTTGATTCAATAGAGAATATAAATTCTCCGACGTTCTATGGGAGATGACATTATAAAGTCCTAAGAATCTCTCGACCACTGCACCTTCCGAATTAACGTATCTTAACATTATGGAGCACTGGGAGGTTTGCGTAATATCAGTGGTGTCATCCCCTTGCACAGAAAAAAACTATGTGTTCATTATTTCATTTTTTACATGATCATTTAAATAATGAGAAATGCATTCAATTATTTCGTTTTGAATAGTTTTCGACTCACCAGTAAAAACATTTTTAATTTTTTCGTGATGATCTTTTAGTTCTTGGGAACTTCTCGATATTAATAAACTTAAAAGCTTTTTAAAATTCCCCCTGTTTATTGACTCGCTGCTCTCATCATGGCCGCGAAAGACTAACTCTTGTTTTGCAAGGTACAAAACTGCATCAATTACCAAGCACATAAATAGTCTTTTTAATCGGACGTGTTTTCGTTAAAATGTATTTTATATAGTTTAGCGTTTTCTTTTAAAGTGTCAGCTATAGTGCTTTGATTTTTTACAAATGTTTTTAGCATTAATTCGCATTTTAAATGTTCGCCGAGTCTTCATGTTTATGTAAAGACCTTCATATTAACAAACATTAACAAACCTGCAAATCCTTTCTTATTTCACACTAAATATTTGTTGGAAGGAATTAAACAAAGCCAGCAAAACAATATTTGACTACTACATAAGCATTTGTACAGGGTGGCCATTTTATGGTACATACAAGAAAGACACTTGCCCAGTGTCTTTCTTGAATAGCCCACAATAATTCTCCTCCTTTTGATCACATACTCGGATTCATAATTAAAAAAACACACATTTCTAAGGATACATATCCTGTAACTTTCAGAACCTGAACAAAACCACGTTCAAATTTTATATAAACATAAGGTTTCTCAAGATGTTGTTTTCTTTATTGTGATTATTTATAGTAGTCTTGAGTGAAATAGTCTTAATGTGTGATAGTATGAACACAGTAGAACAAAAATGGCCTTATGTCTATTGAAAAATTCCATCCCTCAAAAAAACTTTAATCCGTTTTGTCAGTGGCGTATTTAAGGGTTTTTTTTTTGGTTATTCAAATTTCATTGTCTCAAATTGACTTTTCACTTTATGAAATCGGCATCCAGCTAAGATTAAGTACAGAGTATCATAGTTTTGCGGGGTATCTCGCTTATTTTTGAAGATTAGAGAGTTGTGGTTTTCGCTACTTTTTTGTGAAACTAAACATGCCGCTATTTCATATTCCTATTGTTATTTGAAAAACAAGGTAAAATTGAAAAATATCACTTTTGTCGTTTAACTTATTAAAGAAGCTTTTGCGTCGAATCCAGTGGCGTAGTCTGTTTTTTTCTCACACCATCCATTTTCAGTCATGAAGCAAACATGTTTAATTGTATTTATTTTTTATATTTATTAGAAATTACGGCGCTTAACAAAAATATATATTTCTATATAGTTAATCCGAAAGACAAGCTCAAAGTTTTTTATTTTTAATATTTTTTTTTTATTTTAAGTAGTAGGCAATGACTAAATCATTAGAAACAAAGAGTTTTTTATAAAATACTTTTATCTTTTTCATATTACTCGCCAAAATACGAGAAACTGGTCTACAGAAAATCACGAGTGATTCCGGGTTCAGGTCTCAGTTTTATTTTGAGAAGGCACATAATCTACTGCAGCCATGTCAAACTCAAAGTCACTGGTGGGCCAAAAGCATGAAGACCATCGACTAGGTGGGCCGCAAAACCTTATCTTAAAGAAGACAAACTACTGAAAATCTTTAGAAAATGTACTATTATAGGACAAGTCTGTTTATTAAATTTCCAATAAAAAGGACATTACAAGAAACATTAAATTCTTTTGCCAGATTTGTCGGCGGAAATAACTTTTAAAACTGCGTCCGAGTGTGCGTCCGTCGATCGCGATCTTGCGGGAGATTTGTTTCCTTTCATCAAAGAAAATAGTTGTTCACCCTTATAGGTACTTCCAAACATTGACAGGATTTTACAGGCAAATTTTCTCATTTCTTGGTATTGAACAGGCAAGTACTTATAGAATTCGAATCTAGAAAAATATAAAAAAAAAATCTAGAAAACGGTAATAGTTACGAGAAAAAATTAAATGCAAAAGTTGTTTGGATTCAATTAAATTTTTATTTTATTTTACTTTTGCTTATACAGGGTGTTTCGTTTTGACGTGACTCATGTCAACTTTCTTAATTTAAATGAGATATCCTATATATTATTACATATTTCGATTCTACTGTTAATTTGCAAAAGTTTTTATAATAACATCTATATTTGAATTCTTTATCGTTTTTGAGTAAATTGAGTTTTTAGATTTTTTTAAAAAAAAAGACATTTAAAAAAAAAATTTACCTATAAAACTTTAATGGAACTGACTAATATCCTAAACATACATTACTAAGAGTTCAATTCAACGAGTTTCCATGCTGGTCTTACCAATTAATATAAAGGGTGTTAAAAATGGAGAGCAAAACAAACAGAACTTTAAATGTAAAAATCTCATGTTTTTCAAATGGAATTTTTATTTCATCTGATTCAGTGTTCAATTACCTATCATTACTCATATATGTCCTATACCTTAAATGAACAGCTTCGATTTTATTAGCCGTTTTCTGATTTGACTATTTTTTTTTAATATAAGTAAAGAGATGAAGTGGGCTAAAATAAAAATGTCGTAAACTAAGCCTTATTCTCATTTCCTTAACACATAAATAATGTTAGAAAATACAAATAAAAGTGAAATATTATGTAATTTATGTTCTTATTATTTAATGTTTACGAAAATAAGGGAGAGACAAAAAAAATATCTTGTGCCACACGGTATAACTAATAACTAACTGAGTATTAAACATGATTAAAACAGATTATAAAAAATTTTCAATATCGCCACCGTCCATTGCGATACATGAAGTGTAAATAGCCTACATTTTTCGAATAGCGTTCCTTACTGAATTAGATGCATTAAAATTGTTGATCTCTTCCCTGATATTTATTTTTAACTAATTTCTATTATTAGATCTATTTTTATAAACTTTATTTTTTAGTGCACCCCACAAAAAGAAGTCTAAAGGGCTTAAATCAGGGCTTCGTGCTGGCCAGGATATTAAACCATGTCTTCCTATACACGATGGAAAATGTTGATTAAGGAAATTTACTACCGGTGTAACCGTGTGGTAAGAGGCGCTATCAAATGATATTTTCTCAAATATTTTCGTTGATAAGGGGCATGATTTCATTCCTAAGCAGCTCCAAGTATCTTTCGCCATTTAACGACCTGTCAAAAAATATTGGTCCGATAATACGGTCGCAAATAATTCCGCACCACACATTTACGGTTTGACGGCCTTGTTTTTTAATTGCTTTTATTAGATGTTTATTAGTTTGAGACCAGTAATGAGTGTTTTTCCGATTAAAAATACCCGTCGTATTAAATGAGGCCTCATCATCATTTGAAAAAAACCCATTTTCGAACTGCCGGTCCATAATATCACAACAAAAAGTCAATCTTTCATTAAAGCCGAATTGTGATAATAAGTGAGTTGGAAGAAATTTATAAGGATGTTAACCATTCACCCGCTGTGTTTTTGAATACTTCCTCTACTGACACCTGCACTGTCTCTGTCAGCATCTCTTTAAGATCTTTCATCATCTTCCTCGGAATAAAGTAAAATCTCCAGTTGTTTTTCCTCAGTGAGGACAAAATTGGGACGATTTTTCTTAGAGTTTTAAGGACACCATTTTCCAAATCACGCACAATTCGAAAAAATATAGTCCTGGAGAGAACTCGATTATTAGGATATTCCCTCGTATATTATCTAAGAGCTAACCCTGGACTTTTATTATTATTTTTTATGAAACAGTTGTATAATTTCAAACGTTCATCTAAACTATATAAAGCCATTTTTTAACAAATTTCGCAGCAAAAATTTGACAAAAACGACAAACAGAGCAAATGTCAACTTAAGTCGACAATTGCATTAGGTTATTTCCTAAGCCTATCTTGATTTTTTTAGTTTCTGATCTCATTTACTGGCAAAATTCCGGGATAAATCAGAAAACGGCTAATAAAATCGAGACTGTTCATTTTAGGTATAGGACATATATATATGAGTAATGATAGGTAATTGAACGCTGAATCAGATGAAATAAAAATATACAGGGTGTTCAATTTGAAAAACAGGAGATTTTTACATTTAAAATTCTGTTTGTTTTGCTCTCCATTTTAACACCCTATATATTAATTGGTAAGACCAGCATGGAAACTCGCTGATTTGAACCCTTAGTAATGTATGTTTAGGATATAAACGATAAAGAATTCAAATATAGATGTTATTATAAAAACTTTCGCAAATTAACAGTAGAATCGAACCATGTAATAATATATAGGATGTCCCATTTAAATTAAGAAAGTTGACATTGTCACGTCAAAACGAAACACCCTGTATAAACAAAAGTAAAACAAAATAAAAATTTAATTGAATCCAAACAACTTTTGTATTCAACTTTTTGTCGTAACCACCATAAAATGGCCACCCTGTACGCCGTAAACCAGGATAACGATTAAAACTATGATCTTGTTCCTTCCATTGATTAAATAGAGCTCCAACAAAATGCAAACCACATCCGTGATCGGATTGATCAATAATGTAAATTAATAAACCCGACACCAAATAAAGTTGTAACAAAACCATAAATAAATATAACACAAAACAGTCAAGTAAACTGCAAAGGAACTAACCGGTTGCAGCGAAATTGCCAAAATAAAAGTAAACAATCACCCCAAACTGAACGACACGTGGGTGTAGTGTACTGCGTTAGCAATTCACCGTGAGCGTTGTATGGCGCTGGTTAACATTATTCTTCAATGTGCTCGACGTCATCGCGATAACTTTTTGACCTGACCCTGTATATTGATATTGAAATTGAAATTGAGTTCTACGAGACAACTTATAAGTTATCTGATAGTTGAGATACGAGAGGTGCCTGAAAATGTAACATTTTTCAATTTAGCTGTGTATCTTAAAAACTAAAAGGGCTATGATACTTTTGTAACGGCATCTTTAGTTTTACGCACACTGTCGCGAAAACCGCAACTTTCTATTAATAAAAATAACGGAGATTCTCCGCAAAAGTACCCAAAATAAATGGGACACCCTGAATATGTGTGAAGTAGCTATGCCGCAAACGGACACACCGACGGAACTGATTAAACATATATTTTTTGACAACTAGGGATGCTAAAACGTGAAGATATGTAAAACTTGGTGATTATTTTACGATTGAAAACATATTATTTGGCCGCCATTTTGTTCCGCGATTTTGAATTCGTGCCACAATTTTACCAGCTCATCTCTCTACCATAATTAATTATTGCACAACATTTTAGACAAATTGGATAAATAGTTTTTTAGTAATACTTTTTTTAACATTTCACTCAGCTGCCATTTTGTTTCGCCATATTGGATTACCAAAATGTCACCAGGTCATCCCCATATGACCTTTAATTTTTGAAATTTAAAGCCAATCGGATTAGTACTTATTTAGATATGCCGCGAACAGACAGATAAAGGAAAGTAAAAAATAACGAAAAAAAAGGAGGTGCATATTATTTCGTGATCACCCGGTATAAATATCATGAAAAATATACCTCAACATTTTTCGGAAAACCTAAATGTGATAATTATATTTATATCTGAAAATCATATACATTTTCCCCTTGGTATTTATTATTCCATAAATATTCCCGAACAATACTATTTAAAGAATACAGAGCCTGATATTCAATTAACAACAATTATTAATCGCGTATTTAATTTGTTGCGGTAAGGAAAACTTAATTCGTTCAGAAAAATGTCGCTCCTTACTATACGGGGAATCCCCAATTAACAGTTTTCGCCAGATGGTTTAAAAATCCCAGCTAAATATGGTTTTCCGATGAAAATCATAAAATAAGATGAGAGTAAACAACTTGTCCGGTAGGTCAGTTTTGTGTTCACATAATATGAATTTACAACAGCTTAAAATATACGACAATAATCGTTTTTATCAACTAGTCAGAACGTTTAAATCACGTATCTGTTTTGCACTTTTTGATGATTAAAAAAATTATTCATTTAATTGAAAACCAATTAATATGTATAGTAATAGTCGCAGGACTATATTTTTTGACGTTCTCTCTGTTCAACAGCTATGCCTTTATGTTTGTTAATGTTTTGGGCGTTATCTTAAAAAAGAGTTACTAAAATAAAATAACCGCCGCTCTTCATATTGCTACAGTCTGCATTTTTACGTCTATTGTGTTTCTGATTTTCTGCGATTTAAAAGAAAATACATCCTATCCTAAACTAGGGATTCTGAATTTAAAGAGCTGATATAGCTAGAAATTTCCAAATTATTATAATGAAAACCGGGTATTTTGCTAAACAAGATAAAATATTTTATAAAAACATAGAATTGACTTAAAAAAAAACACTAAAAAGTAAAAACTAATATTTTATCTAACACAAGAGACATTTATATAATGAGTAAACTTAGGATAATTATACTTTTAAAAATCTAAAAATATACATGCAAATATGCTCCGGAACAAATGAAAATATGCACTTAAAAATGCATTTATTATCGGATCAAAAAAACAGAAATATAGCAAAAGTATAGCATTTACAATATTATATATTATATCCTAAACCTTTCCTAATGTATATTTCCTTTTTTAGAGGTCTTCCATTGTTTGTCTTGTTTAAAGTCGTCCTGACAGACCCCTGGACGTGAAATTTGTGTCCCCGTCTATATGTGGCTAGGTTTGAATTAAAACGTGCAATTTAATTTTACCTTCTTTTCAATTTATTGAAAGCTAGAGTATTTCACTAAATATTTACTTATTTCGTGGACAAAACACATAGTTTGTAAGGCCAAAAACCAGAAACAAAAAAATATTATATTATTTACACTTCAAGGTATAGTCAAGACGCTATTTTTACCAGTAATTATTACATTAATACAACTATATAATAAAAGTATTTTGTTAAATAAAATTTTAATGTATAGCTAACTAAACAAAATAAATAATAAACTTGTTTAAAAATGATTGTTTACGCTATTCAACAAGCTGCGGTTACATTTTATAACTATACGATGTAACACATTATCAAATTTAAATTTTCTTCTATTGTCTGACAATAGTACTTTATACTCAGAAAATACTCGTTCAACATCACAAGATACAATTGGAACATATTAAAACAAACTCAAATCACTGTTTATTAAAAAATGTTCATTATCTAGATTCAATGTCTAAAACTGCACTAATATTTTTCAATTTTTTGTAACGAATATTTTTTTGTAAAAAATTTTTGAGAAATTACTTTATTTTTAGTTTTAGTTATAGTTTCACTCACTTTTTCTATCATTTCTACGCTTTTTGACAAAGAAATCATCAATTTCATCTTCATGTTTTTTATAGTATCAAACACGCAAGAAAAATTGTTTTTAATATAAATTAAATCCTCGCGTACATCTTCTTCGCGCAAAACGTTTTGTGCTTCTTGTATACAATGTGAGTATTCCGCATTAAATTGGTTGACTATTTTTTTTATTGCCTCGAAATGTTCTGTGTAATAAATGGCAGCGTTTATCCAAGTTCTCCATCTAGTTATAATTGGTGATAGGGGCAGGAGGATTTTTTTTGCACTTTCCCTAAATTTTTAAAAATAAATAAAACTACCCGAGTCGGAGCTTTTAGGAATACTTTCTTCACCGAGGAAATCAAATCGTTCACTTGTGGATAAAAAGCACGTACTTGTTCTGCAACTCGATGAAGTCCATGGGCAAGAAATGTGGTATGTATCATTTTAGGGTACAATATTTGTAGACAATTTATTGCTTTACACATGTATGGAGCAGCATCTATAATTGCCACTAACAATCTATCATATTTAATACCATTGGGCCATAAAAGAGTGAGAGAGTCGTTGAAAAATCCGGCAACAGTTGAACGACTTACTTTGTCTAAAGTCTTCATTGTAAGTAAATGATTTATTGATTGATGTCTTTGTATACTGCTCTAAAAATGACTTCAGGGCAGGATTACTTAATTTATTCAGTGGAATATCCGCACTAATAAACGCCTTGCACAAATCCTCATTGAACTTTGATTGTTTGGGTCCCGGTCCTGGTGAAAATGCTGTGGTGAGTAAATTTTTATTTCTGAGCACACTTTTTACTTTTTTAGATTTGTTGCTTTGTAGTTCCTATGTGTTGTGTCACTTGGAATTTCTTGTTCGCAGTAACAGGAACATCACAATATTTAAAAAACAACACAAAACCGTCAGTGGTAAAATCAGGAAAATCTTTCACGAATTGATTTAATACCGCACTTAATGAACGCTTTTCTTTCTTCATATTGGACAATGTTCACGCCACAAGGTGTAAACTAAACTGAATTGAAAAATTATTTCACATTCTTAAAACGTGCGTATTTATGATTGTAAATCCGTGGTAAATTCATAGTTTTTAAAGCACAGATGTTTTATTGGGTACCTATAACAATTTTGAGAAAGGATGAGTAAAATCCTTGGCCTGCCAGCAACTAGACATTTTTTTTAAATTTTATTATTATGGATTATATTTGAAATACAGTAAACTCCGGTTATAACGTACCCTGTAGGGGCAAAAATATCGGTACTCTATAGGCGGACGTACGTTATAAAAAAAAACACAAGAAATATGTATGTACGTACATGTGTATTTTTATTGGGTATAAAAATATGTTTAAACTACATTTAAATCAAAAACAGTATTTATTATAAAAACTTATAACTTAAAACTACAAATAATACATATTTTAGTCTTTTTGAGTAAGAAAACTTGTTAATTTAGTCATCAGAATATTGTAAAAACTCTGTAACTGTTTTAACAGCACAGAGCGCCTCAGAATAACTTGGTACCTTGTCCTGTTGAACTTCGTCGTCGCTTTCACTGTCAGAACTATAAAAATCATGTGGATGTAAAACTTCAGTAATAATATCATTATCTGTTAATGACTCCGTTGTTACTAAACTATCATCAATTGTTTGAAAGCTATCTAGCTCAGGAAGATACATTTCGACGTTGGTTAGATCTTCATAGTTGTTGTGCAACCAATCACTAAGGGGGACTTCCCAGTCATCGTCGTCAATATTTTTGTACTTCTCGACCCACTGAACCAGAGGTAAGTCATCATCTGAATCAAACCCATCTACCGATTTTATCAGACCTGCATGTTGAAAGCAGTTTTTAATAGTGCTTGGCGTAACTTCATTCCAAGCTTGAGCAATTAATTTCATTGACTCTAGGATAGTTATGTTAAATGTCTCCTTATTGTCCAATGATTGGATCAGGCGATGCATAAAAGATCTACGATAATATGATTTAAGACACTTGATTATGCCCTGATCCATAGGCTGTACGACTGAGGTGCAATTTGGTGGCAAAAACTCTAATCTGATATTTGTAAGAATCAGGTTTTTTGGATGAGCTGCACAGTTGTCAACCAGAAGCAATATTTTTCTCTTCTGTCGTCTTAATTTTTCATCCCAATCCTTTAAATAATTTCCAAAAATTGCTGAAGTCATCCATGCTCGATTGTTTGACTTGTAAATGACAGGCAGATTTTTTACATTTTTCATGCATCTGGGTCGTTCATATTTTCCAATAATAAGTAGTTTGCATTTTTCATTACCCGTCATATTTGCACAAACCCAAACGGTGTACCTCAACTTGGACTGCTGCTGTCTCGTCCCCATTGAAAATATCCTCACTGCTATAATGTTCTGAAATTTTGGGCCACTTATCTTCTAACCAGTTTAACACACTTTGCTTGTTAACATCTGCTGCTTCACCCGAAATCTTTCCGACCTTTATGCTGTGACGAACTTTGAAACGTTCCAGCCAACCTGTAGAGCAACTAAAATCGTCACCTTGTAATTCTTTAGAAAAATCCTCGGCTTTTGCTTTTAAAATTGGACCACTTATTGCAATATTTTCGGATCTTCGAACCTCAAACCATCGTAGAAGAGCTTGATCGACATCATGGCGTATAGAATTTCTAATTTTTTTAACACTGTGTGACTTACTTTCACTTGCTTTCTTGATTTTTTCGCGATTACTCCAAATTGTAGACACTGTTGTTTTTGCTAAATTTTTTCGTCTAGCAATTTCCGTTTTGCTGATGCCACTTTCAATACTTTTAATAATCTCTACCTTTTCTTTCACAGTTATTGACTTGCGTCGATCCGCCATATTTATCACATATAAAAAATCTTACTAGCGTACCTTTTCGTAAAACAGTCGAATTAAAAATGCCGACTGTCATCGCAGTAAAGCGCTGCGCCGGTTCGATAAAAATCCCGCAAACGATTACTGGGGAATTCCCGACAATGTTGGGGAACACCCGACCGGTAGTCTGGTTTTAACGTACACTCGTAGTTTATAACCGAAATTGGGCTACTGAAAATCGTACTTTATATCCGGAGTTCAAATTACATAGGGTACGTAATATCCGATTAAAAATCAAGAGTATTTTGGCCGGGGCAATCAAAAGTGTACGCAATAACCGGAAGTACGTTATATCCCGTGTACGTTATTCCCGGAGTATACTGTATATCCAATTTGTCTTGGGAAATAAAAATATTTTTCATGTAATAACTGCAAAATATGCATTTAAATACTAAAACTCCGAAAATATGCATTTGCATATGCTTCAATGCAAATACATATATATCCTAAGCCTAAATTAATGAGTATCTACATATATACCACAGCAAATAAATACGGCCCTTACTAGTTTGAAGCCGACTTCATAAAGTCAAATATTCATTGTAGAATAAGATATTATTTTTTACTTTCTAGTGCTTGAAGTCGATTCTATTTTCTTTATAATTTTTTTCGTTTCATTCTATTTATACAAAGTTTTAAATTTTAAGGCCTAAACTTTAAAAGATAAGTAAAACCAGATGGCAAGTTCATTAAAAATGCATTAAAAACGCAAAAACCACATAAAATTTGATATTAACATGCGCAATTTTTTCCTGATGAAATGGTGAACGCAATATATATTGGCTCCTGCGCTCGCCTAAATAATTGAAAATGGCGCCATTCCGCCATTTTTTTAAATGTGCTTGCTATGGGACCACTTCAGTAATATGCTGAAGTAATCGATGTATATAGGGTTATTCACGCAACCCGTTCATTAAAAGTTTTTGATGATGCCATTTAGATAAAAATTTCAAATTTTGGGATTAAAGTAAGATCAAGGGGTACTTCTTTTTTGAAGTATTTTCAACTTCCTGTCACTTCCGGTTTAACCGGAAGTTGGTATCAACTTGCTTATTTTAAATGGAACACCCTATATTTTATGATATTTTTGGATTTTACGGAGAATTTTAATGCTATTTTATGTAGCATGTCCTATACCTAGGTTCAAGCGTTCTTAAGATACTTGACCTTGAACCAAAAATGAGCCTTCGGGGTACCAAATTTTAAAATCTCATATTTTTGTAAGTTTGAAGATATAATCTTCATATTTTGCAGACGATCGGTAAATAATCTTAGGTTTCTATTTTTTTTATTGAATTTGTCTATTTTTATAGAGGGTGTCCTAAATTTAGCGGCAAACATTCACATTTTTAAAGCCGCTAAAGTCCGTTTTTTTAAATGGGACACCCTATAACTTTATGCATTATCAAACGTAGAATTTAATTTTCTATCGAACTGTATTAAGGTTCTCTATACCAATTCGTAACCATTTTCGAAATAATTAGGTTTTTATTAAACTATCATATGTATTTGCTAAATGCTTACACCTTCCCGTAGTAAGCCATGGAAAAACAATTGTTGTGCTTTTCTATTCAACATGACAGCTGATTTGAAACTTTTAAATTAAAATAAAATAACACTCAAAAGCTGATATTCTCAATTTATTTAATATTCGCGGAGAATGTTATAAAATATTGGAGAGAACGTGCTATGTTTTTAATGAAAAACATCCTCATTTATCGCCAATGAACAAGAGAAAATTGAAGAGGATTGAAACGAAATTTTTTCGTTTCGGAAAAGTTAAAGTTATAAAAAATGTAATAAATTGTTTACATTATTTTTAACCATATCTACTAAGTTCGAGACTGTTCTAAACTTGTTTTAGTGAACTTAAAAATTATAGCAATCTAACAATCAACAATAAATAAATAAAATAATAAAATTGAATTATAACAAATGTTCTATATGCTATCCGTTCATTTGAAGACACATTTCAATTCTTCTTTGTACAGTTGCTGTGGCCCGTTGAATTTGTCCGTTTTCTAATTCAGCAAAAGCTGTTCGTATCCTGTCCAGTAAATCTTGTTGGTTATTTACTGGGGAAGCATAGACTTTACCTTTGATAAATACCCATGAATAAAAGTCTAGGGGTGTTAAATCAGGCGATCGCGGGGGCCATCTCCAAGGGCCATTGGGACCAATCCAGCGATCTTCAAAAATTCGAGATAATTGGAGATAAACTGCAGCGGAATTATGTGCTGGTGCCCCATCTAATTGATACCAATAATTTTGCAGCTCACCAATAGGAATTTCTTCTATAAATTCAGAAACCGTCCCTCGTAGAATTTCCAAATACTTATCACTGTTTAAATTGTCTTCATAAATACAGTACCGCACCTGATAATTTAATACTATACCGAAAACATTGAAGCTAAACCTCTCTTGAGAACGCGTTTCACGTAAAGCGTGCGGATTTTCTGCTGCCCAGAAATGTTCGTTTCTTCTATTTGTTATTCCTTCTCTTGAAAATTTCACTTCATCGGTCTAAAATATTTTTGAAAGGAATTGAGGGTCCTCTTGAATTTTCAAAAACATGAATTCGCAAAATTCTACTCGTCGGACGTCATCACCATGCATATGATGTTCGCTCAAGATTCTTTGGACACATAAAGAACAAATTCCGAAATCTTTTTCTGCAGACGGTATTGAACTTTGCGGGTTTGCGTTTGTCACTGGTTTTGGAACATTTTTTGTAAATGTAACCTTGCCAAAACGCAAAAAGTTCGTTTCAATTCTCTTGAATTTTGACTTGTTCATTGGCGGCAAATCAGGGTGGCGTTCATTAAACACACGACACGTTCTCTCCAAAATTTTATAACATTCTCCATGAATATAAAATAGATTGAGAATATCAGCGTTTGAGTATTCTTCAATTTCGATTTAGAAGAAGATTAAGTTTATCATTGACAGCTTTTGATAAATAACTTATTGTTTTTTTTTCCATGGCTCATCATTGGAACATGTAAACATTTAAGCAAATACATACGATATTTTTATAAAACCCAATTATTTTGAAAATGGTTACGAATAGGTATAGGGAACCTTAATACAGTTCGATAGAAAATGAAATTCTACATTTGATAGTGCATAAAATTATAGGGTGTCCTATGTAAAAAAAACGGACTTTAGCGGCTTTGAAAATGTGAATGTTTGCCGCTGAATTTAGGACACCCTGTATAAAAATAGACAAATTCAATAAAAAAAAATAGAAACCTAAGAGTATTTACCGATCGTTTGCAAAATATGAAGATTATATCTTCAAAACCCCGAAGGCTCATTTTCGGTTCAAGGTCAAATATCTTAAGAACGCTTGAACCTAGGTATAGGACATGCTACATAAAATAGCATTAAAATTCTTCGTAGAATCCAAAAATATCATAAAATACAGGGCGTTCCAGTTAAAATAAGCAAGTTGATACCAACTTCCGGGTAAACCGGAAGTGACAGTAAGTCGAAAATATTTCAAAAAAGAAGTACCTCTTTACCTTACCTTAATCCCAAAATTTGAAATTTTTATCTAAATGGTATCATCAAAACTGTATACATATAAAAAAACATAGGGTCAAATTAATAACCTCCTCCTTTTTTGAAGTAGGGTAATAACTGCTAAAATCAATTTTTATCTTGATTGTTAAAACTGTAAAATATGAAACGTAGATTAGAAAATTGCAGTGAAAGAACCACCAGCCTTAAACCTAAATGACGAACTTTTCTTGTTAACGTACTTGACGTGCCGCATGAAAATCTAGTTTTAATTGCTCTTTTGATCGATTGGGGATTCCATTTCTGGCCTTTCTTATTTCTTCGTGAGTTGCTAAGATAAAACTTGTCCATATACCTCCCTAATGTCAATTGAAACTAAATTCGTCAATTTTTTAGGCATTTGGAACAAAAACAATTTAGTAAAAAAAGTAAAGCTTTAGAAAAGGAGTAATATACTAATTTAATTAAAATTACAAGCTTCAAATATTTTACTTTTCTGACTAACCTCCCAAAATGGTATATATATCTAAAAGCTTATTAACATTGTCTGTAAACCAGTAATTGACAAGGATAATAGAATTCTACGAGTATACCTTAAGCACCTGTAAGTTATTATATTCGGTATATTAAATTAATTTTTAGATTGATATTACTTCATCTCTTCTTTTTAATTAAAAAATATATAAATCAGTGCGCCACTGGCCCCCTGTTCGATTTTATTTTTCCTTTACGCCATCTGCTCGATGTTATAGTTAGCTTAACGTAAACTTTCACACTATATTTATTTCCAATTCCTTGTTTCATTCGAATATATCCTATAAATAAAAATGTTTACTCTATATACTTTACACATGAAAAATAAAAAATAAATACAGGGAACATAGATCGAAGAACGGTAACCGGAACACGGAAATTAATTCTTCAGAAAAAACATAATCCTGGACCTGTATTGATTCCTAGAGCTTCAATTATTAATCTCAACATTTAATCTACCTTGCGACTTTATTTTCTATGGGGAGTAGGTGTTTACCCCAAAAATTACCCAACGGTAAGTCTTGGAGTGAAATAATTATAAAATTGTCTGAAGAAATTCGAAAATCTGGCATATTTTCTTTCCAAATCGTTACTATCGAAGAACTCTAGCCAATAAAGTTTCTGGCAATTGAATAACATGTAGGGGAACAGATTCGAAAGGTTTGTATTCGTTTGTCACTACAGATTTAATACACAGGACACAGAGACTGGAAGTTTGGACATAAGCTAGTGTAAACTGAGCTAAGCAGGTGACTATTGGCAGTAGCTTCGCTACGAAAGAGGATAGGGGGCGCCCCTAAATGTGTGGTGCAGTTGGGTAAGTCTTGACTGAGTTAACTGAAGCCAGCACTCTGTTTCCTGTGTACCCAATGACCGTAGTGTCAAATCAATAGAAACATTCTGAGTTCGTTCATTTATTAAATTACTTAACTACAACACATAAGTTTACCACTATGCATGATAAAAAAGTATTCATCAGTCCATTTGTTTTGGAATTGACATTCTGTGTCCACTTTCCGCTTTTTTAAACCAGACTTGATAGATTTTTTCCTCTGAACTGATTTTGCTCAAATATTTCCCGCATCTTTTCTTATCAGTTGTTAAAAAGTAATGAGTAGACACGCACGCTGAGCGGACTATTATTCATAACGCATTGCAAGATCATTGGGCGGATTCCCGAATATTTAGTTGTTTGTCTCTTTCTAACGACTATTTCTGACTCGAGCTTTGGCATTCCGCTGCGTACGCTTAAGAATATTATTTAGCGATTTTAGTCTTTATGATTTGAAGAATACAGTTCTAGGTTGGTTGACAGTAATTACAAATAAACGATGTGTGCTTAATCTTTAATTTTTTTGCGCGTTATGATGCCTATATATGATTTAGGATCTCTGGACTGTTGGTGTCTCCATGTTACTCGCATTTTTTATTGATTCATTGTTTGTTCAGACACATTCTGGAAAATTAATGGCTTAAATATAATATTTTAAAGTGTTTGTATTAACATATTTTTTGTTCTGATACTGTTAATATGTACGGGTTATATAGGATCAAAAGTTGTATATAACGAACATTTAAAGAATGGTGTTCTTGCAAAAAATTTGGTTAACTGCTATTTTCCATATGAATTTATAATTTTCTATTCTATTTTGCATCTTTTAGTTTTCGAATTTAGTAACTATTTTGCAATACTGTTTGTTTTATACTAAGCGCTTGTTTCGACAGATTTTATTGATTCACTACGCCTCTGAGATATTCTATGCTTTTATTATATTATTCTAACTCTAAATGACATGAGATTATGAAGAACGCGTTTACAATTCTAATTGCCATATTAATTCTAAAGAATAATAGTCGCATTTTCTTTTTCACGGTCATAGCGCCGTCACACACTTAATAATATAATACTTTGTACTAGTTTGTTAGACAGAATTAATGAAACAGTCAAAAATAAAACTTTGCCATCAATTTTAACTAACGATATCCAAAATTCTAAAAATAAGGCTCACGGTAATTATGTAAGCATGTGATCTTTTCACTCGTTTACTACAGTTTTTTTTAAATGAGGCTGCTTTGCATTGTTAGAGTATTTCCCGAATAAACATAACTGGAAACTAAATTTTATTTTAACTAATATATTCACAATACAATTGATTAAATTAACTTCCGCTGTTTGTATTTAAGGAGCGTGTGTGGTGTTGTCATGGTAAGGCTTTGAGTGACATGTATCGCTCAAAATGGTCATACCAAAGCTACATTTACATTTTTTATGTTAGCCGTGCTAGATTTATTTATTTGGCGTTTAATTCGCTATTTTTAATGCTTTCAATTAATAATATTAATAAATAGGTAATATGAGAAATTCTATATGTGTCATGCACAACAAATTCAAAGTTAAGCTGATTGTATTTGGGAAAGTGAATCCAGCGTTATGGGTTTGTATGACATTGACAGAAATAAAAAGTGCATTTTTCGCGAAAAATTATTTCTAGTTAGGCCTTTGTTTTTTTACCATTTAAAAATGAACGGTAACCATGGAAATATTCCAATGTAAAATGTACAAGGAAAATACTCACAACAATCTTATACTTTTCCCTCATTTAAAAAGTTGTTTTGATATACATGCACGTCATTTTGTCTATAGGTCAAATAATTACGCTACAATCTGCTATAAATATATTCTACACAAAGCGACAGTACATGTAAGAAAAGTTTTATTACGAATTTTCTTTTGTCTTTCAACTCTCCTTGCATACAGTATGTAACAAAAGTAAGGCAACGGCGATATATTTCAGGTATCGCTCACCTCAATTTATTAAAAATGTGTACAGGGTGTCCCAAATTCGAGGCGTATCATTGATATCTCGGAAACTATAAGAGATACAAAGTCGGGGGCACTAGGGCACAGTTGCGCAATTTCATGCCAATCAAAATGCCGCCTTATTTGAAGTGATATGACAAAATAAATTCCACACTGTAATTGTTATTTTTTCTGCTTTAGAAGATGGCGCTACCAGATTTTCAATCTGACGTTTCGTTTCTTCGCAACCATCATCAACCTTGTTTTTTAAATGGGCAAACAATTCCATTTTATGCTTAATTAACTTTAATTTAAATTCTACATTGAATGACATAATACACTTGACATATCTGACATTTCTAGCCAAAAATCCATTATCAGTGCTAGTTGCTGATGATGGCGCTGGAACTAAACGTCCGATCAAAAGTCTGATGACGCCATCTTGTAGAGAAGAAACAATTAGTTTTAGTAATATTAGAAAAAAATCATTTGTTAGAATTTATAAAAAATAGACTAAAAAAAACTTCAATTTTTGTTCCCCTACGTGATGACGCCATTACATTTACAATCCGACGCCAACGTTACTTTTTTTAAGTTGTCCTACAATAGCAATATTTGCATAGTGTCGTATACTCCTTCTTATTCATCAAACTTAGCCATGAAATTTTCTTTTGTTTCAAAATGGCGGGAGTATTTTGACGTTTTTCTTCACCTATTTGAGTCTTGATTATTCTCGATTGGTGTTATGAATAAAATGCCTTTTGAGTGTTTAGAAAAACGTGATATGATCCGCATATACTACAGTTGTCATATAAAAGTCAACGATATGTGCAGAAACACCCTGAAAGGTAACAGCCACATTTTTCAAAAAATTTAGCAGAGCATGGAGGTTTTGAAAAGCCAGGAAAGAAATACGGCAGGCGAATGGATCAGGAAAAAGAAGCGTGTATTTTAGATGCTGTAACTAAATATGGCGTACTAAAAGGTAACTAATTATATTTACTAATTTCTATTATAGGTTAAAAATGCACCTAGATCATCTCTTAGGGCAAATGAAGATGATTTGGAAATACTACGCATGAGAGAGTCATTCAAAATTCACGTGAGTCAAACTTTAAGACCTGGTGCTTCTGAAAAGCGTCTACAATTTTGTCTATGGTGGCAACAAGCTGGTGCTCCTCCCCATAATGGAAGAGAAGTGACAGAGATTCTCAATCTTTTATTTCCTGGTAAATGGATTGGGAATCAAGGGGTTGTACGCTGGCCAGCAAGAAGCCCGGACTTAAACCCCTTAGATTACTATATCTGAGATTTTTTGCAAAATTATTGATAACGGAACTTGCCCGAAATTATCGAAGAACTGCGTTATATAATTTAGTGAAAGAAATACGAGCTATACCAGCAAGAACCATTCAACGCGCAATTTGCAAAATTAATTGATTAACCCAAAAATGTATTGAATCAAACGGTTTTCAATTTTAATACTTGTTGTAATGTTTATACTTTTGCTACTTTCATGTATTTGTTAAATATTTAGTAGGTGATGAATTAATTTTTTTTTAAATTTAAATTTTAAAATTTTTTTTTCCTAAATTTTTTAGTTTTTAATGAAAAGATATAAAATGAAAAAAACAAATATTTTTTTTACATTTTTTTAATTAAAATTATAAAATGTTGACTTCTAGCAATTAATTGCCAATAAATTTTAACAAATTATTTTTTTCTGTTTTTACTTAAAGAAGTAGACCAAAATAAATTCGACATTTTCATGGCTTCTTCTTTCTACAAGATGGCATCATCAAATTTTTGATCAGACTTTTCATTCCACCGCCATCATCAGCAACTAGCACTGATGAGAAAAAGTCGGAACAATGATGATTGGTAATTTAGTTATTTGCATAAAATGGAATTTTATCACTTGGAAATTGATGATGATCGAAGAAACGAAAAATTGAAAATCTAGCAGCGCCATCTTGTAAAGCAGAAAAAGTACCAATGAGATTGTGTAATTTATTTTGTCATATCACTTCAAATAGAATCAGAAAAAAAGTATTCGGAATTTTCAAACTTTTAAGGCGGCATTTTGATTGGCGTGAAATTGCGCAACTTTGCCCTAATTTAACCGACCTTGTATCTCCTATAGTTTCGGAGATCCCAATAATGCGCCTCGAATTTGGGACACCCTGTACACTTGGGTGGATATTTATATATATATATATATATATATATATATATATTATATATATATATATATAGATATATATACAGGGTGTTTTTTAATTGAATGTCAATATTTTATTTTTGCAAGATCATATAAACAATGGCGTAAATTCCACATTGCTGCCAAATTTACCGTGGAATTTTTCTGTTATTTTTTTAAAAGTGGGGCGGAATCCGACCTGCATATTTTTTAATAGATTTTTTTTTAAATAAAAATTATTTTTGAAATTCACATTATATTATATTACGGTTTTTTTTTAAAATTTGTCCAAACAATCCTGGTCATAAGACGGATATCACCATGCATGCAGAATACATTTTTATTAAGAGAAATCAAACTTTTTCGAAAATGACAGTTTTCAAAAACAAACAAATGAATTAAAAATGCTTTATTTTAGAAAAATCAGTGGCGTGAAAGTAATTACTAATATCTTATTAAAAAAATTTAATACATTATATCTTCAGCCACCACAAGGACCACCATGTCAATGTTTTTCAGAAGTCTGTTACATAAATACAATCAACAATAACAAGTTATTTACAAAACTATACTAATACAACTAGGTACATAATTAATAATTTCAACAAAAATAATTAGGTTTTAACAAATTGACAGCACACTGTGAAATAAAATAGAAAAAAAAAATAGATAAGTTGTTGAAAATGCCCACCACCTTGAATATTAGCCAGTGAATTTTAATTTGAAATTTTTTTTATTAGATTTGACACTTTGGCTTACTTTTTTTAGTACATTTGTAATTTTGTAGGCAATAAATAAATAATTATAGAATACTTGTTTCAATTTTAAAGTGTGTTTAAAAAAATAAGCTCAAATAATAAATTTTTTTATTAATTATAAGACAAAATTTTATATATAAAAATCGGTTTTTATTTTTTAAAACGAAAAATCGCTTTCAAAAATAAATGGGAATTTCAAAAAATCAGTGGCGGCTATCAAAAATACAGGCTATACATATATATATATATATATATATATATATATATATATATATATATATATATATATATATATATATATATATATATATATATATATATATATATATGCATATATATAGATATATATAGCCTGTATTTTTCGCATGCATAGCCCTTAATTTTAGACTGAAATTTTAAGAAATCGGGAATTATTTTAGCTATGCCGCGAACAGACTGACGGAGAGACACCTACAGACAGACGGAATTGAGAAAACATGTTTTCCGGCATCTAGAGACCCTTAAACGTAAAGATCTGAAAAAATCTCACGAGGGAAGTAATAACTAATTAGCTTGTGTTTTTAACAAAAGTGTATAATATTTTTGCCAAATAAATAAGTTTTCTTTGCACAGGGGTGGCCCGCATTTAAATAAATGACACTGAATAAGTGGTTAGATTTTTAGGTCAAGCTGGGCTCATAATTTTTGGTGATTGATAAAAAATCTCACTTTCATTAAGTCGCTGTATAAACAGAACATAGCCTGATTGTTCCACTGATTCGAACCGCCTTCCGACTTTATTAAGGCGCTTGCCATTTTGTGTATTTTTGGTTTTGCCAACCAAAAAATTTCAACCAAATACATATTTAGCGAATTTTCTTATTTAGTCCCTCGGCATTTAATATATAAAATAATATTAAATGGCTATCTTAATAATATTGCGTAATATAATAAAAAAAAAAACTATTTTTTTCTCCCTGTATATTTGTAAATAGCCCATCGAGATTTAATAGCTCGATAAAAGAATCACACAACATTTTGGTATTCTCTGTGTTTTCTGATTTGATTCATAATGTTGGTGACCTTTGGACCCGCACGATAAGACCGCATTCGACTTTACATTAAATTTTCGATATTATACCCTTTTTTTCGCAAAAACTGTTGACTTTCATAAAAAGTGCTCGTAGTGTTCCATTAAAAAAAATCCTTTTATAACAGAAAATGGTAAACTTGACAGAAAGACGGAACTCGCCATCGGAACCGGTATAGTTTCATACCTAAGGGCACATGTTTTCATTAAAAAATACATGTAAGCGATACCTGACATATTTCGACGTTTATTTACTTTTGTTACACGTTGTATATGTATGTTTCAGTAATTTTGTTTTATATTTTACTACCGGATAGGGGACAATACTATATGTCAAGTGTGGGTGCACCGTTTTTTTATTTATTTACAAAATAATGGCAAATTATTCAGACAACACTCCCATAGCTCTGTCAACCGAACCATACCAAATTAGGAGCACAAAAACCGAGATTGAAGGTTGTACCATAATGAACATACAAATTATTTTATTTTAGGAAAAAAAAATGCAGCTTTTACCCGGCACTTCTCTCGTAACGGATTCTCTATTCGTATAACACAGTTAATATTGATTTGTTGCCTAGTTTACTTCAATATTATATAAATAATAATATAAAACTTTCGTTTTATTACAAAAAGTGGAATGCCGATAATACAATTTATACAATATTGTCAAATAAATATATATACATATAAACTGTGTTATTTTTGTGTGGTAAAATTCGTTACAAGGAATGTTCCAGATAAAGGCCAATTCACCAATTTTTTTAAAATTAATTTTCCTTTGTATTCATTTTGCATATATTTTCTACCTACAAATATACATTGATCTCCACGACCTCTTCAAGATCTAATACACATCCATACATGCATGTGTACACTGTGTCCCAGATTGCTTGTAATCACAGGGTTTCTCGGTAACCAGCAGAGATAGAACTTTGCGGTTTTCGCGACTCTGTGTCAATTTTTCGAGAAACTTTGAATGCCGCAAACAGAATTGTGCCAGATTGTTTCGTTCCCGAGATACAGAGTGAAATAGAAATTTTGCGCTTTTGGGGGTGGTATCATATTTCGGACACCCTGTCAGATAAAGAAAAGGTAAAAACTGCTATGGATAGATATTTTTACGTAGAGTCCAGTGCTGTAGTCGAAATTTTTTTTTGAGATATAGCCTAAACTTAGTATTTTTTAAATAGGACACCCTGTATTTTTTGGTTCCAAAAAATTTGCCTTTTTTTTCTCTTTAAAATGATGTATCACACTATGCACTTTTGACGTAAACTAAGCCTTATAAACGCAATATTAAAAGAAAAACGTAAGTTGGCCATGGAAATATGGCATGGAAACAAAAATCAAAACTATTTGTTTCTTAAATATATCAAATATTGCCGTGTTTATTCTCTTATCATACGAGTTACCAATAATTCTAACGGGTACATTAATAGATATTAAGAAGAAATGAATAATTTTGAAAATAGTCATAAGTAAGATATGATGGTTTGTTTTATTGAATGTCATGAAAACAGTGATCAAGCATCTGATTATCTGATATTTTAACAGGTAAGCACCAAGCGCTTAAATTATTATGAACCTCCTTTAAAAATTATTTTTCAATTCCACTTTTAGTTATGGACTATTTCCAAAAGCTTTTTTATATCGTAGATATCCAGAAAGGCCTCAGCCACACAAGGCAATTTTTCGCCGAATTAAATTAAATTTAATTAATGATGGATCATTTTCAAAGCACAGGGCTAAAACATATAATAAACGAAATCACGGGAACAATGAGATTGTTGTATTAGCAAGTATTCAGGCCAATCACGCGAATTCATGTAGGCATATTCAGAAAACAGTGCGGGTGTCAAAATCACAAACGCAAAGGATATTAAGAAAACATAAATATAAGTCTTATAAAGTAAATGTAGTACAACAATTGCATCCTGGAGATGCAGAAAGGCGTCTAAATTTTTGTAACTGGTATCTTCAAAAAACCCAAAATGACCCTGACTTCGGTAGCAAGGTTATATGGTCCGACGAAGCCTATATAAGTTGTAGTGGTCTTTTTAACAGGCATAATAATAGGCACTGGTATACGGAAAACCAATTTTTAACAAGAGAACGTCAGCAGCAAGGAAGTTTTGGGTTTAGCGTCGCTTGCTTTATATTGGGAACAAAGATTACATTCCATATTTACAATAATAATTTAACAGCAGATAGATATCTAGCAATTTTAAATCAAATACTACCGGATTTATTGGATAACTTGCCGCTAGCAAATCTGCACAATATTTACTTTCAGCAGGACGGTGCTCCTACCCAAAATGCGCAAATTATAAGGCCATTTCAGTAAGGTGGCCTGCTAGGTCGCCAGACCTCTCAATATTAGATTTTTTCGTTTGGTCTTACTGAAAAAACAAAATTTACCTGAATCCAGTCAATACGATGGAGCAGCTGCAAAATGCAACCATTCAAGCATTTAGATCCTTGGAAGATAGACTTATAATAATGATGAATGCTCTAAGAAGAATTCGCACTGTGTGCTAATTATGTGTTCGTGAGGGGGGCGGTCATTTTGAACAGTTTTTCTAGTTATGTAGAATTTGTATAGTATTGTGATTAAGTTTATCAAGATTATTTATTTCATAGTAAAAAAAGGTTATTAATTTTTTATGTTGTTTAATTTTGCTTCTGGACACTTTTAATATCTACCCATATTTCCATGGCCAACTTACGTTTTTCTTTTTATATAGCGTTTATAAGGTTTAGTTTACGTCAAAAGTGCATAGTGTGATACATCATTTTAAAGAGAAAAAAAAAGGCGAATTTTTTGGAATAAAAAAATACAGGGTGTCCCATTTAAAAAATACTAAGTTTGGGCTATATCTCAAAAACGGATTGTCTAAAAATTTGTGCGACTACAACACTGGATTCTACATAAAAATATCTATCCATAGCAGTTTTTACCTTCTCTCTATCTAATAGGGTGTCCGAAATATGATAACACCCCCAAAAGCGCAAAATCTCTATTTCACCCTGTATCTCGGGAACGAAACGATGTGGCACAATTCGGTTTGCGGCATTCAAAGTTTCTCGAAAAAGTGACACAGGGTCGCGAAAACCGCAAAGTTATATCTCTGCTGGTTTCCGAGAAACCCTGTGATTACAAGCAATCTGGGACACAGTGTACATGAAAGCATTAATTCTTTTACCGTTTCTACTTAAACGAAATTTGCTTCGGTGTTCGAGTATAAAAAACTTTGAGGGAAATTGGATATGTACATGTTAGGAAACGTTAAACACAAACATATATATTGTTGATATGTGCAACAAAAATTTCAGAAAAATCAATCTTGTTAGCAATAAAATATTGTTGGGCGTTTTGTACTGAAAACATTTAACTGAAAGGTTTTGACTGGGTTATTATTTTACCAATTCATTCAGAAGCGTCCATAAATGTTGAAAAAAAAATCACAACATGAAAACAAGCAGCGGCAACACTGCGATGAGTGCTCTGGACAGCTGCTAAAGTTGACCAGAGCGCCAGCATCGCGTGAATGTTTGAGAACTCGAGAACGATCTGGATTGCTTTGAACGCGATAAATGCGCATGTCGGTCATACAACGAGTTCAGTTTAAAACTAAAGGGCATTAGAGGTGTTAGTTAGTACACAAAGTGAGCAATAAAAAAGAGAATGGAAAGCAGTAGTAAGAAAGTAAAGACATTTATAGATAAATATGTCACACACATTATTAACTGCTGCATAGAGTCAAATTATTTTCCAGATCAATGGAAAATTTCCATTGGAAAACCCTTACCAAAGATTAAAAATCCTTTATATTTCAATGTTCTTAGAATTATCAGCATTCTACCGGTTCTTTCTAAAATTTTCGAAAAAATTTTGTATAAACAGTTATTTCACTATTGTATTATTAATATTATACCAGAAAGTCAGTGTGGTTTTAGAAAAGATTTCAGTACATCGGTGGCTTTGGTAGGTTTAACAGACGATATAATTTGTGCTATTGATAAAAAACTGTATACTGCATTAATTCTCCTAGACTTTTCTAAGGCTTTTGATACGGTTAATCACGCACTTTTGTTAGCAAAGCTTAAATATTATCGATTTTCTCAAGCATCGATTGATCTAGTTGAATCATATTCACCCAGGTGTACCACAGGGCTCCATTCTTGGGCCCCTGTTTTTTATTATCTATACAGCTGATATTTTGTGTTCATTGAAACACTGTAAAGTTCAAGCCTACGCTGATGATACACAAATATATTTTCACTTTAAACATTCTGATTACGAAGATGCATTCAATTTAATAAATGAAGATTTAAACTTATTAAAACAACTTTCTTTGCAGCACAACTTAAAATTAAATCCTTTGAAATCTTCACTAACGCTTTTCGGCCCAAAAAGCAATAAGCAGTTTTTGAATGAGAATCTAAATATTTGTCTCGATGGAGTCAGGCTCCCAATGGTTAACTCTGCCAAAAACCTGGGTATTATATTGGATACTTAATTGCGTTTTAAGGAATATATTAAATCTTTAATTCAGAAGTCATACTTATCTTTAAAAATATTATACAATAGTAGACATATACTTGATTTCTCTTTACACAAAATGCTTTGTGAATCACTTGTTCTATCTAATTTTAACTACTATGATTTTGTGTATGGACCCTGTCTTGATTCAACGGACAAAAGTCGAATTCAGAAAGTTCAAAATACCTGTTCACGTCTTATTTTGAATCTAAGAAAATATGACCATATCTCTCATACATTTAAGGAGCTGAATTGGTTGAAAATGGAGAACCGCCGAACACTTCACTTGGGTAATTTTGCCATGAAGATCTTAAAAAACCCTGTATTACCTTTGTCTATAAGAAACAAGTTTATATTTCGTGTAAATGTTCATTCAAGAAATGTCAGATCTATCAATAAGATAACAGTACCTCGTCACCGGACTGCCATGTTTCAGAGGTCATTTAGGTCAGGTATTAAACTTTATAACTCTTTACCAAATGAACTTACTTGTCTTAAAGAAACAGTATTTAAAAAAGTTATAAAAGTTATTTATTTACGGCTCAGTGCCAACACCAATAAATATTTTATATTATTTTGCTTTTTCACACCCTTATATAACGAAACGTATAGGTACGTATATTATTATTGTTTTATATAGCGTTTTGTAGAATTAATATGATGACTCCCGGTTTTTTTTTATAATTTTGTTTTAAGAAATTAATTTATTGAAACATTGATTGACATCTGCACTCTGTAATAATATATAATTTAGGCAAATATATATTTTTTGTAACACGGTGAGTTAAGGTTCAGTAGAGTAGCCTCAGGCTAGACTGCGCCTTGGTTCTACCGTAGTTTTTGATATTGTTTTGTAACATAAGTGTTGAATTTATTAATAAAAGATGTTTGTTATTATTATTATTATTATTATTATTATACAATATTTATTCGGAATGGGAAGAACAGTATTTTTTTACAGAAGTTAAAGGTAAAAATGTATGTTTGTTATGTAATGCCTGTGTTTCGGTTGTTAAAAAAGGTAATATTGAGAGGCATCATAAAAGTGTACAGGGTGTTCCAGCGAGGACTGAACAGGGACCTATTTTCGACCTTCCTTGTATTTTGGAAAAATTCAAAATAGCCAATCGATGTATTTTTTCTTGTAGAATCCAAAAATATCATCGAAAAAATATTTGAACCAGAAACAAAAGAGTTACGCTATGCATCAGGTGTTTTTTAAATGGAAAGTATCGTTTTTTATACGATTTTTGGAAAGAGTGATTTTTTTTACGTCCGTTCTGATTAAAAGATTTGATTTTGCGATAGCTGTTTATATTACATTTTAATGTTTTACAAACTAAAATTTTAGCTTCACCTGTTTAAAATATACGATAGGTTGGTATAGGTGATCAAGATAAAATGACGTTTGAATGCTTTGTCAATAAAAATTGACATTATTTTAATTATTGTCGAAGTCTTCACCTAAAAAATATATATTTGACTCTGATCGAAATGAAATACTCTTTGGACGAGAGACTACAAATTGTTATGCTATTTTACAAGTGCCAAGAAAATGCAAGAGAAGCAAGAAGAAGTTATTGCAAATTTTCATAGAAATATATCCATCAATACAATTCTAAGGATAAAAAACCTATTTGAGGAAAATAAAACTTTACATGATAGAAAAAGAAATATACAAAGAAGAAGAAATCGAGACCAGGCCATTATAAATTATTTCCAAGTTAATCCAACCAAATCTATTTCGGATGCAGTTCGGGAAGTTCAGTACGGTGGCGGTGTAAGGCGCAGAAGAGTTACCCGAGGGACTGTTCACAGGACTCTGAAAATTCATAAATTTAGGCCTTTTCGTATCCTTCCACTTCAGCACCTAACACCGGCACAAAAAGAACTTCGCTTCCAATTTGTTTCTCAAATGGTAATTCGGCAAGAAAACGAAGACCCTGATTTATTCAAAAATATTGTGTGGACCGACGAAGCTACTTTCACAACATCGGGAGTATTCAACAGACATAATAGTCACCACTGGGCCGTTGAAAATCCGAAAAAGTTCCAGACTATTCAATTTCAAGGGAGGAATTCTATTCATGTTTGGTGTGGGATAAAAAACAATAAAATTTTGGGACCAATATTTTTTAACGGGACTTTAAATGGGCACAGATATTATGAGTTTTTAGAAAACGAAATTGAAAATTTTTTGGAAGACTTACCATTGGCAGAATATCAGAATTTAATTTGGCAACATGATGGGGCGCCTCCTCATGCCGTGCATGATGTGGTTCAATTTTTAAATCGGCGCCATAACGAATGGATAGGGCGAAATGGAACATATGCTTGGGCGCCCAATAGCCCCGACCTCTCAGTTTTGGATACATTTCTTTGGGGCCATTTGAAAAACGTCGTATACAGACAACGAAACGAAAATATTCAAGAGATCATGGGAAAAATTGTGATGAAATAAACCGCCTTAACCAGGAAAATCATATTGTAACAGCAAGTTTAGAAAGGCTACAAAGGGGTTATGGATGTTGTTTCGCGAAAAACGGCGCGGCGGTCACATTGAAAACTTATGTTATTAGTAGTTTTATTTTATTATTTAATAATTATTTTTTATTGAATTTCTTTTTCTATCATGTAAAGTTTTATTTTCCTCAAATAGGTTTTTTATCCTTAGAATTGTATTGATGGATATATTTCTATGAAAATTTGCAATAAATCTTCTTCTTGCTTCTCTTGCATTTTCTTGGCACTTGTAAAATAGCATAACAATCTGTAGTCTCTCGTCCAAAGAGTATTTCATTTCGATCAGAGTCAAATATATATTTTTTAGGTGAAGACTTCGACAATAATTAAAATAATGTCAATTTTTATTGACAAAGCATTCAAACGTCATTTTACCTTGATCACCTATACCAACCTATCGTATATTTTAAACAGGTGAAGCTAAAATTTTAGTTTGTAAAACATTAATATGTAATATAAACAGCTATCGCAAAATCAAATCTTTTAATCAGAACGGACATAAAAAAAATCACTCTTTCCAAAAATCGTATAAAAAACGATACATTCCATTTAAAAAACACCTGATGCATAGCGTAACTCTTTTGTTTCTGGTTCAAATATTTTTTCGATGACAATCGATTGGCTATTTTGAATTTTTCCAAAATACAAGGAAGGTCGAAAATAGGTCCCTGTTCAGTCCTCGCTGGAATACCCTGTACATACGAATTTTGAAAAATATTTCCCGTTACATGCTGCCAGCAGAAAAGAAAAATTGAAACAATTAAAGAACTAGTTAATTGGACAACAGTCAATTGATAAAACAAAACTTTCCAAAACTTGAGTTTTGAGAACAAACCTTAGTCAACCGTGATGTCAGGCGTTTTCTGTTCTTTCAGAGAAGATATCTCAAAATCCAAAAGAGCCCTATGACAGTAAATCTCATGTAGAAATAGTTTCTAACTTGAAGGATAACTTCAAAAATCGCTTTAAGAATTTCAACAAAATGACATTGGTGGCACAACTTGTTGTTTCACACTTCATGGAAATTGATATCCAACAGTTTGCAAGAAATTGATATCCAACAGTTTGCAAGTTTGTTGTGTTATGCAGAACTTTGGTGAAGACATCTCTGCAACTGAAATGGAAGTGGTTATATTTCAAAGTGATTTAGCATTAAAATCGTTAGTTTCAGGTACAAAATGTATCTGGCTATAGTAAATAAAACAAACATAGAAAAAGACTCCAAGCCTCGGTCTCATTAAATTATAATTTTACAATTCACAACAAACATGACACGTGTTTCGCCCTTTCGAGCATCATCAGACCTACAAACAACAGAGAGAACCTTAGTAAATAATCACTTTCACAAATCCTAAAACAATAACTTACAAATAGAATAAAACACACTAAAGCACAACAAAACAAACAACTAATTATACATATTTGATGGACATTAAAATGAGGTTTCTCACGTGAATAAACAAAATAAAATATTAAAAAAGTATTAAAAAAAGATTCATGTCTCTAGACGGGATCGAACCCAGACCACCAGAGTGAGACGCCGAAGCAACCACCCACAGACCATTGCACTAGTCAAAAAAAAAGAACCAAAAACTCTCACTCTATGAATTAATGAATGAAATGAACGTTGCCTACAATTATTATTACGTTAAATTGTTTTAGGGTTGGTTCAAAATTAAAAACATCGTTAACGCAAGTGAGAATGGGACTTTTTATAGCTTTGGTTATTTCCATTTTTTTCTAGAAGGTCAAGCTTTTTCCCCTTCGGACATTCATGTAAAACATCAACGTCATAGCATGGGGAATCAATAAATGAAACCACTGGTCTCATGGGCGTGCCATCTTTATGAATCTTTGGCAAGCCATAAAGTAAGGGTGTTTTCGGTTTCATAGGATATAAAACTCTGCTTTAAATCGCTTTCGAAGCACTAAGCTTCCTGAACATAGAAATTATTACAAACAATTGCGGAACTTAACAACCAATGCAATAAGAGCAGAAAAAAAAGCGTATATGAATTTTAAGTTTCGAAACATCAGCAACCGTGGTAAATGGAAGGAACTTAAAAAACTTAATATTGCGAAATCGAAACATCTTGATTTGCCTCCAACATTTAACGATTGTGATGTATTAAATAAATATTTTATTGAGTCAAGCGTTAGTACATTTTTGCCAGACGATAATCTTTTTAATTTTTATCAAAATAATAAAATTGTGTCTAATACATTTGAATTTTGCCCTGTTACCGATGCAGAAATTATGGAAATTCTAAAATTCATTAAATCAAAGGCTTTTGGTTTCGACGCAATCAATATAACTTTAATAATTAGATGTTGTCCCTTTTTGGTTCCATTTATTAGACATATTATAAATGTATGTATTAAAAAATCATATTTTCCTCTCGAATGGAAAAAGGCTAAGGTAATGCCACTCCCTAAAAAAAAGCAATTCGACTGAATTTGAGCACTTACGTTCAATATCAGTTTTGCCGATTCTCTCCAAAATTTTAGAAAAATGCATGGAAAGCCAAATTCAATATTTTTTAAATAATAACAATATACTTCCTGAAAAGCAATCTGGCTTTCGCAAAGGATATAGTTGCTCCACAGCCCTTAGTGAAGTAACAGATGATATACTGGGAGAGTTGGATGACGGTAAGGTTACTGTTCTGGTCCTTTTGGACTACAGTAGAGCATTTGATATGCTAAACCATAGCACACTTGTTGCGCTACTGCATTATTGTGGTTTTACGCAGAGCGCTGTGAGGCTTGTGGCTTCTTTTTTGACAGACCGATTTCAGGTAGTTCAACATAACGGGCAAACCTCTGATTTTTTAAAAGTTACTTCGGGTGTTCCTCAGGGTAGTATTCTGGGACCATTGCTGTATTCCATTTATACTTCCAATTTCTTTAAAGAACTTCAACATTGCAAATACCATCTTTATGCCGATGATACCCAGCTTTATTTTTCATTTAGCCCTACGGCCCATCAGTTTGCCAACAACTGCATAAATCGTGACTTACAGGCGATTTATGAGACTTCAAAAAGACACACCTTAAAGTTAAATGCCAAAAAATCAGTTGCTCTCTTCTTCGGTAATGATGCATCCAGGTTAACTACTTTTAATCAACTGAACATCTCGATAAACGGTACAAGAGTTGAGTTTCGCGAATCCGCTAGAAATTTGGGTCTGGTGATAGATAACAGACTTAGATTTAAGGATCACATTTCGTCAAAATTAAAAAATGCGTATGGTACTCTTAAGTTGCTTTATTCTCATAGACATTTTTTGAATCAAGATACCAAAAAAATGCTTTGTGATTCTTTAATCCTCTCGTTGTTTAATTTTTGTGATAATATCTACGGTCCATGTTTGGACAATATTGACATAAGGAGGGTTCAAAAGTTGCAAAATTCGTGTCTGCGATTTATCTTTGGTATCCGTCGACGTCGGGGTGTTACCCACAAGTTGAGAGAGATTGGGTGGCTCAATATGCAAAATCGCCGAATATTCCATTCGTTAAGTTTCTTTTACAAGATTATCAAGTACAAATCTCCACTGTATCTATTTCGAAGACTTACATTTAGGACCGACATTCATAGGTTAAATATCCGACGCAAGGTTATTCTCACAATTCCTAGGCATAAAAAACAAATTTTTAAAGCATCATTTTCTTATTGTTCCGCTTCACTTATTAATAAATACAAAATTAGCGATTTCTGTGAAAGCCTTGTTACTTTCAAAAGCAAATTTAAAAAAAATTTACTACTATAAAAATCTAAGCTTTTTACCATTTTCTTTTTTAACTTAATCTTTTTTATTGATCTTGCTTTTCTTGTGCCATTCCCCTTCCTTTTCCTTTTTGTTGTATTTGTCTTCAAGCATTTTTACAGTGTTGTTCCATGTAATGGATACTTTTTTTTAAAAAAACGAATTTTGTTATTCTGTATTCTTAGGGTAATTTTAAGTAGGTACAAGGCCTCAACAGCTTCTGAACTTAGGTTTAGAAAGCTGACATAAAGGCCTTTAATCTCAAAATAATATGAATTGAGAAACACAAAATGTAAAAATGTAAAAATTATCTACTTTGTATTTTGAGATTAATAAACGTCTTATTATTATTATTATTTATCTTTTGTCATGTTAAAATATTCTAAGATTGTTAGAAATGTGTCGTGACTACTTTTTAACCTCGTAAAAAATGAGTTATTTGGATCTCTGGATACGTGGATGATATTTGCATTACGTGGAATGGCAACAGAAATCAGTTGGAAGAGTTTTTACAATTCGTTAACTCGTTGCATCCTAAAATTGAGTTTACATTGGAAATGGAAGATGAAGGAAAACTACCGTTTCTTGACCTTTTACTATCGCGGAAACACAGTAGCATAGAGTTTGAGGTTTACCGGAAAACATCGTCCACGGATAATGTTATTCAGTATGCTTCAAACTCTCCTTACACACATAAATTCGCCGCGATCAACTCTTTTTTCTATCGGTTGTGTAATTTACCATTGTCAAGGGAAGCGTTTAATAAGGAGCGTGATATTATAATGCAGATTGCTATAAATAACGGTTTTCATTTGGAGTCCATCACCAAATTATATTATAAATTTATAAACAAGTACAAAATGTCCTATACTGACATACATTCAAAACTTAGCGAATGTTGACAGGTCGAAAAATTTCCACAAGGGTGAGAGAACATTTAAGCCTTGTCAACAAATTCAGAAATACGGATGTAGCCGAGACTGTTTCAGCTTTTGCCAAACATTTGTTGGAGTCAGGTCATGAATTTTCCATTTCTGACGTTGATGTTTTACATAAATGTCCGAAGGGGAAAAAGCTTGACCTTCTAGAAAAAATGGAAATAATCAAAGCTATAAAAAGTCCCATTCTCACTTGCGTTAACGGTGTTTTTAATTTTAAACCAACCCTAATATTTAACAATTTAATGTAATAATAATTGTAGGCAACCTTCATTTCATTCATTAATACATAGAGTGAGATTTTTTGATTCCTTTCTTCGACTAGTCTAGTGGTCTGTGGGTGATTGCTTCGGCGTTTCACTCGGGCGGTCTGGGTTCGATCCCTCCTAGAGACATGAATCTTTTTTAATATTTTATTTTGTTTATTCACGTGAGACTTAACCTCATTTTAATGTCCATCAAATATGTATAAGTAGTTGTTTGTTTTGTTGTCCTTTAGTGTGTTTTATTCTATTTGTAAGTTATTGTTTTAGGATTTGTGAGTGTGATTATTTACTAAGGTTCTCTCTGTTGTTTGTAGGTCTGATGATGCTCGAAAGGGCGAAACACGTGTCATGTTTGTTGTGAATTGTAAAATTAAAATTTAATGAGACCGAGACTTGGAGTCTTTTTCTATGTTTGTTATTAAAACTAGGTCTCTATGAGCAATATGGACAATTTCTTCGATTTTTATAGTAAATAAAGACAAATATTTAGTTCTAAAAGTGAAAGAGTTATTTACTTCCACCTATTTGTGCAAATTTTCTTTTTCCAATACGAAGTTTATTAAGAATAAAAAAGGCACTCGCCTTACAGATGAACATCTGGATAATTGTGTTCGAATGGCTGTATCAAATTACACTATGAATTTCAAAAAAATTATCGATGAGTCCAAGTGTTAATCTTCTCATTGAATGCCCGCATTTTTTATTACATGCTCTTGTTTAAAATTTTAATTATAATGTTTTGTTTACTTTTATTGAGTCGTATGTGACATGCCATTATGGCTATATGAATTTGTTTTTTTTTTTAGGTATGTATTAATATTAGTTAAGTAACTATTAATTACATAAAAACATTTACTTATTTATTTATTTATTTATTTTCAGAACAGGCCTTTGCACAGAAAGTTGTAGCTTTCCAATTACGTAAAGGCACAGTAAATTTACATGCACTAATTTTAGTTTTACATGATCTACCTACGAGCTAAACTAACTAACCAAAAAAGACTTAGTAGAAAGAAAAATAGAATATAAGAAAAAAAATGAATTAAAAATGTAAATATGTATAAATCACATTATGATGGTCCTTAGTTATGAGGTCTGAACAAAGAGTCATAATTTTAACATTATAAAAACTGACTATATGCTAATTTTTTTAGAGAAAGCAAGGATATCATAAATATGTCAATATTACAAAAATAGAGATTGTAAGATTTTAACATTTGTGATAGAGGGGAGTCCATAGCGTAATTTGTGTGAAATCTTTTATTATAAAACAAATAAGTCGATCTAGAATTAAACTGTGGGACACTAAAACTAACATTTTCAACTATAAATTGACAGTCTATGGTATTACTTAAAATTTTATGCAAAAGAATTGCATAGGCAACCAAACGTCTTTCGCTTAATTTTTGCAAGTTGTAATGCCTCAGACCTGCACTATAATCTAGACACAGTAAGTCGCGATTAAATCTGAATTTTAAATGAAAAATAAATTTTTGTTGAATTCTTTCTATACGGGAGATATATTTGCCATATTGAGGGTTCCAAACAGTACATGCAAATTCCAAGTGACTACGGACAAATGAGTTATAGAGAGTTATTAAAGACGTTGGCTGCCTAAAGGCCCTAGTGATGCGCAATATGAAACCTAAATTCTTCCAAGCCCTTCTCACCACAGACTCGATATGTGCCTCAAACGTCAATTTGCTGTCAAGTGTGACCCCGAGATCTCTGATTGTAGTGACATGTTTAAGGTTAACTTCTTGAATAGTATATACATGCGCGATGTCAGAAGTTAGACGAGAAAATCTAATAAAATTACATTTAGAAATATTGAGAAATAACCGATTTTTGTTACAATACTCATTTAGTCGATCTATGTCAGACTGAAGCTTCTCACAGTCATTAGGGGACGTGATAATTCTAGAGATCTTGAGATCATCGGCATATAGTGAAAATTTCGAGAATTGGAAGCATTCAGTTATGTCGTTTATAAAGATGGAAAACAATAATGGCCCTAAGTGGGAGCCCTGGGGCACACCGGAAGTTGTGTTAACATATAATGACGTGCAATTATTAATTCTGACATATTGGCTACGATCGGACATATATGACGTTATCCATTGTAGGAGACGGCCGCCTATACCGATATTACGTATTTTAATTAAGAGTGTTGGAATATGGAGTTTATCAAAGGCTTTAGAGAAATCGGTATAAACGGCGTCCACCCGCTGTCTATTGTCCATAGCCTCCAATAATTTTTGAATAAAAACAGTGAGATTTGTTACGACCGAGCGGCCCCGGAAAAAACCATGCTGATTCTGTATGATTGTTTGTTTAAGTTCAAAAAATAAAAAATCGGTGATTATAGCTTCAAGTAACTTGCCGGGCACTGACAGCATAGAGATTGGCCTGTAATTGCAGACATCGTTTTTATTTCCATTCTTAAATATGGGTGTAATCTGGCCCTTCTTCCATTCACTCGGAAAAACTCCTTCATTGATTGACTTTTGAAATAACAATAATAGAGGTGTAATAATTGAACTTTTACATTTAACAAAAAATATATGGGGTAGGCCATCCTGACCCCCATCTTTATTTACGTCAAGATCGTCAATTTTTGTTATTATTTCTTTTTCAGTGATATTTTTAATATCTATACAACGCGAAATGTTTGAAGAAAGAGATATCTTCGGGGGAGTATCAAAAGGTTCATAAACACTAGAGAAATAAGATGAAAAGGCATTACAAATATCGACATCTTCAGTGAAAACAGAGTCATTAAGTACTACATAGCTTGGCATAGTTTTGCGGTTAGATCTGTGTGAGACAAAGGACCAGAAACTTTTTGTGTTTGATTTTAAGTTCAATTCGGTGTTAGTTATATATTTTTTATAGTCGTTGGGTATGGAGGTTTTTACGTTTTTTCTTATGGAAGAAAAAGTTTGATAATCTAATTAATTCTTGTATTTCTTCCATTTTTGGTGAGCTCTATATTTTTCTTTAATTAGTGAGATAGTTTCGTAAGTAAACCAAAGAGGATAATCGGATTTTCTTTTTTTATTGGGCACATTATCTAAAATAATATTTGATATTTTATCATAGAATATTTTGACAGATTCGTTTACGTCTTTTTGTAAGAAGCAGTTATTCCAATCAATAGCTGTGATCGCGTCGTTAATAATGGGATAGTTTGCCGACCGAAATTTAAGCATATAGTATGGTGTCTTTTTCTTAAGCCCTATGTCGGTTTGTAGGGTTACTGTGATATCGACTGATCTGTGATGACGATCCTCCGCCACGAAGGGATTGTCACAAGGCAGCACTGATATGTTTTGTAGAGAACTAAATATTAAGTCTAATAACTTACCGTTGGCGTTCAAAATACCATTATGCTGACCTAGATTTAACAAATTAACAGAATCAACAAGACTTTCGCCGAGAGGATCAGAAATTTCTGTTGCAATATAACACTTTTCGTAATTGTCAAATGACCACTTAATCCTAGGAATATTAAAGTCACCAATAACCAATACATAATCACTATCATGAATTTGAACAACTTCACTTAAACCAGACAAATATGCGTTCAAATTGTTCACGGTGGCGTATGGCGGAACGTATACGCAGAACAAATGAAGCTCCTGGTGATGGTTCAATTTAATAGAAACCCATAAGTCTTCACATAAACCATGGCTACATCACTCAGTTATCATAGTGGACATAAGTCTTTTGTTGATTGCTATTAAAACTCCACCTCCATCTTTTTTCCCCGTACGCTCGGGGCATCGGTCGATGCGGTAAACATCGTAAACATTTGTATCGAAAATTTCAGAACTGTGGACTCCTGGTTTTAGCCAGGACTCAACAATGCAAATTATATCATATGCTGAATGCAGTGTTGATAGATAAAAATCGTCAGTTTTAGTGCGCAGACCCCGCACGTTTTGAAAGTATATTGAGTGTCCATAAAAACAGAGAACAAAATCAAATTCTAACATAGAATGCGGAAACAATATTGTAAATAGAAAATGAAAAGTAAAAAGCTACTTATGTAAAATACTGTGTCTAATTTCGTTTAGGCTGGCTTAAACGCTGGTTACAAGTAGGTAGCTCAACACCTTGAAAAGGTTGGCGACCACTGGTTTATAAGAAACCCGGTGGCGGGGGAGGGGTGTTAATATATAAAAATGATCCTGCAGATATTACCTTAGCATTTTAAGCTAAAATAAATTCGAAACAACCATTTTGACGGAATTCTAACAATTAAGTTTCGTAATTAAATCCATTGTAAGTGCAAATCTTTGAAAATCATCATTCTGGAAGCCTGATTTAAATATAAATTTGTCAGACTATTGTACTCATTCGCACATGTGTGACTAGTTAATAGAAGATAATAATCACTTTTTCACTTAATGGTTATTTATTAACGTTGTAGGTTCCCATGTCTTTCTCTTTGTAGAAGAATGGTAATAGTATTTAATTTCAGTTTACAACAACTTAAAACAATTTTTTTAATGTTTTATTTAAACAAAAAACTCGTCACTAAACTAAAACAAGATAAATATTACAGCCTATTTCTACTACGCTCGGACTATACTTTATTTTTTACAAATATGTTTAGAGGCGTAAGATCTGGGCTGTTTGGCGGCCACTCATTAGTTCCATAAAACCCTATCCATGTTTCATAATTTTCTTGCAAAAAATTCACACTAGTTGGGCTTTGGCCAATAGTTCCATAAAACCCTATTCATGTGGAAGTGGAAGATTATCTATTATAGAACGAAAGCTTTCACGGCTTTGGTCAATTAAGAGATCATGGTTCTTGGGATTAGACTGTGTCAAAATGGAATCACTTCCGAGCCATCTTCAGGGATTTTTACTCTATGAGATCTGGACACTGAATGTCAGTAATTTCAATTTGACACTGACTGGTACTAATTTCTTGATTATTTATTATATTATGAATTTCTTCTCTAATTGTTGTCCTTGAAATCTATTTTACGTGTCTTTTGCATTAAAAAAATCCGCAGTGGGGTGAAGTTGCTTTGCCACTCTATAATATTTTTTTGAAAAAATTGCGATTTTGTTCTTTTCTTCTGATGATTTCTTGGCAGAACGTCAGTCTTCTTTGTTTTTGAGGTTCGCCTAATTTCTGAACGGCCATAACTGTATAGCGAAAGTAAATATAATTTTATTAATTTATTCTTAATTTTTGTGACATTTTCACGCGTTTCTTCCATTGAATGGCAAGGGTTTTCTAAAATATCAAATAAAAAAAATCGGTAAATTTCCTTTACCCGGTCCTTCCCTCGTTATGAATATTTCCTTTTAATAGGAATAGTAAAGGGTGGCCCAATTTAGTTCAGTATATAGATATTTAGAAACATACACACACACACACACACACACACACACACACACACACACACACACACATATATATATATATATATATATATATATATATATACAGGGTGGCCCATCGAAAACGTACCGCAAGGCATAACGGCCAGGGTAATTTTTTTTTCAAAAAATCCAAAAACACCTCAATTTTGTTTGTGAGGGGGACAATTTTTGCCCTTAAAATGATCGCAAAATTTTCAACCCTCTAAGCGTGGGTGTCATCCCCCAAACTTTTTCAAATGGGAAGAGGGGTCAAGTGGTACCGCAATGAAAAGGGCTTTCTATTCTTTATACATTCCCGCTTTGGTTTTGAAAATCGGTCAAGTCATTTAGAAAATATGAAGGATTGAAATTTAAAATGTTTATTTACAAATTATCAGAGTAAATGATAAGGATAAATTCCTTCGACCAATTCGCTATTTTTGTCCTGTTATTTTAGATGTTTACTGCTGATTTTAGTGATTTGACATGCCACAACGATCAGGTGCGGTAGTTGCTAGATAGCTGTTCTGTAACTTGTGCGTTTAAATTTCTCAATATCATTAAATTTTTTATCAATAATTATGGTGTACTCACTTGCAGAAAAAGTGGAAATAATCGAACTTTATTTTAAAAATAATGAATGTGGCAATCGGGTTGCGCAGATATTTAATGAACGACATCCTGAAAAACACCTTTCCGGCAAAATTGTTCGCGAGTTAGTAGCAAAATTTCGCGAAACTGGATCCCTTATGAATAAAAAGAGGCAGATGGAAAATCCTGTAGTAAATGAAGCTATGGAGGTCTTTGTATTGGGCCAAGTTGCCATGGATAGTACGCTGAGTACAAGAAAATTAGCCAATGAGACCGGCGTGAATCGTACAAGTGTCCAAAGAATATTGAAAAAACACCATTTCCACCCGTATAAAATTCAGTTGGTACAAGAACTCAACGAAGACGATTTTGATCGCCGCTTGCAATTTTGTGAAACTATTAGTGAACGAGTGGCCAATAATAATAATTTTCTATTCAATGTGTGTTTTTCGGGTGAGTGCACTTTCTTTTTGAACGGTGTAGTTAATCGGCATAACTGTCGGTACTGGGCTGAGAACAACCCCAGGGTATTTCACGAGGTGCACACACAACGTCCTCAGAAATTGAACGTGTGGGCTGGTATTTTTGGAAATTCTATTGTGGGTCCTTTTTTTCTTCCTGGAACTCTAACAGGTGATATGTACTTAGATTTACTGGAAAATACCATCGACCCAGCCCTAACTGACATCATCGAAAATAATCCTGGATACGTTGAAGCGGAACTGATATTTCAACAAGACGGTGCACCTCCACATTACTCTCAAAATGTGCGTAATTATTTAAACACTAACTTTCCCGGGCGGTGGATAGGTCGAAGGGGTGCCATTGAGTGGCCTCCCCGGTCACCCGACTTGACTCCTTTAGACTTTTTTCTATGGGGACACATAAAAAGTAAAGTGTATAGCACTCCACTTGCCTCATTAGAAGATCTGCGAACACGAATTATTGACGTTTGTCGCGAAGTGCCCCTCAAGTTCTTTAGAATGTTCGAGAACGATTTGAAGCTAATTTGTATTACTGTATGGAGGTCGACGGGCAACATTTTCAGCATTTGCTTCATTAATACGGTAAGTTTTTTTTTATTTAATTCAATTTATGCGTTTTTTGAAAAATGTATTTTTCAAATTTCAATCCTTCATATTTTCTAAATGACTTGACCGATTTTCAAAACCAAAGCGGGAATGTATAGAGAATAGAAACCCTTTTCATTGCGGTACCACTTGACCCCTCTTCCCATTTGAAAAAGTTTGGGGGATGACACCTCCGCTTAGAGGGTTGAAAATTTTGCGATCATTTTAAGGGCAAAAGTTGTCCCCCTCACAAACAAAATTGACGTGTTTTTGGATTTTTTGAAAAAAAAATTACCCTGGCCGTTATGCCTTGCGGTACGTTTTCGATGGGCCTGTATATATATATATATATATATATATATATATATATATATATATATATATATATGTATACATATATATACAGGGTGACAATTTAAAAACTTGAAATGACCATATCTTAGGAAGGAAAAACTTAATCAAAAAACGCTCAAAACACTTTCTATGAAATGAAGAGGGAACAAATAAAAGCGTATTATTCGACCCTTATCTGTAACCCCTTAGCAGGGTGAGATACACCCCTAAAATCTTAAATAGAAAGGGAGGTCGAGTGATAAATCATCTTAAGGCTCTTGAAAAATGCTTTCCAATGGTACCCTAGAAAGCTGTTTTTCGTGAAATTTTTCTGTGTTTATCAAAGGAAACAATAAATTAAAACACAATTGTGAAATTTTTTATAATTATTTAATTAAATGTTCAAAATGGTCCCGTTGTTTTGAAAACAATAATAAAGCCTTTGTTCAAATTCTTCGCGTACATTTTCAAATGTTTCTCTGGATATAGCACGGCATTCCTGAACTATCCTGTCCTTGAGTTGCTCTATTGACTCTGGTTACGTTTTAAACACCACAGCTTTAAGGTGACCCCACAAAAAGAAGTCAAGAGGTGGTAGGTCCGGGGATCTAGGTGGCCATTCAACAGGGCCTCTTCTTCCAATCCACTGGTTGGGATAATTATCATCCAACTAGTGTCTGACGAGAACTACATAATGAGGAGGTGCCCCATCCTGTTGAAAATGTAGTAAGCGTTCTTCTAATGCTAAATTTCCTTGTATGTCCCTCTGATTTTCTAATTCCCGCACTAATAGTGGTTCAATAGACCTCTGTAGCATTT
Organism: Kuschelorhynchus macadamiae; assembly: GCA_030620095.1. Taxonomy (NCBI): domain Eukaryota; kingdom Metazoa; phylum Arthropoda; class Insecta; order Coleoptera; family Curculionidae; genus Kuschelorhynchus; species Kuschelorhynchus macadamiae. The sequence goes on from JAUTXW010000215.1 coordinate 106,800, forward strand.
CAGCATACATGTCGCCCTTTAAATTCCCTTCTATAAATATTTGGCCGATAATTACGTCTCCCAATATACCAGCCCAAACATTAATTTTCTGGGGGTACTGGGTATGCCCTTGTCTAAATACGTGTGGGTTCTCGTCATTCCAGTAACGACAGTTTTGCTTATTAACATGTCCATTCAAATAAAAGGTACATTCATCACTGAAACAAATATTTTTAACTAGTCGAGGTCCTGCCGTAATTCTATCTGTCATTTTTTCACAAAACTGGATTCTTCTATCCGGGTCATCGTCACCAAGTTCTTGCAGTATGCGCAGTTTATAGGGATGAAACTTGTGAAATTTAAGTACCTTTCTTATTTTCTCACGAGAAAAGCCAGTTGCTACAGCTGCTTGACGAGTTGGTAAAGTTGAATTAATTGCAAACTGTCCCAGAACTTCAATTTGCGCTGCTTCGTCAACTAGTCTCGGTTGATTTCTCTTTTTATTCGCCACAGAGCGAGTTTCTTCAAATTTGGCTACTAGTTGGCGAACATACTCCGGACTTACATTTTGACCTGGATGTCTTTCATTAAATCTTTGGGCTGTCTTTAAGAAACATTGATCCTGAGAACCATAAATGAAAATCATTTCTACACGTTTAGCTGTGTTGTACACCATTGTTTAAGATAAGTGCTGCTTTTCATTTAAACTGAACCAAAAGTCAACTGTTAAAATATCAATACTAATAGTACAAGTTACTTTTAAAGTATATATTATGATAATAAAATGCGAATATTCATAAACAAAATACCGGGCTTAAAATGTTTAGAATTCTAAAGAGACATGCCAGGATATCGCTACCGATCATTTTGAACAGTTACTTAAATAAAAATAAAAATGTTCAAAACTGTGTTTTTATTTATTGTTTCCTTTAATAAATACAGAAGAATTTCAGGAAAAGTTGCTTTTTATGGTATCATTGAAAAGCATTTTTCAAGAGCTTTAAGATGATGTATCACTCAACCCCTTTTTCTATTTAAGATTTTAGGGCTGTATCTCACCCTGCCCAAGGGGTTACAGATAAGCGTCGAATAATACACTTTTATTTGTTCCCTCTTCATTTTATAGAAAGTGTTTTGAGCGTTTTTTGATTAAGTTTTTCCTTCCTAAGATATGGCCATTTCAAGTTTTTAAATTGGCACCCTGTATATATACATATATATATATATATATATATATATATATATATATATATATATATATATATATACAGGGTTATTCACGCAACCCGTTCATTAAAAGTTTTTGATGATGCCATTTAGATAAAAATTTCAAATTTTGGGATTAAAGTAAGGTCAAGGGGTACTTCTTTTTTGAAATATTCTCAACTTCCTGTCACTTCCGGTTTAACCGGAAGTTGGTATCAACTTGCTTATTTTAAATGGAACACCCTGTAAGCGTTCTTAAGATATTTGACCTTGAACCGAAAATGAGCCTTCGGGGTACCAAATTTTAAATCTCATATTTTTGTAAGTTTTAAAGATATAATCTTCATATTTTGCAGACGATCGCTAAATAATTTTAGGTTTTTTTTTTATTGAATTTGTCAATTTTTATACAGGGTGTCCTAAATTCAGCGGCAAACATTCACATTTTCAAAGCCGCTAAAGTCCGTTTTTTTAAATGGGACACCCTATAACTTTATGCACTATCAAATGTAGAATTTCATTTTCTATCGAACTGTATTAAGGTTCCCTATACCTATTCGTAACCATTTTAGAAATAATTGGGTTTATAAAAATATCGTATGTATTTGCTTAAATGTTTACATGTTCCAATGGTGAGCCATGGAAAAACAATTGAGATCCAATATCCAATATGACAGATGATTACTATGCGTTATTTATTGAAAGCTGTCAGTGATAAACTAAATCTTCTAAATCGAAATGGAAGAATACTCAAATGCTGATATTCTCAATCTATTTTATATTCATGGAGAATGTTATAAAATTTTGGAGAGAACGTGTCGTGTTCTTAATGAACGCCACCCTGATTTGCCGCCAATGAACAAGTCAAAATTCAAGAGGATTCAAACGAACTTTTTGCGTTTTGGCCAGGTTAAAGTTACAAAAAATGTGCCGAAACCAGTGACAAACGCTGAGGATAACGTAATAAACACATTAGCTTATTTCCACGCAAAGCCGCAAAGTTCAATACCGTCTGCAGAAAGTGATTTGGTAATTTCTTCTTCATCTGTCTAAAGAATCTTGAGCGAACATCATATGCACCCTTATTCCTTCCAAAACGTGCAAGCCTTGAGACCTGGTGATGACGTCCGACGAGTAGAATTTTGCGAATTCATGTTTTTAAAAATTCAAGAGGACCCTCAATTCCTTTCAAAAATATTTTGGACCGATGGAGCAAAATTTTCTAGAGAAGGAATAACAAATAAAAGAAACGAACATTTCTTGGCAGCAGAAAATCCGCACGCTTTACGCGAAACGCGTTCTCAAGAGAGGTTTAGCTTCAATGTTTTCGGTATAGTATTAAATGATCAGGTGTGGTACTGTATTTATGAAGACAATTTAAACAAGGGCCCTTGGATATGGCCCCCGCGATCGCCTGATTTTACACCCCTAGACTTTTATTTATGGGGATTTATCAAAGGTAAAGTCTATACTTCCCCAGTAAATAACCAACAAGATTTACTGGACAGGATGTGAACAGCTTTTGCCGAATTAGAAAACGGACAAATTGAACGGGCCACAGCACTGTACAAAGAAGAATTGAAATGTGTCTTCAGATGAACGGATAGCATATAGAACATTTGTTATAATTCAATTTTGTTATTTTATTTATTTATTGTTGATTGTTAGATTGCTATAATTTTTAAGTTCACTAAAACAAGTTTAGAACAGTCTCGAACTTAGTAGATGTGGTTAAAAATAATGTAAACAATTTATTACATTTTTTATAACTTTAACTTTTCCGAAACGAAAAAATTTTGTTTCAATCCTCTTCAATTTTCTCTTGTTCATTGGCCATAAATGAGAATGTTTTTCATTAAAAACATGGCACGTTCTCTCCAATATTTTGGAACATTCTCCGCGAATATAAAATAAATTGAGAATATCAGCTTTTGAGTGTCATTTTATTTTAATTTAAAAGTTTTAAATCAGCTGTCATGTCGAATAGAAAAGCACAACAATTGTTTTTCTATGGCTTACTACGGTAAGGTGTAAGCATTTAGCAAATACATATGATAGTTTAATAAAAACCTGATTATTTCGAAAATAGTTACGAATAGGTATTGGAAAACTTAATACAGTTCGATAGAAAATTAAATTCTACATTTGCTAGTGCATAAAGTTATAGGGTGTCCCATATAAAAAAACGGACTTTAGCGGCTTTGAAAATGTGAATGTTAGCCGCCGAATTTAGGACACCCTGTATAAAAATAGACAAATTCAATAAAAAAAATAGAAACCTAAGATTATTTACCGATCGTCTGCAAAATATGAAGATTATATCTTTAAAACTTACAAAAATATGAGATTTTAAAATTTGGTACCCCGAAGGCTCATTTTTGGTTCAAGGTCAAGTATCTTAAGAACGCTTGAACCTAGATATAGGACATGCTACATATAATAGCATTAAAATTTTCCGTAGAATCCAAAAATATCATAAAATATAGGGTGTTCCATTTAAAATAAGCAAGTTGATACCAACTTCCGGTTAAACCGGAAGTTACAGGAAGTTGAAAACATCAAAAGAAGTACCTCTTGACCTTACCTTAATCCCAAAATTGGAAATTTTTATCTAAATGGCATCATCAAAAACTTTTAATGAACGGGTTGCGTGAAAAACCCTGTATATATACTGTATTTTCAAACATTTTTAATGGGCGCCATTTTGTTCAAAGATAGTAGATTCCTATCAATATTTTACCAGTTGTCACTTATGCCACAGTTTGATTTTTTAGACATAATTATTATTATTAATTTAAAATAAATTCAATAAGTAGTTTTTACACTGACACACACCGCGATTTTGATCATATTTAAATTTACAGTCAACTGACTAAGAAGAGTTTGGTACGTTGATTAATTTAACATTTTATTTGACTGCCATTTTGTTCCTCTATCTTGAATTCGTAACCTAACTTTACCAATTTATCTCTATATCACACTTAATGCTCGCACAAAATTTGTAATTGATTTAATAAGTAGTTTTTCCAGGCCGATTTTTTAAATATTTTATCAGGCCGCCTTTTTGTTTCGCTATCTTATATTCATACCAAAATATTGCCAGTTTATTCTTATGTAATGTAATGGATAATTAGTTTTTTTAGTAATAATATTTTTAAAGTTTCACTAGGCAGCCATCTTGTTCCGGCATATTGAATATTTACCAAAATATTACTAGGTCATTCATATAATTTTTGCCTAAAATTTGAAGTTAATCAAGAAAGACAAATCGATAGACGAGTTGACGGAATTGATAAAACATATTTCTTGGCATCTAATGACGCTAAAACGCTTCTCCATGTTGTATTTGTACCAAAATTTACCGGTTGATTCCTACATAAAACTTGAATTTTGTGCAAAATTTGAGACCAATTGGATAATTAGTTTTTTTTTGGTAATAATTTTTTTAACGTTTCACTAGGCCGCCATCTTGTTCCAGCATATTGGATTTTTACCAAAATATCACCACATTATCCCCATATAAGCCTTAAATTTTGGCTAAAATTTGAAGTCAATCTAATGAGCAGATATGCTGCGAGCTGTAAAACAAAACAGACAAACCGATAGACGCACTGACGGGATTGATAAAACATATTTTTGGAGTCTAGGGACGTAAAACGCGAAGGCATGTAAAATCTAAAAGGGTAATTTTTTCAGATTACAAAAATTTTGTTTGGCCGCCATTTTGCTCCGCCATCTTGGATTCGTACCAAAATTTTGGCAGTTGATTCCTTAATAAAACTTTATTTTTGTGCAAAATTTGAAATAAATTGAACAATTAGTTTAACTTTTCACTAGGCCACCATCATCAAATTTTTATCAGTTGATTTAAAACTTGATTTTTGTGCAAATTTTGAGATACACTGGATAAGCACTGTCTTAGTAGTATTTTTTTAATATTTCACTAGGCCTTCATTTTGTTTTGCAATATTGGATTTTTACCAAAATGTTCACAGGTCATTCCCATATGAACTTTAATTTTTGCCCAAAATTTTTAAGTCAATCGTGTAAGTATTTTTTTTACCATGCCGTGAATAGACAGACCGACAGACAGGCAGAAAACATGTTCTTCGTCATCTGGGGACCCGTAAAGATCTTAATAGGAAGGAAATAAAAAGACAAAATTTAATATCTATGTCTGTTACCTTCAAAATATAATATTATATCTAATTCTCACTCTTTATTCACGACCATATTGCGCATTTTTCTTTGGATAGGTTTTGAGCCCTTAAATCCATGCTCTATGTACTTAGATCCCTTTCAGGAAGGAACAGCCCTTTTTTCAAAAATACGCCTATATTGCACTCTTGCTGCCGATACAGTTTCATTATGTTTATAACACAAACGCAACGTGTACAGTATTTTAAGACTTAAACCATAATCATCAAAAACGTACTACCAGAAAGTGACATATTGTTTATAACAGTTTATATTTTGTTTCATTCCCAAGCCGTGTCTACCATTATTCTTAAAAAGCTAATTTTTTATTATATATAGCTTTTAAATACAGAAAATACACTATATTAAAAAAATCATTTATTTTCGAAATACTGAGGTTTGAAAATTAATACTTTGAGTCATCAAATATTAGTATTTTGAAAACAATTTAAGTTAGGTATAGAGTATGTTACTAAAGTAGAATTTCATACAGAAATCAAAAAAAAAATATATATACAGGGCATTCCGATAATAAAATATATTAACGATAATAATATTTCCGGTGAACCATTTTTATTTTACAAAAAATTCTGATGGTTTATGAAAAACCTTAAGACAATTATTGACAGCTCTTCAAATAAAGAAGCTAGGAGTAGTCAGTATATAAAAAATGGCCCTGTACAGGGCGTTTGGTCATATTTTAAACGGTATTATCAAAAAAAATAATTTTGGTTTTTATCGGAATCGTTAGAACTCACAAAAAACCAACAAAAGGTGAACAGAAATTGAACAAATGAACATCAACTTCGTTGTTTTAAATGAAACACCCTATAATATACGCCAGTCAAATGTGCCTCTTCTTGCTGATTATAAATATACTAGGTTCGACACCTTTATCTTTAAAAATACCCAAAAAATTTGAGAAAAAACCTGCCATTGTGCCAATGTATTTCCATTGACTCTCCTATCTAATGGAGCATTTTCCGTCTCTCTTCTACATATCATCTCTTATGGAACGGTTTTTCTAAAAAAAGAGAGGGAGAGGGAGAGAGAGAAAGAGACAATCGATTTTAAAATTAGTAAAAAAAAAGTATTTACTTCTAGCAATTAGACAGTAGTTTATTTTATTATTATAATTATTAATTTTTTTCTGATAGTTCCAAATATTTTAATTTTCAGAATTACTAAATACTTTGGTGTTATAATTCACTATAACTGCTAACTTGACGTAAACCTGAATTACTGTATTAATTTTTAATCACTTATTCTCAGACCTGCATTTTTTAATTTAAAAAACATGCATATCATCAATACCAATATCTAATTTAAAATTCGGAATAACTGCCAATTTCAAGGACTAGATTCAATGGGAAGATTTCGTTCGACAAATATAAATAACATAGCCTTTGGCGATATGAGACCAGAATTCAAACGTTTCGCTCTGGATACAGTGATGAAAACGGCTCTTAAAAAATTGGCAATATTAAACAACACCTACCGAAACGATGTAGGTTTGACGTACAATGTAACATTGACCTTGCTCTATCAAAATTTTTCATACGCCAACATAATATGTATATCTATCAGGTATTTTAGCATTTGGCAGTGTACTATTTCTAATTTTAGCCCTATGTTTTTACCAGTATATCTGCTGAAATCTATAAAAATAATCGATGTATGAATAACTAAACCGGGCGTTAAGAAATCATGATTCTTGGGATTAGGCTGTGTCAAATTAGAATTAATATCCGACGTTTCGCCTTCGGTTGCATGAAGCATCTTCAGGGACCTTTACTCCGCGAGGGGGAATGGCTATTGCACTGAAGATATTACTCGTTCAATTAAAATATACAGGGTGTTCCTTAATGACATGCTAATATTTAAGGGGGTGATTCTTGGACCCATTTTAAGAAAAAATCTTCATATGAACTTATGTCCTAAACGTCTTAACTTTTGAGATACAGGGTGCTAAAGTTTTCAGAAAAAAAATTATTTTTTTTAATAACTGTGATACTACTGTAGATATCTTAAACGGCTTAATTTTATTAATTATTAACAATACTAACATTAATTATAAAAATTGTTGGAAGTGGCCACCTTCACTTAATATGCATGCTTCCGCCCGTCTACGCATGGAATTGCGCACTCGTTCAAATATTCCCGGCGTATTCCGTATAGTTTCACACGAGGCAACTATTCGCTCTCTTAAATATTCTACAGTGTTAACGGGAGTTTTGTACACTAGAGTTTTAAGGTGCCCCCATAAAAAGAAATCCAAACTATTGAGATCGGGGGATCTTGCTGGCCATTGCTGAGGTCCTCCGCGATTTATCCAACGATCAGGATAAACTGTATCTAAATGATTTCGGACAATTACGCTGAAATGAGCCGGTGCTCCATCCATGGCATGCGGGTTTTCTTCCGCCCACACATGATTGTTATGGAAATTTTGAATAGCATTCCTAGAAAAAGTTGCTTCGTCTGTGAACAAAATTTGTGACTCAAACTGCGAATTTAGTGTAATACTCTGAAGATACCACTGAGAGAAGTTCACACGCTGTGGGAAATCCCTGGGGAGTAATGCCTGTACTCTTAGAATATGATATGGATATAACAAAAAGTCAACTAAAATACGCCAAACAATTTGGTGACAAATATTCAAAGCTCTAGCGATCTTCCTCGTACTCGTCTCAGGATGTTCGTCGATTTCTTGCAGCACCGCTTCCTCAACTTCAGGTGTTCTGACAGTTCGAGGTCTGCCTTCCGAAGTACCTTTATTGAAACTACCTGTTTCGCTAAATCGGCGATGAATATTCGAAAAGGTTCGGCTATCTGGCAAGGCACGATTAGGATATCTTTCCTGATAAATGCGTCTGGCTTCTGTTGCATTACCATCTGCGAGGCCATATGCGTAATGCATTGCCGCCATTTCCGCATTCGTATAATTTACCATATTTAATGATATTATTCGAAAAAACGGCGAAAATAACTTCAATAACTTCAATGAAACACTAAAAACCAAAGAGATGACACACTGAGATGGTTTTGAACACCAACAGCTTACTTTAAGTCATTTGACATCGACGTTTGTAAAAACGTAATTTATTCCAGGACTACTAGATTTATGGGTTTAAAAATTATTATTAGTTGGTATTGAGATATTATGAAGCAATTTTAACTCAATTATTTAATCAAGAACGGACCATCAGACGAGAAAACTTTTTCGTTTATGAACACATTCGATGTCATAATTTTCTTTCACCCGATAAATAAGCGATTTCCACACAATAGTCACCCTATCAGATTTTTAACGGTTTGACACTGAAGTAAAATGATTTTTATTTTTTTAAGCGAAAACTATGCGTCGGCCGAAAGAAAATCAAGAGATCGACTTTGCTCAGAAATTAATGAGAATTCCAAAAATAATTTTTATTTTAAGATAAAGCAGTGGCGTACCATTTTTTTCTCCAAAAATATTCTAAGCAAAACGCGTACGGACGCCACTGGTAAAAAGAATAAAATTGCTTGTACATTAGAAAATGCATCTTGATGCATAGAACACGTGTACCAAATTTCATAAAGATAACTACAGTAGTATCACAGTTATTAAAAAAAATAATTTTTTTTCTCAAAACTTTAGCACCCTGTATCTCAAAAGTTAAGACGTTTAGGACATCAGTTCATATGAAGATTTTTTCTTAAAATGGGTCCAAGAATCACCCCCTTAAATATTAGCATGTCATTAAGGAACACCCTGTATAGTAATCCCACTTCGCCAAAGGAGAATGATAAGAAGCCACCGTGAGGTAGTGTTGTTCTTCCTTACATATATGACACTACAGACAAAATAATAATGTCTGCTGTACCTGAACACCAGCATGCCACTGGCCATATTATAAATACAAGGTTCTAGGATTGTATAAACGAAAAATTAGAAAATCTATTGCAAATTTTAATCATACAAACAAGTCGTGTATGAAATCCCGCCTGAATCTCTTCGGGCATATTCAGTGTTCAGGTCTCGTGGAGTAAAGACCCCTGAAGATACATCGTGCAATCGAAAGCGAAACGTCGGATAGTAATTCTAATTTGTCACGGTCTGATACCAAGAACCATGGTTTCTTAATTGACATAAGCCGTGAAAGCTTCCTTTCTATGTAAACCAGGAGGGCTTTCATTCAAATATTGCGTCGACGCAGTTGCCATGGTTTCGTCGTTTAACGTGCCAACATAGTCACGTCAATATATGCTAGGCCAGTTATAAATTTACACTCAAAGACATTGGGGGTGTGGCACTGATTATATTGAAAATTTCACACCTAAATTTCTAACCAATCAAAAGCTTTTTTTTCAAGCTGAATTTTAAATATTTTATTAAGCCGCTATCCTAGATTTATATCAAAATTTTACCAGTTGATTTCTACATAATACGTGATTTGAGATAAATTGTATAAGCCATTTCCTTAGTAATATTTGTTTTAACATTTCACTAGGCCGCCATTTTGTTTTACCATACTGGATTTTTACCGAAACGTTACCAGGTCGTCCCCATATGACCCTTACTTTTTGAACAAAATTTGAAGTTAATTGGGTAAGTAGTTTTTTAGCTATGCGGCGAACAGGCAGAGCGACAGACAGACAGACCGACGGAATCGAGAAAACATACTTTTCGGCATCTGGAGACTCTGAAACGTAAATATCGGAAAAAATCTGGGATGGTGATTTTTTCACGATTACAATAGTTCCCTTTTATGATGGAAGTAGAAAAACTATTAACAAAGAGTTCTTTCTCTGTCGAACACGCCGTATGAGGCAATTGTATGAAAGGCAAATAACACCCGAAAACGAGAAACATATTTTAGCCCTAGTGGAGGGAAAGTTGGATTTTCTAATTGAACCATTCATCTTACCCTTCGTGAAAACCTTCTGTACCCTTATCATGTGCAGCGAGTACAGGCTTTGACTTTAGAGGACTTATCCCGAAGAAGAGAATTTTGCCGGTGGTTTCTCCGAAAAAAACCAAGAACACGAGGAAATTATGATGAGTTAAATACATTCTATAGTAGTTTTAATTGGAATGATTTGTTTAGTGGTAGCAATCTTGTCGATGAAAATTTTATTCTGTTTTATTTCAAAGAATCAATAAATATGTCCCTAAATTTAAAATTAAAAAACGCAAATTTCCTGCATATTTTTGCACTGAAACTATTAATTGTATTAAAGATAAAAACAAATACCACAACAAGTGGAAAAAATATGGCAACATTAACGACTTTTAATGAATTTCGAATACTTCGGCGTCGTAGCAAGATTTTAGTGCATTCTGATTATAGAGGTCTCGTAACAACTACTGAACAAAGCATTAAAACAAACGTAAAACAATTTTGGAGTTTTGTTTCTGATTCCAGGCGGGATGCTGGTATCCCCAGCGTTATGTCAAACGGAGTGATGACAGCTACACATAAGGACGATATATGTGAGCTATTTGCATCATATTTTAGCTCTGTTTATGAACCATATTCGCAGACCAAGTACGCGCCTGATAATGAGTCGCATAGCAGTGTTAATATACATTCCCTCATGTTCAGCGTAGAGGAGGTTTCGGAGAGGATATCCAGTCTGGATGAGAATAAGGGTGCGGGGAGTGACGGAATACGATCTTATTTTGTGAAAAAATGTTCATCCAGTTTGAGTACTTCGCTGACCATTATTTTTAACACCTCACTTACGAGTGGCTGCTACCCTACACTCTGGAAAACCTCTCATTTAGTCCCAATCTATAAAAACAGTGGCGACAGGTCATCCGTCTCCAACTACAGGGGTATAAGTAAACTTTGTATATTCAGTAAAGTCATGGAAAGTATTATCCATCGCCAACTATTCTATATATTTAAAAACATAATAATACCTCAACAGCATGGATTCTTCTCAGGGCGATCTATTGACACAAACTTGCTAATATACCATCAGTATCTTTCCAGTGCCCTAGACAACCGTGTCCAGGTCGATTCTCTGTATACAGATTTTAGCAAAGCTTTTGACAAAGTTAATCACAATATTCTTATCGCTGTTTTGTCTGATCTCTGGTATCTTTTTGGCCGTAATCAGAATGTTTCCATTTTTGGTAGTTTTTCCAGATCAATTTTGGTCACTTCAGGTGTACCACAGGGCTCTCACCTGGGCACCCTTCTTTTCTGTCTCTATATAAATAATATTTATAGCTGTTTTCGATATAGTTTTTTTACGCTGACGATTTGAAGGTGTTTTCAGAGATTCGCTGTGTAGATGATTGCATGCGACTGCAGGAAGATCTCAATAGAGTTTCGGCTTTTTGTGATAAGTACAAACTCTCTGTAAATATAGGAAAATGCTCTTGTATTTCGTTCACTAAAAATAGACATGAGTTTAATTACTTAATCAACGATGAACCTTTAAATCGAGTTACTCAGATTAAGGACTTGGGTGTTTTTTTCGACAGCAAGCTGTCATTTGCCGCACACATCGAATATGTAGTTAGTAAGTGTTCTCGGATGTTGGGGTTCGTGGTCAGAGTGTGTAAGGATTTCAATTCTGAGAAGGCAATAAAACTTATTTATTTTGCTTATGTTTATAGCAGACTTAATTTTGCAAGCATTATTTGGAGTCCTTATTTCGAAAAATATAAAATAAGGCTAGAACGCCTACAAAACAAATTTGTACGTTTTTTAAATTGGAGAGTAAATGGTGTCTACAATGTGGCTAGTGTTACCGAAGCTAGACAACATTTTAATCTTCCCACTCTAGGGAATCGAAGGATTAAATCTCAGCTTATTTTTATTTATAAGTTATTCAATAACAGATATAATGCACCTGAACTTCTCTCTTTGATTTCTTTATACGTTCCCCCTAGAACCACCAGATATCAATACTGCCTTCATCTATTTCAGACACATACCAATCTAGGCAGAAATTCTCCTATTTTTAGAATAGGCTCATACTTTAACTCTTATTGTCAAAATATCGACCTGTTTTTTATATCATTGTGTTCTTTCAAAAACTATCTTAATCGTATATTAGTCTAGGTATATTATATATTCATACATATTATTGTATTCAATATTTCAAGCATTTCTCAGTTTTTTATACTTTGTTGCTATGTCTTATAGAATATAATAGACTTTAACTTAGTAAATATTTATATTAAAACGTACGTAGGGTAAACTTAATATGCTTAATTAATTAGTGGATACGTTTTTGGGTGGCTGCACCTGTTTGTGTCCTAAATGTAGTAAATAGATAAATAAATAAATAAATAAAATAAATAAATAAATAAATAAACACGAAAAGTTTGTTTTAATTATACCGACAACCGATGAAGGTTGTTTTACGAGAGATGGAATTTTAAATTATCATAACACTCATATCTGAATATCCACACACGATTCAACAAGGCCGATTTCAGTTTAGTAACGTGTTACTTAGCATATTTAACAAAATATATCAAACAACGTTTTATGTTTTGCTGAAAAGGAAAGTAAAAAAAATTAACAACAAGCGGGTAATAATCGAGGAAACGTCTAAGGTAATAGCTGAATGATCTTGCACCTATAATTTTTTTAAAGTGAAAGCATATTCCCTATAGTAAAAGCACCGATACACAATTCGACCGTTGGTTAATAATGTTTCTAATAGGCAACTTATTTAATGGTTTTAGAAGAAAAAGTCAATATAATATTGAAATTTGTAAATTTGGTGTAGATAATTTTAGAATAGAGAGAAAGACTAATACATTTTTTTTTCAATAACAAAAAATTGTTAGCGATAGCGACTTAATCAAATAGTCTAAAATTCTGCCGGAACAAAACTACTTATTGGATTTATTTCAAATTTTGTGCAATAATTAACTAGGGTATGAGAAGATGGCGGCCAATTAAAATGTTTGTAATCGTAAAAAAAATTATGTTTTAGCGTCGCTGGAAGCCAAAAAATATATATTTTATCAATTCCGTCAGTCGGTCTGTTAGTTTGGCTGTCTGTTTGTTGATTTGTCATTTCGCGGTACAGCTTAAAAACTACTTTGATTTGGCATCAAATCTGAATAGAAAACCGGGATCCTCGGATCGAATTAACCCAGAATTTAAAAAACAAATATGATAGCTTCAGCAGTTGCTGAGAAAATCGAATGTTAAGATTAATAAATTCGCGTACGGTGCGTTTCTATTACAATATACAGGGTGAACCATGCTAGGTTAGACGTTTACAGAAAACGGGTGGCAGGATTGTTCTGGAAATTTGGTTTCTTGAGTATTCAGACCTGCCGATCTGAAATGTTTCTTCCATTACTAATAATTAAAAACTGAAAGACATTAAATTTGCTTTTAAATGATATCTCATTTTCCTATATCTAAAGTATCAGGTTTTTCTAAATAACACGGTTTTTAGTGAATTTATGAAATTTGGACGTTTTTGTCATAGGTAACCATGATAGTTCTTTGCTAGGAGTCTTAAAACAATAAATAGATGACATGTGAATCATTATTGACGTTTAGTAAATGATCTGGTCCCAACAGTGTAAAATGAATCCGAATAATTCATATTTAAATGAAGTTGTTATCAAATCGTTTATTCTTCAGTGATGAAAATAATAGCGAGAACTCGCAGACCATTTAACGCAATGTACCTGATTTACCATAACTGAACGAAAGGAAGTTTGAGAAAATAAAGTTCAAGCTCTTAAACCAGAAGATTATGTCCGAAAAACTCAATGTTGTGAAATGCTTTTGATTGGCATTCAAGAGAATCACAATTTTTTGAAAAAATATTGTTTGGTCTGACGAAGCTAAGTTTTCAAGGAAAGGGGTTTATAATAAAAGAAACAGACACTTTTGGTCTGATCAAAACCCTTGTGCGAGAGAGAAAATGGGGTTTCAAAATAAATTCAGTTTTAACGTTTTTTGTTTGTTGAAAGATGAAAAAATTAGTTTCCCAATTTATTTATTTGGATTTTGCAAATTACGTTCTAATATTGAGATCTGGTGTAAGTGACTTCCTCGAAAATATAACTGTCGATGAATATCGCAATTGTTGGTACCAACTTTATGGACCACCGGCTCATTTCAGTCAAGAACTATTTTAAATGTTCGAAGATCGCTAGTTTAGATGATTAGGATCTTGGGATTGGCTAGCGAAGTCGCCCGACCTCACGCCCCTGGACTTTTGTTTATGGGGTACTTGAAAAGAAAAAGTGTATGTGACAGAGGTATAAAACAAGATTAGTTCAGGGTATTGAAGAACTTGATGCCAGTGAAATTAGAAGAGTCACTACACACCGTGTAGAAAAGCACATTTTGAAATGTTTGGAGTGCAATGGCCAACACTTTCAACATTTACTGAAACACAAATAATATTTTCTTTACTCTATCTGACGTGTTAATTTTATTGTTAGTTTTCAAATTGTATAATTTATGGAATGGTTCTGTAATCGCACAATCTTCCTTTCGTTAATTTGTGGTAATTCAAGTTATGTTGCGTTAAATTTTCTGCAAGTTCTTGCTGTTATTTGATCACATTATTGATGTCAAATAAACAACCTCATTCGAATGCGTATTATTCGGATTCTTCTTACAGTATTTTAGGGCTCCTAGCAACGAACTGTCATGGCTATCTATGACAAAAACGTCAAATCTCATAAATTCACTAAAAATCGTGTTTCTTAGAATAACCTGACACTTTAGGTAGGCTTTATCACTTGAACGAAAATTTAATCCTTCTTCATTTTTTAATGTATTATACAGGGTGTTCAATTAGAAAAAACGCATTTTTGTCCTCATGGAATTAGCAATAATTTTGGATCACTCGATATGTCGGTTTGTATTGCATATTGAAGCTAATTACCCTGGACTTACTTAATCCACTACCGAAATCTCAAGTTTATATGAAGTAAATGTACGAAAAAATCAAAGTTTAATTAAGGTCATGTTTTTCATCGTGTAAGTTAAAATTAATTAGTATTTCAAAAATGGATAGAGATGATATAGGAAGGTATCAAGGAAAAATATTTAGAATGTATCAGCCATTCCAAAAAAGTAGCAATATACAGAATGTTCCATTTAAACTAACAAAATTGCTACGACTTTTAGGTAGAAGCGGCAACACTGTTTTGCTTAAAATAAACTCCTGGCCACTTGAAACAGTTCACCTTCATTTTTTGGTAAAATTTAAGATACTGAGGTGCGGTTTTAAGTTGTACTTTGCAAATTTTATTACATATAACCGATGTTAGGCGTAAAAGCGTACCTAAGTTGAAAAGTTATTTATAGAGGGAGTTCTAATCGTTACATTAGCGTAATCCTTGATAAAATTGTAAAAAACAATTTCAAAATTTTTAATATTTTTCTGATATGATTTTTTTTGTTAAAAAAATTAATTTTTCTATATAATAAGCTGTAACTTTTTATTAGCCTTTTGATGTAAAGTTTTCTTGCTAGAGGGCCCTTAAGTCATATTTTTTTTATAATGTGCACGCTTTGCACTACGCAGAACATATACAGGGTGTGGAAAAAATGTGGCAAGATTAGTTAAAAACCTAGCAATCCTAAAGATCATGTACGTATATTTCAACACCCTGTAGCATAAAAAATAATTCAAATTTAAAACTTTTTACTTAAGTTTTAAGTAGTAGTGAATATTTTCTCCAAACGGTCTTTTAATTTTCTCTCTAACTTTATAATTTTAACAAATACAGGTGTTGATTTTACAGCCAAATTTACCAACATCGGGTAACACAAGAGATATGTAACAGGCTGCCAGGCTGCCAGCCAGTGTCTAAAAAATTAAAAACTAGGTTTATTTTGGAAGGCTTAAAAGAAGTAATAAAAATGTACAGGGTTCTATTTAAAATAAAAAAGTAGGGGTCACTTCCATTAAAACCAGAAGTAATTTTTAATTACTTTTTTATAGAAAACTGATCTCTTCTCGAGTTAGAAACGTCTTAAGTTTAATTTTTTGATATCTTTAAAACTAAAATGGTGGCAGGCTGTTACATGTCTCTTATGTTACCCGATGTTGGTAACTTTGGCTGTAAAATTAACACCTGTATTTTTTAAAATAAAAGAGTTAGAGAGAAAATTAAAAAACCGTTTGGAGAAAATACTCGGTACTCCTTAAAACTTAAGTAAAAACCTTTAAATTTAAATTCTTTTTCACGCTACAGGTTGTTGCGTCTTGTTTAACACACTGTATAAATAACTTTTTAGCTTAGGTAAGTTTTACGCCTAACATCGGTTATATGTAATAAAATTTGCAATATAGAGCTGAAAACCGCTCCTCCTGAACTCGTCTCGTTTTAAAAATATTCGAACTTAATTTTACCAAAAAATGCAGGTAAACTGTTTCAAGTGGCCAGCAGTTTATTTTGTATCGATAGAGCAGGTCTGTTTACCCAAGAAGCCAAATTTTCAGAACTAACCTACTACCCGTTTTCCGTAAACGTCTAATCTACCATCGACCTTAAATCACCCTGTTTACACCTCCCCTCGTCTGACGGACTGCTCAGAACTGCTTTCACGCGCTTGACCGTTTTCAGTCGTCGTGTTTAAGAATTTTTTACCAGTTTCGCAACATTTTAACGCAAAATAAGTATATACCTTTTAAAGTACAATAATTGAATTTTCAAAATTTTCTTGTATAATTGAAATCGGACCATTCGTGTCGCATTCAGATGCCCTGTGATTTAGTGCAGGTAAAAATTCAAATTGCAATAACTCAAAAACCAATTTTCTGACGCCGCCTGTTTTATGCATACATAAGGTTCATATTATTGACTACTATTTCCCGGAAGTACTATGCTACAATTCAAAGAATGTCTAAATGATGAATTGTTGAAAAAATGCTTAATTTTTTAAGTTTTTCTTCGAAACTAATCATCCGATCGGCTTGTTTGACAGCTCATTTTGTTCGTATTTCGAATCGTTTTTTAGCAAACAAATATTTCTGATTTATTATAAAGTGCGGGACACGAAAGAAAACCGGGCGGTTCTTAAAATAAAGGTTCATAGTCTTAAGCAAGCGGAAAAGTAAATTTGTGTACGCAAATAAATTTATGTTATTTTATTTGTTGTAATAGTTTGCCGCTTCACCTATAAAGTGCGCCAGCTAAGCGGTACGGAAAATTAATCGAGTATTTAGTAAATTTCGCACTGGTCCACTTGTAATTGGGATGTGCCTAGAGTCTCCATGCACTTGCCGCTAGAAGGTTCTAGCTATTTCCAGTGGCGCCTATATATTTCGAGCATTTGTTTTCATTTTTATATAAATGCGTTGCGTTGAATTTGAATTATTATTTCGAAGTAACTATGGCGAGCAAAAGAAGAAAAACAATTCGAAGCGTTCTACACGAAGTTATTGCGAGCGTTATAGAGGCCTGTACTAGAGAAGCTGAAAATAATAGTTTGACTATTCCAATTCAAAATCGAACAGAACGCGCTATATTTTACACTGGTGTTTCGGAAAGTAGTGTAAGAAAAATTCAAAGAGAACATAATGATCGCTCATGTTCTACTTCACCTTTAAAATCTGCTGGTAAAAAAAGACCCCGATTGTCATACGAAAATAAAATTGGCGATGGTTATTTTCAAGTAATTCGACGAACAATAGAGGATTTTCATGTAAACTTGAAGAAGATTCCGACCTGCAAACCCCTACTTCGTGCTGTAAAGAACAAAATAGATTTTCCGTACGGGTATAAAACCTTAAATCGGCTTTGTTTGGCGCAAGTGCCAAAATAAACGAAAATTGCTCACTGAGAGACCAAATATTTTTCACCGGCGGGGGAAATATCTGTCAACTGTAAGGCAATAAATATAAGGAAGAAGGACGCAATATTGCGTATCTAGACGAAACCTGGGTAGATAATGATATGACAGTGAACAAATGCTGACAAAATGAAAGTGTTACAGGTGTTGTTCAGAGAATCCGCTCTAGTAGTCGCTTTATTATAGTTTTATTATAGTGCTGGTTCAGAAGCCGGATTTGTTCCAGGTGCTGCTTTAGTTTTTCGCTCGGGACTAATAACTGGAGACTATCATGGACAGATGAATAGAGATAATTTTGAAAAGTGTATAACATTTTCAAATTTATGTATAATTATTTAGTTTATAGTAACAGTGAGGCAATTACTAAATTTGGCTAGTTATATAGTTACTGATTTTTACACGGTGTTCTAACACCATCCTGTCGTATAACTCTACGAGTTGGATTTTTCCAAATTTACATATCATACACTTTATAAAAGAAAGTTAATAAAATCTTTATTAATAGGGTGTTACTATTGAAAGTGACATAGTTTGAATCTATAATCAGTTTTAGTTCATAAGATACCGGCCTTCTTTATTAATGAAAATAACAATTTTTTCATTTACAATAAAATATTCTGTTTTTTTTGGTTTCTTCTTTCAGTCCATTTCACTCACATGAATTATGATAAACATATTTACTCTCTTCTTTCTTGTAAATATCAATTTAAGACTTTGAGAACACTCGAACTATTAGAAAGTTTCAGTTGACATAACTTTTTGTTTTCATCTCTCCAAGCTGCCTTTCTTTATGTTTGCTTGGTATGGAATGTTAAACAGACATTTTGCTTATGGTTTTTCATTATTTTAAGCCCATTAGTAATCTGAAACAAAATTGAACATTATAACTTTGCAGTTAAATATAACCTTTAAAATATCAAGACTTTTATGTAAATTACATTTTACATACCTCAATATGTTTTATTCATAATTCATTGGATTACATTTTGTAAAGTATTTTCAACTTCTCTAAATTAAGACAAAGGAAATTTGTTTTTGCTTTGTTTATAAATATTCGGATTTGCCTGCCTTTCTCTTCTGTCACTATGGTTTCATTAGTTTCTTATTTTTCGGCATCCAGCCAGCTTTGACAGTGTCTGATTTTTCATTTAAGTCATAATTTTGGTTCTGCTCAGGAGCAATTCGCCAGCTGTATTCGGGGACACCGAATGTTATCGGGTTCTTACTCCCTTCTACTAGTGGCGCCAGCAGTGAACTCCACTGTAAATATTATTTTATTTTATGGCATTAGGTTGGCATAAGTCTGAAGTGAGGAAGAATGATGGAGGGGAATGTCAAACTTCTTTGAATTTTCTGGAACTGATTTTCTCGTCCCTTTCTATTGGCTCTCCTTAGAGGTGCAACATGTGTCCGGCTTTATAAAAGTGCCTTAATGGACCAATTTTTTAAGTACTGAGAGTATGCCATAAATAATTATTTTAAAGTGCAGTGCTGTTGATAGTCTAAGGCCTATTTATGGACATCATCTGGCCATAAATTTTGGTCCCATTTTGTTTGGTTCCACATTTGATCAACCACGTGGTAAGTCGATTTTCAAATTAGTTTCCTACTGTGAGCTAATTCGCAATTATCTTTTATAAACAGAATGGCGTCCTGAATTTTGTTTTTGGCTGTCGATCCTCGAAAAGCCTTTCTAGATGTCTGGAAATTCCCTTTATTGGTGACCGTTGACGTCGAAGGAGCCCTCTAGATGACTAGAGGTAAGGCAATGTCTTTGAATAGTTGTGTTGTAAATAACTTGTTTTTGCACATTCCATGTCGATTTTATTTTAAGACAAACAATTGTTTGTAGGGTTTCAGGTTAAGAATTCAAGTTTATGGTGTAATTTTTGGGGTACATAAACCAAGAGTTCTACAATGGTTTTGGAGTTCCTTCCTGTAAGAGTACAAGGAATTAATTCTTAATTTTTATATTTATGAATTTTATATAAGGTAGCAGAAAGGAAGTAAGTAACCTATTTTTTGTAAAACAGCCTTGGCGAAACACTTTATATTTTTATAACTTTTTTCCTTGCGGCAGTGTAAGAGAAAATTCATGAATTTTTGATTCCCTGTGCGCTATTTAATTTAATTTTCATATGTTCATATTTGCGACATGACATTTCGCCAGATGTTCATAGGTTGATGATATAATGGTAATAACGTTCTATCACATTTCATAAATTTGATATATTTTATATATTTTACATTTTCTTGATTTATTTTTTTTATATCTTCATGTTAATTGAATTTTTGAATGTAAGCTTCACATGTCAAACATTATTTTATAAAACAACTTTTTTTAAAAAAAAAACAAAAGATCAAGGTGATCATTAAAATTTGACAGTCTGCACTTTATATAGTGTTTTATTGAAAAGCCCTCCAAATCTTTATTTTGTCTGCATTTAAATATCAATATAGATTTCTTCCTAATTGAGTCACAGTCAATTAGGTGGCGCCCATTTTAATTTCGAAAGGTGTACCCGAGAACCTGCAACCTACAGCTCTCCGAAAAGATGACTGGCTGCCGTTCGCACGTATTGGTAAGTTCATAGAGACTTTACGCCATAAGTGGTTGCTCGAGAAGCTTCTACCTAACATTCCTCCCAAATCAGTCGTGGTAACGGATAATGCGACTTATCATTCTCACGTAGAAGATAAAGTGTCAGCTAAATACTCTACAAAAGCTCATATAATATCGTGGCTCATATCGAACAATCCTGTATGTGATCTAACATGGAGAAAATATCAATTATATGAAGGTAATATCAGCCAACAAGCCTAGAGAAAAAAAGTATAAAATTGACGGTCTTTTACGTAACCTCGGTCATACACCTTTAAGGCTGCCTCCATACATGTGCGACCTCAACCCTATTGAACTTGCATGGGCAGAAGTAAAAAAATATATTCGAGAGCGCAACACCGCTGAACTTTCAATTAAAGATTTAAATAAAATAACATTACAAGCGATTGACTCAATATCGGCTGAAAATTGGAAATCGTATGTTAAACATGTTCTATCTATTGAAGATAAATACTGGGAAGTAGATGGCAAAATTGAAACGGTTATTGATGATTTAGTTATCACACTGGGATCTTTAAGTAGTGACGACGAAACCTCATCATTTTGAGAGGAAGACAACGATTTAGAAGGAATCGGACCATTAGAATCACAGCCGTCAACCTCAAAAATGGCTTTGTTTTTTTTTATATATTTTGTAAAATTGTTCATAAAGTAGCTGTCAATAAACTGCTTCAAAATTTAATTTTCTGTTCAATACCGGGTGTCAAAAAATATCTAATATTGCAATTAATATTTAAAAAACTACAGAATTCATATTTTTCCAAAATTAACACATCAATGTAGTTATAGTACGGGAGCCAGAACTGATTCCAGTGAACAAGATTTATCAAAATTTTAACTTATGCAGTTCGACTTTGGGCTATTCGGGTATGCCAAAAGTGACCGTTTGTCTCCGTCTGTCATATTACTTTGTACAGGGGGCATCATTGTGAAGTACTATACGGGGCGTTTCCTAATTGCGTGCTAATGTTAAAGGGGGGTGATTCTTGGACCTTTTTAAGAAAAAAGTTTAATATAAACCTAAAAGTCTTAACTTTGGAGAAATAGGGTTTCAAAAAAACATTTTTTCTAAATCCTAGTTGTGCTGCTATTATAGATAAATAATTGTGTGAAATTTAATACACGTCTTTTATGCATAAAAGGGCATTTTTTATTAACAATCAATTTTTGAAATTTCTACCAGTGCCGTGCATATGTAATTAACCTGAGTAAATTCTTAATACATAGAAGACGTGTATTAAATTTCATGCAGTTATCTACAATAGCATCAGAATTGGGATGAAAAAAAAATGTTTTTTTTTTAAATTTTACCATCCTGTATCTCAAAAGTTAAGACTTTTAGGACATAAAAACACCCCCTCTAACATCAGCGCGCATTTAGGAAATGCCCTGTATAGTACTTCACAATGACGGCCCCTGTATAAAGTAATATGACAAACGGAGACAGACGGCCACTTTTGGCATACCCGAGTAGCCCAAAGTCGAACTGCATAAATTAAAATTTTGATAAATCTCGTTCACCGGATCTGATGCTGGCTGCCCTTGTAAAATCTAGACTTGTAAATCGTGTATCACTATACTGGGTGGTCCAGTAATAGTGGACATAGGCAGTAGCCCGTAAACCGTTAATGACAGAACTCAAGAAAAAATATATTTATATGTAAATCGATCAAGAAAAATTAAAATTAAATCATTTTAAAATTCGAAAGTTCGCCGTTTTTGCAACACAAAAGAGATATAGAAGTGCGGTACACGAAAGAAAACAGACAAATATAGATAAAGGTTCATTAAGCATATTTAGATTTTTCAATTATCTGAAGTGCGTATAGTCAAAAAGGAGTGCCATATTATTTAAAGACCGACGGGACACCACTGCTTTAAAGAGATTTCCTGGCCGACCTTCCTAAACCGATTGACTCCGCCCGGCTTTCTTTCGTGTCCCGCACTATACCATACCTATGGTTTGGTATTATAAATGTATCCGTGTATAATAGGTATCATTAATTATACCTTTAGATCTCGAGAAAGTTGTAATACAACAAAACTTGTTTTTAATTAATATAGCAATCCAAAACATTATTAATTCCCTTATTACTACAATAAATTGTTGAAAACAGAATAAGCAGCAATATTTTAATAGACCTGAAGTACGTATAATCCGTGTCACCTTCTTTCTTCTTTTCGTTTTCTTCTTTTAATTTTCTAAGTTTAGCACACCGGCAGAATTAGTTGAGGTTCCGTTCAGCGTTGGTCTGAAATCCCGCCTACTTGGAAATGACTTTAACAATTGACTGTGGCCGCGTGTATAAAAAAAGCGGTTGTCCATGAACGGAGATGAGATTAGAGAGAAGTTTAGGATGTCAGTGTAGTCACTCTGGTTAGACGATATTTATTTCATGGTCAAAGTGAGATTAATTAAAGTTTTCATATTGTTAAACGTTATTTTTTCTGCGCTTTCTTTCTATCTGCCACATTTGAGTTTTGGGTATAATTTAAAATAAATTAAATAACTAGTTTTTACACTGACACATGCACACCGCAATTTTGTTGTCATGTTTAATTTGTACCAGTGTATCCCTTTTTTACTTCGGTTTTTTAAATTTTATTTGACCGCCATTTTCTTCCGCCATCTTGAATTCATAACACAACTTTAACAGTTTATTTCCATATTACATTCCTTGCGCAAAATTTGAAATGAATCTAATAGTAGTAGTTTTTTTTAGGGCTTAAGTTAGTTTTTTTAAGGCTGATTTTATTAATATTCCATTATGCCGCCTTTTTGTTTTGGTGTCTATATTCATACCAAAATGTTACCAGTTTATTCTTTTCTAACACTTGGCTTTTGTGCAAAATTTGAGGTAAATTGGGCAATTAGTTTTTTAGGTAATAATATTTTTTGGCTATGTCTCCTTCCACGCTAACGTGAACGAACTTTCTAAATGTTGGTTCAGGCGAAACCACCTGTGACGTCATTAACGTTCACGCTAACTAATATAAGCTATTTATAGAGAAATTTGGTAGCGCAGCGGTAGGATTCTCGGCCCGCGTTGAGGTTGATTTTTTCATATTACAAAAATTCTATTTGACAGCCATTTTGTTCCGCCGTTTTGAAATTGGACCACAGTTTATCTAAACTGTACTGCCTTCCCAAAATCCATAAACCTGGGAAGTCCATGAGACCTATTGTTTCAGCTGTTGGATCACCAACGTACAATATTTCAAAATGGTTAGTCATACGATAACTTTGAGGTTACTAACTCGTTAAAATTCTTAGATAAAATTAAGAGTGTTCTCTTAAAAGATGGTAAAATTTTAATATTATTTGATGTAAGCTCATTGTTGCCTAGAGTACCCATACCATTAGCTTTAGAGTACCTAAAGGAACTACTTGAATTCCATAATTTGAAGAAAGAAGTCATTGATGAATATTTGCTTCTCACAAAATTGTGTATGAATCAAAATTTTCTTCAGTTCAACAATAAATATTATAAACAACTTGATGGAACTGCGATGGACAATTGCTTATCTCCGTTCCTTGCAAATTTGTTTATGGGTAGATCAGAAACCCAATTAAAAAAACAACTCAAGTACTTCCCAAGGGTGTGGTATAGATAGGTAGACGATATATTTGCTATTTTTGATACTAAAACAGAAAATTTGGACACTTTCTTAGATACATTAAACAATAAATATCCTTCCATTAATTTTACGTACGAAAAGGAGAACAATGGAAATTACCTTCTCTAGACACGTTAGTTGTTAGAAATAACGATAAACTATAATTTGATATTTATAGGAAATTAACTAATACTGATAGGTATATACCTAACATCCGACTCATTTCATTGCCGTCAACACAAAATTGCAGCATTTCATTTAACTCACAGGTTAGTCAATTTTCCATTAAGTAAAGAAGGCTTTAATAATTAAATGAATCGGATTAAAAATGTAGCTAAAAGTAATGGATATAGTGATAATTTTGTACATAAATTAGTAGATAGACATAAGCACAAGGTAATGTTAAAAGATGCCAATACTCTTCAAGCATCTGAGGCTCCCAATAAGTTCATAGTAATCCCATATGATCCCAGATATATGAGGGGTCTAGAAAAAGTATTTAAAAACGTAGGTTTTAGAGTAGCCTACAAAACGGAGAACAGTTTGAAAAATCTCCTTGGAAACCCTAAAGGCAATGAAATTAGCTGTAATGACTGCGATCTAAAATATTTTGAACAGAAAAGTCAAGCGTTGCCCAACATGCTTTAGAAAACAATCACCAAATAGGAATAAATAATCTTAAGTTAATTAAAAATGTATCTAATAATAAATTATTGGGTGCATTTGAGAGTACAGAAATAGTTAAATATGGTAAGAAAGCACTAAATAAAGACAGTGGGCTTATTCCCTATAGTCCTCTCTATTGCTTACATGACAACGGTGCAGTCGGGTTAGGATAAGTTACTTTATATCATCTGCTGATGATGTTAAGAAAGTAACAAGTTGTGGTGTAGTGTGGTTAGAACTCTTAAATTTTGATCTTTCTTCCACCACAGGTTTCAGTGTTAGGACTTGAAAAACCTTCTCTATCAATTAACTTCAAATTACGAAAACTAGATGTGATATAGAAAAAAATTGCTAACATTTTATAACGAATTCAAGATGGTGGTACAAAATGACCACCTATATCAGTGAAAAACTATTTAATTAATTTATTTTAAATTATGCCCAAAAATCAAGTGTGGCACATAGACAGAATCTATTATTATACAGATATTATGGATGCTGTGTTGAGAATGGACCCCTCTGTATAATTCTGCGTTTGACATATATCATTTAAACACATTTTATGAAGAGCCCAGGCCGATTAAGCAACTTCATGTTTTAACTCAATATGCCGACCCTTCGTGAACTTTGCTCTTCGCAAAAACACGTACATAGCAGCGTAGCCAGCTTTTAGAGACAGCAAAATGAAGTAAAGCTACGCAAAATAGATGTATTTTTGGCCATTAAATTAACAAAATAACGACTGGTAAATACAGGCGATAAAAAATAATAAAAAAGGTAATCACCTCGTTTGGCATCCTTATAAATAGGTCCGCTTGCCCGTAAGATAATAGAAAAATAATAACTGTACATGTTGACTGTTAAATCCCCTTCTTTTCCGTGGTACATATGGGATGTCTTTTGCATATGCTCTAAATAGGATTCCAAAAAAATATTTCGTGTAAAAAGTAACGACTTTTTACTATTAAAAAGTTATGGACTCGAATGTCTAACCCAGTTTACCTTACATCTCAGTTTGAAGAAAAATGTGTTTTGGCAACTCTCACTTTCCGGTATAAGAATTTAGGTTAAAAGTATCTTCATTTTCTTTTTAAAGGGCTGTTTCACCGCTTAAGAGTAACCCTATATAAAAAAATGCCTTTATATGCAAAAACAGAAAAAAAATGCCCTATTTTACAAAAAGATAAGACTTATGGAAATAAAAAAAAATCCATTTTTTATTTCTATAACTATATATTTTTATTCTTCTATTCTCTAGGACCGTATAGTGGAAAATAGCTTCATTTACAAAGAAATAAAGGAAATTTTCGTCGGTTTTTTTTTAATTAACCACCTTAAAATAAATAGAATGTACTTTTTTTGGTGGTTGGTTCATATTCCTAAGGTCACCCTGTACAGCGGGAAAACATGTTTTTATGTATAAAATATAAAACAAATTTGACGTATCACCCTTTTTTAAAAAAGCGAAATGCTTTTGAAATGCATTTTTTTTTCATTTTCAAGGGGTTGTTTAATTCTCCTAGGGCTACCCTGTAATAGTGAAGAAATTGTTTTTTTTATATACAAACGAATAAAAGAAAATTACGTTGATTTGCTGTTTCGAGTAAAGCGAATTTACCGATTTTTTTGTATTATTTTATAGTTTATTTATTTATTTTTATGAAGATAAAAATTAAAATGTGTCTTCTTTACCAACATTGTCATATTAACAAAATGTCCAATATGTAGTGCATATTTACTTCGATTTATATAAAAATGTAATGAAAATTAATGAACCAAACCAATATTTAATATCGACTAGTAAGATATCTTTTTATAAGACTTTATAATATATGACTTCACATGATCAGCCTTTGTAATGTAGCTACACTAGAAACCATATATTATTCCCTGTAACAAGTCATGCCTGCCAAGTCAGAGAAATATGTTTAAATTAGAGTCTGCTTAAAGTTCAAGTTTAACTATCGACGTTGTACTTCACGTTGTAGCAAGCCTGTCTCTCGGATTTGATTTATAAAACGTATGACTTTATTTATGTACTATTTCAGTAGTTATGTTTAATTTTTTTGAAATATACCAATGGCATGGGGTCGAATATTGATAAAGGATCTCATGGGTTGTATATATGTTGCTGTTTTAAAATGCCTGCTAACGAATCCTATTCTCACATCCAAGAAGACTTCAGTGGCGTGGCCCCTGGATACATGACATACAATAGGTGTGCGTTATGTAACAGACGAGATAGAGGCTGAAAGGCTTACTTACTTACTCAGTAGCTTTACAGATCCTGATAGGCCTTGGCTTAAGCTACAACTTGTCTCCACCTCTCTCGGTCTTCCATTATCTCCAGTTCGTTCTCAAAGCCCAGCTTTTGGAGGTCGGCTGTGATGCTGTCGCACCATCTTAACTTTGGTCTTCCCAGAGGTCTTTTTCCTGCCGGTCCCTTGTCCCATACTAGATGAATATATCTCTCTTCTGGCTGTCTCCGAACGTGTCCTGCCTATCTTAATCTTTGCGATTTGATTTGGTAGATCAGGTCTGGTTTTTATACAGTTGTTTTAATTCTGCATTTGTTCTGATCTGATACCCCTGTGTTTCCTAGTTTCTTGTAGGCCCGATTTTTTTCATTGTTCTTGTGACAATTTTCATTGTTTTTTTGTTTTTGATTTTCATTTTCATTTTCATTGTTCTTGTGACATGTTTCGACTTGAAAATATCTTTAAGGGCATAGATACATCTGTTGGCAGATTTAAGACGTTATTTTATTTCCTCACACTCTCATGCCATTGTCTGATATTATCGTTAAACCTAGGTATTTAATTCTGTAACTTTCTCAAATTCAATATTCAAATATTCATTCAGGATGACGTTTTGACCAATTCTAGATCTCTCTGGCTTTGCTATATGCATATATTTGTTTTTTGACTCGTTCATCTTAAGTCCCATTTTAGATGCTTCTCGCTCCAGATTGATAAACATTTCTTTAACTTTGCTGGCACTTGTTCACACCACATCAATGTCATCTGCATATGCCAGCAGTAATTGAAAGCCGTTCGTTCCAAACAGCTGTATCACAATGTTAGCACCTCTGACGGCTTTTTCTAGAACGATATTAAATAGGATGGGGGAAAGAGCATCCCGCTGTTTAAATCCTGCGTTAATTTGGAATATGTCTGAGAGTTCATTCACTATCTTCGCCGTGCTTCTGGAGCCCTCTACACCTACTCGTGTAAGTCGTATAATTTTATGTGTGTACAAATTCTGCCATAGTTTCCCAGAATGTTATCTTCCTTACTCTATCATAAGCATGTTGGATGTCTACAAGTAGTTGGTGCAGATGTTTATCGAACTCCCAGCTCTTTTCCAAAGTTTAATCGTAAAGAGTTGATCTGTTGGCCTACAACCACATTGATATTTCTCTATTATATCTTCTACAAATGGGGATATTCTGGACACGAGTATATTTGATAGTACTTTATATGTTACGTTTATCGAACATATTCCTTTGTCCTCTTTCCACTCGCCAGAGATGTACCAGACATATATAAAAATATATTATGGGCCCTATATGAGAGCGCGAAAGAAGTACTAGGAGAACAACCGAAGACGAAAATGAACAACAAACTCTGGAGGAGTGACCAAATAGAAGAAATGGATAAAACAAAAAAAAAGTTTTACCAAATGTGGTAGATATGATGAAGATCGACTAGAATAAAACAAAATAGAACGAACAGTACGAAAGACAATCAAAACTGAAAAGGACAATGTATGGGATCGAAAATGCTCAGAAACAAATACCTATATTGGGGGCAGGAAATGTACAGAAGCTTGGCTATTTATAAACTCAGTAAAAAGAAATCACAAAGATAAAGTAAGTCTAGACTATATAAAACCACAAATATGGTTTGACCATTATAGTAAACAAAGTATAAAGTAAAAAATTGAAGGAGAACCTACACACATTGAGGTGGAAATCGTTACAAAAGCAGTTAAAGATCTGGAAAATGGCAAAGCTTGTGGCCCAGAAGGAATCTTAGCAGAATTACTCGAAAATGGAACGCCTAAGTTTTTTTTAATGCTAGTTAGTTGTGTCATGGAAATTAACTGGTAACAATTTGGTACGAATTCAACATGGCGATATAAGAAAATGTATAAAACATCTGCGAAATAAACTACTTATTCATTTCAGTTTAAATTTTGTATAAGAATCAACTGTGATATAAGAATGAAAAAACTTCTTTCTTAATTGACTCCAAATTATCACAGTTTATATACGTAATTACTAAATAACTATATGTCAAAATAAGTAAGGTTATTTTATACTATTCTTAATAAAAGGAATGATTCATAAGGAGGAAAATTCCGGGTTCGTTAATGGCACACATAGATTAGGCCTTACGAAAACTCCCTAATACTCATCTAAATTTGGACCCGAGAACCAGTTTGCTAGTAACATTTGTCCCTAGGCGGTTCAGAACCACTTTGTTCCTAGAGAACCTGAAAATCCATATAATTTGCAGCGATCTTTCATTATTGTTTGTTTCCTATAGGACCGGGTACACATGTGGTGACCGACAGAAATTAGTCGGTTCGTTAAAAAAATGGGATTTTTAAAAGCGACTTTCATTCTGCTAAAGAAGTTAAAAAGTGTTAGGTAATATCTTTAAATACTCATAGAAGATAATATATGTATTTAGACAAGAAGTTAGTGTATGTTCATGCAGCTTTGTTGATTATTTTGAATAAGTGGGCGAATATTTTATATATCAATGGAAACGTCTAAATAATAGGTACTTTGTACCTAGTAGACCAAAGTTACGAGAGAAAATGTATATTGATATTAGACTGGCTTGTAGATTAAGGGAAAAGGGAAATACTTTTACTGAAAAGAATGAAGCATGATGCATGAGGATCGATGTTCGAGTTTCCCTGTCAGGAATCCTTCAAGAAGGCATAATAACTAATAATTTGTCATACCAAAATTCATGATCGTATTTGTAGAATAGAAACAGGTCGACTACAATTCCATGATGCTCAAATAATGATCTTTGGATCATCAGTTGATATTATCATTTTGAGAAAACACCAAGCCAAATGTAAAATAACCCTCAAAAATGCACATGTTCAAAATAGAGCAGAAATATTGCTTTGTAAAAATATTTCCAAATGTTTTTGTTAGAAGAGCCAGTAAACAACCATGAAAATGAAATAGAGAACTAGTGAAAACTTTTGACTAAGTTTCAACAGTTTTCGGTTGCAATTTCAAAATAACTTTTAAATGTTGTTTTTTATAAATAACGAATTTTAAACGATATTTAAAAAAAGTGAGTAAGTAGTAAAGAACGCTTATCAAAAATATGCCCTGAAAAGATTAATGTCATGTATTTTGGCAATTAGTTTTTGCAACGATTTGGTCGAAATCCAACGAAGCCGGTTTCACCCGAGATTAAGCATTAAATTACCATAATTTGCAAATTTGAGATGAAAAAATTCCCATTCAATAGTACAAATAAACCCTCTTATTGGACCGTTCTTTTTTTTAAGGCAAATTGAATGGTACCTTGTATTTGCAATTCTTGCAAGAAAACTTAAAATGTTTAATAGAAAATGTGTCCTTAGAATTTAGAAATCAGATGTGGTTTTTTCACCACGATGCATTATAGTTCGTTAGTACTTAATAATTTTGGTGAATGATGAATTGGGTCGAGGTGGTCTACTTGTATAGCCACCGTGTTCGCCCGACATGACTCCACTGGATTTTTTTTAAAGGGGAAATTTAAAGAAGCTTCTATATTCTCCAGTTTACACTAGGGAAGAACTGTATCCTGGAATACTATTTTAAGTACAACGAGAAAACATCCGTCTAATAAGGAAATGTATAGTGCGCTAATCTCCAAAATCTACTCAAGTAAACAAGAAGAAGTAACGCTTTCATATTTTTAACATTCTGGGGTTTAAGTGATTTAAGAAAACATAAAAACATTCAGTCTTAAGTACATTTTTGTTTGGTTTTAAGTGTTTCAATGTAGTCTTTTGTGTTTGGGTAGAAAACTAATCTTTTGTGTGATCTGACTTTCAAATTAAGTGTCGTGACAGCGATTTATTTCCTACTTTTACACGGTTGTTTTATCATACTAATGGTGCCCAAATGGGTCCTTGCTATCCGACGTTGCAACTTAAGAAAATCACGGGGAATTCGGCAAATTTCTCTATTAACGTTTTATTTTTATTTAACCAAGCTTTCGAAATATTTTTATTTCTTCGTCAAGGGTCCTTAAAATTTAAACAAATAAATTTAGTTAATAATATTAGTAATATATGCATCTAGACTTACATAAAATAAAAACGAAAAAGACTGGTAGTAATTTTGAGAAAGATGCTTGTTTATATAGCAAATATTTCTATATGTATAATTTTGATTTGAAACGTCAAATGACAGTAAATAATTTGTTTTTTGATGACAAAAAATTGAAAGTTTGAAATGTAAAGGTTAAGAGAATGTTCATATCTGAAAAAATATGCTTAAATTTTAAGTAAAAATAGTACGAGTATGTGTTGGATAGCAAACTTTATTATCATTGATATTTACATAATAAATTATAATTGTTATTATTACCACTATTATCACTATTGGAAAATTTTGTTTCATCTAAAAATAAAATATATGAGTAAATTGAACTTAAATTTTCGATATCTGTTTTTTTTTCGTTGCTAAAAGTTCTTTTTTAATTTCTGCCATTTCTAAAAATGTTCTTTCAGTAGTATTATTTTCTACGTATAAGATTTTAGTTTGTAGGAAATTGCATGTGTGGCCCGTATCAACTATATGTTCTGATAGAGCGCAAGATGTTTTGTTTAATCTGCTATATGTCTAATGTGACGCGACATTGGAAAATATTATATTATTACGCGCTCACCATATTATCAGGAAAAACATTATATATGTAATTCCACTTTCCGGTACATATATATATATATATATATATATATATATATATATATATATATATATATATATATATATTATATATATAAATAAATAAGAAATTAACCGCCATTTGGACAAAATATTTTGTCTATAGGAGGCTTATTCAAGTATACGGGTTCAAAAAATCATGCAGCACTATACTGACAAACCTTTAAGCATTTTCCGTCGTTTCTACCGGCATAATTGACGACGTTTCGCCCTATATGGGGCTCATCAGGCCAATGCAGCCGTGTGGTAGGAAAGTTGGAAAGCACTCAACGGTATGCCGAATAGAAACGATGAAAATATTAGCCAGTTATATATTAACTCACAAAGTAAATGGTGCCATCTACGGGCACAAATGCGAGGTTTGTTGTTTATACCTCTAGTAATGTTTAAAAACATTATATAGATACACTGAAAAACCAAGCGTGACATGCTTAGGCGACAGCTAGGCTTCATGTTACTGGCTTTTTTAGGTCAAAGTGTTAATAAGAAACCAAATTATAACGTCCTTAGATATATAAATAAGCAATTAACTGCCATTTGAACAGAATATTCTGCCTATAGGAAGCTTATTCAAGTATAGGATCCAAAAACCATCGACCATCAGCCTTTAAACGTTTTCCATCATCTCTACCGGCATAATTGACGACGTTTCGTCATGTCTATATATCTCGCTGCCTAATATTTTCATAGTTTCTATTCAACATACCGCATTGGTCTGTTCCATATAGGACGAAACGTAGTCAATTATGTCGGTAGAGATTATGGAAAACGCTTGATTTTAGGACCCTATACTTGAATAAGCTTCTTATAGGCTGTATATATATATATATATATATATATATATATATATATATATATATATATAATCATAGCTGGCATTTTATTCGAATACCATATTCCGTGTCATTTCCGTTGCCGTTAAGCTCTAGCAGTTAAAATCTAACCGAACCAAAAGAATAACTTTCTCCGCGAAACTTACCATTCTTCCGGGTTTACGACACAGTCTGCGGTTTTCGCTGAACACGATTTATACAGAGCGTTGAATGAAATTGCCTTAAAAAAATTGCGAATAAATCTAACTGTAACATTTTACATTAGAAATGAGTAATAAGTACGAACAAAATATGAGTAGTTATACGAAAGGTATATTTATAGAAATGTTTTACTTTTTAGAATGTTACTTTTATGATCACTTCAATATTCTTTAGCAAACAATATTTATGTATAACCATACGAAAATATATGGCTCCAATCTCCTTCATGCCCCTACGTTTTAAATGAACAGTCAAATCCTTGAAACAAAAATTCTACTTGACAAATAACCCTTAATATCTTTTGACATATTATGGAAGCTTTCTTACTGGAAGTGGATTATATCGATATGTATCTTCAGAGATCTTTAGTGTACGAGATCAAATTTCATATATGTATTTATATTCAACCTGTGTTCGTGTATGATATAGTGATGAAAGGGGGTCGTGAAGAGGAGAAATCAAAGTAGAATTGCAGCGAACTGTTCACCAAAACTTAAGGGTAGAAAGGAACTTTTGCAGAAGTTTTGATTAACACAGAATTCAGTGTTCAGATCTCGTGGAGTAAAGATCCCTGAAGATGCCTCGTGCAATCGAAGGCGAAACGTCGGATAGTAATTCCAATTTGACACGATCTAATCCCAAGAACCATGATTTCTTTATTTATATGTCGTTTTTCTTTCCAGTTACCATTATCCCGGACTTCATATAATGGGAGTGGGGGTAAGAGCGGTTATGACCGAAGAGTGAGGCATCTGTAAAAATAAACACGGGACTTTTGCATTCTACGCATGCGTACATCATGTTGTCAAAAGTTAATTTTTATTCGCAAATACATGCAACGGTTTGACATTAAAGTAAAAAAAATACTACTCATAATAATTCATACCTGAAATACTGAGATTTATAATTTATATTCTTTAGTTTCCAAAATATATTTCCTCTCTAATCTGCCAAGCCAGTAAGAAGAAACCATATTCAAAATTCATGGATACAAAACTGATTTCGTACCAACTGAGCATTCGACGAATATGCATAAAATATATAACAATGAAAGGTATTTTCAAAAAGAATATATTACAAATTTCTAAATAACAATGTTATTCCCACCTTACTTACAGTCTTCAGTACACAAATTTTAATATACTTAAAGAATGAACGTACTAATTTCTTAAATTAGTATTCAGTGGATAGCAGGTTTCTTTTAGTTTTAAGACGAATATTCATTGCCGCTAAATTCTGCTTTGGGTCCAAAAAAACTTAAATGGATGATTCCTAAATATCTCTTACTTTCTATTTTCAACCTTCGCTTCCAAAAATGAGTGTTTAATCTTCTAATATTACAAGTTCATATACCAAACAGATTCATATTATTATATAAACCGTAATTTCAATTTTATAATAATATGGGATAAAAGAAAAAACACTTTGCTTACGTTTCTTCAATCATTGTCAACAATTTATCAAATTTGTAAATTTCACTTCTGTTCTTGCGCATGCTCCGCTCGATATATTCTGGCATTCTGGTACCTTTTTGTAAAACAAATAACATTTGACGTTGCTAAGAAGCCGATTTTGACATTTTAATTTACTTTCGTACCCTGGTGTTGGCTCGTGGTAAATCTGTGTCTAACGAAATAAGAAAAGTGCGCATTCACTTACATTTAAAAGGTCAAAATGCCTTCCAAAACGCTGACTGTGTTAATAAATCGAGATGTATAGTTCGAACGATTATTAAACTGTACAAAACCACTATTCCAATACCAACTTAACAGCTTTTAAAAGGATTACTAAGTAAAACCGGCGTGCGAATTATAACAAATTGAAAATATTATGGAATCAGGCATAATTCAATATTTTATAGGCAAAAGAGAAGCCTTTACTGACAGAGATTCAAAAAAAACTAGCGTGGGCAAAGAAACACAAATTATGGTCTCCGAACCAGATTTGAAGCATGCGTTAGTAACAACAGGAGTAGTTTCATAAGAACTAAAGAAGAAGTGTGTCAAAATGACTGTCTTAAAAATAAAATTAAATTTTTTTTATGATTTTGGGATCCATGTCAGCTAGTGGAGTGGGAAACTAGGACTTGTGAAAGATATTATGAATGCTGATAAGTACATCATGGTGATACAGAATTACTTTACACCCCAAATTGAACAATTGCGTTTAAATAATATCGAATATATCTTACAACAAGATGGCGTCGCTTATTATACAGTAAAAAAAAGTAAAAGATTGGACGTTAGAAAACAATGTTTCACTTTTAAAATGGACCGACAGAGTTTTGAGCCAGTCTCCACGAAATCTGTTTTTTTTTTTACTTCAGATGACTGCCAAACATTAGCTGACACTATGTTAAGACGTTAGAACAAAATACAAGAGTTCTAACCACACTACACCACAACTTGTTACGTTCTGGACGCGCGTTTCGCTAACCAAGTTAGCATCATCAGCAGAAGATATAAACAAAAGTAGCTTATCCTAACCGAGACTATTTATAGGTAAATGTGGTCACACTTGGTTGCGCCCGACTGCACCGTTTTAGTGCTTTCTTACCACATTTAACTATTTCTATACTCTCAAATGCATCCAATAATCTATTATTAGATACATTATTAATTAACTTATTTATTCCTATTTGGTGATTGTTTTCTAAAGCATGTTGGGCAACGCTTGACTTTTCTGTTCTTCCGTATCTTAAATGTGCCATGTGTTCTTTAAAACGAATGTTTATGGAGCGTTTAGTTTGCCCAACATATTTTAGATCGCAGTCACTACAGCTAATTTCATAGATGCCACTGTCCTTCAAGTCGACTTTGTCTTTAGGGTTTCCAAGGAGATTTTTCAAACTTTTCTCCGTTTTGTAGGTTACTTTAAAACCTACGTTTTTAAATACTTTTTCTAGACCTCTCGTATATCTGGGATCATATGGGATTACTATGAACTTATTGGGAGCCTCAGGTGCTTGAAGAGTAGTGGCATCTTTTAACATTTTCTTATGCTTATGTCTATTTACAAATTTATGTACAAAATTACCATTATATCCATTACTTTTAGCTATATTTTTAATCCGATTCATTTCATTGTTAAAACGTTCTTTACTTAATAGAAAATTGACTAATCTGTGAGTTAAGAAATAAAATGCTGCCATTTTGTCTTGATGGCAATGAAATAAATATAAATATCAAATTCTAATTTATCGTTATTTCTAATAACTAACGTGTCGAGAAAAGGTAATTGCCCATTGATCTCCTTTTCGTACGTAAAATTAATAGAAGGATATTTATTGTTTAATGTTTCTAAGAAAGTGTCCAAATTTTCTGTTTTAGTATCAAAAATAGCAAATATATCATCTACGTATCTATACCACACCCTTGGGAAATACTTGAGTTCTTTTTTGAACTGGGTTTCTAATCTACATATAAACAAATTCGCAAGGAACGGAGATAAGCAATTGCCCATCGCAATTCCCTCAAGTTGTTTATAATATTTATTGTTGAACTGAAAAAAATTTTGATTCATACATAATTTTGTAAGAAGTAAATATTCATCAATAATTTCTTTCTTCAAATTGATTTCAAGTAGTTCCTCTAGGTACTCTACAGCTAGTGGTATGGGTACACTAGGAAACAATGAGCTTACATCAAAAGATATTAAAATTTCACCTTCTTTTAAGTGAACATTCTTAATTTTATCTAAGAATTCTAACGAGTTAGTAACCTCAAAGTTATCGTACGAGATATTTAATCTGCTGAATTCTTCTACTAACCATTTTGAAATATTGTACGTTGGTGATACTTCGTTTGTTATATAGATTTTTAATTTCTAAATCTAGCAATTTTGTTTGGCAAAAGATTCAACCTTCCCAGTAACGGATGATTGTTTAGGGATCTTGACTGAAATGAATTTAGGGAAAACTGAAAAAGACTTGCATGCTTTTAGAAACCAAATATCTGCTGCTATTAACCTAATCTTAGTACAGTACAGTTAGTTAGTACAGACATGTTAAGACTTTGCTGTTATTGGTTTCCTTGATTTTTTTTTAATCTACAGTTTTTGAATTTGTAAGATATATTGTTCTCTGTTACAAAAAATGTAGCATTTTAGGCACAAGTCGAATAAGCACATCATATGTTATCAGAAACATATATAGTTTTGAATACGTCTTTCGTTAATATGGCAAATCTTAAAAAACATAATTTTGATAGTTGGACCAACTTCACTGAGGCAGGGCTCCTATTAAAAGAAAATTTGATGCATCGATCAACAATAAGATCAATTTTCTCAGGTTATTTGTGAACAACTGTAAATTGCTGATATTAAAGCTAAGTTGATGTTTTTACAACGTCTGTAAAAATATACGTCTGAGAAAGGTAACAAATAAAAATGCAAACAATGATTGTTAAGGATTCCTATAATAAGTGATATCCGGCTACTTCAAGTAATAATTTCTCGCGGTCTTGTGTATAACATGTTTGAAATTTATGTGATTATTATTTAAGATCATTAGTGTCAGTGTAGGGAATCCGATGTCCATGAAATAGTTTTAGTTGATCGCATTAGATGATATCCACGACCAGCAATGAAGAATTAGGTTCAATCCAATTTCATGAAGTCAAATTTTCATTACGGAATAAAATATGCTTTTTTAAAGTTGATTTTATTTTTTATAGACATTTTTAAATTTTATATTTTTGACGTATAATTAAAAAAATAGTATATTACAAATCGAGTAGACAAGTGTTTAGTAACTTCCCTCCGAGGCTTGTATACTAATCTATTTACACACCTTTAGTCGAAAAAGGTACAATATTTTATTTTGAAAATGAAAAAATGTAGTAAACAAGCCAAAATTTGTCCTTTTCTGTTTTAAAGTTTTCATATACCCATGTTGTCATCGGTACCAGGAGCGCGTTCATTTATCGCTCGTTCTTTCGAATTTGTGTAACAAAGATAGCCAAAATGTTGTCAGAAAGTGATGATAATGAAGACAGTTTTAACATTGGCACTCTAACAGAACTTAAAACAGATGCAAAAAGAGCAGTAGCAAATTTACTTCCAGAGAAAAGCAGGGTACGATATGAAAAGGCATTTAGAGTGTATGAAATTGATGTGCCTAAAAAAAGCTAAGAATATCGCGACACAGACAGTCTTGATGGCATATTTTAGCGACATGGATGATACAGACAATGCTAGAATTTAGGAAAAAGATAGACGTATCAAAATATAACAAACTCGTTTTTTTTTGAAACGCCAGAATGTAAGATTCAAGCTAAAGAAGTCTATTATCTTTACCAGATAAAATATAGAGAATTTTCTCCAGAAAGCATCTTAAGAATTCCTTCTTATTAAAGTAAGGCTTCCTCTTTTTGTTTTTAATTATTTCTTTTTATTGTTTTAGGTTGCGCCTATAATAGGTGTGTCTGGGGCATGCCGAAGTGATAAGTTTCTGAAGATGAAAACTACGCACAAAAGTTGAATTTCCGGAGACAAAAACTTATAAAATAAAAGCAGATTATTTATGATAACTGACACAAATTGGATAGAAATTGTAAAATAATTTATCCAGATACGAAAAGCTATTGAAAATGAAAGACTTAGCCAACCAAACTAAAACTACAAATATGATATCTTCAGTGACTTTGCCATCGTCCTCCTGTACCAATTCAAACTTTCTACCTTCTCTTATTTCCATTGGGGGATTTGACACTGGTCAAGAATTAACATTTTCCAGCAGTGAAATCTCAATGTGTGAAACATATCATCAGGGCGGATCCTTAAGGATATCGATTAAAGCGTATAAGTCAAATTTGACCATTAATTTCGATAGATAAAATGTAATAAAATCTTTAATTATTATTGTTGATTTTCTTGTCTATTCTTGTTGATGTTGCGTATTTAAAAAAAAAGGTTTAATAAAGATATTACATAAGTTTTTTGCTTAATTAAATGAGGGGAGTAATGAGAGAAGAAGACGAGTAGGGGAAATGGGGAGGGAAACGAAAGAGGGAAGTAAAGGAATATAATGTGACACAACATATGTGGTTGTAAATAAAATACCTTACACACCTATTTTTTACGTGGTCAAGTATTTACACATTTTAACGAGAAAGTAGGAAGAAATCGTTTACATACAATATATTCAATTGCATTTTAAAATTTATATTTGATGAAGAAAAAAAGGAGAAGCAGTAGCTGCAGGATTCCGGTAGTAATTTGTTTTTTTATGCAAGTTTTTTTTAAAATATTTCAAAAGTCATCTTGGCAATGTTGTTAGATGTCAACCTTTTAAAAAATCGACATTATAAAAGATGGCAATTGCCTTTTTAGAGCCATAAGTTAATTTTTATATAATGCACAAAGCATTCTCAACATTCTAAGAGTGGAAACTATAAGGTATAGAGACAAAGAAAGGGATAAGCTAAAGGATCTTGTTCTGGAGCCAAATTTAAGTAAAGGCCAGTATTGCGAAAAAAATGATCAAAAATGGAATTTGGAACATCCATTTTTAATTACTTAAACTAAATTTTAATGTATATTTTAACGATTCAAAGCAAATATTGGGAGATAATGTTCGTTTTTCGATCCTTTTATTAAACTATCCTATGAAAATCATAATTCAAAGAATCATAATCAAAAATACAAATCGTTTAAAAATTCATATGGCAAAAATTCACCAGGTCTTTAGAAATATGTAAATAGCCTACTGAATTCTATAAGCTCAGATAAAAATGATGACGAAAAGATGTTCAAATTTTTAAGACTTAGAATGTTCTTTTTGCCAAAAAAGTTTAAAAGTAAAAATGGATTTAATCTGCACACGTCATCAAAGCATACCGAACGGGAATTCGACTTTGATAATAACTTTCTTGTAAATAATTACTTTTCACTTTAAAGACCTCAGTTCCAGGTGACAAGTCTTGTATAGCAGAAGACTTAACTAAAAAAGTACCAACAAACTTTCTGAGTCAGACGTAAAGGAGGCAATAATAATGTTGTGTTTTGAAAACACTTTGACAGAGAAAAATGATTATACCTATGAGAAATCTTTGTCATCGATTCAGTCAAGATTGAAAAAACAAGAAATTTTCCAGAAGGAAGATGTACCATTTTGATGTTTCTATTTGTGAAGTTAAGAAAGCCAATTTTTCATTTAAACCTAGTTCCTCGGGTGTTGTTGACTCACTGAGGCCGCGATATTTAGTCACGGCGAAGCTTGGTAACTTCTCCTGAAATTTACTTTCTTCTCTCGTATCTTTTACAAATCATATATTTAAAGGTTTGGTTCCAAAACAAATATATCCCATTTTTATGGGGATAACGTATGTGTTTAAAAAAAAAACATAGGCCAATCACTGTTGGTTTTTGTCTTCGCCGTTTCGTTGCGAATCTAATGTGTACCAGTATTTACAACATTTTAGGAAACACATTTTGCCAAAATCAATTGGGTTTTGGCACCATATGTGGAGCAGAGGCAATAGCGCATGCGATTCGTCTTTACCTTAAATATCCTCATAATTCTAATAAAGCAATTCTAAAAATTGTTGATTTTAATGCTTTTAATGTGGTAAATAGGCACATAATTCTTTCTAAAATTAAAGAATAATTTCCAATTTTTTTTCTCATTGCTATAAAGAACATTCACTTATATCTTTTCATATATTCACTTATATCATCTTGTCACAAAGAGGTTTGCGACAACTCCATTATGTTATAGCAATTCAGCCGATAGTAAAAGTTATTCGTTGTAAAATTAATTTATAGTATTTAAACGATGGAACAATTGCTGGAAATACTTTAAAAATTTAGACGACTTTAAAAAAATAATCCATTTGACATGGTACGAAAGCTGTCTACGTCTCGAGCTGTACCTTTGGGAAAACTTTTGGATAATTCATCTTTTCGTATTCCCATTGCTTTGTCAGTTGATTTTTTGATGTGTGTGAACAACATATATGCACTTGCGGCGAAACAGTAGATACCTATGGTTTCCATGGGATATGCTACAAAAAAACTGCGTGACGTATGTCCAGACACAGTCTGATTAACGATATAATTAAGAGGTTTTTGATAATTGCGGGTTTTTTCCGCTGTTTTAGAAAGGCCTGGAGTTTGTCGAGGCGATGGAAAGTGAGTTGATGGTATAACATTGGTTCCCTGGAAAGTCATTGTTATGAGACTAGTAAACCATGGTTCTTGGGATTAGACCGTGTTAAATTGGAATTACTATCCGACGTTTCGCCTTCGATTGCACGAGACATCTTCAGGGATCTTTACTCCACGAGATCTGAACACTGAATGAGCTCGAAGAGATTCAAGCGGGCTTTTATATCCGACTTGTCCTCGTCGAACCGTGACCCTGTGTTAAGATCGATTTCCATGTGTGATGTAACCATGATTTCTTAATTGACCAAAGCCGTGAAAGCTTCCGTTCTATATTGTTATGAGACGTGCCGTGCAAGCATCCCTTGTTCATTCTTGAAACAAACATCTGAAAGAACAAGTAATGCTGCAGGTGGTGGGATTTATAGAAACATCCCAAATATGAGGAGCTGAAAGACAGTTTTGAATTTGTACATTTCGCAGTTAAAACGTTTGGTACTTGGGGTAATGAGGCGAAAAAGCTTCTTAATGAAATAAGCATAAAATATCGCGGAAACAAGCAAGCAAAAACTTCATT
Organism: Kuschelorhynchus macadamiae; assembly: GCA_030620095.1. Classification (NCBI taxonomy): domain Eukaryota; kingdom Metazoa; phylum Arthropoda; class Insecta; order Coleoptera; family Curculionidae; genus Kuschelorhynchus; species Kuschelorhynchus macadamiae. The sequence continues at coordinate 148,570 of JAUTXW010000215.1, forward strand.
ATCCAAAGGATCAGCCTTGCTATTCAAAGAGGCTTCTGGGTTAGGTACTATGAGAAAGGTTTGAGTTACATTTCTTATATTCCATTTTTTTTAAATTTTGTTTTATTTTTAATATATATTTTGTATATATTACTTACGTGGAAAAACAATTTAAAATTATAGTTACTGTCAAATTTCCAGTCCAGATATCTTTAGTTTAATATTTAAAATTATTTCACAGTTTTTTTTTATTCCTAGGTCACGGTTTTATGGCGACTAAAAAAACAATTGACCCAGTAATGTGAAACATTTCATTCATTCCTGTGTCCTTGCAAACGGTAAACAAACACACAATTTTAATTTAATTATATAGTGTGTAGTAAGTTTAAACCTGTCGCCGACAGTATTAGCAACAACTACATAAAGTAGCAAACAAATGGCGAGAGAACATGTGCTTTTCGGTTTCGAAAATAGATCTAGTTGTTCTTGACGCCATCGTAAGTTCGAATAAATATATTAAAATTATTGATGTTGCCCACTTAATTAGAGTTGCAAAGTTCATTGTTTTCGAGGCAAATATTTTGATTCCTGCCGTGCAATTTACTATTAAATGGTAGTTACGTTGACTTATCAGGGGTGGATCTAGGACGACGTAGACGGGAGCGAAAAAAATTAGATACGTATAAACTCATCTTATTTTATTTTATTGAGGTGTTAAATCATGTAAAACAAAAAAGGTGGACCTTAAGATCCCGCTCAGGATAAGAGGTTTAATTACGATTTTTAATTGATTTAGTGTTTAGTGTAGACATTGTAACCACTGGGTAAACAATGAAAGTCATAGGGAAAAAAATAATACGCAAAAGTTTTCTTAATGCTTTAGAAAATGAATTTATAATTAACCTTCACCAAAATAACTCGAATCATCCATTACCATTCATGTAGACGTGTTGTCTCCACAACTGCTGATACTGTGACCATCTGTGCGTGTCCTGGGTATCTGCGATCCCGTTAGTTCCTTGCAGTCCTGCCTGTACGTGGGTCAGGGTGCCCTGCATCACTCCCACAGCGACGGGATGCCCTGACACGGGGGCCACGGGAGTGTTGGCCACTTGGGGCTGTTGTGGTGGTAATTGGTATTCCATCCTGTATCAAGGTGAACGGTGTAAAGCGCATATTTTCCGATAAAATTGAGAACTGTTGTAGCAGAAAAGTGCAATTTCGTTATATGTGATAACAACAAAAGCCTAATTTTGAATAGAAGTATTTTATCAGCCGGTTTTTAAACTGTGAAATATTTTTAATCAACAACAAAAGTTATGGTACGAGCAGGGATCGAACCCGCTACTCTGGATCTCTAGACCATTGCACTATTGTACCACTGATAAGCAATTCATTAGAACTTGTACATATTCAAACCCATCAATATTATAACCATTGTTGATCCTGCCAAAGGTTTTAACCTTATGACTGATGTCAGATTTGACGTCCAGTCAGAATATTTGGCAGGGTTAACAATGGTTATGATACTGGTGGGTTTAAATATGTGCAAGTTCTAATGAATTGCTTATTAGTTGTACGATGGCGCAATTTGTTAAAACATAGGACTAGTGATTTAGAGGTGCGGGTTCGAACCGCGCTCGTACTATAAATTTTGCTGTTGATTATGAATATTTCTAACAAAACCCTAGTTAGTAGAGCATTTTTTAGCTCAAACCTCAGGAAAATTAGAAAGATAGCGAATTTTTTTAGTTGTAGTTCTGTGAGACTTCTTTTAAAATAGTCGAATTCACATTAAAATTAAAACAAAATTGTAAAAATGGTATTTTTGCTGAAATATTGCAGACAGCGTAATTACGTAAATGTAAAACTGATTATTTTTTCCTAAATTGATCGGGAACTATAGTTAATTTTCTTCCACTGACATCTTTTGTCAAAAGAAAAATCTGAATTCTTACTTCCCTCGTTCAAGGGAAATATCGTAATCGTGAAAAAAGGTCACCCACCCACGTTTTAGGGTCATTAGATGCAAAAAAAACGTGACTTCTCATTCGTCCGGTCTGTCTGTCGGTCTGTCTCTCTGTTCGCAGCATAGTTAAAAGACTATTACCCAATTAAATTTTGGTGAAAAATTAAGGATCATATTGGGATGACCTGGTAAAATTTTGGCAAAAATCCAATATGGATTAAATTTTCAAAAAATATTAAAAGACTATTTATCGAATATACATCAAATTTTGCACAAATGTGTACAAGGATTAAAGGAGATATAGAAATGAACTGGTAAAAATGTGAAGTGAATCCAAGATGACGAAAAAAAAATGGCGGCAAAATAAACTGTAATCGTGAAAAAAATCGTCTTCCTAGATTTTACAAATCTTCACGTTTTTAACTAAGAACTACTTTCACGATTGACTTGAAATTTTGTATAAAAATTAAATGTGATATACATTGGTCAAATTTTGCTAGGAATTCATCTTGATGGAAGAAAGTGGCGGTATATTGAAAATTTTAAAAAGTCGGTGTAGAAAACTCCTTATTCAACTTATTTTAAATTATGTTCCAAATGTCAAGTGTGTCATAAGTAGAATCTCATAAAATATTGATATGAATACAATATTGTGGAATAAAATGGCGTCCAATAAAAATGTTTAAAAAGAGAGTATATATATATATATATATATATATATATATATATATATATATATATATATATATATATGGAATTATTTGGTTTGAACGTTGTCAAAATTATTACCTGTTTGGTTTATTGTATCATCTTAATTTGGTTAATTTGAAACGGTATTGTCAACTGTCTTACATAGAACAAAATCCTAAATACAATAAATGTCCATGAACAAAATTTGTGTTGATTATATTAAAATACATTTTTAAGGTGGTTCTAATACTGTAATAATAACCTCTGTAACATTTTATTAACAATATGTGACTATATCAACAAATTTATATTTAAATAACCTGTTTTTTATTCAATTTTTGTCAATGGCAAAGTACACTATTTTACAACATCTAGTAAAAGAGTCTATCGATAAAAGTGGTGTTGTTTTAAGTTAGAACATTGTTGTTGGGCGATTTTTGGGTATGTTTGATAACATTTGTGCAGGTTCTTAGGCAGTATAGTGCAAAAATTTGGACTATTTAACCCTTAACGTCTCTTTTCGTAGGTAAGTCAAAATGTTGTTGTTTTCCCGTATTAATTGGCGTGATCGGTACGAGATTTTGCTTAATATATTATCGTTATTTATAGAGCAAAATTAAATATCTGCACTTTTTTCCCTAAGCTACTCTCATGAATTCCGAGGGTAAGCCGATGTATGTAATTATAAAAACACAGGTAAGTACACGTATATCTTTATACATATTTGACATAAAAAAATATGCATTTCTAGCAATAAATTATTTTATAATACTGAGAGGTAAAAGAGGTACGTTGTTTTGAACTAAGAACAGAGTAAATAAAAATAAACGAGCTTAGGTACACCAGTTTATGCATAAATATTCCCGTTGTGATAATAGATTTTAATTTTGATTGTCAGTTCACACTGACATAGTATGTGTCAGTTAAAATTGTCTATGGTTGTAGCCATTGATTATCCTATTTTTTTTTTTTCTGATTTTTCTCCTGATTTGACCGGAGATGTCAGTGGGAAATTAACTATAGTTTTCGATCTACCTTATTGGTATTTTTCCAATTATTCTCGGAGTTGATGAAGGCCCAGCAATGTAAGTTTTGGCTTAAAAGAGGCTTTGAGACTTAACTCTTAAACCTTTTGTTTAAATACGCGTTATGACAACAGTATTATTAAGTTGTATACTTCTGCATTCTCTTTAATTTTTTTACGCTAGAAGAAAAAATCACCAAAATTGTGGACATTGAATTACGTTTTATAAAAACAATGAATACTGAATATTACTTTTTTGTTAAATCGGTAAATTTGGCAACATAGTCAATATATCATCCAATCAAACATTATAATTAAAAGTGCTAAACTTAAGATATCTCACTTTAGTGAGTATCGAAATATTTTGGTAGTTATTTTTGAGAGAAATGCTGTATCGTCATATACTAAAAAATAGGTGAAATAGCAGCCGTGTTTAATCGTATGTAAGTCTCTGAACATCGCTAGGTTTTTTTTACTGATCTATTGGAAAAACTTTTTTTTTGTCTATAATATTTTGTAAATCCTGGTATCAAAATTTCTTTTAGGAGAAGCTAAATAATTGAAGTAGAAAAGAAGTATGAAGAACATCGACTAGAAATAATACTACAAAGTATATCAAGCTAGAATTTATCGAGGGCTTGGGATATAGTAAAAGCAAAAGCCTTTTTTTCTACAAGCGTGCGGAAAATTTTTCGCACTCATCTTAGTTTGAAAAGAGCTAATAATAAGTAAATAACCCCATTTTTTTGAAATATACTTACTGATTTTAAATATTTAAAAATATACTGATACGCTGATAGTTAGCAAAATGATTTAAGAACATACATTTTCTAGAATTCTGCTATACTTTTCAACAAAATAGTAAAAAATATGTTAAACATGTTTTTAAAAATTGTTTAATGGCTCTCGAATTATGCCTTATAAAATCAATGTTAAGCAAACACCTGTTTTTTTATTTGGCAATTTAAATTAGCATAGACAAAAAAGTAAAAATACGCGTGTCATTCATTGTCAATTAAAACCAATTTTGCTGTCGCTGATTCTTGTCGTAGTAAAATCTGACTAAAAGCGTTTTTGATGGATTCTTTAGACGAAGATTTGCCAGAGTCAGTGTTGGAAGCAGCTAGAACTGCAAACTTCAGTCTGCTACCATCAAAATCCTGTCATAGATATGAGAAAGAATATATTCTGTTTAAAACATGGTGTCAAATTAAAGGCATCATCACACCTTTGGAAAAATACCATCAATTATTGCAGGTTTTCTAAAGCTCCCAAACCCTAAACTATATACAGGCCACAGTTTCCGACGTTCAGCTGCTACAATCCTTGCTGATTTCAGAGAAGGAATAACAAATATCAAACGACTCGGAGGTTGGAAATCTTCAACCGTGGCAGAAGGTTATTTAGAAAGCTCAACAAGTCTTCAAAAGAATCTATTCAATAAAGTATTGAACTTCAATTCCATTCCTTCCACTAGTCACCAACTTTCACCAGTGCAGTCTACCAAATCGGCCTCTTCCAGCCAAAAACTTACCACCTCGGCCACGGTTACAACAATAAGTACTCGTGAAAGAGAATTGGAAAATTCAAACCCAACCTACAAGTCCCCGAGTTCCTTGGAAAAAAATCTAGCCTCTGCAATTAATTTGATATAAATAAACGATTCTTATTAACTTTTGGGTTTTTCCGCACGCTTGTAGAAAAAAAGTGTACCTTACACGTGCGTAAAGTGACTTTACCGCACGCGAACTTCAACTGCGTGCGGGAAAGTAGCACTTTCCGCACTTATTAGGTAAACTACTATTTTAAGAACAGGCAACAAGCCAGCAGTTTTTCAGTTGCTGTATAAATTATGCCCTAGATACAGAAGAACAAACACATGTTATATTATCAAAAAACTTTAAAACACAACTCTCAAATTTCGGAACTTTTTTGAAAACGAAAAAATTCAAATTACTAAAACAGTCTCAATTTTATCGGAGCCTACCTGTTCTACAATACTCCCATTAGTTTGTTTATATTAACTTTTATTTATGGGGGTGATAGAATCAATTTGTTCTGCCCCTTTTATTTATTAGACTATTTTAAAATTCAATATACAGGTTCTATGTTAAAAGTATAATATTTAAATGCAAAGAGGCGCTTTGTTTTTCAAAATTAGGAATTTTTGCAAAAAAATATTGTCTGATTTTTAAAAACGAAAATTGGAAGTTAGCGAAAAAGCTCCTGCAGTGCCTCTATCAGAAGAACTACGCAGGTTACCTACAAATTATGGTGTTCAAATTTGTTTTAAGGGTTCTTCTTGCCCAATGATTTTAAACAGACAGATATAAATATAAATCTAAGATTCTATAATGTTTACTAACTTTGTATTTATTTCGAATTTTAGAATTGACTATTTTTCCTCTATTAAGGTTTAGTTGATTATTTTTCCCCTAACAAGGTTTAGGCAAATTTTATTATTAAAAAAACTGATTTTGGAACATTACTGATATCTAGTTTTTCTTGCAAAATTCAATATCCTCTCTAAAACTCAATTACGTAAGAAAGAAAAAGTTGGTTGATAATTTTTTCTCGATCTCACGTTACAAAACTCCTTTCTTTAATTCTGTACAAAAATACGTATCTAATGTCAAAATATTTACAAGTAAAAATATCCTTTAACTAAAGGTAAAAATAAGATGGGTTTAAACCACTTTAGACTTGAAAATAAAAGTAAAACCCGTATATTTTTCTTAACTGTTGTACCCATTTTGGAATTAATTAATTGTAATAACGCATATAAAAAGTTATTATAAGAGTATTTAGGGCCAATTAATGACCATATGTTTACAAGTTTTATTGAAAATAGTTTCACTTGCAGGTAACAATAGCTTATCGAAAATGTGAAAACTGTTTCCTATATAACTTTTCCCCTAGAACTCAATTCCGGAATTATTATACAGGGTGAGGTCAAAAAGTTATCGGACCCTACTTTGTTTTTTTAAATGGAACACCCTGTATATTTATAGACTATGAAATTTGTCCTTTTTGTGATCTTTTCAAAAATATATAATAGTATGTACTTTTTCTCAGAAACCTGCAATTAAATGACAATGAAATTAAACGCATATAATTCAACAGTAGGCTATGGCTATTGTTTATGACAACAAACAAAAATAAATGTCAAATATTTATCTCATCGGTTTTTGGATCGACTTTTGGTTCATTAACGCTCTTTTGGTATTTTTATTAAATTGATATTTATCAATTTCTACGAATAATTGCAGCGTGTGAAAATTATGAAAAATATGATATGGTGGTATGTTTTACAGAGTAATGAAAATTCTGAAGAAGCCTCGGCATTATATTTCCAAAGGTAAGTAAGCTATTATAGCTATGAAAATCTATATTACAATTAATAGGGGTAACTTTGTTACTAAAGGTTTAGTGTTAATAAAGGTTTCTCTAATTTATTTTCATTTTCAAGTTCCACATTTTTTAGCTTTAAATACAAATTTAATCTATGTGCTGCCATCTAGTATACAACAGATAAAACTAAGTGGGCCACGTTCATATCATTTACGTTTAGATTTGTGGGGATATTTTTGCGCGTTCAAGAAGCTCTTAATGTAATTTGATTTTTTGGTGGCTTTATGCAGAAAAAAGGGTAAGTAATAATGTAAATCATATATATAGATGTTTTTTTAAAATAGACAAACTTTCTTTCAACAAGATAGTTGAGTTTTTATGTAAATAATGCTATATTTTAAAATTTTATCAACCTAGCTTAAATTTCTGGGTAACTTTGGCCCGAGCCAAACTTACCCGCTTTGAATTTTGATTTATTTTTCTGACATTCTAAGCATATATATTTTTATTTTAGGTTCTATAATGCCTCGAAAAAAAGTTACCACGTTACCTGGAATACGTCGCTATGGTACCAAATCGAATTATACAGCCGAGAAACTTCAAGAAACCCTTGAAAAAATAAGAACTGGTGCTCTAGGTCAACGAGAGGCTGCAAAAGTGTATAACATACCACGATCCACTCTTAAAAACAAACTAAAAGGAAAACACAAAAAAGAAGTAGGACGTCCAACCGCACTCACCAACGAGGAAGAAGAAATAATTGTTAGCCACATTCTGGCCATTAGTCAGCAGGGTCTCGCATTTACTCTTTATGATGTCGGTTGTAATAAAAAGTTACTTGGATAATATTGAGCGGAGTATACCAACTTTTACCAATAACAAACCAGGATAGGAAGGGGGAATCAGAGATATCAAATAATTAAACAGACTTTTGCTGCCAATATTTCCCGAAAACGAGCTCAAGTAGACGAAGCAAATATAAATAAAGTTTTTGAAAACCTTAAGCAAGAATTGGTGGATGTACCCCCTGAAACTATATTTAATTTTGATGAGTCTCGTTTTCACGATCAGCCTCAAAAGAACAAAGTTTTATTTCATCGGTCCTGCAGACATCCCAATATAATAAGAAATTCCACAAAGTCGTGTTTCGCAGTAATGTTTTGTGGTACTGCATCAGGAGAATTGCTGCCACCTTACATCATTTTGAAGGGTAAAAATAAGTGGTCCGACTGATTAGATGTGGCTTTCTTCTCGCCCTTTAAAGCTGCTTGGCTATCAGTTTTACTGCATTGGAGATCATCATCTCAAGGAAAAAAGGCGGTTGCATTCCAAACAATCGTTTTGCCCAATTGTTAAATGAGATCTTAAAACAGATAGAATATAAAATATCAGATAATCTCATTGCTGGCTTTAAAGCAACTGGAATATTCCCACTCTCAAGAGAAAGGGTTCTACTAAAGCTTTCAAATTATACCAAGCCCAACAATGTTGAAGAATCTGTGGGTGAACAATTTAAAATTTACTTAGAAAACCTACGATCATCTGAACTGTCTACACCACAAAAAGTCAGAAAATTTCAACTTCCAGTCCTGCCTGGTAAGAGTGTTTCGGCGGAAGAAGTAGCAGAATGTTTTAAGAACAAGGAAGAAGCGATGAGTAAAAAATTAAAAAAATAAATAAAAGAAAAAGTTACCTCTTGCAACCCAAAAAAATCCACCGAAAAAGAAAAGAAAAGTTTCTAAAAAAAGCATTTATGATCTTGATTCGGACAGTGGCACAAGTGTGGATTTATCTTTATCAAATAATTCTATCAAGTAAGTATTCCTGAAATGCAGGATGTAGTAGAAGTCGAAACAAATGAAAAACAAAATTTGGAAATGCCTGTCATAATTGAACCCATGCCACTCGATGAAGCGGTGCCTTCGGGATCCATTGTAGAAGATTACATTGTAGTGGAGACTGACTTACATCCAGTTCAAAAACCCCAAAAAACAAATAATCAATTAAAGGACTATGTTATTGTAAAGTATGACAAGAAATACTATCCAGGAATTGTGACTGAGATAAATGAGAATGAAACTGATGGCATTACTTATAAAGTGAATGCAATGGAAAGACTTGAAAAGAAGTGGAAGTGGCCACAAAGAAAAGACGAGATATTTTATGAAGAAAAAGATATCATAAAAATAATTGAGAGTCATGATATATCACCCCATAATAACAGAGGAACCTATAACGTAAAGGACGCCTTTCTTTTAAAAAAATGGACTAATATATAAAATGTGTAGTGTTATAGTGTTCGAGCATGTTTCACTTATGTATTATTTTTGTATAATAAAACTTGATATATTTGGAAATTTTGTTTTATTTAGTAACTACCCAAAAACTAAAAAAGTTTTAAAAACCTTATTTAAAATTTAGGGGACTATTTATATCCATTACTACAAAAGTAATAATATGGCATAAAATGTTAAATTTTATAGGAAATAAATCGTTTTATTTAACTTATATATTTTCCCTATCACTCAGTAGTGGAACAAAGTTAGCCTAATAACAAAATCATCTAAAATATACTAGTTTTAATCGATTTTTAAAGTGTGGGACAATGTTACCCGATCTTAGGGTGCAACTTTGGCCCACCCTTAAAAAAATAAAAAAAGTCCTTTACAGGTGAAATATATGTATATCATGTTTGAAATTTAGTTTACTTGGTTATTTCCTATCACTATTTAATTTAAAAATGCAGCTGCCAGCCTAAATTAACTACAAAATAAACTAAAATACGTGCTTAGTGGTCTAAAGGTACCCCGAATGACTGTATTATTATAAGTTTTTGCTTGTTAGATATCCAGAAAAAAAGGAAACCGTTTTTGAGATATTTGCTCGTTTAAAAGCAAATTTAGTTGAGCAAAGAGATAGATATTTTGGGATATATAAAAGCCACACCTTCGTTCTCATATAGAAAAATTGAAAAGAAAATTGATGTGCCAGACTGTCAGAGGATCTGGCAAAACAGTGCCTGGCGATGCCGAGCGCCAGGCACTGTTTTGCCAGTGATATTTGAGGCAAATCGATGTTAACGATTTATTTGGCAGACCAAGTGCGGAATTTTTATTCGTCACAGTACCAGAAACTGGTATAGTGAAAATCAGCATTTAATGTTTAAAAGGGCACAACATGGACGCTTTGGAGTTGGGGTGACATGTTTTATTTTGGGCAGACATATAGTTTACAGGATTTTTGAAGGAGGTCTTACAGCACGCAGATATCTAGAAATCCTTGAGGAAGTTTTTCCAGAACTGCTCGAAAATATTCCATTAGCCTAATATAATGTTGTTTACCTACAGCAAGATGGTGCCCCAAGTCATAACTCTAGGCTCTTAAGGGAATTTCTTGATAATAACTTTCCTCAAAGATGCATAGGTACCAATGGGCCTTTCAGATGGCCTCCACGATCTCCGGACCTCTCAATTTTAGATTTTTTATGTGGCTATATACAAAATGAAGTATATAAAACACGATATACAGGGTGTCCCGAATTGCAGTGTCCAAACTTTAACAGCGCATTCTGCATTCAAAATAAGCCCTAATTTTTTATATAAACATATATCGGCAAATGCTTCGTTTTCGAAATACAGGGTGTTAAAGTTAATTTCAAATCAAAAAATGCCTTTTGTTACTCAAATGCTGTTTACCAAATTTAATAACAATATCTCAAGTACTAAAAAAGTTATGACTAAATAACAATTTTTTTCTTAAAACTTTAACACCCTGTATTTCGAAAACGAAGCATTTGCCGATATATATTTATATAGAAAATTAGGGCTTATTTTGAATGCAGAATGCGCTGTTAAAGTCAATTCGGGACACCCTGTATATAGATATATAGCCTGTCGAAATCTGAGAATGAGACCAATGGTTCTTTTTAACGCTATTCAAAGAATTACAAAAATGGGCCAATTTTGCATTAGAGAAAATGGTGGTCAATTCAAACATCACCATTAAAAATTTTTTTTATAATGTTATTTTTTGTGTTTGTTGTATTGCTACTTTATGCCACATTTTTGTTATTTATGGCCTACTAATAAATTATGCATTTAATTTCAGAAAATTGTAATCTGTTTGGGTGTTTCTGAGAAAAAGTGCATATATTTTTGAAAAGGTAAAAAAAGACAAATTTTATAGTCTATAAGTATACAGGGTCCGATAACTTTTTGACCTGACCCTGTATACTAATTCCGAAGGCATAATTGAGTTCTACGTTAACAGCATCTTTAGTTTTACGAAAAAGTAACACACTGTCGCGAAAACCGCAACTTTTTATCTATAAAAATAACAAAAGTACTCAAAATGGGACATCCTGTACAATTTTGACAAATACATGTTACCTTAAACAAATATCAGAAAAAAATTAACTGTAATAAGGGTTAAATTTTAGAAATTGCTTGCCAATCGTAAGCTATGTATTAATATGCAGAATTTTTAAATTACATTAAACAAATTAGCATTTTGGGGCGGTTAGGGATCCACACTGAAGTTCTATTTTTATATTACATCATTAAATAAGGAAAATAACTGCCCTAACACTGGGTTTTGTGGAGTCTCTGTGAGATTGTTTGAGGGTTTATCCAATTTCGTCTTAGTGCTATTACAGAAAAAACCACCTATTAATTTTTTAATAAACGTATTAAAATTAAGTACTTCTTATTGGGTATAGTGTTTTCATTACTAATAATTATTATACAAAATAAATGTTTGGTATTATTTTGTTTTTTGAAATGAATTTTTAGTTTAATATACCTACATCCTGAATATATATATATATATATATATATATATATATATATATATATATATAAATATTTTTGTGGAGATTTTTATAGTCAAGTTGTCAATTTATCTTACTTGGACTTCTAAATGTCAGCTCAAAAAGAAAGCAAAATTTTGTCTACTATTATTTTTTTATAGTGTTTGTTTGTAATTATTATAAATGACAAAAATATTTCTTATCATTTTTTAATAAAACATTTATTAATATTTTATATTTAACTAACCTAAAAATAAAAAAATATATTCGAGACAAATCACTTCTTAGATAATGTTTTAACCTTATTTTTATTTATTACGTATATTGTTAATTAACTGCCACATTCTGTAGTTTTAAATTTTACACTTTTATTAATTGCGAAAAATACATTTTAAAAGTAAAGGAAAAATATCAACCTATTAAAAGGAATTAAAAATCATAAAAAATATATTTAATAAAAAGCATATAAAGAACTCAAGACGGTAGATATAAAGAAAATATAAGAAAAATAAAAACTAAACTATTTTTTTAGATATTGGTAAAAACGTTAGGTACAGTGTATTTTTATTTATTTTATTTTTATACCAGTCTTACAGATAGTCACAGTCACTGCGTTTCAGCAAGAAGAATATAGTAAAAATAAAAAAATATTTTTTTTATATTAAAGTTAAGTACTTCTTGTTGGGTATAGGATTTTCATTATTAATAATTAATAAACAAAAGAAATGTTTGGTATTATTTGGTTTTTGAAATGTAAAATAATTTTTTTAAACTACTTTTAGTTTAATATTCTGAATAATATAGGTATATATATAAAAAGAAACCAATTTGAGGGGATTTTTATATTAAAGTTGTCCATTTGAGTTTTTTTTATCTTACTTGGAGGAAATTCGGTTAAATGATCTGAGAACTCTAACTTCTAAATGTCAGCTTAAAAAGAAAGCAACATTTGTACATATTGTAAATGACAAAAATATTTCTTAATTTTTTTAATACAATATTTATTTTTATTTTATATTTAATTTAATTTAAATAAAAAATATTGGAGATAAGCCATTTCTAAGATACATTTTTTACCATATTTTTATTTATCATGGACATTGTTAACTGGCATATTCTGTAATTGTACATGTGACACTTATCGTAAATATGAAAAACACGTTTTTATAGTAAAGGAAAAATATAAACCTATCAAAAGACATTAAAAATCATAAAAAAAATATATTTATAAGAGACATAAAAAGAACCCAAGACGGTAGATATAAAGGAAATATAAATACAACTATTTTTTCGATGAAGGTAAAAATAATATGTACAATTTTAGAATGGACCAAAAGTTCCACGATGGTAGTGTATTTTTATCAATTTAATTTTTATACCAATCTTACAGAAGATAGTCACAATATAATAAAATAAAAAACTTATTTTCCAGCAGCCCAGAAACTTTTTAGCTAACCTCCTGATGGTTATATTAAGGGTATCCTTAAAAAATATCACCACATTACATTCCCGTCCAACAAGGGTAAATCCTCTAAACAAAAAGGAACACCTACTTTTGCGCGGGTACCACTAAACTCATGCCTAGCACATGCTATATAACCGTAGCTCCCGCACACTATACGTGTCGCCGCGATTCACCGGGGCACAAGCCTTAGTTAAGTCGCAAGATACTCCTCGAAGGGTCTCTCGTCCTGCGAAACTGTGTGTACCGGCGTCGGGGTGGCGCAGTTCGCGCGCTCACGAAGACCCGAACTAGACTTTGGCGTGCCGCGGTGGTCCTGCGAGCATTCGTCCGTCACCCATTGGGGGACTTCTTTGGCGGCCAGAAGGGGGGACACACGAGGACGGCGGTGCAAGCACTCTCGCTTTTACCGGGTTTTCGCAAAAGCCGGAAATCTATCTACGCTGTAGCGGCGTGGCGACGGCGGCAGTGGTATGATGCTAGATGCTCGTTTTACTTATTTCTCTCTTTCTCTTTCTCTCTCTCTCGATGCTGAATGACAACTAAATGGCCTTCAGTGGCGGCTAGAAAATTTTTTCTATGTCTCGTTTAGTAATGTTTTGGGTTATTTACTACATTTACTACAGAAAAATATCCTAACAATGTTCAATATATAATACGTAAAAAATCTATCGCTAAGTTGCTTTACCCGGAACGTTTCTTATAACGGATTCCACCGCAAAGATATAACATCTTATATATATACACATAGTTATTTTATTTGGTAAATATTGTACAGGTTGTCCGGATTTGTTTGCAAAAGCAGGGTATCTCGCTTATTTTTAAACATAGAACCTTGCGGTTTTCACGAACCTGAGCTAATTTTTTGTGAAACTCATGAGGCCGTAAACAAAATTTTCATAGCCTTCTTCGTTTATGAGATACAGGGTGAAATAGAAAATTTTGCATTTTGGGACCCCCTCGTATCTCGGTTATCCTTTAACTTAACGCAAAGGTAAAAATTGCTGCTTATGCAGTTTTTTACGCTGGATCCAGTGGCATATTTTTCATTTGAGTTGTTATTTTTTAGATATGACCCAAAGTTGTGTTTTTTTAAATGGAACACCCTGTATATTTGTCCAGAAATTGATTTGTCCTTTTAAAAGCTTCTCAAAAATATATAATAGTATGGGTCTATTTTAATAAACAACAACAAAAATCCTAATTTTTATAATTATCATCCCAAATTTTGCAGTAGGCCATGCAAAACAATGCTGCCTTTTATTTAAAGTCGTTAACAATATCTACATCCTAACAATAAATCAAAATAAATATGTAATTAAATCTATTTATCAAAATATGTATTGGTAATTTCGCATATTGGTAATAACAAAGTACCACCTACCTAGATTTATGTAACACAAGAACAAAACAGTAATAAACTATTATGTAACCAGCCTTTCAGCAAAAATCAACTGTCGTATAAGAACTACAGTAACCAAGGGAATCAAAAAAATTGTTGAAACTGATTTCCATTTTGTTCTATGCATGCTTCGCACGATTTTCGTATTCGTTTTAGGGAATTAACGGGATGATTTTGTAAATAGCGAAAATTTTCTCTTATTGCATTTCCTAAATCTTGGACATTATCATAGTGGTCTTTGTAAATTCTATTTTCCAGATATCCCCATAGAAACAAATCTAAAATCGACAAATCTGGGGACCTAGTGGGCCATCTTATAGGTCCATTTGTTCCGATCCATTGAGTGGTAAAATTATTGTCCAGAAATAATCTCGTCATTCCAGAATTGTGCGCAGGAGCACCGTCCTGTTGAAAATAAATTTCGTTAATTTGCTCTAGAGTAACATCGTCAAGTAAATCAGGTTTAGCTGCCTCTAAAATTTCTATATAGCGATTGGCTATTAGATTTCCCTCAAATATATAAAATTTTATATGTGTTCTTAATATGAAGCAGGACACATTTAGACCAAACCTGCCCTGCTGTCTTCTAGGAAATATTTGGTGTTGATTTTCCTGGGACCAGAATCTACTATTGTGCCTATTGAGTATACCAGAATTACTGAAATGTGCTTCGTCTGACCATATAACCTTCCTTTCAAAATCTCTAACCATATCGCATCTTTCTCGAAACCAATTGCAGAAGACTACCCGACGCTCTACATCCCCTGGCTGTAAGTGCTGCACGAGCCTAAAATTGTATGGGTGGTATTTGTGCTTTTTTAGAATTTCTTGAACTCTAGTTTTTGGAATCCCTATGCTCTTTTCACTGGCCCTACATGAGTTTAGGGTAAGCTTCTGCATTAGCCAAAACCGTAATTTTCTCAGCCTCCCGATTTTCTTTATTATATGTTTTCGTACGAGGTTTGATAAATGATCCGTGATTAAGTAAATTCTTTTTTATCCGATAAAAAGTGAATATATTAGGTTGCCTCTTTTCTGGATATCTAAATAAAAATTAAGCAATAGTATTTCAACATATCTAAAAATTAACTATTTACCTGTTAAAATACATCTCAGAAGCCGCTTCAACGTTTTCATTACTTCATATAAAACAAGCTAACATATCGTACTTTTCATAATGTTCGAAAGTTTGGCTTTCTTCCATAATAATACAAATATATTTTTACACAATAAATAAATACAAAAAGCTAGCGCTATATTTTATATACGCGTACAAAATTGGAAAATGTCATTTGCTTCCAAGAAAACAAAAGAAAACGGCATCATTTTGCATGGCCTACTGCAAAATTTGGGATGATAATTATAAAAAATAGGATTTTTGTTGTTGTTTATTAAAATAGACCCATACTATTATATATTTTTGAGAAGCTTTTAAAAGGACAAATCAATTTCTGGACAAATACATAGGGTGTCCCATTTAAAAAAACACAACTTTGGGTCATATCTAAAAAATAACAACACAAATGAAAAATATGACTACGCCGCTAGATCCAGCGTAAAAAACTGCATAAACAGCAATTTTTACCTTTGCGTTAAGTTAAAGGATAACCGAGATAAGAGGTGGGGCCCCAAAATGCAAAATTTTCTATTACGCCCTGTATCTCATAAACGAAGAAGGCTATGAAAATTTTGTTTACATTGTGTTCATGAGTTTCACAAAAAATTAGCTCAGGTTCGTGAAAACCGCAAGGATCTATCTTTAAAAATAAGCGAGATACCCTGCTTTTGCAACCAAATCCGGACACCCTGTATTCATTACATACGTATTAATATGTGCCACTTTTCTTGATAAAGTAAAACTTTTACTGTGACGAAAGTCTTGTGTTTTTTTTATTTTTGTACCCAATTACTCATATACATATCTACAAATTAATTGCCAAGTAAATATACGTATATAGAGTGCGTTCAAATAGTGTGTTAAAGCTCTATATCTCCTATTTTTGGGGATAAAAAAATAAATGCCAAAGTGTTAGCTCTCGCTAGGGGTATATTTAGAAAGTGTTTTTCAATATACAGGGTGGCAATCCAATGGTGAACCAAACTTATATAATTTTTAAATGGGACACCCTGTATATTATTTTATTTTTGAATGCTCTTCATTGTGATCATTCATTTGATATATGGTTATATGTGTCTATACCGAGTATTCTAAAAAATGTAGTCACATTTTGTTTAAAATCGCCATGTTTTGATGTCCTGTATATTTGAAAATACCACGAACAATTGCTATTTCACTATATTGCAAGATTTACAAGATCGTTATTTTCTTTATTGGATGTTTCAACATACCCCGCTAGAATTATACAGGGTAAGTTAAAACAAAAACAATGCATTTTCTAAAGAATTTCAAATAGTACACCCTACATAATATGATCATGTTCAACAGTATATTTTAATGCCCTTTTAGTTTTATTAAGCATTATCTATACCAAACATGCGACTTGCTGAGATATTCAATGTTCTATAAGCTCGAATGATACATTTAAAAACTAAGTAAGATAGCCATCGATAGAAATCAAAAGAAGTTGTCATACTTTCCTAGGTCACTTAACATGTTTCAATTAATAACTGTTCAGTTCTAAACTCGCAAACTCGCTTAAAGAAAAAAATTAACACAATTAATTTAAATTTAGTGTTGGGCAATACAGTCACAATAAACAATTTAAATCAGAGCAACGACTCAAAATGGCCACCACCTACATATGATTCAGCTGCATTTCTTAACATTCGGGCATTTATGTTCTAGAATACTTCGCGTATGCTGTCGTATACAGTGTGTCCCAGATTCGCTTCTCTATATAGGGATCTCGGCTCCTATTATACCTACAGTAAAGGTTAAATGGGGAAAGTTTTAGAAGAAACTTATTGCATTCGATATCTGGCTTATAGAAATATCGACGAAAAACCGAAAATGGCGGATTTCGTTTCTCGCCAGTATATCCAGAACGGTAAATTTGACAGCTGTAAAAATATGACCTTATTCGGACACATATTTAAGACAAATAAGATGGTGTATACGATACATCTTTATTGTTTTTTGTTACCCCGCACCCCGCCTCAACTTTCATTTTTCTTATGACCGCCATATTGGATTTTTCGATTTTTGGAAAGAGTCTAAAATTTCCAGTCTAGTGATATCTCACAAGTGCATTAAAGATTTTAGTGTCATCAAAATAACACACTTCGTAAATTAGGTTTCAATGTTTTTAAAGGAGACCATGATTTATTTGTCACAAGATTACATTAATAAGTAAGTAATGTATTGAACGCATTGAATTTTCAATACAACATGAACGTTAATAACGACTTAAAAAATCTAAATGAGCTTTAACTACTTTGTAAGTGGGTAACATTAATTTACAAACCTGCAAAATGACGTCCATTTGCATCGAGACATTTTTGATAATTGGTGACGGTCTTTCGTACAACCCTGGTAAGTGTATTTCGGTTAATATTTCTAAATGTGTCCAGAACTCTTTGTCTCAGGATTTCTATGGTCACGGGGGATCAAATTCATAGATTTCATTCTTCGTGTGACCCCAGAGGTAGAAATAGGTCAGGGGATCTAGGAGGCCAAGATATTGGACCATTTAAAGAAATTATTCTTTCGTCAAACTGCTCTCTTAAGAAGTTCCTGACTTGACTGGTATTGTGAGCCGGACATCCGTCTTGTTGAAACCAAATTCTTCTTAATTCATCTTCCGTTAGAATAAAGGCTGGTACAACCTGGTTTCGCAAAAGCTCTGGGTACCTCTGCCCGTTTAGGTTGTAGTCAAACAAAAATGGTCCAATAAGTCAATTTCCTTAAATGAATAATAATTTATAAATAGGTGCCCAACAGTCAAGGGCGGCAGGGTCGGCCGGGTGGTACTAGAAACTATAAATTATAAAGGGAAAATTATCTTTATTAAAAAGTAGATATTTTCTTTCCAAAAATAATTATCGAAACATGAATGAGCTTGTATACAGTTCAAACCTATTCAGCTTTATTATGAAAAAGAAAAACATGTTTGGTTAGCGGGAAGTAATAGCCGTAATAAATTATTTTGTTGGTATTGCATATTAATTTCGGGAATACTAAATGAATTTATTTTAGTAATATAATAATCTTAAAGAAGTACACCGTGCCTTAATAAAACGTAAAATATCAAAAGAACAAACCCCTTGCGCTTTAAAATTTAAATTATACGGAAATACAGCTGAACGGCTTTCTATAAATCATAATGAAAATCGAAAAATAATTCGACATTTGATTAATATCGTATTTTTTTCATAACGCAACAACTAGGCTTCCCGGGTAATAATAAATCATTAAATTCAGAAAATCAAAATAATTTTAGAGAATTAGCTAAATCTGCAAAAAATTTAGATATAGTGTTAATAAATTTATAGAACGTTCTATTTTTATACGTTCTTCGAAACTACAATACAAAGTGATTGAATAAAAATGTAATACAATATCAAAAAAGTAAGTTGACTGACTAGAGTAGACCGTTTTACTTTTTTTTTATTAGATTATACTTTTTAGTATCATTAAAGAACTAAACGAAAAAAAAATATTATTTGACCATCATTTGGTGCCTATTTAAAAAAGATTGGTTACATTAACTTACCAATGATCCCACACCAAACGCTACTTCCAAATCTGATCTGTAGACGTCTCTCTGCCACTTCGTGAGGATTTTGCACAGCCCAATGACGACGGTTGTGCCTATTAAAGACTCCACAATTCGTGAACCTGCTCTCATCGGACCACAAGACATGATTTACAAAATCAGGATTTTCATTACATCTCCTAGTATACCACTCACAGAACTGTAGTCGTCTTGGAAAATCAGTTTCCTTAAGTCCTTGTACTGTTACGGGTTTGTATGGATGGTACTTATTCTTTTTTAAAACTATCTGTACTGTTGATTTTGGCACATTAGTTTCCTGTTCTACAGTTCTTACCGATGCACTAGGGTTTTCGTTAATAGCTTGTAAAATGTTTCTGTCTCGATTTTCATTGTTATTATTGTATCCGCTTCTATGTTGTTCGAAGGCACCATGGTTAATTAAATTAACTACGATTTTCCTGAATTGGGTTTTATGAGGCTGCCGTCGTTCGGGGTACATCTCCAAATGCCTTGCTGAGGTAACGTCGGCGTTTCTGTATGATTAAAAGTACAGAGCTAACATGTCAACCTTTTCTTCATTTGAATAAGGAATGCCGGCCATTTTTTATAGGTTTTGACAATTTATGTGTCAGATTTATGATTTTATTGGGATAAAAGCGTACCTACTACTTATTAAAACACAGCTTTGATACTTTCAACTATTTAACTTAACGTCAAAGTCAAAATCCAATTTTGTTACAGATAAATCATGGCCTCCTTAGAAAAGCATTGAGAGTTGACATTACTTTAAATCATGGCCTCCTTAGAAAAAACTGAAACCTATTTTTACGAAGTGTAATATTTCGATGATACTAAAATCTTTTATGCATTTGTTAGATATCACTAGACTGGAAATTTTAGGCTCTTTCCAAAAATCGAAAAATCCAATATGGCGGCCATAAGAGAAATGAAAGTTGAGGCGGGTTAACAAAAAACAATTGATCGCCATCTTATGTCTAAAAAATGTGTAAATCTGAAGCCGGATATCGAATGCAAAAACAAGATCGTAAATCTGAAGCTGGATATCGAATGCAATAAGTTTCCTCTAAAACTTGCCCCATTTAACCTTTGCTGTAGGTTAAATGGGGAGCCGAGATACCTGTATAGAGAAGCGAATCTAGGACACACTGTATTTCCCTTCATCTTAGCAGGAGCCCTATACACTTTATCTTTAGCGTGTCCCCATAAGAAAAAATCCATCTTCGTTAGATCTGGTGATCCTGGTGGGCATCGAAAAGGTCGTCCTCTTCTTATCTACCGTTGAACGTGAACATTGAAGAAACCACATCCTTTGTTTTAAATCGTCCGATACTGTCTTAGGAGATTCAGCAAGCCATGTTCCAAAAAATCCATGGTTGCTATATTAATTCTTATTGACGATTTTTCAATATTCTGAGCTTTTCTCAAAAATCAACTTTTTTTGTAAAAAATATGTTATTTTTTTATTTATCTACATGTATCTTTTTAACTCCTTTCCTATGAATAAGTTTATTCACTAAATTGTGACTTAACATTTACTTTCTATGGTTCGTCGGGCTCCATAGAACATACAGGGCGTTTAGAAATTAATTTAAGTTTAGTTGAACACATATGATAACGATCATAATCACAATTGTTACAATCCATTTCAGCGCCCTGTAAAATTGAAACCAATTTAAATATTAAAGATATTTTGACCTGAAGGGTTTCAGGATATTCCTGATGGAAAAAAGTTATTAAAAAATAACTAACAATCGACTTCATTCTAAGCCAATTTGATAGAATTGTTTGTATTGAAACTTGCAAAATAAAACGTCAAGATAAAGATAATTATTGATAAAAATATTCCTCAGGGAAAAAAGTTGAGTGAAAAACTAACATCTTATCTAAAAAATAAACATTGTGCATTTTTTAGGCAAACTGTGAACAACAAAGAGTAAATACTAACTTAAGATCTGAAATTATAATTTTGTCGCTGAAATGCGACCTCAAAGTGATTGAGTGTGAGACAGGTTCCTTTATTACGACAAGAAAAAATAAAGGTAACTTAGGGATGTAATAAAATAAATTCAGAGCAAGATGTGAATATTCCTACCTACTTTCCTGACACGGCAACTAGGAGAGCTTGGATATATTATGTGGGTCATGTCAAGAGGGGCACTATAGTTTGAAAGACAAAGATATTCTACTATAAAAATGAAAATCGATAAGGTTTCTTTGTTATTATAAATAAACTCCTACTTCAATGTTCGATGTTACCATACCCGAGACAATACCATATAGTACAATGTATTACCTATCCAGAGTAGGCTTAAAATGAAACTTTATTTAGGAGTTTCGAGACGTTTAATCTATAGATGGTAACAAATAATGGAAACATATTATACCTACATACAGTATGGCACAAAAATTCGGCAACGACCATTTTTCTCGTAAGCCCCTGTATCAGAGTTCTTCAAATTTGGGACGTAGGAGGAAAAAATGGTTTTGAATTCATTGGTGATATCTGCGACGTTGTCAGACCTACAGCTTGTCAGGTATTGACAGTGCAGTATTGATTTTCTTATGTAACATCATGTATTTTTTATTTTTTTCTGATTCCCTGATCAATTAAAGGTATGTTTTAAGAAATAATGATTCCTGGGATTAGACCGGGTCAAATTAGAATTGCTATCCGACGTTTCACCTCCGATTGCACGAGACATCTTCAGGAATCTTTATATAAAATTCAATAGGTTCCCTAATTTTTCGTTTATAAATTCTTGGACCTGATGCTAGAACCTTGATTTCCTTTATATTTATAATATGGCCAGTAGTATGCTGGTGTTCAACTAAAGCAGATTAAAATTAAAAAGAAATTTAACAGCAGAAAAAAGTTCCAACATCTAATTATACCAGAAATTCAAAATTTAACTGTGCCAAATTTCCCCAACATTTGGTTTAAACAAGATGGAGCGTCCCCATGACTATATAGTGGGGAAATACGCATAGAACACTCCCCAATAAATAGATAGGTTGGAGAGGATCCATCGCATGAGTGCCAAGGTTGCCTCTGTATTTCTTCTTCTGGAACCTGAAAATCTTAAATACCTAAGAAATCGTATTATCTAAGAGACATCATAAGTGTGTGCAGATATGTTTCAGAATGCTGTACAAAAATTGCTTACTGCCAAACAGTAGCAGGAAAATGATTTGAACGTTCCATTAGACGAAAGCCATATTTAGAAAGCTTTTTTGTATTGTATTGTTTGTTTTTATTACTGTATTGTTTATGTCTTTATTATTTATTAACTTTTGTTTTGTAAGGTTGAAATTTATGTGGAAATAAAATCCAAGTTTTCTTACCTAAGCGAGGGGGTCTTCGGTGAACATTTGAAATGCTTCTAGACTTCTTTCATCGTTTATTGCCCTTTTTGTTAGTTTTGTGCAAAAAGTTATTTAACTACAAATATGTGTAAATATTATTTGTTTTTATTTTTTTCCTAAAAAAAATGTTTTCCCAGACATGAAAATAAATCTGGCAATAGGACAGTATCAATTAGTTTGACACTGGCATTTTGATACTTATTATTTAAAATTTACCGGTAACTTCTAATAAGGTAGACCCAAACTGAGGCTCTCTTTACAAAATTTAACTTTTTCCTGGAACCCTGCTGGATTCAAAACATTATTTCTCGCAAAAAGGTACTAAACTTTTGGGCCACACTGTATATAAAACTTATTACCCTCTACTGCATGCGCAGTAGGAAAAAAAGTTATTGTTGTCAGAGTTTTGCCTCAAAAATTTTGACTTTTGAATAATCAATAAAATCTTTTTTTCAAAAAAAGAAACGGTACACCAATGCATCCAGTAATATCATAAAGGACAGTTCCGAAAACGTTTTACACAGATTAAGACAAAACAAGAAGGATTATTCTATTAGAAAAAGATCCACATTCCCATGAGGGCGAATCCCCAAGAATCCACTTAAATTTCTATTAGTAAAATTAAATTAGATTTTTAGATTCCTATGAGCCGGCACAATATTGTCATTTTGTGGCCATATTTTTATCGTTTGCATCACGAGAACGGTCCCACATGCAATATGCATGTTGTTTTCTTTCAGAATGGATCCGATTAGTTAAATGTGAACGATTAAATTTAATGGATGAATATTATATACGATGTGATTATCGTTTTAAATTTCATATTCTTGACAATCATTCTCTAAAACAATTATGGACATTTTTAATTCTACTTTCAGAGTAAATAAACATTAGGTGCTTCCACCCATTCGTCAATAAAGCCAGAGGACAATACGAAGCGGATCAAAGAATTAGTGTTAAGACCTTTTTGTTTGGACCAATAAGAGATACTCGAAAGACCATAGTCAACGTTTCCCAAAGCATATTATCAGAGACAGAAGAACAATTGTCAAGCTAGAGTCTTAATTTAGCTGTGGCATCAAACAGCACACCAGTTTTGGAAATAATTGCAGCTGTTCAAACCATCAACATACCTCAGCTTGAAGCTGATAAATTCCGGATTTTAGAACAAAAAACCGACTAGTATATACAAACAAGAGGAACCTACACACGAGCGTCTTGAGAAAGGCAGTTCCATAAAGATTCTTCCTGCAGATAAAGGGAATGCTACAGTATACGGAAAAAATTATATATTATATTGTAATCGAAATAATTTAGTAAAATTTTTATAATCAATTTTTCAATAAAATATGGCACTAAATATAAAACACTTTGCTTCCTATTACCGATTATTTTTAGTAAAAGCTTCTTATGGAAAATTATAATTAACATAACTATATAAATTCGTAAAACTAGATTCTTATAAAAATATATGTTAGCGTTTAAAAAATAATTTAGAAAATGCCTTTTATTATATAATTTAGTAAAATATTCGAAAGTTTTTTGTAAATTTTCCTAAGTTAAATATTAGATTTCAATAAACACATGGTACATTTAACAAAAAATGTTTGCTAAAATTAATTAATAAAGGTAACTATACTGCTTTACTAAAACTATTACTTAAAAACTAATTTTGTGCGATTAATAAAAAAAGTATGATAATTTTTATATAGCCTTTTTTTTCTAAAATATTATTGTACATATTTGAGGTCCTAAATTGGCGATATTTGAAATCATTTCCCGCAGTGACACGACAGAGAGCGCACCGGCGCTGTTAAATTTTGGATAGTTTTCTAAAAAATGTAATCATTGTAAAGAAGGGAATTTAGGTAACATATTAAGCAAATGGAGGCTAGCGGGTTTACTAACTGTATGTGAAGGTAAGCATTTTGTAACTTATCAATAATATCATTTTATGTAATTTTCGAGGTAAAATTGAGCAAATTGACATTATATTAAGTTAATTATAAAAAAATTCAGAGAAAGAATCTGAGGATGACTAACTAAGTTCACTAACCTGAACTGACCTAAATTTTTTTGGCCAAAAGGATAATTAGAATTATTTTGTCACAAAAGGCTTAAGAAGTTCTAGAAGATGGAAAAGGAAAGTCTATTTTGTTTCCCGATAACTTTAAAATTTACAGTTATAGTACACTTATTCAAGACCCAAATTTTTGACTTACTGGGGGCAAAATCACCATTGAAAAGGGGGATGGATATGTTTTTCATCACACTTGCTCAGAAAATTCACTTTTTAACCATAAAGTAGCAGGGCGAAAGTTGCCCTTTCCAAACCACCCGTACTTTTCTTCCCTAGGGAGGGAAAGGGACAATGTAGATATATTGCTTATAAGTGTATAGTGTTTATCTGAGTGACGTTAATGTCGAAACTGTATTTCAATACAACCATAACCAAGAAAAGAAATAATTCATTTTTTTCATGTGTACGAAAATTATATTTTCTGTTTTTGATGATGGAAAGTGCAGTAGAGTTACGGGAGAGAGGTATTATATAAATTGTCTTGCTATCTCACTATCTAACAGCATATGATTAATTGCCACCTCTTTCCTACATTTATCAATAATTATTATTAGAATTTATAATAGGAATAGTTTGGATTACAGCGTAATATTTTTAAATTTTAATATTTAGTTTAGTAAAATTTATAAAAATTTGTGTTTTTAACGACACAGTATATATTTTTTCTAATACAATAATATATTATAAGTTTTAAAATATGTGATAGTATCTATATTTCATTTTGAGGCAAACCCAAATTAATAGTAAAGGTTTCTAAAAATGGTTTTAACCATTAATAGTTTATTAGTAAACAATTACAAAACAATATAATAGTACTTAAAAATAAGTTGAAATAAGCTACATAATATTATTTAGGAAAAATAGTAAAATGTATTTCATATTTAACAATGTTTTTTTTTAAACAAAGCATTGTGACTTAAGTTTATTATATTTTTTTTTGCATGCCTTTTCAAAATATTTAGTTGTCCTATATAGAACTAAAAATTATAGTTAATGGTAATATTGTTTTTGTTAAGTTTGAAATATTTTTCTTGCCGTGTAGTTATGGACACCAAAACAGGAAAAGAATATCGATAAAGTCGTATACAGAAAATTGAAGAAATATAGTGCCTACAGTGCTTTAGCACTTGTTGGAAATCATTCAACATTTACAAGTTAACATGAATTCATTTGTTCAAAATTCGAACACTTTTGTTAATACTCTTAAGGACGTGAGACATCTGACAAGATGACAGACTTGTTAGTTTTAATGAGTTTATACACAAATGTTCCGAGCATTAGACATCATTAGGTAAAAGTTGACGGAGGACAAAACACACTTTGAACGAAGGATGTTGCCTCTGGATGTAGGGTGATGGAACTATTGAAATGCTGTCTCCATATCTCCTACTTCCTACTCTCTTAGTGAAACATAGCTTTTACTCACAAGATGATGATGATGAAGAAAATTCGAAAAATTTTTATGATGGGATTTTTGTTGTTTTGTAGATTATGAATTAGACATAGACTCCTGAAAAACTCACAAGTGTTGGAATTTTGAAAACGAAGAAGTTAGTATTTCTTGTCAAATGACCTGGTCCTTATGCTTTAATTGAGAAAAGCCCGTTATCAAAAATGATAACAGAAGTAAAAAGTACCTTAAAACAGTGTAAAAACCTTGTGTCCGATAAACTAAAATTCAAACTAACACATAGTAACCCACATTCTATAAAACTGGGAAGTCCATGAGACCTATTGTTTCAGTTGTTGGATCACCAACGTACAATATTTTAAAATGGTTAGTAGAAGAATTCAGAATACTCCTTCTGTTTGGAAAGGTGCAAGATCTTTCGGGGATCGCAAGCATTGTCCAATCTCCTTATGTGTATTGAAGATTGTACATATGTTGGACCGCCGAAGTAATCGTCGTATTTTGTCTGTAGTGCCATGCATGTAGGGAAGAACAACACTTCCTAATGGTGGCTCTTTATCATTCTCCTTTAGCGGAGTTGGTTTACTATGTCTTTTAATTGAACGCGTAATATCTTCAGTGCAATAGCCATTCCCTCTGAGAGCTTCGGTCAGTTTCGATGTTTCTGATGTTAAAGAATCTTGATCAGAAATCGAAATAGCTCTGAATACTAGTGAGTTAATAACCGATTTCTTTTGTGCTGGATGGTGATGAGAATTTGCGTTTAAGTATCTATTTGTATGCGTCGGTTTTCTATACACGGAATGTCCTAATGTACCATTTTCCTTCATTTGAACACATACATCTAGAAAGGGAATTGTTCCATTAGATTCAATTTCCATCGTGAATTTGATATTATGATGTTGCTGATTAAGGTGGTCCAGAAATATGAGAAGATTATCCTGTCCAAAAACAAAAGTACCATCTACATATCTAAACCAGTGTTTCGGTTTTAGTGGAGCGGATGTTAGACTTCCATAAAGATATTCGCTACCAAAAATTTCAATAGAGATACGGGTTACGGTTTACATCACACGTGGAAATCGATCTTAACACAGAGTCACGCTTCAGCGAGCACAAGTCGGGTATAAAGGCCCGCCTGAATTTCTTCGAGCTCATTCAGTGTTCAGATTTCGTAGACTAAAGATCCCTGAAGATGCCTCATGCAATCGAAGGCGAAACGTCGGATAGTAATTCCAATTTGACACGGTCTAATCCCAAGAACTATGATTTCTTAATTGACCAAAGTCGTGAAAGCTTCCGTTCTATATAAGTTACTTTATATCATATGCTGATGAGGCTAACTTGGTTCGCGAAACGCGCGTCCAGAACGTAACAAGTTTTGGTGTAGTGTGGTTAGAACTCTTGTATTTTGATCTATCTTCCACCACAGGTTCCAGTGTTAGGGGGGAAAATCCTGGCAAGTGGCGTTTGTTGTTTTATAGATTATGTATTAGAAACAGACACCTGAAAAGCACGTTTGTGTTGGAAAATTGAAAACGAAGAAACTAGTATTATTTCTCTTTATATTTGTTTAACAAAATTTATTGAACTCAAATAAACTTGTCGAAAAATCTCTGTCATGTGGTTTTTGTTGTTTTGCAGGTTATGTATTAGACATAGACGTCTGAAAAGCACACTTGTGTTAGAATTTTGAAAACAAAGAAGCTGCTATTTCTTTTCATTAAAGTTTAACAAAATTTATTGAACGCAAATAAAATTGTTGGTTTTTGGTTGTTTTGTAGATTATGTATTAGACACAGACGTCTGAAAAACGCACTTGTGTTGGAAGAAAGTAGTATTTCTTTTTATAAATGTTTAACAAAGTTTATTGAACGCAAATAAACGTATGAAGGAAATTCGAAAAGTATTTGTCATGTGATATTTTTGTGTTGTAGATTACCTATTAGACATAGTGGGCTGAAAAGCGCACTTGCGTTGCAAATTTAGGAACGAAGAAACTAGAATTTTTCTGGTTCCTATCAAAACAGTAGAAGTCGCGGTACTTATAATTTAGTTGGAAAAAAAAGAAAAATGCCATTTTTACACTTTTTCATCAACATATTTATGCAGAAACATTTGAAGGGAAGGAGTGACTGAATCCTGAAAAGAGTCAGCAGATGTTGATTGGTTCGCCTTTTTTTTCTGCGGGATGCGGGTGGACTAAGTCTGAGGATGGATGGAGGTGAAATCCCTTGTAGTAGAGTTACTAAGAGCCTTGGGCTACTTCTTGATTCAAGGCTTAAATTTAAATATCATGTCTCGCTGGTGTGTCGTAAAGTATTCCTCAGTCTTAAATCTCTATATAAATTTAAAGATCTTCTGGATAAAAAATGCTAGTCAACTCTTTGATTTTGTCTCATTTTCATTATGCAGATGTCGTTTATGGATATTGTTTGACGAATGAGAGTCGCATGCGGTTACAGAGAACGCAGAACTTTTGCATCCGTTTTATAACTAAAGTTCAAAGATATTCTCATATTACCCCCTTTTGTGAAAAACTAAACTTGTTCAACTTGAACGAGATGAGATTTGTTCATTTCATCTGTTTTATGTTCAATGTTCTCAGACTCCAAAGTATTTAGCTAAAGACAGACCGCTTCGGGGAGTTTATGCTAACTTCGACATCCCCCGGTCTAGAACCGATACTATTATTGCCAAGTTCAACATCCAAATCCAAGCTAACTGTGAAACGAACACTGAAGCAAGTCAGACAAAGTTTAAAAGCTTTTAATCTCAATTTGTTCTCATTATTGTCTTTTTTGGTGTTTTGTTTTCCTTTCAACGTTTTCATCTATTTTGACATTTGTGGCCTGGTTGTTGATACCACTATCTAGTGTACCTTTTCCTTTTGTGTAATAATTTCTGTTTGTATTTTTTTTTGTTTTTACACAATAAATGTTTTTTGAATTTGAAGAGTAATGTCTACTTCAAGAAAAAAATCCGGTAGATTGACTTTACTACTGTACATAAATCAACAACTTTTTGACTTTAATAGCAATAATAACATTTCAATAAACTACAGAGAACCGGTACGTATTGTATCTCTTTCTTTATGTCGCTTATCGTGCCTCGTACTTGGCAGTATAAAAAGTCATGATACAAGTGAAAGTTGTTGCAAAAGTGTTGAAAATATCAAGACAGCCGGTCTCGAAGTGGAAATGAATTATTGCGATCTTAACTAAAAATAATCGAAAATAAATGTTCCAGTCGTTGACCATAGCACAGTTTGGCAAATCTAAGAAGTCCAATGATTTTTAGCAAAATCGATTTTGTAGTCTCGTTGAAAGGCGAATTAACGGTCGTTTTATTAAAAGGATTTCTTCGGTGATGTAAAAACATTAATTTATTGAATAAAAACAATTATGGTGAGTAATAAACGCGATAAGGAATAGTTTTAACGCTTAATTTCTTAAGCAGTTCTTATATGGAATATTTTATTCAGCAAAGGTTTGTTTTACCAGTTTGTTCGCAAAATTTCTGATAATCGAATTAAAACAAGTCAACGTAAAATTTAATTTTAATAATAAACACAGTTAGACAGAAGAATGAGACTTAGAAATCTTAATTCTTGGGATTAGACGGTGTCAAATTGGAAGTATTATCCGACATTGTCAAAAAATTTAATTTTTCTACATAATAAGCTTTTTATTAGCCATTTGATGTAAAATTTGTTTGCTAGAGGGCCCTTAAGTCATATTTTTTTATAATGTGCACTGTCTGCACTACCCAGAAAATATACAGGGTGTGAAAAAAATGTGACAACGTTAGTTAAAAACCTAGCAATCCTAAAGATCATGTACAGGGTTTTTCCGTATATTTTTCCACCCACCTAGAAAGTTTATTTGAATAGATACGCAAATGTCGTAAATACAAAAGTTGTTGAGTTTTTTATGAGGATTTAGAATATTATATCATAAGTGCGAAAATATTATTGGAAATGTCAATTTTTTTTTAAACGAAACACCCTGTATATTAAATCATATTCTTGAAGATCTTTTTTTTCTAATTTCAAATATATATATATATATATATATATATATATATATATATATATATATATATATATATATATACTTTTAATATATTCTGTCAATTAGTTTTGGATATATAAGCGTTTAAACATTAAAGAAATGGTTAGGTAATTTGCGCTAAAACATAGTGAGCCATGGTTAAGACAATTGCAATGAACGACGACTTTTTGACGTTTACCGGTCAAAAGTAATTAATTACGAGCATTTTTAATATCTAATACGTTGGACGATGGGTTATTCGGAAGAAGAGAAACTCGACATCATAGAATTATTTTATTTACATGGTAAAAATGCTCGTAACGAATATCATAGACGGTTTTCAGATAGACCAACACCGACTTGTAGGACAATATTAAACATAGCTAAACAATTGAATGAAAGAAAAACACTTAAGCGAAAAGTTAGAATAGTGGAAAGAAACGCTGAAGAAGATTTAAATATTTTATTATATTTTGAAGGTAATTTTGAAATTTTTGTATTAAAATAATTTATTTATCTTATGTATTCTTGTCTTAGAAAATCCTGAGCGCTCAATTTCCGATGCAGCCACTTTTTTTAACAAATCATGGCATAAAATCCACTCAGTTCTAAAACATTATAAATATAAGCCATATAAGTTTTTACCTACTCAAGAATTAACCGATCAAAATAAAATAGACCGGTTACACTTCTGCCAAGAAATAGAAAGACGAGTTATGATGAACCAACTAAATCTGTCAAACATAATTTTCACTGACGAAGCAACATTTACCACTAGAGGCATGTTTAACCAGAAAAATATGCATTTTTGGTCAAAAAAAACCTGCGAGCTCTTTAGGCGGTCAAAATTCAGGGAAGAAGATCCCTACATGTTTGGTGTGGCCTTCTTAACAATCATGTTATTGAACCTATATTTTTAAATGCGAATTTAACCGGACAAAGGTATCAGGAGTTATTAGAAAAAGAAATCGAGAAGCATTTAGAACAACTACCGATTAATTCATATCTTAATTTGCTATGGCAACAAGATGGTGCCCCTAACATTTTTAAATAACATGACGTTATAAGCTAGCTTACCTGTATTCAGAAATCTGCTATTCTCGATATCGGAGCAGTAGGTCATGGACCCACGTGACTGGTTCCATCCCCCATATCCCAAGGGGGCTTCATCATTGACGTAGCACGAGAGCCGCTGATGTTGGTGCGAATCCTGACCACTCACACAGATGTACCCGTAGTTTTCCCGAGGCCAAGATTGGCCCGAAATTTCAACCAGCTATTAAACTGTTGTTTGGTCCAAAGTTTTTTTCAGGTGGTTTTCACTTTTTCAATATATGTTTTAAACCCCCGTTATAGTAGATGGTTTGGTTACTGAGGGAAATTAAAAAATTAATAGGATGTGGTTTCAGGTTTACGAATAAAAATTTGATCTTCAGTGGGGCACGAATCCCCAAACTGTTATTGCTATTGGGAAGACCAAACTGCATTTTTTTCGAATTATAGTATGATGATCACTAACAAGATACTAATAATAGTATATTAAATAACAAGTGTTAAAATCAATCGACCATAAAATAATCTACAGTAGGATGTTTATTTTTACTTTAATTTACTTTTCAAAACTGTTGTTGAAGAACTGAGTAACTGCTTTGATTAATTGTAAATACAATAAGTTAAAAGTAGACTTTGCTTTGTCAAATTATTGCTCTATAAAGAATTGTTGTTTTTAGCCCAGTAGTAAAAATGTCTTATTTGACATTCCTATAGCAATAACAACTGCGCTTTAGTTAGACCATGTCATGGGCCTAGCTAATCTGGGACATGGAGGTGGCACTTGCCTACCCCGGACCCAGGAAGGTAAATATTTTCAAATTAGCTACTAATTAAGTTATTGTAATGATAAGAAATTTTAGTGGCCTATGTATGAAGTTTAAATCAAACACGACCTTAATTGAGGTAAACTTTTGAAGCATTTTTTTTGCCTTTTCTATGACTGGCAGACAAAATGTCAAAAGTAAGGGAAATAATTTAGTACCAAAGAAAAATTCTCAAAGTATTATTTGTAATTTATCGTATTGCTATTCCCACAAATTCAACAGGCGGTGTTAATATGTAAGCAGTAACCTCTGACGGGCCAATAACCATTATAGAGAACTTTTAAATTTTGACTTTTAGGGTGTTGAAGACAAGGGCAAATAAGTCGGGCAAGCAATTACTATGCTGTGTTAGTCAAAGTGCTAACACTGATGCATCAAATAATAATGGCATAAGTCGATAAATGTTATAATGTTTGTATATATGTAAACATTTTTTTAAATCTCCCTTCTATATTGTACAGGGTCTTTTCTCAAATTTCGCGATCCCCAAAAATTCGTTTACTTTTCAGGGAATAGAAAAAATTGTTAAATGTAAGTTATAGGGTTCATTACGTACTGTTTAGAAAAATCAATATTTATGTATACAGAATGTCTCAAAAATATATAACAGACCCAACATATATATTTTGAAATGGACACAAATGAGACTCTTCTTGTTGATTTTAAATATACCATGTATATATATATATATATATATATATATATATATATATATATAAATAGTGTGTATACTTAAGTTCTCTACATATGGGAAACTTTTTTATTAGTAGTTTTACGGAAAAAAGTTACTCTTTATAAAAAGTTCTGCTTTCTGCCAAAATAGTATTAAAATATTCAAACTTAAGATTGCATATACAGGGTGGTCAAAAATTCCAAAAAATCGAAATTAGTTAGAATATTCCCCACTGTTGTGAAATGTATAATTTTATCCGGGTGTCTGTTGTTAAAAATGTCTGCAGCTTCTCTAAATGTTTTATAATTTTCTCCGACAATTAAAATTACTTCAATTTTATCTTCTTTCCTTAATTTCAGCGGCATTTCTTTTTACTATAATATTGAAACTGATGTTTCAACAAAGTAATACAATATTGTGGTTGACAATGGCAGTGACAATGCCATTATCAACAATCGATAAACAAGGAAATTTTGCTGGTATGTAGGTAGGAACAAAAGTAAGAAACTGGACTTGCCAGTAAGAAGCCAAAGTTTTACATTCCTTAAGAAGTGATTTCAGATAGGAAGCAACGACTCTAGTGCTAGATATGTTTTTTATTCTAAGTAAGATTTTGTATTACATTTTGCTATAAAATAAAAATTAAAGGTACTTTTCTCTTGAGTCAATTTCGATTTTTTGGAATTTTGACCACCCTTTATATGCAATCTCAAGTTTGAATATCTTAATATTATTTTGGCAGAAAGCAGAACTTTGTATAAAGAGTAACTTTTTAAGTAGACACACATATATATATATATATATATATATATATATATATATATATATATATATATATATATATATATATATATATATATATATATATAAAAGACGAATTTAAATAATAACATTCATGAGCATAATACAAGACAAACTGATTATTTTTCCACCATAAAATTTAAAAGCAATTTTGGCAAACATTGTATATTACACAGTGGGGTTAATTTACTAAAACGATTAAAACATATTAACAAAGTTGATGCTTTTAAAAAACAATTAAAGAAATTGTATTTAAAGAATTAATATGTTTCATATTTGATATATTTTTTAATGTCTACAGTTTTACAGTACATTTTTTTTTGTAATTTATAATAATTGATAATTGATACGTATATATATTTTATATTAATTGTTAATTAGTTGCCTACTATAAACAATGTTGTTCTTTGGGAATAAATGATTGATTCATAATAATAATAATAAAAAACGTAATAAGCCCTACAACTTTTACACTAAACATTTTTTTCCGCTTAAAATTAAATCAAAATTGGGGTGCCGAATTATGAGGAAAGACCCTGTACATTTCTACACATATGCATTTTCAGTTTTTCACTTGTGTACACATATCATAGATTTATTGTGTTTTAAAATGTATTCCCATTTAAAAATCAACAAATTTTTAACAATTAAATTAGATACATTTTTAATCTGGCAACGCAGGCTTTTATCCTTTTATACAATGTGGTTCTTTAAGACCCCCCCCCTTTTATTTTTTAAATCGGTGAACGTAAAAATTTAAAATTATTCACACGTCAATAGCGATGTAAATACTACTTTATGTGGTAGTGGTACTTGTAATATGCAAAATTACGGCTGTCGCAAAAAAAAATTAATTGGAAAGGGATGTCATGCGATACATATTTGAAAGGTCTTATTCGAACATTTTATAACGTTACACGCATTATGAAAGAAATGGATGCGTTCAACGTTTTAACATTACATCTGATGGTATAGTAGCTATTTCTTTCAAATAAATCAGGATGCTGCTTCCTTTATTCCCATCAGACGCCAGCGATGTCGATCTCGCATGTGCGTTTTGGTTTGAGTTATCTTCTCATGTCTTATTTATAAATTGTTAAAGTTGAAATAAGGCCAGCCAAGCAAAAACTCTCCAAAGTGCAAACCCAATCCCAGTCCAACACAATAAATTTACTCGAAGCTCTAAAGTTCCAATATAGGTCTTTATTTTCTTGAGACAAATTTTTTGGTTTAAATTACTGATAAGTAGAACAATGCTGCAATGTAAAAACAAGTGTATCACTAATATTTAGAACTATCCTCTCACATTGGCAATTACGATTCAGTCACTTGTTCGTTTCATTAAACTAAGTTCGATATTGTACTAAAGATGCCTAATTCGCGTCCCCTTGCGGCAAAAATTTAAAAAATTGAAGCAATTTTTATTGTGGAATCTTAAAAGGAGAATATTTTCAATACCTTTTCTAGTGGAGAGGTAAACCTTGCTTGCTTTTACATTTTTTCTCATAAACTTTTCTTAAACGTTAAAACGCCACCATTTCTTTGATAATGCTTGTAACGTTATAAAATGTTTACATAATAATCTACTCGAAAACACCTTTAAATGATGTGTCCCATGATCTCTTTTCTATTTAATTTTTTTGGCCCAGCCGCCAATTTGAAAATTATAAGTACGAAACTTACACAAAAAGTAGTATTTACATATCTATTCAAGTGCTTATATCATCTGCTGATGATGCTAACTTGGATAGCGAAACGCGCGTCCAGAACGTAACAAGTTGTATTTTCATCTATCTTCCACCACAGTTTCCAGTGTTAGGAATTAAGTATGTCAGACTTCACATTTTTTTGTTTACAGGTATGAAAATATAAAAAAAGGGAGGCATTAAAAGCTACATTGTGTATTTTGATATAAACTAATTTTTTGCATTGTCATGTACAGTCGCTTTAAAACAGAACTAGCCTAAATCATTATATATTTTAGATTATTTGTTTTACCTTCTATGAATATTGTCATACATGCTATTATTTCATATAATGATTAGAAATTTTAACATTAACTTTGGGAAAAGGCATTACATTGAAATATAGTAAGGGTCAACCTCCTTGAAATTTTTATGTTATGGACTATGATCCCTTAGCTTATTTTTGTAGAAAAAAATGAAAGGGTCAGTCGGGCAGTTCTCGAGCTATATCGGAACAAACTGGCAATTTTAGAGTATCGAATAATATTACAAGAAACATTACATTACTGAAAACATACATTTTGGTATGAATATAAGATAGCAAAAAAAATGACGCCTAATAAAATATTTAATATTAACTTATTAAACTAATTTCAAATTTTGCAAGTATTAAGTATGATATAGAGATAAACTGGTAATGATGTGGTACGAATTCAAAATGGCGGAACAAAATGGGGGCCAAATAAAATTTACAACATAAAAAATCCTATTCAATTGACTTGCAATTGAATTTTGCAGAAAAATGTGATGTAGGAATAATCTGGTACGAATTCAACATGACGTTAACAAAATGGGGTGTGTGTCAATGTAAAAATTACTTATTGAATTAATTTTGAATTATGTCCAAAAACCAAGTGTGGCAGAAGTAGAAACTGGTAAACTGTTGTTAGGAAACCAATATGTTGGAACAAAATGGCGTTCAAAATAAAATGTTTAAAAAGACAGTTTATATGTACAGGGTGGTCCACTTAATATGCTCCTATACTTTATCTCAATAAATAAGACACTGAGAAAAAAAAATTAAATACAAAAAGTATTTGACCCTAAGTAAATTTTTTATTTATATTTTTATGTATTTTTCACACCTGAAGACTAAAATTGTGAATTTTGGTTATGGATCCATGGGAGTGGTTAATATTTAATACTCTGACCTATCAAGAGCGAAAATCCATTATACAGGGTGGTCACAAATGACCATCAAAAAAACTTAATTTTTTTTAATGGAACAACCTGTATTTAGTACTTTTATTGTGTTTAGGATTTAATTCTGCATCATTCCATATATATATATATATATATAGAGTTTATATTCCAAAAATTAGTAGTTTAGAAGTTATGATCAATTTTCTATAATAATTCGGCTATTTTTGTCAAAAATCTAACTAAACCTAAATAATATCCTATTCTAAGTTTTTTTTTTTAACATTATAATTAAATTTAACATTAAATCAACAAGTAATGCAAGAAAGAAAGTAACTAATTACTTATTACAAAATATTTTCGACATAACCCCCGTCTTTGTCAATACAAGTAGTATAATATTACGGTTACGGTTTTAATTTTCGCAATAATAGCATTTCTAAACGTGTCTTAATTTTCCAAGATATCCATGGAAAAACAAAACTAGTAAAATTGTTGCCTGGACACCAATAAATACACAGTTTTTATTTGACATTTAGTTGCCTCTAACGCCTAATTCTCCTTTTTAAATCTTGAACAGTATTATACCTATTTTTATACACTTCTTTTTTTAGGTTGCCCCATAAACAAAATCTAGGGGTGTTAAGTCGGGGCTCCTCGCTGGCCAATCTATGGTCCCGTACCGACCAATCCAAAATGGAAACCGTTGATTCAAACAATTTTTAACAGGCACTACAGTGTGATATGGAGCACTATCTTGTTGATAAACAAGCCCTTCTTTAATATGGTTCGGCAGATTGTCAATTAACGGAAATATTTCGTTCTCCAACAAATTTTAATACCCCTCACCATTCAGAACAAATTCATAAAATACTGGACCTATTATTCGATCACGGATAACACCACACCACACATAAACACTTCTCCGACCCTGTTTCTTCATTTCTTTTACACGATGTTCATTTGAGTTACACCAGTAATGAGTATTTTTACGGTTGAACATGCCGGCCGTATTGAAAATTGCCTCATCGGTAAATACAATATTTTTAAAAATGTCAGTTTTAAAATGGTGGTCCATCATGAGAGAACAATAAAAAAGCCTTGTTTGAAAATCCTATTGGGATAATTCCTGAACGGGTAAAAATTTGAACGGATAGTAGTTATTATCAGTTAAAGTCCTTTGAACACTAGTCTTACTAATTCCCGGTAGATTTCGGGATGCATATCTTTGCGAATTTTCGTTGTTTTCTTCAAAATACAGGAGAATTTCTAATTGCTTTTCTTCTGTTAGGACAATTTTTGGGCGCCGTTTTTGTTTATTGATTACCACTCCCAAAAATATGTTTCGAGGGTACCCGCCTTGCATGATAAAACAACCGACACTCCCGCAGGGCTAATGCTGGACTCTTATTATTTCTTATGTAACATTCATGAAGATTTAAACGCTCTTGGACACTGTATAAAGCCATTTTTCCTTTAAAAAGAGTTAGAGGCAACTAAATGTCAAATAAAAACTGTGTATTTATTGGTATCCAAGCAACAATTTTACTAGTTTTCTTTTCCATGGATATCTTGTAAAATTAAGACGCGTTTAGAAATGCTATTATTGTGAAAATTAAAACCGTAACCGTAATATTACACTACTTGTATTACCAAAGACGGGGGTTATGTCGAAAATGTTTTGTAATAAGTAATTAGTTACTTTCTTTCTTGCATTACTTGTTGATTTAATATTAAATTTAATTATTGCATTAATAGAGTCCCATCTTAGATATGGAGTATGTTTTTGGGGGGTGTGCTCAAGACAACTGTTTAATAGTGTTTTCATTTTACAAAAAAGAGCCATATATGTATATAGGTATTTGTATAAGTTAGGGTTACGGGTTTCGTGTAAACCATTTTTTATTTTAAATAAAATTCTTACCCTACCATCCCTATTCATTCTTGAGTCAGTATGCCTTATTCATAGAAAGTACAAAAATACTATATTTGAAGAAAGAAATTACAGGACTCGACAAACACATAACGTTGCGTTACCTATACCATCAACTACTTTGGTAAGGAACTCCACCATCTTTAACAGCAGAAAACTATTTAATCATCTTCCTTTAAATATAAAGATCAATGAGTCAGAAAGAATTTTCAGAAGGGAAGTTAAAAGACTGCTAATTGAGAAAGCATACTATGAGGTATCTGAATTTTTCAATGAGAGATTTTAGTATTTTTATTTGTTTGTTGTTTGTATTGGTGTGTGCTCTCTGCCTCCTCATTTGAAATAGGTCTTAGTAGTATATGTATGTTTTTGTTTGTCTAATTAATTATATGTACTTTTAATCTACTTTAAGATTGTAGTATACTAATTTTTATTGTGCACTTTTTATTGAGATAATTTTTTTTTCCAGCTTTGTCAATAAGATTTTCTTCGACAATAAAGCTTTTTGAGTTGAGTTGAAATTATAACGTTAAAAAAAACTTCGAATAGGATATTATTTAGGTTTAGTTAGATTTTTAACAAAAATACCTAAATTATTATAGAAAATTGGTCATAACTTCTAAACTACCAATTTTTGGAATATAAACTATATATATGGAATGATGCAGAATTAAATCCTAAACACAATTCCGAAAAAAATTAGAACAGTTAATTTTTCTCAAAAACTACTCAAAATTTCGTACGGTATGATGACAAAAAATACTCAAAATCAAGCGTAGAATTAAAATTTCTAAAAATATTCGTACCATTTCATTAAAAAGAAAAAAGTTGGTTACAGTCCTGGCACAATGGAACGCCCTGTATACATAAAAATATTATAAATAAAAAATATGCTTAGGGCCAAATACTTTTTGTATTTAACTTTTTTTTCTCAGTACCTATCTCATTTATTGAGATAAAGTATAGGAGGATCTTAAGTGGACCACTCTGTGCTACTAAATGACTATGTACAGAACTGATTTGAGCCACATTTCACTATTCGTAATAAAAGGAAAAATTGATAACGAGGGAAGTTCCGAGTACAGCAAATTTACCGATTTTATTTACCTTACTTTAAGAAACAATACTACCAGAAAATTTCACTAACTGAAATACTCGTAATAAAAGAGTTAACTCACGTTTTGAACTTATAGAAAGTGCTTTACTGTTATGTTAAAAAAGGAACAGATTTAAGTTATTTTCATTAGGTGTGTTATATCAGATAAAATGTCAATTATTTAGTTTTAAGATTGCATAGTAGCCTATGAGATACTGTAACATTGCCTACTTAGATTTATGACCTATATTGGGACCACTGTGCTATGGTCCATCATAGCCCGAAAACTGCCCAATCGTCCAGAAAAAAATGATGTTGCGATCGAACGTAATTAGTCGATGGTCTTTTTTGAAGACTTCGTCGATCATTACGTCACAAAAACTAAAAGTGAATTTAGAATAGTGGTGCTCAAAAGCGACAATACATTACATATTATTATATAAACCTAAAATAAACAGTGGCTGAATGTGTGGGTGTCAGTGTAAAGAACGAAAAACTTGGATGATCTAGGAAAGCTACGACCCAAAAAAAATCCAATTTCTTTTTTCTTTCGATTATATTCACTATATTGAAGCGTCCTGAGAGAGAGTCCTATGTCTCGCACCGGGTATGGCAAAGAAAACAACGCGGACAAGGTCGCTTGTATCGAAGAGGTAATCCGGTGACAAGGTCGCCGCGATCCCTTTCACGTTTTATTATTATTATTATTATTATTATTAATATTCACACGATTTACGCAAATTTTCGGGATGGAAATTTCACTGAACCGTCAACTGGAAATTCGAACTAGTACTGAACATTTCCTTATTCGGGTGGGATATTCCCGTGGGATTAGCCCGGAGACGCGTCCACGCCGAGGTTCACGTGAGGCGGTCATGCGGCCGGCCACGTGACGCATCCCCGTGCCCCGGTTTGCCGTCGTTTTCAGTTAGTATATGGAAAGTTTAATTGCGATAATTTAAGAAGAAAGGTGTAAATAAATATCTCTCTCGGTTTATTTTAGCGGAGCGGAGAAATTAGCCTATTAATGAATGAACGTTCAAAAGAAAAAACGTTTTGTGAAATAACAGTTATTTATAAGTGTTAAAAGTCCCATTTTATTTTAAATTGGGATCAGATAACAAATATCTTACAATTTTTTTCCACTCTTGTTGAGAAATAATCGGAAATTTAGAATTAAATGAAAAGAAAATCGGTAATTTGCTTTACCCGGAACTTCCCTCGTATAAATCTTCCTTTTTATTAGGAATAATGAAGTGTGACCCAACTTAGTTCAGTAAATATTTGTTCAATAACATATGTATGCTGTCTTTGCAAAGAATTTTATTTGGTTCCATCATATTGGATTACTAACAATATTTTACCAGTTTCTGTTTATGCTGCACTTGATTTTTGGGCATAATTTAAATAAATTCAATAATTAGTTTTTAGTTTACTGGTACCAGTTTACCTTTATAACGCATTTAATTTTTCTGCAGAATTTAAAGTCAACTGAACAAGATTCTTTTTTGCTTGATTTTTTTTTAAACATTAATTTTAACCAGCTTTTCTCTATATTAAACTTAATGCTTGCACAGGATTTTAAACTAATCTAATAAGTTGTTTTCCTGGCTGGTTTTTTAAACATTTTATTAGGCCGCCATTCTTTTTACTATTTTATATTCATACTAAAATGTTACCAGTTCGTTCCAATGTAACACTTGATTTTTGTGCAAAAATTTGCCGTAAATTGGATGATTAATTTTTTAGTAAGTTTTTAAAATTACAGTTAAAACTAAATATTTAGCAATTGGTGTATTTTACCGTCCACCTAAAACAAACATTAATAATTGCATTGAAGATTTTGATAATATTTTGTCCAGTGTTGCACTTTCTATTGATATGAGGTCGTTATAATGTGGGATTTTAACATTGAGCTTTTTAATTTAAATAATCCATTGCTGTCTTGTTTTGAATGTTATAATCTTTTACAAATTATTAATGAGGCTACTAGAATCTCCGGAAGTGCAGCTACGCTCCTTGATCCAATTTTTGTTTCAGTTAAGGAACTTGATTCAAGTCATGGTACGATTTCTGATAATATATCCGACCAGAGAATGGTGTATTGCAGTTTAACTATAAACTAAGTTTGTTATGTACCTAAAATTAATAATTTTTGGTCTTATAAATCTCTCTATTCTAATGACAAAATTAATTTATTTAATGCCCTTATTTTAGATTTGTTTAACCGGCATGTCCACATTAAAGTAGTTCGAATAACAAAGCTAAAAGCACCGTAGCTTACTGAAAACCTTAAATTATACATGAAACAGAGGGATCCGGCGTTACACACTTTTAAAAGAATGAGTGATCCAGATGACTGGGTAGCTTATAAAAGGTTAAGAAATTTCACACTATCGTTGTGGGACGCAAGAAAAAAAGGTATCTTGATTCACTGTGTGCTCATTAAAATCACCGTAAAACTTGAAGGTCATTAAAGGGTTTATATGTCTGCAATAAAAACAATAAAACCATCCCCGAAAATTTAAAGAATCCCAATTTAATGAGTGATTATTTTGGACATTTTTTTGCAGAATTTATTAAATTGTGATAATAAAATTGAGTTTTG
Source organism: Kuschelorhynchus macadamiae (assembly GCA_030620095.1). Taxonomy (NCBI): domain Eukaryota; kingdom Metazoa; phylum Arthropoda; class Insecta; order Coleoptera; family Curculionidae; genus Kuschelorhynchus; species Kuschelorhynchus macadamiae. The sequence goes on from JAUTXW010000215.1 coordinate 190,730, forward strand.
TATTAATAATCTTTTTAAAAATAATATTAGTTTTTCTTTTAAGTTGACGACAGTTGAAGAGGTACATTTAGTGTTAAAAATATTAAAAATGATGCTGCGGGAGTAGATAATATTAAGGCATATATGCTGCAGTATTGTAGCCCTTTTATTGATATATATCTTGTTCATATTATTAATCTCTGCATAGAAGATGGCTATTTTCCTGACCAATGGAAAGTTGAAATAGGTAATAATAAAAATACTACCGAAAACATCATGTACATCCGAAGTGACTTAAGGATTATTAGCATTTTCCCAACCCTCTACAAAATGAATAAAAAAATTGTATAAAACCAACTGTATACTTTTGTCTTATTTAATACAATTTCACCAGATTTTCAATGTGGTTTAGAAAAAAAATTAGCACTTTAGTGGCTTTATCTGCAATAATAGATAACGTTTTAAGAGCTTGGGATCAGCAGAGATGTACCGCACTAGTACTTCTCGATTTTTTTGATCCTAAGAACTTCTTTGATCCAAATTAAAATATTATGGCTTTGATGAGGCATCCGTTAATCTTGTTAATTCTTATTTTAATAACAGGGTTCAAAGGATGTATTATGCAATTAAATTCTCAGAACAAATTTCGATTTTCTCTGGAGTACCTCAAGGATCAATCAATATTGGTCCCTTTACTATTTCCTATTGATACAGCTGACATTCTGAGATCTACAAAATATTGCCAAACACGTACGTATTCTGATGACACACAGATTTATTATTCTTTTAATATTCAAGATTCCCTACAAGCATCAGATTTAATTAATTATGATTTGATCAATTTAAAAATAATGTTATGTTTTTCGGAAATACAAATCACGTAAATACTTTAAAAGAAGAGTTTAATGTTGCTCTGAATGGTACTACACTGCCTATAGTGGAGTCAGCAAAGAATCTAGGCATTATAATCGAGTCAAATTTAAGATTTAAGGAACATGTTAAAAAACTCATGCAAAAATCATTTTTAGCTTTAAAACTTTTTTACAGTAACAGACACATCCTAAATTTACGCTTATGCAAAAATCTGTGCGAATCTTTAGTTTTATCCAACTTTAATTACTGTGGTTCAAAATTCCTGTTGTAGATTTATTTTTATAACACATACATTTAAGCAACTTGGATGGACGAGCGCATTAAAAAATAAATCAGTCCCTCGGAATAATATTCATAACAGGACTCGTTTTACTAATCATTTAACTATGCCTCACCATCGTTCAGTCATTTTTCAGAGGTCATTGCGGTATGCCGCGAAAAGACTGACAGACCAATGGATTTGAGAAAACATGTTTTTTTGGCATCTAGGGACCCTGAAAGATCTGAGAAAATCTTAGAGGGTGATTTTTCACAATTACAATGCTTAAAGAATTGTATTTTTATGGAAGTAAAAAAAGAACGGAAGGTTTCACGGCTCTGTTCAATTGAGAAATCATGGAATCTTGGAATTGAATGATTCATTCATTCAGGGTTAAGATCTCGTGGAGTAAAGGTCCCTGAAGATGCCTCGTGCAATCGAAGGCGAAACGTCGGATAGTAATTTCAATTTGACAGCGTCTAATCTCAAGATCCATGATTTGTTAAAGGAAGAAAAAAATTAAAAAGTTACATTATTCTTGACCTAAGTTGATCAGTACCATAGCAACTATAATAAATGAAGGTGAGTTATTTTTGAAGAACACACCTTTAAAGGTGAACTAGTCATTATTACGAACTTATTTGATGTTGTCTTGTCGTTGAGTACCAAAAAGAAGAAACCGTATTAGAAATACATCTAATACAAGAAGTAATGTTTTGTATATGTAAATGTTTACTGAAAACGAAAAGCCGTTCGACTACCAGAGACTTATTGCGCATCGCCATTTTTCCGACACATGTTAGCAGCAAGTGTACTAAGAATCTCATAAAGTTGGTATTAATACGTTTCGTAAAATGTCTGCTGATATAGTACAGTTCTAGGAGCTCCCAAAACTTAAATTCTACAGTAGTCACTATTCATTTGCCACTTTATTGTCAGACAGTAGTACGAATTTGGCAACTATAAAACGTCACGGTGGATGGAGATATCTCTCTTTTCTGTATATACAATGGGTGTTTCACTTAGACTATAAAACAAAGGATAGACTCAACATTTCATTCATAAATAGTTTCGAAAGTTGGATCTATTATTGTCTTTCGCCTGCTATGGGTGCGATAAAAAACATATATTTTCCTGTCCGTCGCCAGTCCCAAAAATGGCAACCCTGTTGGCTCTCACTAGAGACTGAATTAGCGGCGGCTCAGTTCTCTTTAATTTAATTTATGTTTATAGCAAGCAATTTAATGTATTATAATGTAGAGGCGTAGTCAGAAATTCGGGCAGGGGGTTTTAAATCAAAAAGGAGGTGATATAAATATTTTGCGGTCCTTTTTACTTTCCTTGTAAGAGGAAAGTATTTTAACCGTATAGTCCCCCTTCGAGATTTCTGCAGATCTTCACGTTCCAGGGATGTTGAAATTCCCAAATCCGTAGGTCTTTCTGTCTGTTTAGGGTATAGCTAAAAAACTTCTTAACCGGTTGATTTCAAATTTGGATCAAAAATTAAGAGTGATATGGTAATATTTTTGTGAACATTTAATATGACGGAACAAAATCGCGACCTAATAAAATGTTTGCCTAAAAATCAAGTGTAACCTAGGAAAAAACTGGTAAAATTTTGGCTAAACAAAATAGGGGCCTAACTAAATCTTTAAAATATGACTATCAAAAAACTATTTATCCAGTTAACTTGAAGTCTTACACAAAAATCAAATGGGATCAACCTGTAAAATTTTGTATATCCTATAAGGTGAAACAAAATGGCGACATAATTTAATGTTTAAAAAGTCAGTAGAATTTCATTTCCTACAAAAAAAATATCTTTTTTTATGGAGGAAAATAATAAATATCATAATTGATTATTTTATAGATAAGTAAATATAAAATAATAGCGATAAATAAATCGAAAATTTAAAAATAGTAGTTTTTAATAGTAGTCTTTCTTGTTTTCAGAGTTTAAGGTGTTTCATAATTAGATATTTATACTTCAGGGTGGTAATTTTTACACGATTTAAAAAAAAAGTTTATGTTAACGCAGGTTCACAAACGCTTTATTTTTTAGATACAGGGTGTTAAAATATGTATATAGATTTTTTTAGCAATTCTGTAGCATTCAAATTTGATTTATTTGGAACAACCTTATAAGTATTTAAAGGCGATATTTTTACAGTATCAAATATTTTTTATTTCAATTTTTTGTGTAGGTCTAGACCACCATCCTTAATTTTCTAAATAACAAATGGTATTTTAAATACATATGGTACATGATTGTTCGTTTTTTTGTAATATTTTCAACTCCCTCTCTGCAACCTCTTAATTTGTAGACACCCCAACCTTTTTTATCAAATGTAACCACGTCATGTGATGGCTCTTTGAGAAAGGTTTCTAAAACTGATACTAGCAACAAATTAGGGATCTGTTCATTTCGTTACAGTAAAACTCGTCCACAAATGCTTTTAATTGAAATTAAAATTTAAGAGGGATCCTTATTACTCACCTGATTCGGCAAATGTTACAAATATTGAAAGTTATTTCCACCTTCTGTTTGAATACTCTCGGCTGGCAAATTGGTAACCTCCATCCTTATTCTGTCTTGTTACTCCTCAACGCTGTTTAGTCTAATTTTAAACACTCTCTTCTTCAAATACCCCAAAGAAAGAAATCCGATGATGAAGGTCCGGAGATCTTGGTGGCCATTCAATGGGACCCCGTCGCCTATCTACCGATTTGGAAAAATTTCGTCCAAGTACCTTCTAACGTAAATATGTATTTTTTTGTAAATGAAACACCCTGCATATTATATGATTATCTGACTCAGCAGAGAGAGAGCTTTACTTTGGTATCTGGTTTTTTTAATTCTGGTGGTTACTTCTATCGTTATCCTGGGGCTGTAATTCTTGCAATAATTGAATATGGTAAGGATGACAATGTTCACTTATAAGCATTCGAGATATTGATGATTCACAGAAGGGTAATTCTCTAGCAAGCTGCCTAGTATATTTTGAGGATCTTCAACTACACTTAAAGCTACTATCATTCTATTACTAGCATTTGTAACTGGTTTTACTCGTTCATGTTTTTCATACACCACATTTCCTGTTCTTTCGAATCTGCCTTTTAGGTTTTGAAATACTTGTAGTTGAGGATGTCTTCTATTGGTATAAAGTTGCGCGCACATTCTGGATGTCAATAATGTATTCCTTTCAGAAGCTCCTTCGGCATATATCATGTCAACACTGTCAACAAGTTCAGCACGTGGAAAATTCATCATAAATAATAAAATTTAAAAATCTCAGAAAACTGTTCCAGTAATACTTGGATATAATAAAATGAAACAATGAAAAAACAAATAAAATAAAACACAGCAAAATTGATAAAACAGTAAAGCAAAACACAGTAAACAGTAAGTAGCTATTTAAACGACTGACAATGATGGTCGCTGACAGCACATCAACATTTTTCAACAATATTTCATTTATTTTTTCTAAGCAATCTTGATAAAAAAGCAGAATTCGCTTTTTATGCATAACTTACAAAGAAACTGAAATATCTTCAAAAGTAAAGGGTTTAGGTATAGGACATATTTAGTAAAAAATCAAGGTATTCCATGAATAACTTTAATAAAATAAAAAAATACAGGATGTTCCATTTAAAAATATTGAGATATTGCATATTTAATTTTGGTAAATTGGTAAATTCGTAAAAAACACTCTTTATAAAAAATTTCCAAAATATCACTAGAAACCTATAGCAGGTATCTTAGACTAACTGTGATACAAATGTTGTTGGTCTAAATTGAATCTATAGATAACTACGATCTTTTAACCCTTTGAAACACCAAAAATATAAAAAAAAAAATTCCGTTGTAACGCCGTACCAGAATTTAAAAAACGTAATATCAAAGTAAAGCTCTTTCTCTGCTGAGTCAGATAATAATATAATATATAGGGTGTTCTATTTAAAAAAAATACATATTTTACCATAACTTTTTTTTACTCACCCTGTATATATAATAATAATAATAATAATAAAGGTCTTTATTTGTACATTATGAGTAAGACAGATTTAATATACAAAATCAACAAAAATTTATTGTACAAAATGGCGAGTTTCAGTTTGGTAGATCTTAGAGACCAACCAACTGTTCAGCTATCCATTGATAATAGTAAACCAGTAATAGTACCTTAAACCTAGTGCCTATAACAAATATAATACAAATAAATTACAAAATATTTACTATCGTAAAGTTTAAAAAAGAAAAAATAAGTAACTAATTATATCTAAAGATGTGAAACTGTTAGCTTGCTAATAAATTGTTCCGCAGTAGCTTACGAAATCTGATCTGTGACAGGTGGATGATGTCAATAGGGAAGTCATTTAAATACTTTGCAATGAGGTAAGAATAGGAACGTTCGAACAGAGCTGTATGGTGTGCTGGAATAGTAAGTTTACCCTTAAATCTAATGTTCACATTGTGAACGTCTGATCGGAATCTAATTTTGTCGTATAGATAGGGAGGAGATTTATCGATAAAGATCTTGTGATATAGACACATCATATGAAGGTAGCGTCGTTGTTCCATTTTAAGCCACCCTGACTCCACATATGCATTACTTATATGATCGTACTTTCTTATCCCAAAGATTAAACGTACACAAGAATTTTGTAATTTCTGTATGCGCCCTGCCGTTTGAGCAGAGATACAGGGTCCGTATATAGGATCACAGAAATTAAGTTGGAATAGAACAAAAGCTTCACATAGTGTTGTTTTCAATTGTCGGTTTAAAACGCGCCGGTGTTGAAATATCATTTTTAGGTTCATATAAGCTATTTGAAGGCACTTGTTGATATGCTCTAAAAATCGGAGTTCATTGTCTATCGTAAGGCCTAAGTTTCTTGCTGATTCTTGAATTTGCAAGGGATTATTATTAATACTAATGGCATGTGAATACCCTTGGCTGCATTCTTTTTGCCAAAAACAACAACAACAGACTTATCAGAGTTTAGAATTAAGTTGTGGTTCTTTGACACCATACTAAAACTCACCAAATCATAGTTAATAGCAGAGATAGCTTGGCTGCTTTCCTCCGGGGAAAAAGATAGACTTGTGTGTCATCAGCATAATAATGACTTGTACAGGACAAAAATGCTTTTTGAAAACAAGACGTGTACATAATAAATAACAGAGGTCCCAATATGGAACCTTGTGGCACTCCACTCAGCATTCTAATAAAAGAGGATGTTTTGCCATTATAGGTCACTGCCTGTTCCCTGTTATTAAGGTAATTTTTTAAAAATAATGCTGTATTTTTGGACAAACCAACATAATGAAATATTGCGCACATTATTTCATGAGATAACGTGTCAAAAGCCTTACTAAAGTCAAGTAGCGCTCAAATGGTTAATTTGCCTTTATCTATATTACCAATTATGTCATCAATAACAGTCAGCAAAGCCGTGCAACAGCCATGTCCCCTTCTAAAGCCAGACTGAGTTATTGGGATAATTTTTTCAGACATAAGATAGTTAGACAGTTGGGCATGCATGATGGACTCTAAAATCTTCGACATGGTAGGCAAAATGCTAATAGGACGCAATTGTTGCAAAGATTCCACTTTACTCACTTTTGGAATTGGTATAACCAGTGCCCTTTTCCAAGCAGACGGAAAAACATTTCGTTCAATACAATAATTAATTATGTGTGTTATGTACGGTAGAAGAAATGGAAGACACAAGTTAATGGATTTTATGTTCAGTCCGTCAGATCCCGCTGCCGCCGACCTAATCTTTGTCAATGTTTCGACCACTTCATTTTCACTAACAGTACGAAATTTAAAGTTAGCGTCTGATATTTTATTATTCTGGTAGAAACTCACCGTGTCATTATGTATCCTTAGTGTGGGAATTGAATTAATAAAGTTACTATTAATCAAGTCAACGTCTGCGAGATCTTCAGGAATGCAGTTTTTTTTGTTAGACTTTATATCAAGAAGTTTTAAATCAGACCAAATTTGTTTAGAATTCTTAGAATTAGATGAAGTTACGTAATAAATTTTCTTTTCTAACAGCAGTAGTAAACATATTACGCAGGGTTTTGTAGTTAGCCCAATCCGTCTGCGATTGTGTTCTTTTGAACTTGGTGAGTGCCTTGTCTCTATCCTTTTTTATAGCATGTAAACCATCCGTAAACCATGGAGCATATTTTTTTGTGATGCGATACGTGACAAATGGAGCGTGCAGATCAAGAAGGACAGTAATAGTATCTGATATAAAAGAAATTTTCTTATCAATGTCCTCTATGTAATAAATATTATTCCAAGGGATTGATCTTAAATCCGATTGAAATTGGTTATAGTTCAGATATTTAAAATTTCTAACCGTTTTATATTCAACCTTTGGTTTTACATTTTCTACGTTTACTATACAGAACACTAGACTATGATCTGAAAAATCCACTGGCTCGACCCCTCTTTCTAATATGTTGTCTGTTGAAGTACATAATATATAATCGATAAGAGACATTGAGTGATCAGCTACTCTGGTGGGAGCATCCACAATTTGATGAAGGCCAAGTCCCTCTAAAAAATCATAAATGAAATTAGTCTCAACACTAGCGAGATTTAGCAAGTTAACATTAAAATCGCCAAAGCAAAACGCATGATGAACGGTGGGTATAATAATGGAGAAAGAGGTTTCCAAGTTGCTAAAAAAATCTGAGTAGTTGGGTGGTTGGCGGTTTGTAAACAACTCCTACGGAAAAGAGCTGTCCAGTAAGCTCAAATTTGATCCATATTTGTTCAATTTGAGCACTTGATGATAATTTTGAATATTTTATATAATTTTTAATATATATAGCGACGCCGCCTCCCCTGCCTTGTCTATCACAACGCTCTAATTTATAGCCATTTATATACAACAGGTCATCTGAAATTGAGCAATTAAGCCATGACTCACTAATTCCTATAACATCATACTCACGATCAAGAGCAAGATTTCGAAATTCATTAAAATGTGCAGTCAATGATCTGACGTTCAAGTGGGCAAGCATAAGTTTATCCATTTAAGGTCAGCAGAAACTGCAGCAGAGTAGAAACAAAGATGAGATTATATATTATAAATTTAAAATAAATGTGTATACACCTAAAAAATAAAATTTTAAATACAATATAGAATACCAGTCATACAAAAATTAAAAAAATATATAAATATATATGGGGTGTAGATATAAAATGTGCCTTGCAAAGAGCAAAAACGAACAAACACCGACGACACAAAACTTAAATTATACAATACTCTGCTTATAGTGCCAGGACTTATAAAATGGTCTTGGCACTTAGCCTTCATCCGTTTCTATTTCCTCGGTGGCCCTCTTCTGGCTGGTTGTTGGTTGTTACCCCCTGATGCCGCTCTAGTTCTAGCAGAAGTTGGAGTTAGTAAGGAGGCAGTCAAATTTCTTGGTTTTGGTTTTGTTTTGCCCTCCTTGCCTTCCTGTCCGGATTTTTTCTGAGTAATATGTTTATCTTTTTCCTGTGGGTCCTCCAATTCAAACACGTTTTCGTCTTCTGAGCTCTCCTGTTCTATATTATCAACTGTGGGAGTGGGAGGTGCACTACTGTTTGGAAATAACGTTGACTTGTTAACAATTGGTTCTAAAAATGTCTGCTTTTCAATATTTTTCAAAGTTTCAACCGTATATTCGTGTTTGTTAACAACTAATTTATTCTTTTCTATCTTGGCAGAAAACTTCTTTTCTCTAGCTATTTTTAGGAAATCGTAAAGGATTTTCCTTTCCTCTCTTTTTTCCAGCGGCAAATCTTGGGAAATACTGATCACACTGCCTTTCAGTTTTTTAGAGCTTTTAAGCACCAGTTGTGTCGTTATTTCCCTAAGAAATTTAATTAAAATTGGTCTGATTTTGTCTGTTTTTTTCTCGCCAATCCTATAAAAGTTATCTAGATCACTAGGTGTAATTTTAATATTTAATTTTTTATTTAAAAATTCCAATACGTCTTCCTCCAATGACTTTTCAGAAGTTTCTGAAAGCCCAAAAATTAAAATATTTTTTCTTTTAAGTTGCTCTTCCTGAATTAAAATTTTTTGCTTTAGTTGAATATTCTCCGTTTGTAGGTGTTGAGTCACGGCTTCCAATTCGTCCATTTTTTCCTTATAGCCCGCTAACTCTTGCTTAATATCCTGGACATTCTGACTAGTGCTTTGAAGCAATGCAAATATTTGCTCATTTGTTACATTTTCGCTTCCCATTTGTTTTCCGGTCGAAATGCTATATAGTAGGCCTGATTTCAACGTTTAAGGGAGCTGCTTATCACTGAATATTTGTCGGAATGTTCTTTGTGTGGATTTATGAACTGATAAAGTGTAGATTCATATGTGATATACAAGCTATTTTATGGTAAAACAGTGGACTTACTTATTTGTTAACACATCAAACTCAGTTTTAGTGACTTAATTAAATTAACTTATTAATGTACAAGATTTTTAAGAATTATTTTTACTGTTAAGCTCTTAAAATTTAAATTTGACGAAGAGCGAAAAATTCACAATGTTTACTTTAATAAAGCCTACTATATATAATTCAATTTTTGTCAACCCTACAACTTTGCTATAGAAATTTTTTTAATATCTGTTACGGTTTAGGCACTATCTTAGCCGTACATCTTGTTGACGCACTCTGTATATATAAGTAGTTAGAATTCTGAGTTACAAGTGGGACTTCCGAGTTAAAAGACGGAATGTATTACAGATATAAAAATGAAAAATGTGTGGTTCTTCTACGCTTTCGTATGGTATTTCTGTTTCCGAAGTTTGCCTTATTAATTAATAATTAAATAAAACCTCCCGATTATCCGAATTTATCAGTTATCCGACATACATCCATAAGTCCACCTGTTGTTAACTCACGCATTCGCATTCAGTTAATTTGGTTTCTCACCATCGATCAATATAATAATTTAATTCAACAATACGCGTACTACTTACTTCCCTATTGCATCTTTTCATTGTACCAAACAATGAATAATTTAGTCAAATTTATGTGTAACCTCTTCTTAACCCAGGGACCCAGGCGCGTTTTTACGATTATTCTTTTTCTTCCAGCCAAAGTATATGTCGCTGAATTCTCACAAGTCTTTACCTTTTGTCATTTCTTTCGGCTCGACTTGAGCAAAAGTGAAAGTTTATAAGGAAACGTAGGTGTCTTTTATCGTATTTTAAAACCATATGCTTTGGATAAATAGTTATAGTGAGTTTGCCGAATATAAATTTACTAATTTGGGTTTTCGAAAATATTTGGAAAATAGCAAAATAAAAACTGGTTTATTTTAAAAATAAATTGCGTTTAAGTTTATTTGATATTATTGATTACTGATATTGAAACTTTTCTCATAATTATACTTTGACTAAAAAGCATGTCCCAAATTCAATGTTTTCTGAACCGATAGCTAGTAACGAAATAATTGATTTCAGTGAATAAACAGGGTTGGGCGTCGACGCGTCGACTTTTATTGTCGACCTCGACACGTCGACAATACGTCGACTATGAAGTAAACGTCGACAAACGTCGACAATGTCGACAATGTCACAGACGTGGTTTTGAGGTTAGGTTTGTAATTAGAAGAGAAGTGATTGATTAATGAACGTTACAAGTGGTGGTTATTGTTTCCCTTTATCAGTTAATTGCAGTTCATTAAACTTTAAAAAATGAGTGGCAGAAAGTGTAATAAAAACTTTCAAGAACTAAAGTTTGATCTGGTAAAAGTAAATGGCAAGCACGCCGCAAAATGTAGGCTATGTACAAATATTATAAAAAATACCGGTGCCGGAAGATTGCAAGGCCACAGGTGAGTAAAGTAAAATAGGGAATGAAGTGGCTGTGTACACGTAATATATAATCGAATTTCTTAAGGCTGAAAATGGTTATACATATTATATATGTCATATAAATAACAATAGTGATAGTCAGTCAGTTGGTCGTTAGAACAGGGCTGGTCACTCTGGTCAGTCAGACCCAAAGTATGTAAAAAAATAAATTACCTGCTAAGAATTCGTTAAGCCTTTTTTACAAATTTTAATAAGTTGATCGATAGCTCAGCGGTTAGTATATCGGAGTTAGGTCCCAAAGGTCCCTGGTTCAATCCCGGCACAAGTCAAAATTTTTTTTTATTTTTTTTTGCTGACTGACGGGCGTTGTTCCGTGGACGTGAGCAGCGTTGAGAACGAGAACTAAATCTCTCCGATTTGCCTCAAATTTGGAGGGTAGTTGTATTTCGGTCCCCTGATTACGAAAATAATATTAAAAAAATTGTGGCCGCTAAGGGGCGGCCCCTAGGGGCCGATTTTTTTTTGAAACGTTGGAGCTATAAAATTTTTGTTCTGACAATTCTGAGTTATTTTCACTCTTATATAAAACCCCTTAGCGATTTTTTTTGTAGGGCCCCTAGAAATGCCCCTAGGGGCCAACTTTTTTTTTTTAATTGCCGAAAAAAGGCGGAAGGAGTTTGAAATCTCGATATCGGTATGGGGTGGTTCGGCCAACTTTTAAATGCGATGTTTTTACCGTATACGAGGTTGGCCCCTGAGAGGCGCCCCTAGGGGCTGGGATTGTAAAAATTAAGTTAGCGCTCTCATATTCGAGGGTTAGATGGGCGGGGTGGATGCGAAAAAAAAAGTTTTATGACTTTTTTTTTTTCATGCGCGCGTTTTCGGATTGCGCATGCGTAAACCTTTTTCGCTCTGGAAGGCAGACGCGTGGAGGTTTTTTTTTTTAATTTGTTGTTTTTTGCTGACTGACGGGCGTTGACTGACCGCGGTTTTAAGCTGCTCTCAACTACCCTAATCATCTGTCAAAAAACTGGCCTTAAGAAATTCGTTGCGTTTTTTATGCGCTGGCTCTCCATAGTCTCCGTCTAATAGGGGTTTATTAGAGCGTCTAGAAATACTATTTTTCCACTCTCGGCTAGGGTTACCAAATTTTTCACGGTCTAAAGGAGGACTTCTCTGACAACGTCATCAAAAATTTACCTTTTATACAGGGGGCATACAAAATACAAAAATGTTACTTTGCGCATCTTTGCGTAAAAGTAAAAATATCTCATTTTGCAAGGTACGAAAAAAGGCAGTCTTGTTACAAGTTTTTGCTTGAAGAATGAAGGCTCGCGTTAATAAAAATTTAATTTTTAATACAGGGGGCACAAAAATGGTATTTTGCGTAAGAGTAGGTATGTGTCTCATTTTGCAAGATACGAAAAAAGTCACTCTTGATAAATGTCTTTGCTTGAAAAATTAATGAGGTTCGCGTTATCACAAATTTATTTTTTTATACGGGGGGGCATGAAAAAATTAAAAAATGCTATTTTGCGTAGAGTAAAAATGTCTCATTTTGCAACATGAAAAAAGTCACTCTTGATAAAAGTTTTTGCTTCAAAAATTAATAAGGTTGGCTCCAATTACTGTAAGTAGCAATTTTTTTCAGAAATATTTGTAAGGAAAGTTGTAATAAAAAGGTTAACGCTAATAACCAAACTCAAGAACAAGGTAATATCGGTTTCAAATCAATACCGGATCCGGATGGCAGTGGTGGTACTGGCAGTGGTATAGTAAGTAAATTTAAAAACTTAAATAATAAGGTTATATTTATATAATATATTTTGTTTTATTAAGGGTAACAAACCAGAAAATACCAGAAACCAGTGTAAGGACAAGGAGTACTTAGTTCTAGAAGATGGCTCTCTTACTCCAGCTGGTGCAATTGTGGATTCTAATCTATTGAATGAAAGCTGCTCTGAAAATCTGTCCGAAAATATTTCAAATAATTTGGAAGATGTAATTGAAATAAGTTCGGGCACGACTCCAAAGTCTCCAAAAAGAAACTTGTTTACGACATTAACGCCTAATAAAAAACCTAAATTAGTCGCTTCTAATATAGAATCAGAATCTTCAGCTACGTCCGAAAATTATGTCAACAATCTAGAGCTTCTAGAAGTTATTGACACTGATAGTACCTGTCCTAACTTTACCCCATCTGGAAAAAATAATAGTCGGTTGCTTAAAAAATCGAAAAAAATTACGAATTACGTTGATATTTTGAAAGAGAAGGAGGAAGAAAAAATAGATCTAGCACTCTCTAAATTTATGTTTGGATGTAACCTACCTTTCAGGGTTATTGAATCACCCCTATTTAAAACCTTTATAAAAACAATACGTCCTGCATATGTGGATAAAATACCAGGACGTAAAAAACTCAGCACAACACTTTTAGAAAAATGCTATGGAGAGTATATCGATAGTACCCGCAAAAAGGTACACTCAGATTCGGTTATTTTGTGTGATGGTTGGAAGAATTCATCAAGCAACACCAAGACTGTGGTTACTATATTGCATTCAACAGATGGTGAAACCGGATTTATTGATGCATGGGATTTAACAACTGAATCGGAAACTGCAGAAAAACTTGCAGAAATAATTATAAAATCTAGAGAAATTGTCAAAGAAAAATACAACGTTGACGTGTACGCTGTTGTTTCCGATAATGCTAGTGCGATGGTTAAAATGGGGTCTCTTTTGGCAAAGGACATTCTAGATAAAGAGTTAGTTGACAACGTTGTTGTTGTACTTAAAGAATTCAAGCAACCTGATTTTGAAAAGATGATTATATCGAAAGGGGGGCGAAGAATTAAACTTCCTGCTGAGACGCGCTGGTGCTCATATCGTGATGCATTCAAGAGTCTCATACAAAACCTATCTTACATGAAACAAATTTTAGCAGCTACAAGGAAAAAGATTAAGCCTAAAGTTACCGAATTAATCTTCAATGACGATTTTATTGACGATGTCCAAAAAAATTTAGATATACAGAATCCAATTTGCAACCTTGTCAATACCTGTCAGAATGCTGATACGTCGCTAGCAGATGCTGTAAACCTTTGGTTAAATTTGGAAGTGCCAGAAGTTTTCGCAAACAAACTAAAAAACTGGCAAGGCATGGCGCTAAACGTTTATGCATTAACTGCATATTTTTTTCATCCAACATACGAGAATTCCAAACTAGAGTCTGTACATACTACAAAAATAAATGCATTCCTTTTTAAACATCTCGACAACAAAGGCATAGAAGAATGGGATAAATTCAATACAAGATCAGGTATAGTATTTTTAAAATTATCTGTAGTTCTATTATTGTGAGTTATTAAAATTGTTGAAATGTATATCAGTACTCCTACTTAAACTTTTTCATTTTTTCTTGTGAAAATAACCACTAATATTTTTTTAGGCATATTTGCAACACTTTTTGAAAAAAAGGTAAACAAGCCGTTAGTGTTTTGGAGAATGGCCCAGATGGAGTGCCCAGTCTTAGGGAGCTTGGCTCTTAAGTTACTCAAAATTCCTGCATCTTCTGCGCAACTTGAGCGCTTGTTCTCAAACTGGGGATATATTCACACACCTCTTCGAAATAGACTATCATTCGAACATTCGAAAATGTTGGTCCACTTATATTTTACCCTCCAAAGTGAGAATACTGAAAGGAATGTTGATTACGATATTTCTGATTCTGATTGATTCAGCAGATGTTTAGTTGTTTTTAGTAAATGTTTATTCTATGGTCTATGGTTTTGGTTTGGTAGTTTTAATATAACGTTTAACTTTAACTGTAGCTTTAATTTTTGTACCAAATTAATTGTCGACATTGTCGACACTGTCGACGTTGACGACGTCACTTAGTAAGTCGACGTCGACACCATAGTTGACGCGTCAACAATTAAATTGTCGACGTGACATTCTCGACGTCGCCCAACCCTGTGAATAAATGTCCAAATAAGAATTCTGCAGGATTTGGCGATATCCCCCTGTCATTTATAAAGAAAGTTATCGGCGAAATAGCTAATATCCTTACTGTTGTGTTTAATGTTTAAAACTGACATTCTCGCACCCATACTTAAGCAAGTAGACCCCTGTCTAGTAGAAAACTATAGTCCTATTTCTCTACTGAGCTGCTTCTCTAAAATTTTAGAAAAATGCGTTTATAACAGAATGTATTGTTTTTTGGTTAAATATAATATTTTTTTAGATCGTCAGCATGGCTTTCGTAGGGGGCTGTCTACTGAAGCGCTTGCGCTGACCTCGTTCAATAATAACAGATAAGATTGATAATATAGAAACTGTGATTTCCTTCTCTTTTGAGCTTACTCGCGCTTTTGACACTGTTGATAAAGGTTTTTTGGCTTTAAAATTAACTAGTTTTAGGATAAAGGGTAACTTGAATGACTGGATCATTTCTTTTATAACTAACAGCACATTTTCGGTGAGGATTGACTGTTCAAAGTCTGATCTTTTTGATCAAAATATAGGAACACCTGAGGGTAGTATCTTGGGCCCGTTAATTTTTCTTCTTTTCGTTAATGATTTGCCCGAACATATTTCCCAGGGTAGAGTATTTTTGTATGCCGATGATAACACAGTTGTTATCTCGGATATCCGGATATGGCTGCATTGACGGGTAAAGCCAATTTTATTCTGAAGGAATTTTCTTCGTGGTGTAGAAAAAACAAACTTATGGTTAATCAGGCGGAAACTGTCTGAATGGAAATAAAAACCGTACGCAAAACATCATGTGGTCTCATTTTTGATCGTGACAAGCTAGTCTTAAGCGACTCAATACATTTCTTAGGTGTCTCCATTGAGAGTGATTTAACCTGGAATCGGAAAATTTCTAAGGTGTGTTCAAAAATTGATAAGAAGTACGTTTTAAACTCTTTAAAGAATTATAAACTCTTAAAACCCTTCTAAGTGTTTACTATGCCTTTGTTTATTCTTCAGTTTCTTACAGTAATGTTGTATGGAGTCAGTCATCCGACATCAATGGAATATTTGTGGCTCAGACACGGGTTGTTATGATTATAATTGGTCTGTCATACTCAGCGTCGTATAGGGAAACTTTCCGCAAAAATAATATTCTTGCTACTCAATTTATTTACTAAAATTGTTGACTTATTTTCATAAGAACAAACATCTTTGTCGGTTTAATAGTTCTTACCATAACTGTGACCCTCGGAATATGTCTAATGTCTCGCTTTTAAAGCACAATTTAGAAACGTATAAAAAATCTCCTCTGTGCGTCGGTAGTCGTATTTTGGGTGTGTGCGAGTCTATGTCACTCAGGAGCGTGCGGTGAAATTCTAAGAAAGGGAAACAATTTTTAGAAACTTACCTATTTGTAATGTAATTCGATTCTTGGATCATTTTTTGCAAATTCGTCAAAGACATCATCATAAAAACGTCGATGCTCCGACATATTTTGGAGAAGTTTATTTTCAATGGACAACAGCGATATATGCGAAAGTCTCTCCTGCCCGGTTGAATTTCTCACAACATTTTTTGTACGTTTAAGTGTTGAAAAATCGCGTTCTACTGACGAATGTGTGGCAGGTATTGTCAATACTAATTCACACAATTTCGACACTTCGGTGTAGGCATCTTCCAGCTCCTTGTCTTTTAAACATTGCATTAGTTCCTTAGCGTTATTTTTTGCGCTAATGTCATCAGTTTCGTAAATCACTTTTAGTTCAGATCGCAGTAACACTCGGTCGAAGAACTGGCCATAATGAAGAAGAAGAGATTGAAACGCATCTTCTAAAAAAGTTTTTCCTTTAAATGCATCAAAATTGCAGAGCTCGAGGAATTTAAAATCATTTAAACCGTTAAATCTATAGTTTAATTGTTGCTTTTTTTCATAAAAGAGGCGTCTGGCGCACCTTGTCTGTTCGAAGACGCTTGGCTTGTGGCTCTACATTTAACGTCATCGTTTTCTCCCAAAATAGGTCAAAGGCATCTCCTTTTTGGCTTGACAT
This sequence comes from Kuschelorhynchus macadamiae, assembly GCA_030620095.1. Lineage (NCBI taxonomy): Eukaryota > Metazoa > Arthropoda > Insecta > Coleoptera > Curculionidae > Kuschelorhynchus > Kuschelorhynchus macadamiae. Next base: position 207,701 of record JAUTXW010000215.1, read on the forward strand.
AGACTTAATATCATCCACTTTTTTTAGGCAAAAAGCAATATCATTTGTTTTAGTTTGTAATATATTAAAAACATTGTCCGAGAATGGAAATATTTCTGAAAATATGTTCAACAAATAATTAAAATTAAAATTTCGTTTCAAACAGTCTAAAAACCCCCTCGAACTATTTATTGCTTCTGAGTCCCACGTTTCATTATTTTCTATTATATTCTCAAATAGTTCAATCAGTGATTCACGATTTTCAGATACTGTTAACACAAGTTTTCCATTATAGTTTCACCTAGTAGGAGCTGCTTTGGGCAATCGTTTGTGGACAATGGAGTCCAAAGCTTGTGTACGTTTTGTTGACTTAAAAAAAAAGCAGTCATGCCACTTAAAGTAACGAAAAATACTTTACACTCTTAAATGTGATTGATGGACTGGGATAAAACTAAATTTAATTTATGAGCAAAACAATGGACAAACACAGGACTTGGGAAAGTTTCCCGAACTTTAGCTTGCAGACCCCCTAATTGTTCTGCCATCACAGCAGCTCCATAATAGCTTTGAGCAACTAATTTTTTCTCTCCATTCATTTCTTTAGTAACGTTATAAACTAGGGTATATAATGCATGTGTTGTACGATTTTCGGACACATTCTTAAAACCTAAAAATCGCTCTTGAATACTTCCGTCTGTTTTAGCGTAGCGTATTACTATAGATAATTGGCTAAAATTAGCGATATCAGTTGTTTCGTCCAGAACAATAGCAATGAACCGCACCTCGCCAATCTCCTGCTTAATTCTTTTTAGAATAATGGTTGCAACAGATTCGACGTTCCGCGAAAAACGCTAGACTGCTATAAATGATTTTTTAAGCAATCATCATATTTAGCCATTAAACTAAGTAAATCTTGAAAATTTCCTCTATTTGAAGAAACCCTTGTTTCGTCATGACCTCTAAATCCCAATTCGTGCTCTCCGAGAAAATAAATAACATCGATAAGTCTTCTTAATATTTGCCTATTTTTATCGACTAGTTAATTGTGTTGGCTGTGACTAATTTCCAACTGTTTATTAAGGGCGTGTTGAACTCTGGTTGTGCCGAAGACTTTTTCTTTTATGACGGCCTTTTTACAGCTTTATGGAAATTGTTTAAATCGGAAAAACCAGTTTTATTCCAGAGACCTTTTTCATTTTCAAAAAGTAAACATGGCCAACAAAATAATTTACTTATATTTTCCCACCCTGTTAGCTATTTAAATTGGTCGTATTGTTTTTCTGGATAGAAATGTCTAATACAGTTTTTCATTTTTGTGGTTAAATTTTTCATAGGCGGTTTTGCCCTTCCTTTGGAAATTATTTGAAGCTTATCAGCGGAGTTTAATGTTAAAAATCCCTTTGTTATTAAGACACACACCACACATTCACACACACTCTTCTTACTAAATTCTCCAACATTTTCAGTGTTAGTAACGACAGCCGAAGTTGACGGTATTTGCATATCCACATCCGAATTATTGTTTTCCATATCGCACCATGCACGCCGCGACTTACGTATCACACAACACACGGATAGCCGTTCAAACAAAGAACCTACTCCAACGATAGCTTCCGCCACCACTTAAAGCACGCGACTGAAATGCAAAAATTGCAAACAGCTGGTGGAAAGTTCAATAACCTCTGGCTCGATTCACAGGAAATCAAACATACAGGACTTGGCTGCAGAGAAGCTAGCGGCCCGCATAGGTTCTATTCGATTTCTATTGTGGCTCGGTCGGAGTCAAGGCCGCATTTATTATGGGCTTGATAATTAAGATAATATTTTAGCATTTTTAATGTAAACTAAATTAATGGCTTCCTATTTCAAAAATTACATTTTAGAAGATGTTTTGTAATTTTTTTTTGGGGAAGCACTGCTTCCCTTGCTTCCTTGGACTGCACGCCCCTGATGTCACTGACGATCTGTCGAAGTGGTACATTGTTTTTGTGTATCTTGGCAAGACCGTAGCATCTGGGGATCTTGGAGCTGCCTGCCTCTAATGATTTCTTCTGCGCTGGTGATAAACTAGATGCGTTTATGAGATGGGAAATTCGTCTTTCTATTCTACTTGTAGGTTCTGCCTGCATTACCTTATAGGTGTGGTTGTCTAAAACTTGAGTTACCTTTTCCACGTATTCAGTTCTGTCCACGACGACAGTAGCGTTGCTTTTACCTGATGGAAGGACCAGTAATCGAGGATACAATGTCTTTCACGGGAATGCTTTTTGGTACGAAATGTTGGCCTTTGGAGAGGAGACGGAATGTTCTGCTCTGGTTAATGGTTTTGACAAGTTGGTAACTGTAATCTTCGGAGGATTCACTGGATTTTTTCTGTTCAGGAGTGCTTTGAACATCTTTTGTTGCTTAAATGTTACTTCTTGATTGATTGATTTTTTCTGCCTGTGCATTGTTGATGTTGTCCAAACTTGTAAATATGATTTATATTTGAAATAGAGCTACAGGTTACCATCTACATCACGCGTGTTATTCTTGCCTCCATTTTGAATTAAAACGTCGTTATGATCGCCTCTCAAACACAACCTACTCCAATGCCAAATAATATCTTACATAAACCAGTATCATTATCACCAAAAAGAAAATGTTTGGATGTTTAGTTAAAATATTTTCAAATTCAAATTTGCTGTCATTTTTTATATTCAAGTTCAACGCTTTGCTTAAAGAACTCATAAAAATCTGTCGTTACTCTTCTTGAATACATAAATATTAATCAATTTAATTGAGAAAAACTCAATTAAACTGATTAATATTTATCTCCATATCTACAACTGCATGTAAAACATACTATAGGTTCACTGCAGAATATTCGTGCGTCGTTGGCCTGAAATTCAGTATACAATATCAATATAAGAGATCACTTTCTTTGGAACCTGTATATAGTTCTTGCTGTCAGACTGGTTTACTTTAGGAATGGATACTGGTCTAGATCGAGAAAAATGAAAATTTCACTTAAAATGAAATGTTGCTTTGGGTTACTTAAGCTTCTAATCAAATTTTCATGTCGCACATTCCTTGACGTAATAGCATACTTCAAAGAGTATAAATGTTAGCCAGTGTTGTTGACTTCCTCATAGTACTAAGGTACACTTTTCTTTCGGTAATTAATAATTGACAATTAAAATTTTAATTGTTAATTGCAATTAACAACTATTCGGCCTTCAAACCATTGAATTTAGAAGAAAGAAGGTGCTTCTGGTTTTTTTATACAAATTGGTTAATAAGGGGATTAATTCTGAAGTGTTCCTAATAGGAGAACAAGACAATCACAGCTGTTTGTTGAAAGATACTACCGAACAAATTATGAGTTTAGTGCATTTGTTGACCGACTAGTTTACAGTTATAATCGTCACTTCTCAGAATATGACATTTTCAGACTTTTTAGCACTTTGCAGCTAAAGAGGCAGTTAACCGGATTGGTTTTGTGACATTTTTGGCCCGTATTGATGTGAGTTATGTAGTTTTAATATTATTCATGTATAGTGCATGACACGAAAGAAAACCGGGCGGTCTTTAAAATAAAGGTTCATAGTCTTAAGCAAGCGTAAAAGTAAAATTTATGTACGCAAACAAATGTTGTGTTATTTTATTTGTTGTAATAGTTTGCCGCTTCACCTATAAAGTGCGCCAGCTAAGTGGTACAGAAAATTAATTGAGGATTTAGTAAATATCGCACTGGTACACTGCCTAGAGCAGGGGTGCTCAAACGGTCGATCGCGATCTACCAGTCGGTCGCGAGTACTTTTTGAGTAGATCTCGAGAAGAAAATTTTTTTTAATAAGTAGGTACTTAACTAAACTACAAAAATGTATTACGTAATAAAATAACACTCTGCTAGCGGCAAAAGGCGGCTTTATCAAAGGAACGCGCGGCACTTGTCAAAGAAAAGCCGCATTTGTTATTCTTGCTTTTTTCGTTCACGCCGATATAAATGTTGCGCCTGCAGGAATTGGAGTCATTCTGAATTGCAACTTGAAGGCAATACTACGTCGATACAAAGTTTATTATTAAATAGTACAAAATGAGTGCAGCGAAGAAATCTAAAACGTATCATTTTAATAACGATTGGGAGGAAGAATTTTTGTTTTGTATGGTGAAGGATAAGTGCATTTGTCTTATTTGTCGTGCGTCAGTTGCAATACCTAAGCGTGGTAACTTAGTTCATAAAAACTATGAAAAGGATTTTCCGCTACAGAGTGAATTAAGAAAACGAAAAGTACGTGATTTGATATCTTGTTTGAAAAAAGAACAAACCATGTTCACAAGACCAGCCAAACAATCAAAAGCTGCTACGAACGCGTCATTTAAAATATCTCATATATTGGCGAAACACAAGAAACCATTCGAAGATGGATCGGTTGTGAAGGAAGCATTTATTGAAGCGGGTGAGACTTTATTTGGAGATTTTAAAAATAAAATAGAAATCATGTCTGCTATTAGAGAACTTCGGTTATCTTGTCCGGCTGTCACAATGCGTATTGAAGTCATGAGTCAAGACATGGCAGATAAACTGAAACATGATATTATGGAATGTACACACTTTTCTTTACAGTTCGACGAATCCACCGATATGACAGACACTGCCCTGCTGTGTATTTTTATTCGGATGGTATTCAATGACATGTTGGCTAAAGAAGAATTTTTGACAATCATTCCTCTGAAGGAGAAGACCCGTTGCGAAGATATATATGACGTTTTCTTCAATTTTGTAAAAAACTACAAGCTACCAATATATAAATTAGTGTGCATTACAACCGATGGGGCACCAGCAATGACTGGAAACAAAAATGGTTTTGTGGCATTGTGTCGAGATAATGAAGATTTTCCTTCATTTTTTTCAACCCATTGCATTATACATCAACAAGTTTTGTGTTCAAAAGTTTTAAACACTGGGGAAATCATGGGCATTGCAACAAAAATTGTGAATTTCATCCGTGCACGTAGCTTGCAACGGCGGCTCTTTAAGTTGCATTTGGAAGATAGGGAGTCAGCTGAACACACTGATTTAGTTCTTCACACAAACGTCAGGTGGTTGAGTCGCGGAAAATTGCTAGAAAGGTTTCAAGAATTATTGCCCGAAATAACAGCTTTTCTATACGAAAGAGGTGATGACACTCAGATGTTGAAAAACGAAAAATAGCTGACTGATGGCATTTTTGACTGACATCACAATGAACTTAAACACCATTAACTTGGAGCTTCAAGGTAAAGGAAAAACTGTTATTGAGATAATTAGCGCAGTAAACGCATTTAAAAGTAAATTGCAACTTATGATAGATCAACTGAAAAGAAAGGATGTGAAACATTTTCCGTCTTTGAAGATAAATATCCGAATCTAAGGCAAATCGCCCTTCAACTGACAGCAATGTTTGGGTCAACTTACTTATGCGAGTCTGCATTTTCTGAAATGAAGATAATTAAGTCAAAATATCGCAATCGACTAACTGACGATCATATGTCATCATGCTTGCGATTAGCACTCAGTGGTTACGTACCATCTTATGAAAAGTATGCTGAGGACATTCAGTGCCACGCTTCAACATCCAAAGTCACTCCTTAGTTAAGTTTAACACCATATGTAACTCTTTTGTTTTGTAACAACCAATAAACTTGCAATTTTGAATAACTAGGAGTTTTTTCATTGATATTGTAGAAAAGAACTTAACTAAACCTAACCCAAACCTTGACTAAAATAATGTATATTGTGCGGAAAGCTAATATCTATATATGCTACGATACACCCTACCTAGGTAGGTAGGGTGTATGTATCTTGTATGTACGACAACCCTGCATCACACATACTTGCAGCCTCTCAGAGTCTATCGTAAGTAGTCTAAAAATATTGAGGTAGATCGCCACCAGTTCAAGTTTGAGCACCCCTGGCCTAGAGTCTCCAAGCACTTGTCGCTAGAAGGTTCAAGCTATTTCCAGTGGCGCCTATACATTTCGAGCATTTGTTTTCATTTCTATATAAATGTGTTGCGTTGAATTCAAATTATTATTTCGAAGTAACGACGGCGAGCAAAAGAGGAAAAACAAATCGAAGCGGTGCACGTGAAGTTAGTGCAAGCGTTATAGAGGCCTGTACTAGAGAAGCTGAAAATAATAGTTTGAGTATTCCAATTCAAAATCGAACAGAACGCGCTCCATTTTACACTGGTGTTTCGGAAAGTAGTGTAAGAAAAATTCAATGAGAACATAGTGATCGCTCATGTTCTACTTCACCTTTAAAATCTCCTGGTAAAAAAAGACCCCGATTATCATACAAAGATAAAATTGACGATGGTGATTTTCAAGTAATTCGACGAACAATAGAGGATTTTTATATAAACTTATATATTTATATATATTTTTCACTGGCGGGTGAAATATATATCAACTGTAAGGCAATATAGGTAAGAAGCACGCAATACCTGGGTAGATAATGATATAACAGTGAACAAATGCTGGTAAAGTGAAAGTGTTACAGGTGTTGTTCAGGGAATCCGCTCTAGTAGTCGCTTTATTATAGCTCATGCTGGTTCAGAAGCCGGATTTGTTCCAGGTGCTGCTTTAGTTTTTCGCTCGGGACTAACAACTGGAGACTATCATGGACAGATGAATAGAGATAGTTTTGAAAAGTGGTTGTTCGAGAAGCATCTACCTAACATTCCTCCCAATTCAGTCGTGGTAATGGATAATGCGTCTTATCATTCTCACGTAGAAGATAAAGTGCCAACTAAATATTCTTTAAAAGCTCATATGATATTGTGGCTTATATCAAACAATCTTATATGTGATCCAACATGGAGAAATTATCAATTATATGAAGTAATATCAGCCAACAAGCCTAGAGAAAAAAAGTACAAAATTGACGGTCTTTTACATAACCACGGTCATACACCTTTAAAACTGCCTCCATACATGTGCGACCTCAACCCTATTGAACTTGCATGGGCAGGGGTAAAAAAATATATTCGAGAGCGCAACACCGGTGAACTTTCAATTAAAGATTTAAATAAAATAACATTAGAAGCGATTGACTCAGTATCGGCTGAAAATTTGAAATCGTATGTTAAACATGTTCGTTCTATTGAAGATAAATACTGGGAAGAAGATGGCAAAATTCAAACGGCTATTGACGATTTAGTTATCACACTGGGATCTTCAAGTAGTGACGACGAAACCTCATCATTTTTCAGAGGAAGACAACGATTTAGAAGGAATCGAACCATTAGAATCACAGCCGTCAACCTCAAAAATGGCTTAGTTTTTTTTTCATATATTTTGTAAAATTGTTCATAAAGTAGCTGTCAATAAAGTGCTTCAAAATAATTAATTTTCTGTTCAAAAAATATCCAATATTGCAATTAATATTTGAAAAACTACAGAACTTATATTTTTCCAAAATTAACACATCAATGTAGTAGTAGTAGGGGAGCCAGCACTGATTCCAGTGAACAAGATTTATCAAAAGTTTGACTTATGCAGTCCGACTTTGGGCTATTGGGTATGCCGTTTGTCTCCGTCTGTCATATTACTTTGTATAGGGGGCGTCATTGTGAAGGACTATACAGGGCTTTTCCTAATTGCGTGCTAATATTAAAGGTGGGTGATTCTTGGACCTTTTTAAGAAAAAAGTTTTATCTGAACCTAAGTCTTAAGTTTGGAGATACAGGATTTAAAAAAAAAACGTTATTTTTAAATCCTAATTCTGATGCTATTATAGATAAATAACTGTGTGAAATTTGATACAGGTCTTTTATGCATAAAGGAGCATTTTTTATTAACAATCAATTTTTGAAATTTCTAATAGTTGCGTGCATATGTAATTAATCTGGGTAAATCCGTATGCTTATTAATGCATAGAAGACTTGTATCAAATTTCATGCAGTTATCTACAATAGCACCAGAATTGTGATGAAAAAAAATGTTTTCTTTTTAAACTTTACCATCCTGTATCTCAAAAGTTAAGACTTTTAGGACATAAAAACACTCCCTTTAACATCAGCACGCAATTAGGAAACGCCCTGTATAGTACTTCACAATGACGGCCCCTGTATAAAGTAATATGACAAACGGAGACAGACGGTCACTTTTGGCATACCCGAGTAGCCCAAAGTCGAACTGCATAAATTAAAATTTTGATAAATCTCGTTCACTGGATCTGATGCTGGCTGCCCTTGTAAAATCTGGACTTGTAAATCGTGTATCACTATACTGGGTGGTCCAATAATAGTGGACATAGGCAGTAGCCCGGGACCTGTTAATGACAGAACTCAAGAAAAAATATATTTATAGGTAAATCGATCAAGAAAAATTAAAATTAAATCATTGTAAAATTCGAAAGTCCGCCGTTTTTGCAACACAAAAGAAATAAAGAAGTGCGGTACACGAAAGAAAACAGACAAATATAGATAAAGGTTCATTAAGCATAGTTAAATTTTTTAGTTATCTGAAGTGCGTATAGTCAAAAAGGAGTGCCATATTATTTAAAGAACGACGGGACACCACTGGTTTAAAGAGATTTCTTGGCCGACCTTCCTAAACCGATTGACTGGTTTTCTTTCGTGTCCCGCACTTTATTATTTTACTTCAGAAATTGAAAATCTTTTTCCCTGTTTGTAATTTCTGTTTGCTGATCTGACATATTTTTTCTAGTGTTATTGACTTTATTATTTATTTATTCGACGTTATTTGCTAATTCGTACCATTTGGAATGTTTATCGTTTTGTAATGTACGTTTCTTAAGGGCCACTTGTCCGATGAGTGCATCGGTTACATCCTTATAATTTAAAAAAAAAATAGGTTTTATATACTAAGTGTTAAGCGTGAGGTATAGAATACCTACTTACATATAATTGTAAAAAACATCACGTTCTACCCATTTTAGTTTTATCAAACTACTAAAAATTGTTTAAAACTAAGTTATTCTATTGCTTCAAATTGAGTTTTTTTGTACTAAAATTGGTGGAACGTTGTTTTTACGTTATATTAATTAGGCGATGGCAGTCCATTTAAGTAAGCATAGTACTAAAGCATAGACATTTAATTAATAAGAGTTTTTCCCTGCAATATTCGCTCACCATTGAGAAAAGAAGAGTTCTTGGTGGAATTTCAAAAAACTTAGATTTTGCGCTTAATAATATAATAAGTAAGAATTAAATAAAATATATTGTTTTTAGTTTTAATTCTTTAATTATTATTTAAGTTCTCAGTAACCAAGAAGTATTAAAAAATATTAATTTTGAGATTAAAATTAAAATGTCAAGTTTAAATACTTCATGTTTCCAGTATTTTGACAGAAATAGAATATCATCCCCTGGAGGGTGAATATTTCCGGAAATATTTTGGGTTGCCATGGCGATGATTCAAAATAAAAACTTTTTAATGGTTAGGGATTTAACTTCTGACTTGGCTTTAATCCATTATAAAATGCGCAAGGGAAATACTGTATAAAATATCTGATAACTTTTTATTTCATTATTTATTACGGACTCATTATTCTGCTTAAAAACCTTGACTTTTTTACGTCAAACAGAGTCAGTCGTTAGAACTGGGCCATTTTAATTAGAAGCCAATGAATTTCGATAAAGTTCGTACACAAATCAGTGGCTGAGGCTGTGACGTTGTCTTGCTCAACGTAAAACAATTTGAACACCATTAATTTCAGCGTTCAGCCAAACAAATTGTGTTCGGTATGGTTTCTTCTTAAACTGGTTTTTGTATACGGTGCAGAGTCGGGTCTTTCTATGGTTTCCAAAATTGGAATTTGCGTCGCTTGTTTCTCCGCAGCAGCGCGCGGACTTTCACTTTCTTTTTTATTACGGTGTTGGCGGTTTTAAAAACATCTCGCGGAATAAAAGTTTAAGCAACAAAGCCACCGGAGCGTAACAAGCCAAGGTACTGTTTTATTATTAAACTGGGCGTCAATTGAACTAGAGGGCCCAGTGTTTTTCAAAATTAAAATGCTCACAATTTTCAATTTTAAAAAAAATTGCAGTAAAGCTTCCAATCATACAACCCAAATCAAGCAGGGGCGTGCAGTCTGTTGTGATTCCATTAATTTTATTACCTTAATACTTAATTAGCATTGCATATATATTTTTAATTAAACAAAATTTATTATTTCCATACAAAACGCCAGTCGATATTTTTAAGTACAATAAAACTAAGGAAGTTTGTTTAGACCTTGTCCACCCAAGATGTTAGACAGATTTTATTATGAGTATCATAAAATTTAGTATACTTTTAGATCTTGTATAAACAGTGAAATAGAATTATTTAAAAATACCATAATTCACACATAATAAAACCTTGGTTTCAAGAAATGTTTTGGCAATCATAAATAAATAAACTAGGCTATTAGACCCTTTGGGAATTATGTTGTTTTGTCGAAATTACAGAGTAACGGAGCCGACAAAGGGCCCCTCTTAGATTTAACCATTATACCTAAGTTAGTTTATGAATTGCAAAGAAGTGGACGAACAGAATTCTACGGGTTTCTGCCCAGTACAGACACTTCTTTGCTCTTCCCCTATTTACTTAGTTTTTGTTATATTGTTGTACTTAAGTTTTCAATATAAGTGTTATTCTTTTTTTTTTTAATTAAAGTCGTGTTTTAATAACAAAGAATCCCAGTGTCTTAACAGCACTATTACCCTCAGCCATTACAATTGGCGGCAATCGGCGAGATTAGAAATATTAAACCATTACAAGTCCATGGATGCAAGGGAAGCATTGCTTCCCCAAAAAAAATTACAAAACATCTTCAAAAACGTAATTTTTGAAATAGTAAACCATTGATTTAGTTTATATTAGAAATTCTAAAATATTATCTTAATTATCAAGCCCATAATAAATGCGGCCTTGACTCCGACCCAGCCACAATAGAATATCGAATAGAACCTATGCGGGCTGCTAGCTTCTCTGCAGCTAAGTCCTGTATGCTTGATTTCCTGTGAATCGAGCCAGAGGTTATTAAACTTTCCACCGGCTGTTTGCAATTTTTACATTTCATTCGCGTGTATTAAGTGGTGGCGGAAGCTATCGTTGGAATAGGTTCTTTGTTTGAACGGCTATCCGTGTATTGTGTGATACGTACGTCACGTCGTGCATGATGCGATATGGAAAACAATAATACGGACGTGGATATGCAAATACCGTCAACTTCGGCTGTCGGTAATAACGTTGAAAATGTTGGAGAATTTAGTAATAAGAGTGTGTGTGAATGTGTGGTGTATGTCTTAATAATAAAGGGATTTTCAACAATAAACTTCGCTGATAAGCTTCAAATAATTTCCAAAGAAAGGGCAAAACCTCCTATGAAAAATTTAACCACAAAAATGAAAAACTGTATTAGACATTTTTATCCGGAAAAACAATACGAACAATTTAAATGGCTAACAGGGTGTAAAAATATAAGTACATTTATTTGTTGGCCATGTTTACTGTTTGAAAATGAAAAAGGTCTTGAAGGTCTTGTCTAAAAAAAAAAGTCTTCGGCAAAACCAGAATTGAACACGCCCTTAACAAACAGTTGGAAATTAGTCACTGCCAACACAATGAACTAGTCGATAAAAATAGGCAAATATTAAGAAGACTTATCGCTGTTGTTTGTTTTCTCGGACAGCACGAATTGGGATTTAGAGGTCATGACGAAACAAGGGTTTCTTCAAATAGAGGAAATTTTCAAGATTTACTTAGTTTAATGGCTAGATATGATGATTGCTTAAAAAATCATTTAGAGCAGTCTAGCGTTTTTCGCGGAACGTCGAATCGAATCCAGAATGATTTAATTTCCGCTGTTGCAACCATTATTCTAAAAAGAATGAAGCAGGAGATTGGCGAGGCGCGGTTCATTGCTATTGTTCTGGACGAAACAACTGATATCATTAATTTTAGCCAATTATGTATAGTAATACGATACGTTAAAACAGACGGAAGTATTCAAGAGCGATTTTTAGGTTTTAGGAATGTGTCTGAAAATCTACAGCAGATGCATTATATACCGTAGTTTATAACGTTACTAAAAAATTAATGGAGAGAAAAAATTAGTTGCTCAAAGCTACGATGGAGATGCAGTGATGGCAGGACAATTAGGGGGTCTACAAGCTAAAGTTCGAGAAACTTTCCCAAGTGTTGTGTTTGTTTATTGTTTTGCTTGTAAATTAAATTTAGTTTTATCCCAGTCCATCAATCACATTAAAGGGTGTAAAGTATTTTTCGTTACTTTAAGTAGCATGGCTGCTTTTTTTTCCAAGTCAACAAAATGTACACAAGCTTTGGACTCCATTCTCCACAAACGATTGCCCAAAGTAGCTCCTACTAGGTGGAACTATAATGGAAGACTTGTGTTAACAGTATCTGAAAATCGTGAATCACTGATTGAACTATTTTAGAATATAAGAATATAAGAAATAACGAAACGTGGAACTCAGAAGCAATAAATAGTTCGAGGGAGTTTTTGGACTGTTTGAAACGAGATTTTAATTTAAAAAATTTAATTATTTGTTGAACATATTTTCAGAAATAATTCCATTCTCGGACAATGATTTTTATATATTACAAACTAAAACAAATGATATTGCTTTTTGCCTAAAAAAAGTCGATGAGATTTTAAGTCCATGTTAAGCCAAGAAAGAGATGACCTTGACCTATTTTGGGAGAAAACGATGACGTTAAATTTAGAGCCACAAGCCAAGCGTCTTCGAACAGACAAGGTGGGAGATCTTCAAACATCATACATCATCAAATTCAGCAACAAATAAACTATAGATTTAACGGTTTAAATGATTTTAAATTCCTCGAGCACTGCAATTTTGATGCATTTAAAGGAAAAACTTTTCCAGAAGATGCGTTTAAATCTCTTATTCTTCATTATGGCCAGTTCTTCGAGCGAGTGTTACTGCGATCTGAACTAAAAGTGATTTACGAAACTGATGACGTTAGCGCAAAAAATAACTCTAAAGAACTAATGCAATTTTTAAAAGACAAGGAGCTTGAAGATGCCTACACCAAAGTGTCGAAATTGTGTGAATTAGTATTGAATACTTGCCACAAGTTCATCAGTAGAACGCAATTTTTCAACACTTAAACTTATAAAAAATTTCGTGAGAAATTCAACGGGGCAGGAGAGACTTTCGCATACATCGCTGTTGTCCATTGAAAATAAACTTCTCCAAAATATGTCGGAGCATCGACGTTTTTATGATGACGTCATTGACGAATTTGCAAAAAATGATTGAAGAATCGAATTACATTACAAATAGGTAATTTTCTAAAAATTGCTTCCTCCTATGGCGCGAATAGACAGACTGACAGACAAACGGACAGACAGACGGAATTGATAAAACATGTTTCTCGTCATCTAGGGACCCAGAAACGTAAAGATTTGAAAAAATCTCGGAGAGTGTTTTTTTCACGATATCACAATACTTCCCTTTTACGGGGGAAGTAAAAATCTGAAAATTCGATTAGAAAATTGAACATTTTAAGGAAATTTTCTGAATATTGTTTTGAAACGTGTTTGGGATTTTGTCAATATCTTGGCCAACAATAATTATTTTGTAAATTCTGTGACATTATTGACGCTAATGGCTAGTATTATTGCAAGGTAAACTTCCAGTTTATGTACACGGAGTGATAGGTATATTTAAATTAACCAGACATTTTCAGAGAGGCACGAAAGTTGGTAAGTTTGCCAACCAACTAAAAAGAGTTAGCTTAGTATATTTATGCAGGAACGTATTACCACGAATTATAAAATTTATAGTATTACTTCGAAGTTTTGGATTTTTTTTGCTGTGGCTTGCTTAGTTGGCAAAATATCCTCAATGGAAAAAAAGTCTACTAATGAAAATTCACTGTGACTTAAAACTAACTTTATGAAGTGCAAATGAAGCAAGAAAATGTCGCAAAAAATTTTGTTGTTGGGTGGAATATTTTTTTACGACTTACCTAAATTTGGTATACTAAATCAATTCTCCTATCCTTCATAGCAGCAAATTTATTTATAACATCCTCATAAAATGGATGAGTTGCCCTAATCTCCTCCAGAAATTCCTTTTGAATTGAAATATTGCCAAGAGAAGTAAGTCTTTCTTGAAATATTGTATTTCTTAAATAAGTTTTAACCCGTTTGAGACAAGAAAAACTTCTTTCCACTGAAGCAGTTGTCGACGGTATTGTCAAAATAAGGGAAAACACTTTATATGCTTTGGTTAAAATATTTTTATTTTCATTAATTTTGTTCACTTGCTCTTGCAGCGATATATTCCAATTACTCTCATTGGCAAAAATAAGACCAAGCTCATTTTTAAGTCGTTGACGTTTTGAAAATATCTCCCCATATAACTGTAACAAATTTTCAAACGGGCCAGTCGAAAAATTTAAACTATATTCGGAAAATTTAGCAGAATCTGCCAAACATAAAAATGTAAGATTTTCACAATATTGAAAGCTTAGTGTCATTTCCATTAAAATATGGTCCAATATTCCATAAAAAAGGGTTCTATACTTAGCCCTAATTTCTTCAGGTGAAAGCTCAGCAAACTCACGTTTGTAATGATTTATTTCTGTAATAAAATTGGCTTTATCAAACATGGTATTAAAAAAATGTTCATTATTTTTACAGAGCGCCTCACGACAGTGTTTTATATTGGATATGCAAAAATGAATGTCATGCGGTTTTTTTTGAAGAATGCAAATAGCATGTCCATGATTGAAAAAATGTCATTAAACACTAATACCAGAAACGTGAATTCAAAATCGTTCATCTCACCTAAAAATCCTTTTGCAAGCCGGATTGATTTTTCATTAGATTTGTCACAGTTTGTAATAAATTCAAACACGTCTTTTAATTTGTTCCAGTCTTGAACAATCACATGTACTAACTTCGAATTTGAAGACTAACGAGTTTCTGTAATTGTTGGTATACGTTTCGTAGATGCAGATGTAAGAGCATACATTCGTTTAGCTGAGTGATGAAACAATGAGGGAATACCACTAAGACTTGCAAAGAAAATTCGACATTTAGAAATATTTTTAAACTTTGCTGCATCATAAGGTCAAGACGATGCGCAAGGCAATGGACAAATACAGCCTGCGGCGCTTTTTCTTTTTTTTTGAAGGCCATTTAAATAGCCAGACATCACACTTGCGCCATCGTAACATTGCCCTATTAATTTATGTTTATAGTCAAATTGGTCCAAAATTTGATCCAATAAAGAATATGAATTCTCCGACGTTCTATCGGAGCTGACATTATAAAATCCTAAGAATCTCTCGACTACTGAACCTTCTGAATTAACGTATCTTAAAATTATGGAGCACTGAGAGGTTTGCGTAATATCAGTGGTGTCATCCACTTGCACAGAAAAACAATGTGTGTTCATTATTTTATTTTTTACATGATCATTTAAATAATCAGAAATATATTCAATTATTTCGTTTTGAATAGTTCTCGAGTCACCAGTAAAAACATTTTTAATTTTTTCGTGATGATCTTTTAGTTCTTGGGAACTTCTCGATATTAATAAACTTAAATGCTTTTTAAAATTCCCCCTATTTATTGACTCGCTGCTCTCGTCATGGCCGCAAAAGACTAACTCTTGTTTTGCAAGGTACAAAACTGCGTCAATTACCAAGCACATAAATAGTCTATTTAATCGGACGTTTTCGTTAAAATGTATTTTATATAGTTTAGCATTTTCTTTTAAAGTGTCAGCTATAGTGCTTTGATTTTTTACAACTGTTTTTAGCATTAATTCGCATTTTAAATGCTCCGCCGAGTCTTCATGTTTATATATTTAACATACCTGCAAATCCTTCCTTCTTCCACACTGAATATTTATTGGAAACTAGTAAACAAGGCCAGCAAAAAAATGTTTGTAATATTTTACTACTACATAAGCATTTGTACGCCGAAAACCAGGGTGACGATTAAAACTGTGATCTTGTTCCTTCCATCGATTAAATGGAGTTTCCAACAAAATGCAAACCACATCCGTGATCGGATTCATCAATAATGTAAATTAATAAACCTGACACCAAACAAAGTTGTAACAACACCATAAATAAATATAACACAAAACAGTCAAGTAAACCGGTTGCAGCGAAATTGCCAAAATAAAAGTAAACAATCACCCCAAACTGAACGACACGTGGGTGTAGTGTACTGCGTTAGCAATTCACCGGGAGCGTTGTATGGCGCTAGTTAATATTATTCTTCGATGTGCTCGACGTCATCGCGAACGCGTTGTCATGGCAACGTAGTAGGAAAATTGTAAACTAAACATAGGACCATGCGCCACTGTTATAGTTGTTATAATAAAGTTCGATTGAAAGTTTTAAAAACACACGCCGCCAACGGTCAAGTAAGATATTTATTCGAGATGTACAGTTTATTTTTTGCCAATTAGGTGAATAAATGAATGTAAAAACTTAAATTTTAGGAGATTTATAATAAACATATTTAGATGTTTGCTTGTTTATTTTTCCTGGTGAAGTAGCACTTCACCTACTTCACCTGAATAGCCGCCACTGCTTCAACTTGATTTTAATATATAAACTATAACGAAGAAACGCTTCTAAACCACAAGAAAAGTTATTTAAAAGATAAAGGTACAGGATTTTTCCGTATATTTAGACAGCGTCTACTGCATTTATTATAAGAGATAGAAAAAGACCTTAAATATGAAAGTTGTAAAGATTGTCCTTAACCGCCAGGACTCGTTATCAAAAAAACAAATGTATATTGGAAATTAACGAAATAAGCATCAACTGTTACTTAAGTGAATTATCCTGTATAATATATGTCCGTCAAATGTGTCTCTTCTTGCATATTATCAATATACTAGGTTTGAAACCTTTATATCTAAAGAGATAGAGGAATTTGGGAAAAACTCTGAAATAAGCAGGAAGTTTGTGAAAGAGAGAAACAATCAGTGGAGTCGATAGGAATACAATTTTCAAGATATAGACAATCCAGCTTTCAAAAATTGTTAATTTTTACCAATTGATTTTCAAATTTGGAAATTGCAAGAATTTCAATTGTATGGAAACAAAACTAGACGTGGGAGTTCAACTGACGCTCAGGTTATAACTCAAATTAAAAGATTAATGTTATTTTTATTACCTTTCTGTTTTTACAGTAAACCGAACGACTCTATTGTTGATATGGGCTTACCGAATTAGTTACCAGATAATAACATTGTTTTTTGGTTGCAATAGGAAACGATTCGAACAATGTGTATAGACATTGTTTTTAAACAGAATTGCTTTGGCTGTTATTTGCAATGCATGAATGGAATAGGCGAGTCATTTTTAGACAAGATACTCGAAAGTGCGCAGATTTTATAGTGTATTTGGAATTACCTTGAAATATTTTATTTTATAGAATTGTGTTGTGTGTCTGTTTAATCCTTCGAAACTTTGATGGTTACTGTATAAATCATTTTTACTTGCCTCGTAAAGGTATTGTAATCCTAAATAATCAGCTTGAAAAATTAAGGATCATAATATTTTAGTAAAAATCCAAAATACGGCGAAACAAAATGGCGGCCCAGTGAAATGTAAAAAAAATTATTACTAAAAAACTACCTATCTAATTTATCTCAAATTTTGCAAAAATCAAGTTTTATGTAGGAATCGACTGGTAAAGCTTTGGTATGAATCCAAGATGGTGGAATAAAATGGCAGCTAAATAAAATATTTGAAAATTCAGCCAGACAAAACTATTTAATGGACTCAATTTCAGTTTGTGTATAGTATATATAACAAATTGTGGTATAGAGAGAGTAAAACTGTTGCAATATTTCAAGATGGCGAATAATATAATGAATATAAGTATTTGTAATCGTGAAAAAAATCACCCCGTCATGTTTTAAATATTTCGAGGTTTTAGTGTCCCTAGAAGCGAAAAAATATGTATTATCAATTTTGTCGGAGCATTTGTCTGTCAGCTAGCGGAATTGCTTAAAAATTAATCATCTAATTTTAGTCAAAAATTAAGGGTCATATGAGGATGACCTGGTAATAATTCGGCAAAAAACCAATGTACTGGAACAGATAGCGGCCTAGTAAAACGTTACAAAATTTATTACTAAATAAACTAATTATCCAATTTCCTCAAATTTCACACAAAGATCAAGTGTTAACAATTTGGTATGAATATAAGACAGACAAACAAAATGGCGGCCTAATAAAATATAAAAAAAAATCGGCTTGAAAAATAATCTACTTATTAGATTAATTTCAAATTTTGTACAAGCAAGGTGTGATATTGAGATAAACTGGTAAAACTTCTACAAGTATAGTATTTTTCAAGTTATAAGAAAGTGACTTAGCCACCTAAATCATAAACATAATTCGATGAGACCCGAAATAAATAGTTAATGGCTGACCATTGTGCAGAGTCGCACTTACTTAATTGTATAGTATGCTTATTGGGTATAAACATTAACAGTTACGAAAAAATTGAATTTTATTTTTATATATAAATACATAATGTGTCAAAATCACAGGGTTATTCACGCAACCCGTTCATTAAAAGTTTTTGATGATTCCATTTAGATAGAAATTTCAAATTTTGGGATTAAGGTAAGGTCAAAGGGTACTTCTTTTTTGAAATATTTTCAACTTCCTGTCACTTCCGGTTTAACCGGAAGTTGGTATCAACTTGCTTATTTTAAATGGAGCACCCTGTATTTTATGATATTTTTGGATTCTACGGAAAATTTAATGCTATCTTATGTGGCATGTCCTATACCTAGGTTCAAGCGTTCTTAGGATACTTGACCTTGAACCAAAAATGAGCCTTCGGGGTACCAATTTTGAAAATCTCATATTTTTGTAAGTTTTGAAGACATAATCTTCATATTTTGCAGACGATGGGTAAATAATCTTCGGTTTCTATTTTTTTTATTGACTTGTCTATTTTTATACAGAGTGTCCTAAATTCAGCGGCAAACATTCACATTTTCAAAGCCGCTAAAGTCCGTTTTTTAAATGGGACACCCTATAACTTTATGCACTATCAAATGTAGAATTTAATTTTCTATCGAACTGTATTAAGGTTCCCTATACCTATTCGTAACCATTTTCGAAATAATCAGGTTTTTATTAAACTATCATATGTATTTGCTAAATGCTTACACCTTCCCGTAGTAAGCCATGGAAAAACAATTTTTGGGCTTTTTTATTCAACATGGCAGCTGATTTGAAACTTTTAAATTAAAATAAAATAACACTCAAAAGCTGGTATTCTCAATTTATTTTATATTCGCGGAGAATGTTACAAAATATTGGAGAGAACGTGTCGTTTTTAATGAAAAACATCCTCATTTATCGCCAATGAACAAGAGAAATTGAAGAGGATTGAAACGAAATTTTTTCGTTTCGGAAAAGTTAAAGTTATAAAAAATGTAATAAATTATTTACATTATTTTTAACCATATCTACTAAGTTCGAGACTGTTCTAAACTTGTTTTAGTGAACTTAAAAATTATAGCAATCTAACAATCAACAATAAATAAATAAAATAATAAAATTGAATTATAACAAATATTCTATATGCTCTCCGTTCATTTGAAGACACATTTCAATTCTTCTTTGCACAGTTGCTGTGGCCCGTTGAATTTGTCCGTTTTCTAATTCGGCAAAAGCTGTTCGTATTCTGTCCAGTAAATCTTGTTGGTTATTTACTGGGGAAGCATAGACTTTACCTTTGATAAATCCCTATAAATAAAAGTCTAGGGGTGTTAAATCAGGCGATCGCGGGGGCCATCTCCAAGGGCCATTGGGACCAATCCAGCGATCTTCAAAAATTCGAGATAATTGGAGATAAACTGCAGCGGAATTATGTGCTGGTGCCCCATCTAATTGATACCAATAATTTTGCAGCTCACCAATAGGAATTTCTTCTATAAATTCAGAAACCGTCCCTCCTAGAATATCCAAATACTTATTACTGTTTAAATTGTCTTCATAAATACAGTACCGCACCTGATCATTTAATACTATACCGAAAACATTGGAGCTAAACCTCTCTTGAGAACGCGTTTCGCGTAAAGCGTGCGGATTTTCTGCTGCCCAGAAATGTTCGTTTCTTTTGTTTGTTATTCCTTCTCTAGAAAATTTCGCTTCATCGGTCCAAAATATTTTTGAAAGGAATTGAGGGTCCTCTTGAATTTTCAAAAACATGAATTCGCAAAATTCTACTCGTCGGACGTCATCACCAGGTCTCAAGGCTTGCACGTTTTGGAAGGAATAAGGGTGCATATGATGTTTGCTCAAGATTCTTTGGACAGATGAAGAAATTCCCAAATCATTTTCCGCAGACGGTATTGAACTTTGCGGGTTTGCGTGGAAATAAGCGGTTATTACGTTATCCTCGGCATTTGTCACTGGTTTCGGAACATTTTTTGTAACTTTAACCTTACCAAAACGCAAAAAGTTTGTTTCAATCCCCTTAAATTTTGACTTTTTCATTGGCGGCAAATCAGGGTGGCATTCATTAAACACACGACACGTTCTCTCCAAAATTTTATAACATTCTCCATGAATATAAAACAGATTGAGAATATCAGCGTTTGAGTATTATTCCATTTCGATTTAAAAGATTTAGTTTATTACTGACAGCTTTCGATAAATAACGCATACTAATCATCTGTCATATGGGACATTGGGCTCACCATTGGAACATGTAAACATTTAAGCAAATACATACGATATTTTTATAAAACCCAATTATTTCGAAAATGGTTACGAATAGGTATACGGAACCTTAATACAGTTCGATAGAAAATGAAATTCTACATTTGATAGTGCACAAAATTATAGGGTGTCCCATTTAAAAAACGGACTTTAGCGGCTTTGAAAATGTGAATGTTTGCCGCTGAATTTAGGACACCCTGTATAAAAATAGACAAATTCAATAAAAAAAATAGAAACCTAAGATTATTTACCGATCGTCTGCAAAATATGAAGATATGTCTTCAAAACTTACAAAAATATGAGATTTTAAAATTTGGTACCCCGAAGGCTCATTTTCGGTTCAAGGTCAAATATCTTAAGAACGCTTGAACCTAGGTATAGGACATGCTACATAAAATAGCATTAAAATTCTCCGTAAAATCCAAAAATATCATAAACTACAGGGTGTTTCATTTAAAATAAGCAAGTTGATACCAACTTCCGGTTAAACAAGTAAGTGATAGGAAGTTGAAAATATTTCAAAAAAGAAGTACCCCTTGACCTTACCTTAATCCCAAAATTTGAAATTTTTATCTAAATGACATTATCAAAAACTTTTAATGAACGGGTTGCGTGAATAACCCTGTATATTAAAATATAGTACAATATTTACAAGTTTATTAATAATTATTATTAGTTATATTTATTTAAATTGTCTAGTTCAATTTCGCTATCACTATTATCTTGCAAATTAATTATAAATGGTTTTGGTTCTAAATATATACATTTATACGAGTTTTCAATTTTTTTGATCGCGTTAAAGATGCAATAGTATGGTGGAAGCCTAATTATTTCATGACCTGCTTCCTTTGCTATGTTATCACAAACATATTGCTTTGAAAAATTGTTTAACATTATAACTTTCAAGAAAATATATGTCACGTTCACACAAAAAGTCTTGTATGTCACTTTTTTACTGGTCGAATCTGGTACCCTGTTCAGTTGGCGGCTATGATAAGATGCATTATCCATGACAATATTGCTGTTAGGTGGTATATTTGGAATTAATTTATTTTTGAACCAGTGAATCCAGCCTTCTTCTGATCCAGCTTGTAGATTAGTTATTCGTTTGCCCTTATTTGAGGGAGCCTTCGTGTAGTATTTTTTCGATGCATCAATTCATCCTTTGCACGGTGTGTCATGGTTGTCATTACCAAGTCTCCTCTAAGTAGATTATTGTCCGATTTTTCGATCTAGCTGCTTCTATTTTTTCCAGATATTCGATTCTAAATCGTTGTTGGCTGCTTGATTCCATAATAACTCGCCTTTTGTTATTTTTTTTTAAAATAGAAACCCCAAACCACGTAGAGAACGCCACAAAGTTGTAGTAAAACAGTTAATATCACAATCATCTTCAGATAGCTTGCGTGAAAGCGACAATAACGTAGGGATATTTTGGTCTGCATACATTTCATACATTTTTCTGGACACCATTGTCACTTTTCTAGGTTCTATGCATGTGTTAACAATTTTCCAAATTGTACTTTTAGGAGTGCTTGTTAAAACTGAGGTCTGCTTCAATGAAAAGTGCTTTTCGTGGCCTCGCTCCACTAATTTTGAATAAACACTCCTAACTATCATTTTGCCTCAACGGGCAAGCATTTGCGGCTTCCGTTTCCGAGAATACGACCCTGTCACGGTCAGGTACTTAAGGAAGACTAAAGGCTTTTATGGCATCTCATGATATCAACAGAGGCAAGGCATTTTCTTATATCTTGAAAAATACTATAACAGTCCCAGCTCTGTTGGGTATTTCGAAATTTGGTTAAGAACTATAGTGCTCAAATCCCATTGGGCCCCTAGATTACCACCGCCCATTCTATAGGTAATGATGTCGCTCAGGAGGAGTGTCTTTAAACTCGATGGTAGACCAGTGATCTCCTAGAACGGGTTCACTGCGTAAGTTATAGTCGCCTAAGGTCAGCGCAGCTGACGGGTTATTCGTTATTACCTCCTCTACAGCTGAACAGTGCTGTACATATTTATCTTCATCAGAGTTTGGAGGTAAATATACCCCTCCAAAAATTAAGGTTCTGTTGGCTAACTTAATCTCGACAAACACTTATTCAATACTATTATTGGACAATTTAGTTTGTCGGAAACGGCTATAAGTACACCGCCGCCTCTGAGTCTGTCACTCGTGCGTTCACAGCGATCAAAACGATATACATTAAAACCCTGGAAAGCCACCTCACTTGATGAAAAACTATCACTAAACCATGTTTCCATAAGTATAATCACAGAGTAATCACACAATCTGACCGAATCACGCAGGCCACACAATTTCGTACGCAAACCTCCAACATTTTGGCAGTAACAAAGAAGATGGTTTAATGTTTTTTGAAACAGGGTCTTGGGAACTTGAGTTTTTTAATGTAGCTATATAAGGATTTCCTTCTTCATAGCGAACAGTCAGATTAATTTCGCCATTTTTTTTTCTCCTGTTAAGTTCCTCAAAGATCTTTTTGGAATGATCATGCTGCATTAAAGTGAGATCAGGTCTAATACCAACGTTAGACCCACTGAGCTTTCTTTTGTTCTTAAGACATTTTAATGCCAGAGATGGATCCGTGAACGTGACTTTCATGGGACGGGGCCCTGTCCCAGCACGGCCAATTCTGACAGCTTTGAATTCCAAGTCATCTCTGATGCACCTTTACTATGCGAGTTTCATCGTGCTCAACCCTTTCATTTGGACTAGTGGATTGACTTTCCTGAATGTTAGAAACGATTATGTTTTTCGATCTTGCACATCTTTCCTGCAATTCTTTGAATACTATACTCCTCAAAACGGCCTAGTTTCTATTGCAAAAAACAAATCTAAATAGTCTCTATTGCAAAAAACAAGTCTATTATTCATATTTTTAATATAATTAAATTTAATAAATTCCATTAAAAAAAATGCACAACTGTCATGAACATTGTTGGGTTCAATGAAAGTTTCATTATCCACCAGACACCATTCAATTGTTGGAAATCTTAAAGTCCTCCATAATAATCACACAGTTCTTACGTAAGGTTGCTTCACTATGTGTGTTTTACTCAAAAATGAATAATAAGCCAACATGTCTCTTGGGGGGAAGGCATACAACATATATAGATCTCGTCATCAGTGTTGTTTGTTAGAGAGATTTATAAATCCTCCGCCTCAGATTGGAGAGTCGAAACATGACACACTTGGTAGGTAGACCTTACCACTATCATCACTTTGCCACCATCAGTCTTTGCAGGGCTGTTTCTCTGTCATGCATAAATACAAGTTATTACTAAACAACTCACTATCACTTAGAGCTTTATTAAACCATGTATGTTTCTTGATAAAATGTAATGGATGATAATTTATCCATGATAGAATCTATCTATAGTATCAGCCCACAATTCGACGATGTTCTAGTGATACAAGTTTCGTTGTGATGTTTGGATCATCAATCAGGGGAATAATACTTCTTTGGACAGAGTCAAGGATGTTAAAGATTAAAAGAGAGGCAGCTTCCCATATGTATTTGCAAGTAATGTTATGGCTCTCACGAGAAAACTTTCCCGGCTGAAGGTAGAATGCAGATTTATCGTCATCTGTGAAAAAACACGTGTTGAAATTAAAAAAATACTACTGTTTACTTACAGTACATTATGAAAATCTCAATCTTAACCTAAACTAACTAGACCTTGGTACGGTCGGCGGCGCGAAAAAAGACTGGAAATATAAATAGTAATATCAGGTCTGTGAATAATCAATACCAATTAAAATTTTATAAACCGATATACATATATTTAGTCGGTATTGTTATTGATTTTTGCGACATTTATTTAATTTACAATCTTAATTAGGTACTTAATTGGACTGCTAATTGGCCGATATAAAAGCTTAGGCATTTAGGTATATCGAAACTTGTAATTTACTCTTTAGAAAATTACTTGAACTATTTAGTTGTATCTGATAATTAAGTTAATAGGGGTAAAGTAGGTAGGAAGGAGGGTCACGTTTTTTTTTTCGAAATTTCTAGTTTTAAGTCGGAATCTGACAAAATTCTTTGTTTAAAGTCGATAGAAGAGAAGGACATGATGGCATATCAAATAATTTGTTCAAAAGGTGTGGATTTGCTTTGTGTGACATATTTGATGAATTTATCCGCTCAATATGCGATATTACCTGAACAAATAAAATGGGCAACGGTGATGCCACTATATAAAAAGGGAGGTTCTAATGATTATTTAAATTATAGAGGTAAAAGTTTTTCAAAAATTTTTGAAATGAATTTGAAACATCAGTTACTTCACTTTCTTAATAACAATAATATTATTAGTGTTTCTCACCATGGATTTACAGAATATCGCAATACTGAAAGTGCCCTTTGTGAATTCCAGACAACAGTTGCTGATGCAATTGATAAACAACTTCATATATCGTGTTTATTTGTAGATATCTCCCGAACATTCAATTTGGTCAACCATGAGCTACGGTTGTTAAAGCTGCATCGTTATGGTATTAGAGGACAAGCGTGGAAGCTCCTGAGTGGCCGACAACAGTGTAGTTTGGTAAATGGGATGAGGAGTTGACAGTGGATTGGGGTGTTCAGTTCTTGGACCGTTGCTATATCTTGTTTATTCTAATGACCTCATTTCCTACTTAAAAAATATCTCCACAGGTATTTCTGTCATACCATATGCAGATGACACAAACGTTGTGGTCGTGGAAAAAAGTGAAGTGTCAAAACAACAGCAGATTTGGTTTAAAATGGTATAATGTTATGGTCTAAAAAGAATTGTTTGATTATAAACCAAAGTAAAACAAATGCTTTTGTATTTCAAATAAAACAAAATAATGTCAACTTTTTACTT
This sequence comes from Kuschelorhynchus macadamiae, assembly GCA_030620095.1. NCBI lineage: Eukaryota > Metazoa > Arthropoda > Insecta > Coleoptera > Curculionidae > Kuschelorhynchus > Kuschelorhynchus macadamiae. The sequence continues at coordinate 233,309 of JAUTXW010000215.1, forward strand.
CACGAAATTGAAAATGGTCCTATTACACTCAATAATGTTAGGTTTAGAAATTGATGAGAGCGATGGGGAAATCATATAGAAAGCAGTGGTGGTTCGTGGTGAATTATATAGGGAGGTCAATAGCAAATTTAAAAATAGGCACACTTAAAATAATAATAAATATCTTATCTTTAAATTGAGCTTTAAATTCTCTTGAAGTACAGGTCTATTCTTCGTTCTTTGGAATTGGGAAAATGCTGAATGACACGTTCGTTAAAATTGCACGCATAAACGATTTCTCGATACTTAACATTGCTAAAGCGGATAGTCTATCTTGGCCCAACTCCTCAACAAAATTTATAAGCCCTCGAGAAACCCCTGGATTTTCAGACAAAGCCGTTTCATCATGGCCACGTATTGCTAGCTCGAATGCCCCACAATTGTTTAAAATATAACGATTTTTGGATACATTTTCAATAAAATCTCTAAGGGATTTTCTATAAACTATGTCTAGCTGAGTGCGAATATCAATTCTTCCAACCATAGCAGAGTTCACCGAACATTTAATGTGATCTGCAGAAAACGCATGTATTTAATTGTATTATGTATGTATTAATTTCTTCTCTTAAGTGTTTTAAGCCTTTAACACCGGTTTTGCACCATAATGAGTCCGACGAGTCCTTATTATTATTCATCTACATTCACAACTCAAACATAGACCACCTTGAAATTGATTATTTTTGCAAAATTAAGTTCGTAAGCACTTTTTAGTTGTTTATTTTTTTTTTGCACTAGTCACTACCAACATTTTATTTCCTGTATATATCCAACTCACACCTGGATCATAAAAATAAAAAATATATATTACAAAAAACATTATATAAATCAATTTTCATCGATTCAAAACGTCCGAAACAATATCGAGTTAGAATATCGACCACGCGACCTCTGAACAATTGAACTTCCGCATGCCGACGTGATGCCGCGACCGATCGATCGAATTATGAGTTTCATATTCCATTTGCTATCACGTTCGGCTGCCGCTCGGTAGGTGTGAAATCTTCGGGTACTTTCGTCAAGCTTTAAGGTAATCAAGGCAATTCGGACTGCCCATTTTAGCTAAGTATAGCATATTTTATTATGTCTAAGGAACGCAACAAGATCATTCAAATCGCCGCGCGCGGCTAATAGTGTAGCGTATTATTAGGAAGGACGGTCAAACGAATAATTTATTTTCTGAAATATTTTTGGAAGGTCATTGACCAAATCACCCTATGGAAGAGTCGCCACTGATAGAAAGTGAACAAAAAATTGTCATGGATTAAACTTGTTATCAAATTAGTCAAAACGGTATGTTGTCAGTATATTATTCTAATATACACTCTCACTTATCGTACGGTATTATAAATTGGGGTTTAAGCTCGGATTTAACAAGAGTTTTTTTGCTTCAAAAGTATGCAATCCTCATTTTAAGTGGTCTTTCATGTACAGGGTGTCCAATTTTGGTTGTAAATGCAAGGTATCTCCGTTATTTGCAAATATTTAGGGTTGAGGTTTTCGCGACACAATGCCACTTTTTTGTCGAACTCAAGCTGCCGTAATCAGATTTTCCATAGCCCGCCTCGTTTCGGAGATACAGGGCCAAATTGAAAAAATTGCATTTTGGGACGCCCCTCGTATCTCGGTTATCTTTTAACGTATCGAAAAGGTCAAAACTGGCTCTTATAGAGTTTTTTACGTAGAATCCAGTGGCGTAGACAGATTTTTACTCGGGGCCGTCGTTTTTGATACATGACCCAAAGTCACGATTTTTTAAATAGGACACCCTGTATATTCTTACGGAGTCCTATTCGTCTTATTATGAGCTTTTCAAAAATATATGATTATCTATACTTATTTTAAAAAATAAGCTGCAATTTAGGTTTGTAATAATATCTATCTATATTTTTCATAGTAAGCCATAAATGGCTTTGTCATAAAGTAAATGAAGTTTTGATGCTAATACTAATAGATGTGTTAAATTAGTCGCTTTGATTATTACTTTTTAACAAATGGCTGCAAATCAATTATTTGAAAACTTTGAGCAATATGATATGCCGACCTGTTTCATAGAGAGTCATGAAAATGTAAACGCTGCTTCTGAGCTATATTTCATTAGGTAATGTTTTATTTTCATAATTATTATTGCAATCTTTTTTAAAACTTAATTTTTTATTATATAGATATCTGGAAAGGAGGCAGCCAAATAAATTAATATTCTATAGGCTGAAATCGAATTTAATAAATTTTGGCTCTTTCAAAAAGCCCAGATCAAAGAAATATAACAAGGAGAATCGTGAGGCTGATGAAATTAACGTCTTAGCAAGTATAAATGTAACGCCTGTAACGTCTTGTAGAAAAATAAAGAATGAAGTGGGTGTAATCAAGTCTCGGGTTCAAACGATTTTAAAGAAACATAAGTATAAACCTTATAAAGTCAGAATTGTGCAAAATCTACATCCTGGAGATGCAGAACGACGTATTGATTTCTGCCAGTGGTATTTACAAAAAATTAATACTAACCAAAATTTTGGAAGGGCGGTTATATGGTCCGACGAATCGTATATAAGTAGTGCTGGAATATTTAATAGGCACAATATTGACAAGACACTGGTCACCTGTAAATCAACATTTGATATTTCCACGCGAGCAACAAGGAAGATTTGGCTTTAATGTCGCTTGTTTCGTACTAGGAACCAAAATAAAATTTCATATTGTTGAAGGAGGTCTCACTGCTAATCGCTACCTTAAAATATTGCAAAATATATTGCCAGAAATCATTGAAGATGTCCCTTTAGCACATGTGAATCAAATATATTGCCAACAAGACGGAGCTCCAGCACATAAGTCCCAAATTGTGAGGCGGTATTTAGAAGAGAACTTCCCCGAACGCTGGATTTGAACGCACTGACCTGTCCGATGGCCTCCTAGGTCGCCTGACCTGTCCATATTGGACTTCTTTTTATGGGAGCAGGCATTTTTGCAAATACAAGCCCGCAATGTAGTCATTTTAAATGCACTGGGTAAAATTGCAAGAGTGTGTGAGAGACTTCTAAGAGAAAATGGAAATCAGTTTGAACAGTTCTTTTGAACATGGCTAATTATGAAAAATAGATATACTTAATATATTCTTAAAAACTTAAACTGTAGCCTTATTTTTAAAATAAGTATAGATAACTATATATTTTTGAAAAGCTGATAATAAGACGAATAGGACTACGTAAAAATATACAGGGTGTCCCATTTAAAAAAACGTAACTTTGGGTTATGTATCAAAAACGACGGCCCCGAGTAAAAATCTGTCCACTCCACTGGATTCTACGTAAAAAACTCTATAAGAGCCAGTTTTTACCTTTTCGGTACGTTAAAAGATAACCGAGATACGAGGGGTGTCCCAAAATGCAATTTTTTCAATTTGGCCCTGTATCTCCGAAACGAGGCGGGCTATGGAAAATCTGATTACGGCAGCTTCAGTTTGACAAAAAAGTGGCACGGTGTCGCGAAAACCTCAACCCTAAATATTTGCAAATAACGGAGATACCTTGCATTAACAACCAAAATTGGACACCCTGTACACAGTCGTGTAGAAACTATTACAGACAATTCGAAATATTGACCTTACTGAAAATTTACTTATTTAAAGTTTGCGTTTTCGCCTATCGAAATCATTAAAAACTTCCAGACAATCGCGCTTCATAAAGCTACAAAACTAGAAACAAAACTTTGCTGCTACCTATAGTGCATATAAATCCACACATTTTTTTAAAAAACATGCTAATATAAGATGTGGTGTTATAGGTATTTTAAGCTGAGAAATTCATTAAACACATTAATATTGACGAGGGATTAATATTTCTCAAGATATGACTTAATTTTCACAGTAAATATATTAATATTTGAAAATTCGCGAATTTTCAGAGAACTATAAAAGTTCAACCATACATCCTAGGACAAAATAAATGTTTTTTTCGTTTTTTTATGGCATCAAATTAGTATATAAACCAAATTTTAGCAAAATCAATTTCCCAAAAAAAAATCGAAAATTTTGCACATAAATTTTTTCGGTGAAATTTTGACGGAGAAATTTTTTTTTGGAACATGCTATGTTAATATGTGGTTTCATAGGTATTTTGAGCTAAGAAATTCATTAAACACATTAATATTATCGAGGGATTAATATTTCTCAAGATATGAGTAAATTTTCACAATAAATATATAAAAATGCCGATAACCTCAGATCTTTTAGAGGTAAACAACAAAAATATCTTGTACAGGGTAACTTGTATTCTATTCAAGAGTTTTTAAGTTAGTTTTTTTTTAAAGTACCTAGTATAGTTAATTTTCGTATTTTTTCTTTTCCAGTCAAATTTCATGTACCTATAACTTTTTATCAGTTGGTATATTTAGCTTAATCTTGGCGTTTTCTCCAGTTACCGCTTTTTTATGTACAGGGTTTTCCCTATATTTTTCCACCCACCTAGAGAGTTTATTTGAATAGATGCAGAAATGTCGTAAATACAAAAAATGATGGGTTTTTTATGAAGATTTAGAATGTTATATCATTAGTGAGAAAATGTTATTTTTCAAATGTCAAATTTTGACAGGTTGTCAGTTTTTTAAAATGAAACACCCTGTATATTAAATCATATTCTTGAAGATATTTTTTTCTAATTTTAAATATACATACTTTTAATACATTCTGTCAATTAGTTTTGGATATATAAGCGTTTAAACATTAAAGAAATGGTAAAGTAATTTGCGCTAAAACATAGGGAGCCATGGTCAAGACAATTGCAATGAACGACGCCTTTTTGACGTTTACCAGTCAGAGGTATGTATTTACGAGCATTCTTAATATCTAATACGTTGGACGATGGGTTATTCGGAAGAAGAGAAACTCGATATGATAGACTTATTTTATTTACATGGTAAAAATGCATCGATAGCTCGTAACGAATATCATAGACGGTTTCCAGATAGACCAACGCCGACTCGTAGCATAATACGAAACATCGTTAAACAATTGAATGAAAGAAAAACACTTAAGCGAAAAGTTAGAATAGTGGAAAGAAACAATACCATAAAAAATCAAAAATATAACGTAGATAAATAATAATATTAGCTTAAAGAACTAAGTTTTGGTTTTCTATATAGCCTCCTTGGTTTATAATGTATTTCTGAATATTTCTTCTAAAATTTCTGTGTATGGATGCGTAGATAAAATGAGGTGATTAGGTGTTTAAATCGTCGATTGTTTTGACTATGTTTTGCTCTAAAACTTGGATGGCTCTTGGCCTATTGTAGTATATCTTGTTTTTCAGATAACCCCCCAAAAATATGTCCAATGGAGAGAGATTGGGACTGTTTGCTGGCTATCTTAATGGTTCATGTCTTCCAATCCAAAATGGATACCTGTCGTTTAAAAAATTGGTGACCGGCTGGAAATGAGGAGGGGCACTATCTTGTTGCCATAGCAAATTAAGACATGAATGAATCGGTAGTTGTTCTAAATGCCCCTCGATTTCGTTTTCTAATAACTCCTGATACCTTTGTCCGGTTAAATTCTCATTTAAAAATATAGGTTCAATAACATGATTGTTAAGAAGGCCACACCAAACATGTAGGGATCTTCTTCCCTGAATTTTGACCGCCTGAAGAGCTCGCGGATTTTCTTTTGACCAAAAATGCTTATTTTTCCGGTTAAACATGCCTCCAGTGGTAAATGTTGCCTCAGGGAAAATTATGTTTGCCAGATTTAGTTGGTTCATCATAACATGTCTTTCTATTTCTTGGCAGAAGTGTAATCGGTCTATTTTATTTTGATCGGTTAATTCTTGAGTAGGTAAAAACTTATATGGCTGATATTTGTAATGTTTTAGAACTGAATGGATTTTATGCCATGATTTGTTGAAAAAAGTGGCTGCTTTGGGAATTGAGCGCTCAGGATTTTCTAAAAGAAGAATAAATAAGATAAATAAATTATTTTAATACAAAAGTTTCAAAATTACCTTCAAAATATAATAAAATATTTAAATCTTCTTCCGCGTTTCTTTCCACTATTCTAACTTTTCGCTTAAGTGTTTTTCTTTCATTCAATTGTTTAGCGATGTTTAACCGATATTCGTTACGAGATATCGATGCATTTTTATTATGTAAATAAAATAATTCTATCATGTCGAGTTTCTCTTCTTCCGACTAACCCATCGTCCAACGTATTAGATATTAAAAATGCTCGTAAATAGATACTTCCGACCGGTAAACGTCAAAAAGGAGTGGTTCATTGCAATTGTCTTGACCATGGCTCACTATGTTTTAGCGCAAATTACCTTACCATTTCTTTAATGTTTAAACGCTTATAATCCAAAACTAATTGACAGAATATATTAAAAGTATATATATTTGAAACTAGAAAAAAATATCTTCGAGAATATGATTTAATATACAGGGTGTTTCGTTAAAAAAAACTGACAACCTGCAAAATTTGACATTTCCAATAATATTTTCGCACTAATGATATAATATTCTAAATCTTCATAAAAAACCCAACAACTTTTGTATTTGCGACATTTCCGTATCTATTCAAATAAACTCTCTAGGTGGGTGGAAAAATATACGGGAAAACCCTGTACATGTTTTATTGGTGAAAAAAGTATTATTATTATTATTATTATTATTATTATTATTATTATCATTATTATCGGGTTTCTTTATGTTAACTGCAGCATCGCTGAAATCTCTAATTTATAACTTAAAAATAGATGGTCTTCCGCATAAAAATAACATAATAGTATAATATATTTCTCTTTATTTCTTTCTTGGCAGTATATCATTTAATTTAGTCAATTTCGTCAAATTACGAAATGTCGGCGGGTAAGCACAAAAGTAAAAGTATTCGCTCGTTCCCATTAATCCCATGTTGGACCGACCGTTGTCTATTCGCTGGGTAATTAAATTATTACTACATTTTTTTCACGCACTTTCTATTTCTTCGGCCGCGCCACGTGACGACACACGAAATTTTGGAGGTGTATCACTTTCGATCGAACAAATAAAATCATCAGAAGACGTCGATGGCGAAATGAGGTTAAAATAACGTTAATTTGAAAATGACACATTTTCGTTTTTCTGGTATTCTTCTTATTATTAGTAGTGCAGTATGCGTAACAGTGGCGTGTCCAGACCTTTTCAAAAGGGGAAGCTGTGGAAAATGCAGGCTAAGAATTTTTTAATTGTGTTATTTTAGATGGGGTACTTTAATGGAAGAAAATAAGCCGTATAAATATGTGCTTATAACAATCGTAACTAATAACAATAATAATAAAAATAATAATATTAATAATTATTGTTCTAATTATAATATTTGATTGATTTTGACACACCTCTCATTTTACATACATCCAAAAAATATATGGTTCTTTCTCAATTGATATTAAAGCCAAGGGAGAAAGCCGTTCCTGTCCGGTAGAGTTTCTAACAAAGTTTTTAAAATTCGTTCTGTTGATGCACTTGTAGCGGGAATAGTAAGTGTTAATTGACATCATTTCAGAATTTCAGTAAAAGCCTGGTCTAATCAACATTTTTTAAGAAATTTCCGTAAGTCACTAGCACTATTTTTATCCAAGCCTTCAGGGGCGTGCAGTCCATGGAAGCAAGGGAAGCAGTGCTTCCCCAAAAAAAATTAAAAAACATCTTCTAAAATGTAATTTTTGAAATAGAAAACCATTAATTTAGTTTATATTAAAAATGCTAAAAGATTATCAAGCCCATAATAAATACGGCCTTGACTTCGACCCAACCACAATAGAATATCGAATAGAACCTATGCGGGCCGCTAGCTTCTCTGCAGCCAAGTCCTGTATGCTTGATTTCCTGTGAATCGAGCCAGAGGTTATTGAACTTTCCACCGGCTATTTGCAATTTTTGCATTTCAGTCGCGTGTTTAAGTGGGGGCGAAAGCTATCGTTGGAGTAGGTTCTTTGTTTGAACGGCTATCCGTGTGTTGTGTGATACGTACGTGGCGTGGTGCATGGTGCGATATGGAAGACAATAATACGGACGTGGATATGCAAATACCGTCAACTTCGGTTGTCGGTAATAATGTTGAAAATGTTGGAGAATTTAGTAAGAAGAGTGTGTGTGAATGTGTGGTGTGTATCTTGATAATAAAAGGATTTTCAACAAGAAACTTCGCTGATAAACTTCAAATAATTTCCAAAGGAAAGGCAAAACCACCTATGAAAAATTTAACCACAAAAATGAAATGGCTAAGAGAGCGTGAAATATAACTAAATTATTTTGTTGGCCATGTTTACTTTTTGAAAATGAAAAAGGTCTCTGGAATAAAACTGGTTTTTCCGATTTAAACAATTTCCATAAAGCTGTAAAAAGACACATTATGTCCAAAGCGCATTTACAGGCCGTCATAAAAGAAAAAGTCTTCGGCAAAACCAGAATTGAACACGCCCTTGATAAACAGTTGGAAATTAGTCACCGCCAAGACAATGAACTAGTCGATAAAAATAGGCAAATATTAAGAAGACTTATCGATGTTGTTTTTTTTCTCGGATAGCACGAATTGGGATTTAGAGATCTTGACGAAACAAGGGTTTCTTCAAATAGAACTAATTTTCAAGATTTACTTAGTTTAATGGCTAAATATGATGATTGCTTAAAAAATCATTTAGAGGAGTCTAGCGTTTTTCGCGGAACGTCGAATCGAATCCAGAATGATTTAATTTTCGCTGTTGCAACCATTATTCTAAAAAGAATTAAGCAGGAGATTGGCGAGGCGAGGTTTATTCCTGTTGTTCTGGACGAAACAACTGATATCACAAGTTAAAACAGACGGAAGTATTCAAGAGCGATTTTTAGGTTTTAAGAATGTGTCCGAAAATCGTACAGCAGATGCATTATATACCGTGGTTTATAACGTTACTAAAGAAATTAATGGAGAGAAAAAATTAGTTGCTCAAAGCTGTGATAGAGCTGCAGTGATGGCAGGACAATTAGGGGGTCTGTAAGCTAAAGTTCGAGAAAATTTACCAAGTCCTATGTTTGTCCATTGTTTTGCTCATAAATTAAATTTAGTTTTATCCCAGTCCATCAGTCACATTAAAGAGTGTAAAGAATTTTCGTTACTTTAAGTGGCATGGCTGCTTTTTTTTTCCAAGTCAACAAAACGTACAAGCTTTGGACTCCATTGTCCACAAACGATTGCCCAAAGTAGTTCCTACTAGGTGGAACTATAATGGAAGACTTGTGTTAACAGTATCTGAAAATCGTGAATCACTGATTGAACTATTTGAGAATATAATAGAAAATAATGAAACATGGGACTCAGAAGCAATAAATAGTTCGAGGGGTTTTTGGACTGTTTGAGACGAGATTTTAATTTTAATTATTTGTTGAACATATTTTCAGAAATATTTCCATTCTCTGACAATGTTTTTAATATATTACAAACTAAAACAAATGATATTGCTTTTTGCCTAAAAAAAGTGGATAATTTTAAGTCCATGTTAAGCCAAAAAAAGAGATGACTTTGACCTATTTTGCGAGAAAACGATGACGTTAAATGTAGAGCCACAAGCCAAGCGTCTTCAAACAGACAAGTTGGAAAAAAATCAAATTCAGCAACAAATAAACTATAGATTTAACGGTTTAAATGATTTTAAATTCTTCGAGCTCTGTAATTTTGATGCATTTAAAGGAAAAACTTTCCAAAAAATGCGTTTAAATCTCTTCTTCTTCATTATGGCCAGTTCTTCGACCGAGTGTTACTGCGATCTGAACTAAAAGTGATTTACGAAATTGATGACATTAACGCAAGGAACTAATGCAATTTTTAAAAGACAAGGGGCTGGAAGATGCCTACACACAAGTGTGGAAATTGTGTGAATTAGTATTGACAATACCTATCACAAGTTTATCAGTAGAACGCAATTGTTCAACACTTAAACGTATAAAAAATTTCGTGAGAAATTCAACGGGGCAGGAGAGACTTTCGCATACATCGCTGTTGTCCATTGAAAATAAACTTCTCCAAAATATGTCGGATTATCGACGTTTTTATGATGACGTCATGGACGAATTTGCAAAAAATGATCGAAGAATCGAATTAAATTACAAATAGGTAGGTTTCTAAAAATTGCTTCCCTTTCTTAAAATTTCACCGCACGCCCCTGAAGCCTTTTGATGTGTTGTAAATCACCGACATTTCGCAGGTAGGAAAATCAAAGCAACTTGAATATATTTTTTTAAAGAATCAAAAGCCTCTTCTGAGATTGTTTTATTACCGATATATTTTACTAATTTGTGTAAATTATTTAAATCTGCAAATCCATTTTTATTCCACACAATTCTTTTTTCCCTAGAAAAAAGAAGGCAAGACCAGAAAAACAAAAGACACTTTTTGTCAAAACCATTCGATTTTTTTTATTTACTCGAGATGAAACGGGCATCAATCCGTTATTAGGGGAATCACCGATGTTTATAGCAGAAGTTCAGAAGTCTGGCTACGCTAAAAAAAAGAAAAAAGAGAGGTTTGAAATCTAATTGGCGACGAAGTGATTATTTAGAAAATTAATTAACATTTAAGTTTAAATTTTCGTTTTGTTTTCCTCTGCAAATAACCAAATAGATATTCGGGATTTTTAACAAAGAAAAGCCGTGTTTTTGTTACACAGCAGTATAGTATAAAAGCCGTGGCCGGTGCCTTAGGTTAAGAAGTCGTGAAAACTCGGCATTGCCTTGTGAAGTGTCGTTGGCAACACTGGTACGCACCAGATCGACCGCTTCCATTCTCGCCTGGTGCTGCATTGCCGGTAGCCACATAAAAATATAATACGATCGCTCGGATCCAAAATAAATAAAAAACTTGGTTTATTTAGCAAATAAAATTCATTTTTTTATATGGCTCACGACAATGCAGCACCAGGCGCGTATGGAAGCTGTCGATTTGTTCTGATGATGAGTTTATACTCTTCTACTCTTGTTGATATTCGCCTGTTGGTTTGCCCCACGTACATCTTTTCACAGTCCTGGCACGGAATGCTGTAAACTCCGTGGTTTGGTTTTCCAGTTTAATTTTATCTTTTGGGTTTCCAAGTAGTTTACCTTTAGTTGTTTGTATGTTGTGTTTCCTAAGAATTCTTCCGATTCTGTCTGTTGTGCCTTTTACATATGGTAAGACTACTCGTTGCTTTCCCGGTTCATATTTTTTGTTGTTCGTTTTTCGGGAAACCTGTGCATTAATAGCTTTCTCTATGGTGCGATTTGTGTAGCCATTTTTCTTTAAAGCACTAGATATTACCATAAGTTCGTTTTGTCTCGTCTGTGTTTCAGTTAGTCGCACGGATCTAGATATTAGAGTATTTGCCACAGCTTGAATTTGTGCTGGGTGATGATGTGATTTTGCATTTAAATATCTGTCTGTGTGTGTTGGTTTTCTATACACGGTGTATTCGAAATGTCCGTTATGTAGTTTTGTGATCAAAACATCTAAAAATGGTAGTTTGTCATCATTCACCCTTTATTGTGGAATCGCATAGAAACTTTCGCTTTTTGGCGAACAGAAACAAATAAGAATATTAAGACAGATAAACTTTCGAAAAAGTATGACAATCTTCTAAGAAAGTCGAGTCAGCCACAAAGATCATCAGTAGACGTCGATAAATTAGTACATAATATATCATCCTACAGTCTCTCAAAAAGTGAAAAATCCGTACTGAGTAAGGGTTTTAATTTTGCGATATCTCCAAAGGAAATCCTTAAGAAGAAAAAATAGCTGGAGTGGAAGCTGTCCTTGACTCCTCTGAAGAAACAAAAGCAGAGGAGATTCGACAAGAGGTGGCAAAAATTTTAAGATCAAGCAAAACACCAAAACAAAACCTAAATGCCACTGAAAAAAGGGCCCTAATAAATCTTCGAAAAAATAAAGACATCACAATCCTTCCAGCAGATAAAGGAAACGCAACTGTGGTTATGAATACTCAAGATTACGTACAAAAAATGCAGGATATCCTACAAGACAATTGTTGCTGTTAATTCGCCGCTACAAAAACTGGAGAAATACCTTTCCGAAATTATGCAACCAACTGTAGAAAAAGCTGATTCATTTGTAAAAAACTCGGAGCATTTCACCCGAATTATACGAGATATCGTCCTTGAAAAAAACGATATCATAGCAAGCCTAGATGTCAAATCGTTATATCTCAGTATTCCCATCGACGAAGCATTGGACAAGATTGCTATGAACGAGGATTTCCAGGAAACATAATAAAACTCTCGGAGCATTGCCTCAAAAATACTTATTTTTCTTTCAACGGGCAAATGTATAAACAAATGGATGGTGCTCCAATGGGGTCCTCGCTATCACCAGTAGTCGCGAATTTATTTATGATATACTTCGAGAAAGAAGCTCTTGAGAAAGCAAGTTTAAAACCCAAATTATGGATTCGTTATGTGGATGACATATTTATTATATGGCAACATGGTATTGCAGAGCTCGAAAAATTTCTGACTCACGTAAATTCAATCCACCCCAGAATACAATTTACTCTAGAGTTAGAGGAAAACAACAAACTACCATTTTTAGATGTTTTGGTCACAAAACTACATAACGGACATTTCGGATACACCGTGTATAGAAAACCAACACATACAGACAGATATTTAAATGCAAAATCACATCATCCCCCAGCACAAATTCAAGCTGTGGCAAATACTCTAATATCTAGATACGTGCGACTAACTGAAACACAGACGAGACAAAACGAACTTAAGGTAATATCTAGTGCTTTAAAGAAAAATGGCTACACAAATCGCACCATAGAGAAAGCTGTTAATGCACAGGTTTCCCGAACAACGAACAACAAAAAATATGAACCGGGAAAGCAACGAGTAGTCTTACCATACGAAAAAGGCACAACAGACAGAATCGGAAGAATTCTGAGGAAACACAACATACAAACAATACACAAGCCACAAACAACGATAGGTAAACTACTCGGAAACCCAAAAGATAAAATCAAACTGGAAAACCACGGAGTGTACAGTATTCCGTGCCAGGACTGTGAAAAGTTGTACGTAGGGCAAACTAACAGGCGAATGTCAGCAAGAGTGGAAGAGCATAAACTCAGCATCAGAAATAAACAAATAACCTCAGCTTTATTCCGACATCATCAGGAAACCGGCCATAAAATAAATTTCGATGGGTGTAGGGAGATTGCCAATATAGAACATTATAAGACCAGAATAATCCGAGAAGCCATAGAAATTGAAAAGCTAGGTGATTTAAATAAAAAATACGAATCATTAAAACTACCAACAGTATGGAAGACAATAATCGACAAACCTAAAATCGCAAAAACTCAAGCGCAATTAGCGCAACAACAACAGCACCATCCGGAAAACATAAATAACGACCAACGCCTGCGCAGATATAACCTTCGGCCCCGAGTGGGGTTATAAAAGGAAGCGTCGCAGTCACCAACACTTTAGTCTCTATTCGGACGCGAGAAAGAAAGCTTCGAAAATGCCAAATGTGATTTTGGCGAAACGTCAGCAAAACTGTTCTTTTCAGAACGACAGTAGTGAACGGATGTACACCCGGAATGAAAACACATTATATATATATATATATATATATATATATATATATATATATATATATATTTATGAAGTAATTGATAAATTAATGCATTAGTTTCTTTATGGCAACAAAAATTAGTTGAAACAAAAAAAATGCAGCATTAATAACAAAAAGTGGAGCAAGGCACACTTTACCCTATTAATACACTGCAAAGAGTTGGAAAATGATTTAACTGATGGTGATTCTCTTGACATAAATGGGGCGGAATATACAGATGAATTTTCTGCCGTATTTGAGCATTTGAGCAAAATTAAGTTTGATATTTTTATACCAGTTAAAGGTGACCATTTCAGTTTTTTCAAAAATCGGACAGTCCGTTCGAACTTGGAAACACAATCCCATGGTAAAACCTACCTTTATTTAAAACAAGCTGAATACTGAATACCGGTCATTTTATACAAAATGATGCATATTTAATCCCGCAACTTTCAACGTGCCGCCAAAAGAAATCTCCCAAACTTCGGCCATCACCTGTAGCTGCGCCAATAAGGCGGCAACGCCGGAGAACAAAGGCGGGCGGAGCATGTTCGGTTTGTATCGGCGTGTATATATAAAATTAATTCGGAGTCACATGTTTTCCACCGTGTACCGGGAGCTCACGTGGAATACGGTGTGGTCGTCGGCGTGTTTTTATCGGTTGTCATGACGACGAGGAGAGAAAGTCCCGACGCGACGCTTAGTTGCCGCTGCATGCTGGTAAATCTAAAGTGTTAAAAAAAACAATTTCAAGCTAGGGGATTTGGTAAATATATTTCATTCTGATGAACGTTTTATGAAGACCTTTTCCCCTCAATCACCGAAAATGGCAAATAGAGATGGCTGATTTTCTATGCGGTTTTCCGCTCTCACGTCAACCAAAACGCTAACTTTTCTTTAGACATTCTTAGATGGGTAAAGAACTTTTGGTCGTTATGAGCCCTTAATAATAGAATAGTGATGATTTTCTCTATTGAAACATTTTTCTAATTAAAATTATATAGCTAATTTTTTTGTTTTCCCAGCAAACCTACTGCATTAAATAAATATACCAATTCAAACTCACTATGTCACTATATGCTCCTATTAAATAAACAAATGTGGCATATTTAAAAATTGTCATAGTTTATATGCTGCTATTTTGATTTTATTTATTTGAAGCCAGGCTTGAATCGATAAATGTGTTACTGCTCATGCTGTTGGGCAACCACCCGTACTGCTAAAGCATCTGACGTCAGTAGGCCTGACAAGATAAAATTTTCAAATTATGCATGCTGAACAGTTTTGACAGAATTGACATCTAGTTCGATGTTATTTTAATAACTTTTGTAGGTAGTTTTTTCTTGGTGCAAATCTTTTTTCCGAAAGCCTTCCAACTTCCTGTGGCAGGTAAGATTATATAACTCGTTAGCAGTGAAACGGGGGTTACCCAAATCTACATTTTGGGGTAAGCCAATGTTAAGACAAATAGATAACGTCTAGATGTTAATTTCTGTTATTTAGTGTATCAGTATTTCAGAGACTCAATTTCAATTTTATATACTACACATGACCTGTTGAGTCAAGGAAAAAACGACCATATATTGAGCTTGTAGCAGAGTCATTTCTGTGTCAAGCTTGTAGCATTTTTTTTTGTGTAATTCAGGTGTATGGTGTCTGCAAAAGAGATGTATCTGATCACCTAAAAAGGGGGCCTGAGGTTCTAACCATATATTTGGCTGAATGAAATTCGTCAGACCTGGCACAACGTCTTAGCACAATTTTCGTTGATTCGAAAACATAGGATATACAGGGTTTTCCCGTATATTTTTCCAACCACCTAGAAAGTTTATTTGAATAGATACGGAAATGTCGTAAATACAAAAGCTGTTGGGTTTTTTATGAAGATTTAGAATATTGTATCATTAGTGCGAAAATATTATTGGAAATGTCAAATTTTGAAGTTTGTCAGTTTTTTAAAATGAAACACTCTGTATATTAAATCATATTCTTTAAGATCTTTTTTTCTAATTTCAAATATATATACTTTTAATATATTCTGTCAATTAGTTTTGGATTTATAAGCGTTTAAACATTAAAGAAATGGTAAGGTAATTTGCGCTAAAACATAGTGAGCCATGGTCAAGACAATTGCAATGAACCACTCCTTTTTGACGTTTACCGGTCGGAAGTATCTATTTACGAGCATTTTTAATATCTAATACGTTGGACGATGTGTTATTCGAAAGAAGAGAAACTCGACATGATAATTATTTTATTTACATAATAAAAATGCATCGATAGCTCGTAACGAATATCATAGAGGGTTTCCAGATTGACCAACACCGACTCGTAGCATAAAATTAAACATCGTTAAACAATTGAATGAAAGAAAAACACTTAAGCGAAAAGTTAGAATAGTGGAAAGAAACAATGCCATAAAAAATCAATAATATAAGGTAGGTAAATAATAATGTTAGCTTAAAGAACTAAGTTTTGGTTTTCTATATAGTCTCCTTGGTTTATAATGCATTTCTGAAAAGTTCTTCTAAATTTTCTGTGTATGGATGCGTAGATAAAATGAGGTGATTGGTTGTTTAAATCGTCGACTGTTTGAACTATATTTTGCTCTAAAGCTTGGATGGTTCTTGGCCTATTGTAGTATATCTTGTTTTTCAGATAACCCCACAAAAATATGTCCAATGGAGAGGGATCGGGACTGTTTGCTGGCCATCTTAATGGTGCATGTCTTCCAATCCAAAATAGATACCTGTCATTTTAAAAATTGGTGACCGGCTGGACATTATGAGGAGGAACACCATCTTGTTGCCATATCAAATTAAGATATGAATTAATCGGTAGTTGTTCTAAATGCCCCTCGATTTCGTTTTCTAGTAATTCCTGCTACCTTTGTTCGGTTAAATTTCCATTTAAAAATATAGGTCCAATAACATGATTGTTAAGAAGGCCACACAAAACATGTAGGGATCTTCTTCCCTGAATTTTGACCGCCTGAAGAGCTCGCGGGTTTTTTTTTCACCAAAAATGGTTATTTTTCCGATTAAACATGCCTCCAGTGGTAAATGTTGCCTCGTCAGTGAAAATTATGTTAGACAGATTTAGTTGGTTCATCATAACACGTCTTTCTATTTCTTGACAGAAGTGTAATCGGTCAATTTTATTTTGACCGGTTAATTCTTGACTAGGTAAAAACTTATGTGGCTTTTCAATATAATGTTTTAGAACTGAGTGGATTTTTTGCCATGATTTGTTAAAAAAAAGTTGCTGCATCGGGAATTCCTTCATTCAATTGTTTAGCGATGGTTAATATTGTCCTATAAGTCGTTGTTGGTCTATCTGGAAACCGTCTATGACATTCGTTACGAGCTATCGATGCATTTTTACCATGTAAATAAAATAATTCTATCATGTCGAGTTTCTCTTCTTCCGAATAACCCATCGTTCAACGTATTAGATATTAAAAATGCTCGTAAATAATTACTTCTGACCGGTAAACGTCAAAAAGGCGTCGTTCATTACAATTGTCTTGACCATGGCTCACTATGTTTTAGCGCAAATTACCTTACCAGTTCTTTAATGTTTAAACGCTTATATATGCAAAAAAGTATATATATTTGAAATTAGAAAAAAAGATCTTCAAGAATATAATTTAATATACAGGGTGTTTCATTTAAAAAAACTGACAACCTTCAAAATTTGACATTTCCAATAATATTTTCGCACTTTTGATATAATATTCTAAATCTTCATGAAAAACCCAACAACTTTGAATTTACGACATTTCCGTATCTATTCAAATAAACTCTCTAGGTGGGTGGAAAAATATACGGGAAAACCTTGTACAAAGTTAAGGCCTAGGGTCTATAAACTTGTTGTCTCAGGTAGACAAAACTGTATTACGTGTGTAAAGTTGCCATGCAGTCAGTTTTAAATAAAATACTTATTTTAGTGTCCCTATGTTGTTTACTTGATTGATCTCCACCATCTAATTGTTAATATATTTTGACAAGTTTCTTGATTTTTAATTCACATAGACACATTTAACTTATAATGAAAATAAATCAAATAGTGCCCCCAAAGCTGGATGGAATGCTCTCCGATGAACAGCCCTTCACTGTGGCCTTTTAAAAATACTTAGTACATTCTTATTTAGTGAATTAGCCATCTTATTGTTAATATTAGGAATTCTTATGTATCCGACATACGATATATTAGCCACTTCCATACACATCCCTAAAAATACAAAATGGTGTTTTATGACTGTATTTTTACATGTGCAGTTGCTCCATTTATTTATTGTAATTATTATTATTAGAAATCCACTATGAACTAATTTAAAAGAAAGTTTTATTGGCTTATGAAAAAATTTAAAAAAATGACAACAGATGAAGTTTTTGACTTATTTATTGTAATTATCGTAAAAAAATTCATAGAAATGTTAATAAGTGTCTATTTTAATTTCCCATTATACAAGGTTATTCACGCAACAAGTTCATTAAAAGTTTTTGATGATGCCATTTAGATAAAAATTTAAAATTTTGGGATTAAGGTAAGGTCAAGGGGTACTTCTTTTTTGAAATATTTTCAACTTTTTTTATTTTACAATGGAACACCCTGTATTTTATGATATTTTTGGATTCTACGGAGAATTTTAATGCTATTTTATGTTGCATGTCCTATACCTAGGTTCAAGCGTTCTTAAGATACTTGACCTTGAACCAAAAATGAGCCTTCGGGGTATTAAATTTTAAAATCTCATATTTTTGTAAGTTTTGAAGATATAATCTTCATATTTTGCAGACTATCGGTAAATAATCTTAGATTTCTATTTTTTTTATTGAATTTGTCTATTTTTATACAGGGTGTCCTAAATTCAGCGGCAAACATTCACATTTTCAAAGACGCTAAAGTTCGTTTTTTAAATGGGACACCCTATAACTTTATGCACTATCAAATGTAGAATTTAAATTTCTATCGAACTGTATTAAGGTTCCCTATACATATTCGTAACCATTTTCGAAGTAATCAGGTTTTTATTAAACTATCATATGTATTTGCTAAATGCTTACACCTTCCCGTAGTAAGCCATGGAGAAACAACTGTAGTGCTATTCTACTCTATTCAACATGACAGCTGACTTGAAACTTTTAAATTAAAATAAAATAACACTCAAAAGCTGATGTAATTTATTTTATATTCGCAGAGAATTTTTTTCATGTTTTTAATAAAAAACATCCTCATTTATCGCCAATGAACAAGAGAAAATTGAAGAGGATTGAAAAAGTTTCGGAAAAGTTATATAAAAAATGTAATAAATTGTTTACATTATTTTTAACCATATCTACTAAGTTCGAGACTGTTCTAAACTTGTTTTAGTGAACTTAAAAATTATAGCAATCTAACAATCACCAATAAATACATAAAATAATAAAATTGAATTATAACAAATGTTCTATATGCTGTCCGTTCATTTGAAGACACATTTCAATTCTTCTTTGTACAGTTGCTGTGGCCCGTTGAATTTGTCCGTTTTCTAATTCGGCAAAAGTTGTTCGTATCCTGTCCAGTAAATCTTGTTGGTTATTTCCTGGGGAAGCATAGACTTTACATTTGATAAATCCCCATAAATAAAAGTCTAGGGGTGTTAAATCAGGCGACCGCCGGGCCATCTCCAAGGGCCATTGGGACCAATCCAGCGATCTTCAAAAACTCGAGATAATTGGAGATAAACTGCAGCGGACTTATGTGCTGGTGCCCCATCTAATCGACACCAATAATTTTGCGGCTCACCGATAGGAATTTCTTCTATAAATTCAGAAACCATCCCTCGTAGAATTTCCAAATACTTATCACTGTTTAAATTGTCTTCATAAATACAGTACCGCACCTGATCATTTAATACTATACCGAAAACATTGAAGCTAAACCTCTCTTGAGAACGCGTTTCGCGTAAAGCGTGCGTATTTTCTGCTGCCCAGAAATGTTGGTTTCTTCTATTTGTTATTCCTTCTCTAGAAAATTTCGCTTCATCGGACCAAAATATTTTTGAAAGGAATTGAGAGTTCTCTTGAATTTTCAAAAACATGAAATCGCTAAATTCTACTCGTCGGACGTCATCACCAGGTCTCAAGGCTTGCACGTTTTGGAAGGGATAAGGGTGCATATGATGTTCGCTCAAGATTCTTTGGACAGATGAAGAAGAAATTCCCAAATCGTTTTCTGCAGACGGTATTGAACTTTGTGGGTTTGCGTGGAAATAAGCTAATGTGTTTATTACGTTATCCTCGGCATCTGTCACTGGTTTCGGAACATTTTTTGTAACTTTAAGCTTGCCAAAACGCAAAAAGTTCGTTTCAATCCTCTTGAATTTTGGCTTGTTCATTGGCGGCAAATCAGGGTGGCCCGGCGTTCATTAAACACACGGCACGTTCTCTCCAAAATTTTATAACATTCTCCATTAATATAAAATAGATTCAGAATAACAGCGTTTGAGTATTCTTCCATTTCGATTTAGAAGATTTAGTTTATCACTGACAGCTTTCGATAAATAACGCATACTAATCATCTGTTATATTGGACATTGGATCTCAATTGTTTTTCCATGGCTCACCATTGGAACATGTAAACTTTTAAGCAAATACATACGATATTTTTATAAAACCCAATTATTTCGAAAATGGTTACGAATAGGTATAGGGAACCTTAATACAGTTCGATAGAAAATGAAATTCTACATTTGATAGTGCACAAAGTTATAGGGTGTCCCATTTAAAAAAACGGACTTTAGCGGTTTTGAAAATGTGAATGTTTGCCGCTGAATTTAGGACACCCTATATAAAAATAGACAAATTTAATAAAAAAAATAGAAACCTAAGATTATTTACCGATCGTCTGCAAAATATGAAGATTATATCTTCAAAACTTACAAAAATATGAGATTTTAAAATTTGGTACCCCGAAGGCTCATTTTCGGTTCAAGGTCAAATATCTTAAGAACGCTTGAACCTAGGTATAGGACATGCTACATAAAATAGCATTAAAATTCTCCGTAGAATCCAAAAATATCATAAAATACAGGGTGCTCCATTTAAAATAAGCAAGTTGATACCAAGTTCCGGTTAAACTGGAAGTGACAGGAAGTTGAAAATATTTCAAAAAAGAAGTACTTCTTGACCTTACCTTAATCTCAAAATTTGAAATTTTTATCTGAATGGCATCACAAAAACTTTTAATGAACGGGTTGCGTGAATAACCCTGTATATATAAAAGAAACATAGTTTCACCAAACAGAAAACAGTTTAGAAATCTACAAAGCTCGGTTTATCACTGATTCAGTTGAAGGGAGTGATAAATTGACGTTAGTGAGGTTAAACGAGTATAATCTTGCTTATTCTAAACCCACTTCACGAATATTAGCTTAATGTTAATGAAAAGTAAGTTTGAGTCCGTCGTTCATTGTTTTCGGGAGTAAAGTTGTACGAACGTATTTTGGAAATAAAACAAGCTTAAATTTTACCGTTGTTTGTTCTTTCATGCCTGCAATTCCATAAGTATGAGTCCACAGGGGAACTAAGGGGTGCATACACCGGGCAAGGGATTGCGAACAAAGTACACTTACAGCAAAAGCTGAGAAATATAAGTAATAAAGAGACTGAACCACTAAACGACTTCATTGTGGACTTCGAGAGGACAATTTCCGCATTAAAAGCATGCAGACCTACAGTGAAGGTGGATTTTGTTAAAAACAAAATTTTCATGGAGGAAGCGAGGCAGTTGAAGAACGAAGAAGAAAGGTAAACATCACAAGTATTTGTTGGTAACAAAAAGAAGATTTCAGAAAAACCAAAGAAAAACGAGTACAGTGAAAGTTCCAAGCCGAAATCCCGTTGGAAGGGTTACAACTGTGGTTTGAGTGGGCATAAGGCGGACAGTCTAAAATCGGAGCCTAAACATTGTAATTTGGCAGAAAACATTGACGATGAATTTGTTTTAATTACATCAGATCATGAAAGTAACAATACTTTTTGTAATGATATATAATTTCATTTGTAGTAGATAGTGGTTTTATTAATCATTTAATGACAGCTGCAGTAGAAGACATGTAAATCACCAGGTTAATGTGGCAAAATTAGGTGAAGTGATAACAGCTAGAAAACCGGGTAGATACTCTTTATCTCAAAACAGAAGAAGTAACTTTTGAAAAAGGAAAAGTATGAGGAGTACTGGAAAATAAGAAAGTTATAGAGGAAAATGCAGTGGGAAATTTATATAAGGTAGATTTTGATATTGGATAATTGCAGACAAATACAGCCAGTACACACAAATTTCTTCGTACATGATTCCACTACTTGAAAATATCAAAAAAATTATAGGATGTGTATAAATTTTTAACCAAATAATAATTGTATGTATATATACGGTGCCCTTGGAAAACACAACTGATGGAAAATGTTCCGTTAGCACTTTTTAATGCCGTTTATTTTCAGCAAGACGGGACCACAAGCCTCTGGACTTTTAAGTATATTTTTTGACGATAACTTTCCTCAAAGATGAATTGATATCCACGGATCTGTAAGATAGCCCCACTCGATCTCCAGATCTCTCGATTTTAGATTATTTCTTATGGGGTATCATGCAAAATAAAATATATAAAACACGGTTTCAGTGTGTAACGAAGCGTCGTGAGACAATCGATTTAACTTTCCGAAATATGCAAAGAAGGCTAAGATTCCTTTGACGCTTTTTTAGAAGTATAGTGAAAATGTGCCTGTTTTATTACGGGAAAATGGCCGTCACTTTGAAAACTCTTTGGTATTTCAACATTTTGTTTCTCTTGTTTTTCCTAACATAAGTTTTAAGTGAGATAGGCATTTATTGTTTTGTTTTGAGCAAGGGCGTGCGGTGAAATTTTAAGAAAGGGAAGCAATTTTTAGAAACTTACCTATTTGTAATGTAATTCGATTCTTCGCTCATTTTTTGCAAATTTGTCAATGACGTCATCATAAAAACGTTGATGCTCCGACATATTTTGGAAAAGTTTATTTTCAATAGAAAACAGCGACGTATGCGAAAGTCTCTCCTGCCCCGTTGAATTTCTCACGAATTTTTTTATACATTTAAGTGTTGAAAAATTGCGTTCTACTGATGAACTTGTGGGAGCTATTGTCAATACTAATTCACACAATTTCGACACTTCGGTGTAGGCATCTTTCTTGTCTTTTAAAAACATTGTCCGAGATTTTTTGGCTAACGTCAAGTTTCGTAAATCACATTTATTTCTGAAAATATGTTCAACAAATAATTAAAATTAAAATCTCCTTTTAAACAGCCCAAAAACCCCCTCGAACTATTTATTGCTTCTGAGTCCCATGTTTCATTATTTTCTATTATATTCTCAAATGGTTCAATCAGTGATTCACGATTTTCAGATACTGTTAACACAAGTCTTCCATTATAGTTCCAAAGCTTGTGTACGTTTTGTTGATTTGGAAAAAAAAGCAGCCATGCAACTTAAAGTAACGAAAAATATTTTACACTCTTTAATGTGATTGATGGACTGGGATAAAACTAAATTTAATTTATGAGCAAAACTATTTACAAACCTTGGGAAAGTTTCTTGAACTTTAGCTTGCAGACCCCCTAATTGTTCTGCCATCACTACAGCTCCATCATAGCTTTGAGCAACTAATTTTTTCTCTCCTTTAATTTCTTTAGTAACGTTATAAACTACGGTGTATAATGCATCTGCTGTACGATTTTCGGACACATTCTTAAAACCTAAAAATCGCTCTTGAATACTTCCGTCTGTTTTAACGTAACGTATTACTAAAGATAACTGCTAAAATTAGTGATATCAGTTGTTTCGTTCAGAACAATAGCAATGAACCGCGCCTCACCAATCTCCTGCTTAATTCTTTTTAGAATAATGGTTGCAACAGCGGAAATTAAATCATTCTGGATTCGATTATACGTTCCGCGAAAAACGCTAGACTGCTCTAAATGATTTTTTAAGCAATCATTATATTTAGCCATTAAACTAAGTAAATCTTGAAACTTTCCTCTATTTGAAGAAACCCTTGTTTCGTCATGACCTCTAAATCCCACTTCGTGCTGTCCGAGAAAACAAACAACATCGATAAGTCTTCTTAATATTTGCCTATTTGTGTGACTAATCTCCAAGTATTTATTAAGGTCGTGTTCAATTCATGTTTTGCCGAAGACTTTTTCTTTTATGACGGCCTGCAAATGCGCTTTGAACATAAGGTGTCTTTTTACAGTTTTATGGAAATTGTTTAAATCGGCAAAACCAGTTTTATTCCAGAGAACTTTTTCATTTTCAAAAAGTAAACATAGCCCACAAAATAATTTACTCACATTTTCACACCCTGTTAGCCATTTAAATTGTTCGTATTGTTTTCCTGATAAAAATGTCTAATACAGTTTTTCATGTTTGATGGTTAAATTTTTCACAGGCGGTTTTGCCCTTCCTTTGGAAATTATTTGAAGCTTATCAGCGAAGTTTAATGTTGAAAATCCCTTTATTATTAAGACACACACCACACATTCACACACACTCTTCTTACTAAATTCTCCAACATTTTCAACGTTATTACCGACAGCCGAAGTTGATGGTATTTGCATATCCACGTCCGTATTATTGTTTTCCATATCGCACCATGCACGACGCGACGTACGTATCACACAACACACGGATAGCCGTTCAAACAAATAACCTACTCCAACGATAGCTTCAATAATTTCAAACAGCCGGTGGAAAGGTCAATACAGCATTTGGCTGCAGAGAAGCTAGCGGCCCGCATAGGTTCTATTCCATTTTCTATTGAGGCTCGGTCGGAGTCAAGACCACATTTATTATGGGCTCGATAATTAAAATAATATTTTAGCTTTTTTTATATAAACTAAATTATTGGTTTCCTATTTCAAAAATTACATTTTAGAAGATGTTTTGTAATTTTTTTTGCTTCCCTTGCTTCCATGCACTGCACGCCCCTGGTTTTAAGAAATATTCAATAATTTTATCATAATAGTTGAGATTTTGAATTAAGTTTAAAAGTACTACATCTTTAGTTTAATAGTTACTTATATACATTTTGTTTGTAATACATTTTAGCCATAGCCTTACTACCTAAGTAGTAATTGGAAACAAAAGAAAATATCGAATTTTCACTTCATTTTTCAAAATAATTGCATACGTGTATGTATTTTGAAGAGCCCACATTATTTCTAATAAATATAAAGAATAATATACAGGGTGTCACATTTAAAAATAAATTAGAATCGATAACTTTTTGACCTGACCCCGTATACTTATTCCAAAAAATTCATATAAGGAACAGTTTTCGCCCTTTTAAGAAATTGTCTGATAGCTCGGATACGTGGAGTGCTTTAAAACGTCACATTTTCAACTATGCCCTGTATCTCAAAAACCAAAAGGGTTATGAAAATTCTGCTGGTGACATATTTAATTTCACAGAACAGTAGCACACTGTCGCAAAAACAACCGCAACCTTCTATCTTTAAAAATAAGAGACCTATCCCGCAAAAGTGCCGAAAATCCTGTAAATTCTGTACGAGGAAAAATCTGGTTAAAGGCGAATTTGCGGTTTTTTGTATTCTAGCCCTTTGTTCATTTAACGGTAATGGCAATACCGACCGTTTACACAAAATGGGTCATGGGTGTTAAAATGAAATTCCAGACAAAATTTTGGCTGCATTCTTGACACTATGGTGGAGAAAGGATATAACCCAATATTTATTACAGAAATAGACAATAGAGTGATAAAAAATGGAACGACTTGTTTAAAATTATGTGTGTGTGTAAACTGAAAAGTAAACACACATTTTTATTAATGAATAAACTTTATTTGATCAAACCATGACGTACCTGTAGTGTAGGCGAACATTTTTAATGAAATGGTTGGTATAAGTAAAGTGACTGTTTTGGCAAAACGAATAAAGATTTAGATTTAAGTTAGTAACTTTATTGTTTAAAGCAGGGGTGCTCAAACTTGAACTGCTGGCGATCTACCTGAATATTTTTAGACTAGTTACGATCGACTCTGTGAGGCTGCAAGTATGTGTGATGCAAGGTTGTCGTATATACACGATACATACACCCTTCCTACCTACCTACCTACCTAGGTAGGGTGTACCCTAGCATATATGGATATTAGCTTTTCGCAGAATATACATTATTTTAGTCAAGGTTTGGGTTAGGTTTCGTTAGGTTCTTCTCTACAATATCAATGAAAAAACTCATAGTTATTCAAAATTACGAGTTTATTGGGTGTTACAAAACAAAAGAATTACATATGGTATGTAACCACTGAGTGCTAATCGCAAGCATGATGACATATGATCGTCAGTTAGTCGATTGCGATATTTTGACTTAATTATCTTCATTTCAGAAAATGCAGACTCGCACAAGTAAGTTGACCCAAACATTGCTGTCAGTTGAAGGGCGATTTGCCTTAGATTCGGATATTTATCTTCAGATATAAAACACCAGAAATTTGTATCAGATGCTGTAGCTTTGATTATATCTGATATAATCTGCACCAACTCATTTTCAACAGAACATGAGTTCATATTAAACTGACTTGCTATTTCAGTAGCTAATTCCTCAATATTTTTACATGAAAAAGGATAACTCATAAATGATGCTACATTTGCCAATTTACCACAATCATAATAACGCATTTCGAATTGTCCCAAAATATTTGATAATTCAGCGTCATACGTATCATAATTCAACTGAGGAATCCTTGCGCTTTCGAAGACGGAAAATGTTTCAGATCCTTTCTTTTCAGTTGATCTATCATAAGTTGCAATTTACTTTTGAATGCGTTTACTGCGCTAATCATCTCAATAACAGTTTTTCCTTTACCTTGAAGCTCCAAGTTAATAGTGTTTAAGTCCATTGTGATGTCAGTCAAAAATGCCAAATTAGTTAGCCATTTTTCGTTTTTCAACATCTGAGTGTCATCACCTCTTTCGTCTAAAAAAGCTGTTATTTCGGGCAATAATTCTCCACTTAACCACCTGACGTCCGTGTGATGAACTAAATCAGTGTGTTCAGCTGACTCCCTATCTTCCAACTGCAACTTAAAGAGCCGCCATTGCAAACTATGTGCACGGATAGAATTCACAATTTTTGTTGCAATGCCCATAATTTCCTCAGTGTTTAAAACTTTTGAACACAAAACTTGTTGATGTATAATGCAATGGATTGAAAAAAATGAAGGAAAATCTTCATTAGCTCGACACAATGCCACAAAACCGTTTTTGTTTCCAGTCATTGCTCGTGCTCCATCGGTTGTAATGCACACTAGTTTATATATTGGTAGCTTGTAGTTTTTTACAAAATTGAAGAAAACGTCATATATATCTTCGCCACGTGTCTTCCACTTCAGAGGAATGATTGTCAAAAATTCTTCCTTGACCAACATGTCATTGAATACCATCCGAATAAAAATACACAGCTGGGCAGTGTCTGTCATATCGGTGGATTCGTCGAACTGTAAAGAAAAGTATATACATTCCATGATATCATTTTTTAGTTTATCTGCTATGTCCTGACTCATGACTTCAATACGCCTTGTGACAGTCGGACGAGATAACTGAGGTTTTCTTATAGCAGACATGATTTCTGTTTTATTTTTAAAATTTCCAATTGCCTTCCTTCACAACCGATCCATCTTCGAATGGTTTCTTGTGTTTCGCCAATATATGAGATATTTTAAATGACGCGATCGTACCAGCTTTTGATTGTTTGGGTGGTCTTGTGAACATGGTTTGTTCTTTTTTCAAACAAGATATCAAATCACGTACATTTCTTAATTCACTCTGTGGCGGAAAATCATCAGGAATTTTCATAGTTTTTATGAACCGTTTTATGATGCCTGTCTAAGTTACCACGCTTAGGTATTGGAACTGACGCACGACAAATAGGACAAATACACTTATCCTTCATACAAAATAAAAATTCTTCCTCCCAATCGTTATTAAAATGATACGTTTTAGATTTCTTCGCTGCACTCATTTTGTACTATTTAATAATAAACTTTGTATCGACGTAGTATTGGCTTCAAGTTGCAATTCAGAATGACTCCAAACGCGCCGCCCGAAATTTCTAGAAAAGCGGCAAAAATAAAAAACGCGACTTTTCTTTGACAAGTACCGCGCGCTCCGTTGATAAAGCCGCCTTTTGCCGCTAGCAGAGTGTTATTTTATTACGTAATAAATAATTATTTTTAAAAAAAAATTAAAAAAGCAGTAAAAAAAGCATTTGAGTAATTTGAGTTTTAGTCGTATTATTTTTAAATTAAGTAAAAAAACTGGATTTTTTTTTAAAAAAACCTACATATTGGTTACACATCCGAATTAATAATTACTCAAGGGCCACTATTAGAAAACTGTTTTCTCTGGTAGCTCAGTAGTAAAAAATTTATTAGGAATAGTGAAGTATGACTCAATTTAGACCGTTTTTTTAAGCAGATTTATTGGGCACCGTTTTGTTCCGTCACATTGGATTCCTGTCAAGGCACACCTGATTTTTTCACATAATTTAAAATGAATTGAATAAGCAACTTTACATTGACGCAAAAATTCAATAAGATTTTTTGCGTTGATTTTTAAAATAATTTATTTGGCAGCCATTTTGTTTCGACATCTTGAACAGTGGCGGCTCGTGGTGAATTATATTGGAAGGTCAATAACAAATTTAAAAATATATACTTAAAATAAAAATAAATATCTTATTTTTAAATTGAGCTTTAAATTTTCTTGAAGTTCAGATCTACTCTTTGTTCTTTCTTTTATCAAAGATTTCTCGATATTTAACATTGCTAAAGCGGATAGTCTATTGTGGCCCAACTCCTCAACAAAATTTATAAGCCCTCGAAAAGCTCCTGGATTTTCAGACAAAGCCGTTCATCATGGCCACGTAGTGCCAGCTCGAATGCCCCACAAAATTTTACACAATCTATAATTTTGTTTAAAATATAACGATTTTTGGATACATATTCGATAAAATCTCTAAGGGATTTTCTATAAGCTGTGTCTAGCTGAGTGCGAACATCAACACTTCCGACCGTAGCATAGTTCACGAACATTTCATGTGATCTGCAAAAAAAGCATGTTTTTTTATTTTTTCTTTTGTGTGTTTTAAGTCTTTAACATCGGTTTTGCACCATAATGAGTCCGACGAGTCCTTAGAAAACAACAAACAAACATAACAGTAAAATGAGTTAGAGACTTCACAACCACATATCCTGTAACATTTTAATTTCGTCACTACATTTTAATGCATAAACATCCGTAAATCCGGTACTGTAAGTCTCCTATCGATGTAGTAAGGTTGTCGCGGTCTCTGCTTAGCGAAATCTTCCGCTTCATATTGAGGCAATTCAATTCGTGTAGATCGCCTTAGTTTTGTTTATTAGTAATTTTACTTTCTTCTCCTTTAAATATTTTTTCTTTCCAAATCGCAATCAGGGCAATTCGGACAGCCCAGTCCAGATTTGGTCAGTTTGATTTTATTATGCCTAACGATTGTCATCCATTCTACTGCTGGCTTGACTTGGTGGTGATATTTATTCGATGTCTCTTTGGAAAACAAAAAAGTGTAAAATTGTACATCAGTTGACTGTTTTAACCAAAGAGCGCTATCTTTAAGCTATCCAAAAAACAATATCAAAAACTCCTATGTGTATTTAAAGAAATATTTTTGGCAGGACCTTTTATTACCCTTTTGAGGATTTAAATAAACTTGAACCATCATATTTTTTTGATGGACAAACTTTGAACTATCAACCCACCATCAAATAAGTCAAGATAACCCAATTTTATATTCACTAAAATGTGATCAGTTTTTAAAAGAAATTTTCTTGTATTTTATATTAGTTTTAAAACAGAATATGTTCAACCTCTAGCTTAAATATAGTTTCTTGGCTATCACTAACGTTTTTTGTTTATATATAAAAAAGGGGTTATTTTTTTGTCATCAGCTTGACCATTATCTTATTACCAAAATGATTAATTCAATCACAGATTGATTTTATCATTGAAAAAAGTATCATCTGCTGATTTGTGTGAACAATATAGAACAACTTCTATACAATGTGCTGAATGTATATATACCTTATGTTTGTTATAATTATTAAGTTTATTTCTACAATACAAAAAGGCCTGTTTGTAACCTCCATAAGCCAATTGTTATTTGGCTAAATAACATTCCTAAATACATTTGGAGAATTTGTTTTCTTTAATAAGTGTGTTTCAATACAACTATTACAGGTTATGTTTAATTAGGAAAGAGGCCTATATATCTGTGAAAATCACTTTAATTTTCATATTTCTTTGAAGACTGAAACATCCTTATAAGATATAAATACATGCTATTTGCTTTAACCAATTTGGCAAAATTGAACAAAATTTAAAGTGATATACATTTTCAAGATCTGTAAATTTATATTAAGCTATCCTAAACATTTTGGAGCGGTAACTTTAACGTATGGTAACTGTACAAGATTTAAAATTCTTTCAAAATTTTGCAATAATCAGCAGAAATTACAGGATGGATGTTAACTTAATATGTCGATTTTATATCATTCTTAAGTAATTGCCAGTGGATTTTTAATTAAGAAGAATGAATTTAATATATATATATATATATATATATATATATATATATATATATATATATATATATATATATATATATATATATATAAATTTCTACATATCACACGACTTTAAATATTACATTTTTTTACCTATTTAAATTCTGTTTTTATTATATAAATTCGCTTTCTTACAAGAAACCTATATAGTTTTACAAAAAACTGTTTGTTACTTTGACTAATTTTTAAATAAAAATACTCAGATTTTTAACTTGTATAATATTTTAATTTAACAAGGTGTTACGTAGTCAATAGCTACCTAAACAAAAAAAAGCTGCAGAAATAAAATAACTATTGCAATTCTTATATTAATAGATAAATTATTTTTACCAACGCTGTGCTTAAAATATTTAATTTTATTATAAAGTTTTAAAACAATCAACAATTTCCTACAAATAACTCTGCTCAGTAATAATAATTTCCTATTTCTTATTCTGTATTTATTAACATAACTTAAAAGGTAGATATTTATAAGCATAACTTAAAATTAATCAGATTCAGAACATCATCGTCTCTACTTACTATATCTAGGTCTAATCAGCATTTTACATCTTGCACAGATATTTCTGAACCTCTTCATCTTTTCTGAGACTTTGCTTTGTGGTAACCCTTCTATAAGACAAAATAAGAGGTTCAGAAGTTAACAGAAGTACCTTCATCAAATTTGATTTGAGCTAATTTAAGATAATTTATGTAAAGTGAGATAATCGAAATTTTCCTTACTTCTTTGTGTCGGGCTATATAATGCGTTTAGAAAGTTGACGATCCATGGATGAAAATCTTATATACGCTGTTCGGCATGTAGTACCAATGATATAAATCTATATACAATTAGGTAATAGTCTCTACCAACAACTCTTTAAATTTGTCTATATAAATGGGAGCCACTTGCTAGCACTCTGAGAATTACAGAAAATTTTAAAATTAAATTTTTGTTAATTGTATTTGAGCTCAAATCAGGATTTAAAGAATTATCTGCTATCCAACAGAGAACATTTTGCGGTAAATTTTTCTATCATTTGTATAGCCATACCCTGGCTTCGGTTTGTCTACAATGAGTCCCATGTTTTATTTAAATTCAGCCTGAATCCGTTTCTTATTATTACAGGTTTGGCCATTTGTACATTCAACTGCGAAAGCCTGCAGTTGGCTGATTTTGTTATTTTCATAAAATATTTTACTCATCACGCAATATTCTGGCATTCTCTTTTTTGAAAAACAAATTTTTCTCTAAAATAAAGGGTCGATGATGGACATAGGAGTTGACCCACACGTTCTGATTGGTATTTATATCGGCAAGTTTTAAAGGCACCATGGCCATATGTTAACAAAAATTATCGGTGCTGGAAGCATACATGAATTTTTGTTTGTATTATTATGGCACTGAACTGCCATCAAAACCCCATTTGCAAATTAATTTCAGTTGCTTACTTTCTTTTAAGTTTGCCACGTTTCACTAACATTAATTGTTGACGGCAACAGAGCATTTTTTGCTTGATTGATCTCATAAAGGCTTGGGAAACAGTCTTTCCAGCAGCAAACTGTAGCTCGTCGGATGCTCTGCCAGCTGCGAACTCGGCCACGCGTTTTTTCTTCGTCTTAAGTGAAGAATCTGCGAAGGACCTCCGCGGTCTTCCAGGACTTATATTGAAAACAATGGTTTGTCGACCCAAATCAAACGTTTACAAGATCGACGTTTTTGATAGAGTAGCAAATTTTCTCAAAAAAAAAGTGGTCGCAATGTTTAACGCAGCAACACTGAACGAAAATTCAAACTTTGTAGTCAAAACTATAAGAAAATGTTAAAATTAGGAGATGTTTTTTGAGGATTTTTTAAAATTTTTTAGGTAAGGTTTAAATTAGGCATAGGTGCAACAACAATAAACAATATATAGCAAAAAAACGTATATAAAGTACATACCTTGATTAAAAACCTCCATAATTGATTGCAATATCAACACGTTATTTTCGCAAGTATGACACTGTATGCACTATGCTCAGGTAAGACTAACAAGGTAACTAGTGTCGCGTAACACGAGAGTAATAAAAAAAAGTGGCTATATTTAATTATTCAGATACTTTCAAATTACACTAACAGGCAAATAGGTTGCAGTGAGTAATCATCTTTAATATGTCAACCTAAGTTTTCATAATATCAGGACTTCATTTATTTAATATTTTCCATGGCTCACTGTAATGTGCGCCGCGCGCGGCTAATAGTGTAGCGTATTTAACTATTCCCAACTATTAGGAGGCACGACCCTATGGAAGAGCCGCCACTGTCTCGGAGGGTATACTGCCCCCCCTGTACGTAACATAGCAAATGCCTCAAGTTTTATTATGTGATATTCTACTATTTGTTTTTGCTGACTCCTCATTTTATAGGACCTTAAACGCGATGTAAAGTTGTAAATAAATACTACAATCTTCATTCATAAGGTTTATTATTGGGGCACATAAACTTCCTGATAATAATATTGGTACAGATATTAACGTTAAATTAATTTACGGTGGTTAATGGCACACTGAAAATCGGAAACCCAAGATTCGCTAAGCGCTTTTATTAAATTATGAGCATATAAATAAGATTATTTAAAGCTTAACTAATAAAAATCATAATTGTTCGAAACGTAAAACGAAATCTTCGTATACTTCAAGCATTTCGAGCGACTAAGTACGATACACGTAATAGCCCATAAAAAGTGTAAATCAACATAGGTCCTCAATTGCTTTATTCTCGATATACAGGGTGTGTTATATTGTAAACATTTTTCGCTCTAGAACCCGGAAAAGAAGCGTTTTCCGACCAATGTTTATATACAACTTTTTACATATTTTGGGAAGCACTATGGGCTAAAGATGCCGAAAAAGCTTATTTTGTATCATTCTGCTTCCTTCTTGTATTTCATATGGGATTTGGGCGAAATTTAATACCGTCTATCTTAAAAACTACCCATTACATTAAATTTTGTTAAACATTTACCATAATAAATTTTCGAGCACCGACATATAAATGTTTCTTTTCCTGCAAAAAAATTTGGGGAGCAAATCACATTTCCAAAAATATAGGAGAACTTGGGGTAAAATGGCGAATGAGGTAAGATGACTAACGCTGACATTTCACATTCAAAATTATTATTTTTAATTTGTATATTTGGCAACGTCTACGGCATGTGATCACGTATTAAGGAGCTGCAGGCATTTGTCTTTTCTAGTTTGACGTACACGTAGTTGAAATGTTTTTCACAACGGTCGCTATAATATTTAGGTTAGAGAATTTAATGGATTTACCATTTAGTGAGTAAATACGATTTTCATTATTGTCACATATAATATACTCGTCTTAAGAGTAAACAACCACTGCTTGGATATATCAATATTTTTTAGTCTTAATTTAGAGATAATAAAATAAAGTTTTTCGTTGCTTCAGGGGAAAGATGACGGGGTTAAGACGACGACTCCATAAATAGTCATCTTACCCCGTGAATGTTACACCTTTAAGCATGAAAAATTGTTACAATATTATTATTTTTATTACAGAATGCTGAGAAATTACAAACGCAAAACAAACTGTAGAGAATGGGACCTTCACCAGGAAAAATAAACAAGCAAACATCTAACTATATTTATTATATATATATATATATATATATATATATATATATATATATTAAAATTTAAGTTTTTACATTCAATTATTCACCTAATTGGCAAAAAATAAACTGTACCTCTCGAATAAATATTTTACTTGTGGTTTGCCTTTTTAAAACTTTCATTTGAACTTTATTATAACAACTATAACAGTGGCGCAAACCGCTTCGACTTAGCTGGAAGTGCTATGTTTAGTTTACGATTTTCCTACTACGTTGCCATGACAACGCGTACGCGATGACGTCGAGCGAACGAAAAGACATAATGTTAACCACAACCATACAAAAAATGTTTGTTAACGCGAAGTTACACCCACGTGTCGTTCAGTTTGGGGTGGTTGTTTACTTTTAATTTCGCGGATTTCGCTGCAACCGGTTGGTTCCTTTGCAGTTTGCTTGACTGTTTTGTGTTATATTTATTTATGGTGTTGTTACAACTTTATTTGGTGTCGGGTTTATTAATTTACATTATTGATCCGCCATCCCGAAAAGTGGTTTGTATTTTACCGGTGGAAACTTCCATTTAATCGATGCAAAGGAACAAGATTCAGAGTTTTAATCGTCATCCTGGTTTTGCAGTACAAATGGTTACGTAGTAGTCAAATATTACAAAAATTGTTTTGCTGGCCTTGTTTACTAGTTTCCAATCAATATTCAGTGTCAGAACAGGATTTGCAGGTATGTTAAATATAAAGGTCTTTACATAAACATAACTCGGCGGAGCATTTAAAATGCGAATTAATGCTAAAAACATTTGTAAAAAATCAAAGCACTGCTGACACTTTAAAGGAAAATGCTAAACTATATAAAATACATTTTAACATTAACCGATTAAATAGACTATTTATGTGCTTGGTAATTGACGCAGTTTTGTACCTTGCAACACAAGAGTTAGTCTTTCGCGGCCGTGATGAGAGCAGCGAGTCAATAAATAGGAGGAATTTTAAAAAGCTTTTAGGTTTATTAATATCGAGAAGTTTTCAAGAACTAAAAGATCATCACGAAAAAATTAAAAATGTTTTTACTGGTGACTCCTAAACTATTCACAACGAAATAATTAAATGCGCTTCTGATTATTTAAATGATCATGTAAAAAATTAAATAATAGATACACAGTTTTTTTCTGTGCAAGTGGATGACACCACTGATATTACGCAAACCTCCCAGTGATCCATAATTTTATGATACGTTAATTCTGAAGGTTCAGTAGTCGATGGATTCTTAGAATTTTATAATGTCAGCTCCGATATTGGATCAAATTTTGGACCAATTTGACTATAAATATAAATCAATAGGGCAATGTTACGATGGTGCAAGTGTAATGTCTGGCCATCTAAATCGCCTTTAAAAAAAAAGAAAAAGCGCCGCAGGCTGTGTTTGTCCATTGTCTCGCGCATCGTCTTAACCTTGTGATGCAGCAAAGTTTAAAAATATTTCTATATGTCGAATTTTTTTTTGCAAGCTTTAGTGGTATTCCCTCATTTTTTTCATCACTCAGCCAAACGAACGTAAGCTCTTACATCTGCATCTACGAGGCGTATACTAAAAATTACAGAAACTCGTTGGTCTTCAAATTCGAAGTTAGCAAATGTGATTGTTCAAGACTGGAATAAATTAAAAGACGTTTTTGAATTTGTTAGAAACTATGACAAATCTGATGAAAAATCAATTACGGCTTGCGAAAGGATTTTTAGGTGAGATGAACGATTTTGAATTCACGTTTCCGGCATTAGTGTTTAATGACATTTTCTCAGTTCATAGGGGAACGACTTCCACAACATGCAGGTCGATTTAAAAATACTTTTATTGCCAAACAATCACGTGTTTAAAGCAACCAATCATCTTAGTCTCAGAAATTCAGAAGCCACGTCTGTTGTTAAATAGATGACCACCTAGATTGGAAGTAACAGCACAAAGTTCCGGACGGATGACAGCTGAGAGCTTCCTGGCATATTTAAGACATTTTGGTGGTGGTCCACAACCACAGCTCACATATTTCACTTCCAGGCCATAATTTTTGTAGAGAAAATGAAATAATTGCCGTATTTTTCCACCTCTTACAACTCATAGGTACGAAAGTGTAGAAAGGCCACAATTTTTTTTATTTTTGTAACAAATTCAGACTTCTAAGTTGGAATTCCGACGTCTATCTGGATGTCGCCTTCTATGCGGAATTAAAAAGGAATTCGGGACATCGGAATTCCGATTCCTGGAAATCCGACTTCTATCTCGGAAGAAAACTCGGAATTCGAAATTCCGACCAGTTTCCGCGCCTATTCGGAACAATCTTCTGGAAGAGCATTTCTCGGAATTCAATTTCAATTTCAATTTCAAATATGCTTTATTGTACAAAGAACAGTGTTCTCGTTTACAAAGGAAGTGAAAATAGGCTTAGTACAAAATATAATAGCAAACAATAATTACAATTAAAAACAAGATAGTTTAAATAATTGAATTTAAAAACCGTCAATAAATACAGGTACTAAAAAATAAAACAAAACTACGTCAATATTAAAATCAAGAACTAGTCAATATAAAATTATCACCATGAAATTCAATATAAAAAATGTATATTATTATTTTTTTTAATGACAAATCAATAATATGCATAAAGGTACTAAAAAAACAATCAAATAGAAAAAATAACAGTGTCAATATTAAAATTAAGGCTACACCCAGTTACTAAAATTATACAGAAGACAATAAAAACTAAATAAAAATATAAATAAAATAAAACGGATAAGAATAGTAATAGCCGAATTAAGGTTAAAGATAAAAAGACAAAAACAAAACATAAAAATTTGCTAAAATTTTAAATGTATCGTCTGTTCTTGCACACCATAATAGGCCTTCGAAAAATAGGCTTTCACTTCGTATTTAAACTTTTTTTCCTCTTCAATCGACGATGGAATTGGGCAGATGGTTAAAGAGCTTTTTGCTGTTATATACTAAAGAGTTTTGAGAAAGACCTTGGGAATGGGAGTGCAATAGTATGGGTGCGGCGAAGAAGAGTGTGCTACAGATGACTCTGTAGTAGTGTGCATTAGACACACAACCAAAATATTATGTTAGTCAAATAATTTTTTTACTTCCGAAACCGGGAGCAAGAGTGTCAAATAAAATTTTGCAAAGAATTCCAAATTTATTTGGCCCATAGCAGATGAAATATATCACTACATTCTAAAAAGGACATAATTTTGAAACTAAACAAACCTAGTGATTTCAAACGAGGGTTGGTATTTCCAGAAGTTGACAATTTGCAACTAAAAATAGAATAATTTTTTATTCAATGCTAAAATGTTAAACATATTTATTTCGTTCTTAAGTTTAATTTTGTTTGTTTTTTGTTTTATGTAGGTATTTAGGTACCTACTTATGTTTGATTTATATGTTAGTTTGTTTTTACTAAATCGAGACTGTTTTAGTACCTGCATTTATTATATTTATAAGAATAAATACTTTATTTTTGATTTTTTGTGTTTTATTCTTGAAAAAAATGAACCAAATCTTCTCTAATATTTTTTAAAAACGAATCTGATGGTCAATGATATTGAACAGGGTCCCTAAATTTAAGATATCATACATTTTAAGGGTCAGTCAAAGTTAGGTTCATCGTCCCTAACTTTGACCACCAATTTTTTTTAAAAAAATGCCTTATGTGGCTTGCTAACAAAAAATTTGATGGTGCAATTTAAAGGGTTACTTGAAGCCCCAAGGTGGTCCACTAAATGAACAAATTAGCTAAACGCCAAGCAAAGATATTCACAATTGAACTTCAATTTCGGTCAAAGTTAGGTAACTTTACGGTATAAATGGTTATGTAGTAGTCAAAAATTACAAAAATGGTTTTGCTTGCCTTGTTTACTAGTTTCCAATAAATATTCAGTGTGGAGTAAAG
Organism: Kuschelorhynchus macadamiae; assembly: GCA_030620095.1. Lineage (NCBI taxonomy): Eukaryota > Metazoa > Arthropoda > Insecta > Coleoptera > Curculionidae > Kuschelorhynchus > Kuschelorhynchus macadamiae. The sequence continues at coordinate 271,205 of JAUTXW010000215.1, forward strand.
AAGTATTTGCAGGTATGTTAAATATATAAAGGTCTTTACATAAACATGAAAACTCGGCGGAGCATTTAAAATGCGAATTAATGCTAAAAACATTTCTAAATAATCAAAGCACTATAGTTGACACTTTAAAAGAAAACGCTAAACTATATAAACTACATTTTAACGAAAACTTCCCATTAAATAGACTATTTATGTGCGTGGTAATTGACACAGTTTTGTACCTTGCAAAACAAGAGTTTGCCTTTCGCGGCCACGATGAGAGCAGCGAGTCAATAAATAGGGAATTTTAAAAAGCTTTTAGGTTTATTAATTGAGAAGTCCCAAAATAAAGATCATCACGAAAAAATTAAAAATGTTTTTACTGGTGACTCCTAAACTATTCACAACGAAATAATTAAATGCGCTTCTGATCATTTAAATGATCATGTAAAAAATGAAATAATAGACACACAGTTTTTTTCTGTGCAAGTGGATGACACCATTCCATATTACGCAAACCTCCAAGTGATCCATAATTTTATGATACGTTAATTCTGAAGGTTCAGTAGTCGATGGATTCTTAGAACTTTATAATGTCAGCTCCGATATTGGATCAATTTTGGACCAATTTGACTATAAATATAAATCAATAGGGCAATGTTACGATGGTGCAAGTGTAATGTCTGGCCATCTAAATCGCCTTTAAAAAAAAGAAAAAGCGCCGCGGGCTGTGTTTGTCCATTGTCTCGCGCATCGTCTTAAACTTGTGATGCAGCAAAGTTTAAAAATATTTCTATATGTCGAATTTTTTTTTGCAAGCTTTAGAAATGGTATTCCACTCATTTTTTTCATCACTGTCAGCCAACGAACGAAGCTCTTACATTGCATCTACGAGGTGTATACTAAAAATTACAGAAATTCGTTTATCTTCAAATTCGAAGTTAGCAAATGTGATTGTTCAAGACTGGAATAAATTAAAAGACGTTTTTGAATTTGTTAGAAACTATGACAAATTTGATGAAAAATCAATTACGGCTTGCGAAAGGATTTTTAAAGGTGAGATGAACGATTTTGAATTCACGTTTCCGGCATTAGTGTTTAATGATATTTTTATTCCATAGGGGAATATTTCCACAACATGCAGGTCGATTTAAAAATACTTTTATTGCCAAACAATCACGTGTTTAAAGCAACCAATCATCTTAGTCAAATCTATAAATTCAATAAAGCCACGTCTGTTGTTAAATAGATGACCACCTAGATTGGAAGTAACAGCACAAAGTTCCGGACGGATGACAGCTGACAGCTTCCTGGCATGTTTAAGAAATTTGGTTAGACACGCCAAGCCTTCCGTTGATGATTCGGTGTTATTATAGGTAGACAACCACAGCTCACATATTTCACTTCCAGGCCATAATTTTTGTAGAGAAAATGAAATAATTGCCGTATTTTTCCACCTCTATATATATCTTTATAGGTACGAAAGTGTAGAAAGGCCACAATTTTTTTTATTTTTGTAACAAATTCAGACTTCTAAGTTGGAATTCCGACGTCTATCTCGGAATTCCGAAGCCGTCTCATCACCAAGAAATTCCGTATTTTTATCTTGGAATTCGTAAATGTTGTTCTGTTTCCCGGAATTCCGACATTCAATCTCTCTATTTCCATTGGAACTCCCATTCTCTGCGTTGGATTGATTTGGAATTCTCAACTGATTTATCTCATCTGCAAGTGATCGGGAATTGTCGGAATTCCAAGACTTGTTAGCTAACGGAATTCAGTCTGAGTTTGTGCCTCATGAATTGAAACTGTTGTTGGAACTTTTTGACACACTATTCAAAATATTATCATCTGTTTGAATTCCGATTTTGGTCTGGAATTCCGTACTGAACTATCTCGAAAAGAATAGGTCTGCGTTTCGGCGTCTCGGAATACCGACTTCCCTATCATCAATAATTTTGACTGTCTATCTCGGAATTCTTTGAGTTGGATAACTTTAATTTTTGCATTTCAATTTCTTTCAATAGATTCGCTTCGACTCGGAATTCTGACTTGTAACTCGGAATTCCGACTTCCGTCTCGGAATTCCGACTTCTATCTCGGAATTCCGACTTCTCTCTCGGAATTCCGACTTCTATCTCGGAATTCCGACTTCTATCTCGGAATTCTGACTTGTAACTCGGAATTCCGACTTCTATCTCGGAATTCCGACTTCTATCTCGGAATTCCGACTTCTATCTCGGAATTCTGACTTGTAACTCGGAATTCCGACTTCCGTCTCGGAATTCCGACTTCTATCTCGGAATTCCGACTTCTATCTCGGAATTCTGACTTGTAACTCGGAATTCCGACTTCTATCTCGAAATTTCTACTTCTATCTCGGAATTCCGACTTGTAACTCGGAATTCCGACTTCTATCTCGGAATTCCGACTTCTATCTCGGAATTCCGACTTATACCTCGGAATTAACACTTCTCTCTCGGAATTCCGACTTCTATCTCGGAATTCCGACTTCTATCTCGGAATTCTGACTTGTAACTCGGAATTCCGACTTCTATCTCGGAATTCGGACTTCTAACTCGGAATTTCGACTTCTAGTAGTGTTTTCACATAAATATTCCGATTTTTGCTTTGGATGCGTTGTCCAGTGACTGCATATTTAATAATTATCCTTGTGATAAAGACATTTATGATTTGTGTAAAATATTAATTGCTGAAAATGTCTAGAAATAGTATCTAGTGTGATAAAATCACCACCATGGACAACAATGCAAGTCAAACTATTTATAGGATGCTTTTACCAACATATCTGTAAATAATATCAATTATAAATAAAAAATGTAGCGAATGTCTAAAGAGTAGATAACTTAAATAGATTTTAATAAATAAGAAAAAAAGTATATTTTACCCCAAGTAGACTCCCTCGGATGGTAGTGTAAGCCAAAATATTTATAGGGGGCTGTTACCCCGATGTCTGGAAATAATATATATTATGAATTAATGTAGCAGCGGGTTTCAGAAAGGGTAGAAAATTCAAATTAATTTTAATAAAGTATGAAAAATTCAATTAACTTAATTACCAATGTGTCTAGAAATAACAACTCTATGAATAAAAGTGACCGGAATAGAAAACTGAAACAAATTTTATTGAATAAGAAAAGTCATATTTTCATATTATGTCCAGGTCCCGGACAAAACTAGGTAGTCAAAATATTAATTGGAAGTGGTTGCCAATAGGTCAAATAATAATATATAGTATGCATAAAAGTGGCAGTGAGGTCCTTAAGGGTAGAAGACCCCGGCCTGCCGAGTCATCCAATATATTAAAGATGTGTCTATTACAAACTTTTATGACAAGTAGAAGAAGATCCAAAACGGGTAGTGAAATTTAATAAATTATAAAAAATGTAAATGACTGGGAATGTTAGTCAAAGAGTCCATAATCAGTAATGAAGTTTACTGTATTATTTCTTATCGACGTAGCCGTTACTTGATGGAAATTCATTTTTGTACAAAGCAAACACACGTATATCACAGCTGTTTCGACACACTGTGTCTTTGTCAAAAGCTAACTTAAAACTGTTTTAGTTAGCTTAGTCATTAAAGCTGTTTTAAGTTAGCTTTTGACAAAGACACAGTGTGTCGAAACAGCTGTCTGGAAATTAATCCGTGTTTATTTTGTATACTAGTGACTGTATTAGATATTTTGTCAGCAAACCACGTATATCAAGGTACAGATTTTGATATTTTGGACAAATTAAAAGAAATATCTATTCCTTTTGTTGGATGTGATCAACACGAAAAAGATTTACAACTAAGATCATTGAGTTGTACCTTGTCGAATGCGCTTTATTTGTAAAGAGGTTTACCGAATAGATAAAGCTAAAAGAAAGAAAATAAGGTGCTTGAAGAAACAATCAAAATTATAATTAACTTTTTACTGTGTTCCTGTATCTGTTTTGATAGATTGATGTCCTTCCACAAAGTTAGAAATAAGACCTACACCGGAAACTTGATTTATGAGGATGTGATTTGATAACAATTTTTTTTTGCTGAAGTCATGTTACAGATTTTTGTTTTCATACTTCATGAAATATCAATGTCTTCATTTGTGGAGGAATTCTAATAAATTATAGTTTAAAAAACTGAAAAACACGCTTTAATAGTAAACTGAACTAAAAAAACTCTTTGGACGGGAATAAAGTGATTAACAAGAAAACTAATGTCATTGTGAAAACAGCGTGGGTCTGATATCAGTTAGTATAAATATTTTATCGGTATAATTTCTGAAAGTAAAGTCAGTATGAATATATGGCATAAAGACACCCTATGCTTTTTTACAAAATGTTTTTTTTCTTTTTAGTTCAATTTACTATTAAAGCGTGTTTTTTAGTTTTTTAAACCATAATTTTTTCCTTTTCAGTTCTGTTTACTATTAGAGCGTGTTTTTTGGTTTTATCAAACTATAATTTATTCTTCTTCGCTACCTCCCCGTGCCGAAAATGGGTAATTTGCGCGCTTGCTGCCTTCCTTTTATATGGTAGCCATTTCTCAGAGTCCCTCTCCGGCATAAAATTTGTTTATCCTTTAATTCCTGTTCAGGATAATGGGACAAACTTATCACATCATCGCATGGTCATCGATTGTAATCTGGCATTATAAAGTGGGTGAAAATGAAATGAAACTAATAAAAGCGTTTTAAAACAAGTAAATTTACTCGAGTATTATTTTAATTAACAGGTATCAGGGAAATTTGTTTTTTTCTGACTTTATTTTAGTTATTATGTTTTGTATCATACGTAGAATGTAATAACCGAACTGAAAAATAAAGATTAATGAATAATCTTTTAACGAAATATAAGTTACTTTAATAGAGGATGCATAAACCTTTCATAGGTGCTAGTTATTTACTCAAAAAAAGATATTTTTTAACGAATATATTTCTTTTCTCCTAAAAAAAACAATAATAATTATATTTAAATTTTATGTATACTAGTAAATAGTTGGTAAATTGGTAAAAGAAAAGTACAATACTTATGGATATACAATATGGATCAGATGTTTTTACTAAATGGCGTTTTATTATTTCTACTATCTATGAAAAAGATAAAGCAAAACACAAGATTTTATTTTTCATGTCAACCATATTCAAGCCATCGGAACCGACCCAGTCATTATTTTTTAATTTGGACTTTATGCACAGTTAATACATTTCTTGTAGTTTTACTTAGTTCATTCTGATCCCTATAATTAAAATATTAATTTCATTTAGAATGAACGCTTCATTTGACGTTAAAAGAATATAAAAAAGTGATTGCGTTTATAAGCAGTGTATTAATTACAACGCATTCCGAAATAGAAGTCGGAATTCCGAGATAGAAATCTGAATTCCAAGATAGAAGTCGGAATTCCGAGATAGAAGTCGGAATTCCGAGATAGAAGTCGGAATTCCGACTTAGAAGTCGGAATTTGTTACAAAAATAAAAATAAAAAAATTGTGGCCCTTCTACGCTTTCGTACATAGGTTACAGCCACTCGATGTTTCTTTTTTCGGTCCCCTGAAAACCTACTAAAATCAAGTATGTGACGCGTTTCTGGTCAACGAAATCTCGGTCCGTTATTTGTCGAAGTTTGAAAAGGCTATGAAAGAAAAGGAAAATAACTTAAAGACAAATAAGTGGATAAAAGACACAAAAGTTCAGGTCAATCAACACCCACACAATGCGACTACAATAAGACTGGCCCAAGTAGTCTTAATTCTGCCAGAAGACACTTAATGAAAGTCACTACATGTGTACAGGTTGTGATGAATTACATACGTCAGCTTACCCCAACGCGTTCGTTATTTTAACCGACGTAAGGGTTAAGATGATTAAAATATTATTTTTTAGTTTTTTAGAAAAAAATATTTATTTTTTGTGATATTTGCCATTTGAATAATATAGCAATTAGTTCTATATTTTTTTATATTTTCGTTATTGATTTAAGGTTTTCTCCTAACCATCTTACCCTACTTCCCCCACAGTGGCGTATATAGACATTGCTTCTGGGGCGAGGGGGTTGAGACGATAAAAAAATGTTCAATAAACAAATAGAAGGTCTTTAGTTCCTTAGTGGATGTATTGGGCGCAAATATGCAAATATTATGAACAAGCTAAAAAAGGTCATTGATTTATTTTACCTATGAGTAAAACTGACTCTGGGGGGGAGAGTCGAAAAAATTATACATTATTTCTACTATTTTAGCTTAAATAAAAGTGGCTCTCGGGGGTGGCTTTTAATCCTCAACCCCCCTCTCTTATACGTCACTGTAAATGTATATATTTTATACACCACTGTAAATCTATATATCTGAGTTCAAATTTTATTTTTTAATTCACTTTATTAAAGTGTCGTTATAATTTTCTTAATATATTATTTATTTGAATTTCGTCAATATATTTTCATGTAGTACTAAATGATGATTTGTATAATTTATTTATGCATCTAAAATGTCTATTTAGTCCTGGTAGTCCTGGAAATAATAAAAAATCATAATTTGCATTGTCAGTACACCCAGATACTGATTTTCAGCTAAATCTGTATATATATATATATATACAAAAGTGGAAAATTCTTGAGTTTAGGTTCGAATTAAATACCAAAATTTTAATTTTTCATTTATTTGACGTTTCGCCCTGTAATTTAGGGCATCTTCAGAAAAATTTTTTGATGCTAAAATTATAGAAATACAGACATTAACATTTAAGAGACACACTGTATATAAAACAATATTACCACGTTAAAACATATTTATATTCAACACTATAAAAGTACGTTCCTTGAAATAAGCAGATATTTATTGACAAATTTGTTTATGCTGCCAGAACTTGTATTAGAGCAGTAATGAAATATTTATCACTTGTATTTTTTTTTTGTTCTCTCGTAAAAGAAACGGAACGCTTTTTTGTTGTTTTATGTTGAATACCGTTTAATGTGGAGAGTTAATATAAAATTGAAATTAAGGTGTCACATTAATAAATTTATATACATATGGTTTAAATTATTTATGTCGGTTCTGTCATTCATGGAGTTTTTTTCTCTAGTAATTTCTATCATTTCTTTGATGGCTAATTTATTGTAATTAGAGTCTTAAGCTAGTATTTTGTGTTTTCATAGTTGATGTTGTGTTTTTCGGTTTGTGTGTGTTTGTTTAATGCTGTTGTGGCATTCTTTGTGTTGTTATGTCCTTTTATTCTATTTTCCAGAAGCTGACTTGTCATTCCGATGTATTTTTTTGGACAATTGGTGCATGGTATTGAATATACTATGTTAGATTAGTTAGTTTTTTTAAGGGAACTTTGCTTTTCAGTTTTGTAAAAATTTTGTTGTTTAAGTTGTGTGATTTTTCACAGGTAACAATGTTATGTTGAATTTTTGCACTTTTGTATACAATAACGGTTCAAGAAAACACGAGATATATGTATATATATATATATATATATATATATATATATATATATCTATATATACAGTGTGTATCAGCCAAATGGAATAAATTCGATAATAAATAAATGGGGGCGTGTTCGGAAAAACGCTTGAACCCGTCGATTGGTATTTTTAGTTGCTCATTTTCTCCAATAAAAACTTTTTATACAGGGTGTGTCCTGTAACAGTGGTCAATGCCAACTTTCTTATTTCAAATGCAACACCCCGGATATTATTTAATTTTTGGATTCTTTAGGAGATTCTAAACATATTTTATGTTCAATGTCCTATACCTATCTTCAACTATTTCGGCAATAATAAGTGTTTTCAAATTTATTGCAAAAATTAAGATTAAAAAAATAAAATTATTTATTTCTTCATAATGTATAAACAAAAGTAAAAAGTTAATTTAGGAACTGTTGAATATGCTCGCCGCGAACGTCTTGGCAAATTCCTAATCTTAAATAGAAATTTCTTCTAACGTTATTTAGCATCTCAGGCGTGACCGATCTAATCGCAAGCGTTATTCGTCTTCTTAAGTCAGCTAAGTCGAGGGGTTTAGTTTTGTATACAACATTTTTAATATGTCCCCATAAGAAAAAGTCTAATGGCGTCAGATCAGTGGATCGCGCTGGCCATTCTATCGATCCTCGTCTCCCTATCCACCGATTTGGAAATATTCCGTTGAGGTACTGCCGGACATTAATTTGGTAATGGGGCGGTGCTCCATCTTGCTGAAACCATATCATATTCGCTGGAGCTTGTGGGTTTGCTGGATCCGGATACAAATTTGTCAAAGTTGGCACGACATTATTTTGGAGCAGTGCTAAATAATTATCGCCATTTAAATTGCCGTCAATGAAAAAGGGGCCTATAATATGATCCCTAACAATTCCTGCCCAAACATTAACCTTTTCAGGATATTGAGCATGTTCTTCGCTGATCCATTGAGGATTTTCCCTAGACCAATAGCGGCAATTTTGACGATTTACATGACCGTGAAGTGTAAAGGTGCACTCATCCGAAAACAAAACATGTTCTAATTGAATAACATTGTTTTCTAACATAGCCAACATTTGTTCACAAAAATAAGTTCTCCTATCATAATCGTCTTCCATGAGCTCCTGAGTTGGTATCACCTTATAGGGATGCATTTTATTTTCTTTTAATGTTCGAATAATCGACGAATGGCTAATATCGAACAATGCGGCGGCTTGTCGTTTTCCTCAAACTCAAGCATAATATCCAATTTTTTATCATCATTTATTGAATTGGCAGCTGTTTTTTTTATCTGCCTCACATGTCCAAGCTCGCGAAACTGCTTTTCTATTTTACTAATTGTCCCTTGGGATATATGCGGCAAATTTGGAAATTGTTCATGAAATAAGCGAGCAACTTCCACTTGTGTTCGTGTGTTATCTCCATAACCAATCATTTGTAGAATTGTTATTTTATGCATTTCTGTTAAATGAACCATTTTTCTGATATTAGGTATTATGCAGTTAACGAAATTCAAAAGACTATGACACTGACACTGACAACTACTGTCTTGCAAAGAGAAAGGCCAGGCATTTTACACAAAAGTAAACAAAACTTAAAAGTAAACAAAACTGGCTCTTTTTGTTCCATATCAATAAAAAGGAACGCTAAAATGGTTTTTGCTTACATTCTTAATATGAAGACCTAAATGGTAAATAAGTATTGAGTGTGTTGTAGCGAATTTTTGTAATCAAATAAATAGTTCAGTAACCAGAGCCACTTTCATGAATAATAATAAATTCGAAATAAATAAAATAAAAATAAATTTGAAAACACTTAATATTGCCGAAATAGTTGAAGATAGGTATAGGACATTGAACATAAAATATGTTTAGAATCTCCTAAAGAATCCAAAAATTAAATAATATCCGGGGTGTTGCATTTGAAATAAGAAAGTTGGCATTGACCACTGTTACAGGACACACCCTGTATAAAAAGTTTTTATTGGAGAAAATGAGCAACTAAAAATACCAATCGCGACGGGTCCAAGCGTTTTTCCGAACACGCCCCCATTTATTTATTATCGAATTTATTCCATTTGGCTGATACACACTGTATATATATATATATATATATATATATATATATATATATATATATATATATATATATATATATATATATATATATATATATATATATATATATATATATATATATATATATATATATATATATATATATATATATATATATATATATATATATATATATATATATATATATATATATATATATATATATATATATATATATATATATATATATATATATATATATATATATATATATATATATATATATATATATATATATATATATATATATATATATATATATATATATATATATATATATATATATATATATATATATATATATATATATATATATATATATATATATATATATATATATATATATATATATATATATATATATATATATATATATATATATATATATATATATATATATATATATATATATATATATATATATATATATATATATATAGAAACATAGAACATTTGTAAAGAACAAGCGTACAATTAATATAAATACAAAGTAGTGAATGGGTAATACAAAGAGCTAAAACCATTTAATAGCTAAGATTTAGTGCAAAATAGTGGAGTTCAAATACAGGTCAAAAACCTTCTAGAACATGACGCACATATGATTTTTTATTCAAAAAAAGAAAACATATTTTAAATTGAATACGCCTTCTTTCACAGCGACAGCATGTAAATACATATTTATATAACAGTAAACCAGCTGAATTAGATCTTACACTAGAATACTATTTTACTGAAGTTTTTATTTGAGACAATTATTGTCAATATCTATATCCTATTTAATTTTAGTGGTTAAACACAAACTGCATCACATAGAACGAACCTGGTTATTATATAAATTTACATTCGCCATCCTGTCGAGAAATTACCTATTCGATGAATGAAAATCCTGCTCTTAATTTTTTTTCAGTCTCATTTATAATATAAGCACGTGTTTTATTTGAATTCTCACATATTTTAGAAAACTTTAATATGTTAGACTGTGGCATATTTCTAAATAACGGTTTTTGTGCTGACTAATTCAATTATATTTAAAGGAGATCGTATAAATATTTAATTCCATGTATTCATCCAACGTATTTATTTCCTCTTCTAATTGGCTCATTTACTCAACAATTTACCACGTAATTTTCCCGTCTGCACCAATACCAGTTCCGTCCGGACTGAAAATTATTTTTGAGTAAACATTTGTCTCAGAGGATGGAAGCGAGCAGACGCGCGTTGAGGATATTTTTAAATTTATCACAAGGTGATCTGTAAAAAACTTATTTATTTCTCGACAGCGAATGCGTAATTCATACGCACTTTAGTTAAACATTAATAAAACGTATTAGTTAATGTATGTTTATGTGATAAATGGTATTTTATGTGTTGAAAGAATGTTGCCGCTTTAATAATTTCATAGTCAGTATACTGTAATGAGAGAAGGATCAGATATACAGCACGCTTATAATATTCTATATTGAACTGGTTCACCAACTACACTGTCTCGAAAAAATTGTTATAAATGTACCAGGATATGATAAGATTTGATGTTTAGGCACTCTTTCTTAGAACAATGTGTTTTATATACCTACGTTCAGGATTGCAAAGATGCTTGCTTCCTATGCATGTTTCGTTTCATTTACCGTCAAAAACGATGAAGCGAAACCGATACAAAACTGTACTATTCACGAGCAATGGAAAATGGAGGCTGGATCTCTTCTTAAAGGGTTAATGAAAACGAACACTGCTGTACCGATCAAAAATGGGAGAGATTTAAACTGGCAATACAGTGACGTTTTGCAAAGTGTACAGAATATAAATATCGTATATTTTATAAAAAGTTGATTCCTGTAGTTGTGTTTTATACTCTTACCACTACTTAACTATACTTTTAGATCATCTAAACGAACAACATTCTAATATACAGTTCACTATCGAAATTGAGTCAGATTGTGCCATTCCATTTCTAGATGTGTTAGTACAAAACCAAGATAACGGTACCCTAGGTCATACTGTTTATATATACTGGGTGTTTCTTAATTGAGTGTCAATATTTAAGGAGGTGATTTTTGGGTTCATTTTAAGAAGAAAACTTCATGTAAACATATGTCTTAAACGGTGTAAATTTTGAGATACGGGGTGTTAAACTTTCAATAATTTCATAATTTTTCGATAATATCTCGAATACCACTCTATATATTGTAATGAAATTTGGTATAGAGGTACTATGCATCTAGTGGAATTTTTTGATGTAGAAGTTTTTTGTTGATTTCCACCAGTGGCGTCCGTACGGAATCCGACTTGCATATTTTCCCAGACATTGATGGTACGCCACTAATTTTTTTTTAAATAAAAATTATTTTTGAAATTCCCATTCATTTTTGAGTTTTTCAAGTTTGATCCCTTGGTAATTTTGTGTTAGACGCACGGTTTTCATTTTAAACAATAAAAACCGTTTCTCAGCATGGTCCAAACAATCCTGGTCATAAGACGGATATCACCATGCATGCAGAGGAATATTATTGTATTAAACTCTAGAAATCAAATCTTGTCGAAAATAAATACTAAAAGTTTTCCAAAACAAACAAATGAATCAATAAAAATGCTTTATTTTAGAAAAATCAGTGGCGTGAAAGTAATTACTATGTCCATTCTTATTAAAATCAGAAATCGTTTTATCTTAGTGAGAGATATTTGTAGATAATAGTATGTAGTCTTCAGCCACCAATCTAGGACCACCATGTCAATGTTTTTCAGAAGTCTGTTCCTTCATAAATACTTTTTATAAATTTTATTAAAATAATATGACATTCTTCAACAATAACAAGTTATTTACAAAACTATACTAATACAACTAGGTACATAATTAATAATTTCAACAAAAATAATTAGGTTTTAACAAATTGACAGCACACTTTGCGAAACAAAACAAAAGAAAAAAATCAGATAAGTTCTAACAATATCGGCAAATCGTTCTCAAGAAACCGGCGATAATTATGGCCATTTAGTCCAAGCCAATTAGGTGATTTTCGATAATGCCAGCCCAAACATTTACAGAGAATTGCTCTTGATCATAATGTTCTACAATGGTATGATTCCATTCCTGGAGAAGTGCGCTTCATCTATGAACATTACAACAAACACAAAAATTAACTCGGAAAGGAAGATCTCGGGGAAGTAAGGCTTGCACTCGTTGAATGTGATATGGGTATAAAAAAAAATCATGTAGAATTCTCCAAACTAGGATGTGCGAAATATTTAGGTTAATTCCAATTTTCCTAATACTCAGTTTAGGATTTTAATCTATGGACTTTAATACTGCCTCTTCAATTTCTGGAGTTCTTACAGTCCGATGGGCCCCTTTTAATTGATTATTTGGCTTGAATGTACCTGTTTCAGTCAACCTTCTATGCGTGTTAAAACATTTGCAAATATTCGCCTATCTGGTACGACTGTACCAGGAAAGCGTCATGGCTCTTGATATAATCGCCTAGCTTCCGGTGAACTGCCATCAGCCAAACCATACATGTAATGCAAAAATAATTTTTGTCTAAAAAAAAACTCTTCATTGTAAACTCAACCATTTCTTTTCTCAGATACATCAGATATTTAGAACACAAAATTAATTAAACCCGATTGAATCTGAAAGCTGAACTGTCAAATTAAGTTACAAGAGAAGTATTAATTCTGACAGCCAAAGCCTGTATATATATATATATATATATATATATATATATATATATATATATATATACAATAATAATTATTATTAGTAATCTTTCTTTATCGATGAACTAATAGTATTTTATAGTTTCGTGTTAAAAAATTATAAGCTCAAATAATAATTTTGAAATTTTTGGGTATTAGTGATTCATAAGCAAATTTGATTTCTTGAATTTCAGTCAAAAAAAATTTCCTTGCATGTCATGGCGATTGGTGTTGTTATATTAGCGATATTGTTAAAACTCTGCAGAGAAACGGTTTTTATTTTTTAAAACGAAAACCGTGCGTTCAACTCAAAATTACCAAAAGATCAAACTCGCTCAAAAATGAATGGGAATTTCAAAAATAATTTTTATTTAAAAAAAAATCAGTGGTGTACCATCAATGTCTGGGAAAATATGCAGGTCGGATTCCGTACGGACGCCACTGGTGGAAATTAAAAAAAATATTCTACATCAAAAAATTCTACTAGATGCATAGTACCTCTATACCAAATTTCATTACAATATCTAGAGTGGTATTCGAGATATTATCGAAAAATTCTGAAATTATTGAAAGTTTAACACCCTGTATCTCAAAATTTACACCGTTTAGGGCATATGTTTATATGCAGTTTTCTTCTTAAAATGGACCCATTTTAAAATCACCTTCTTAAATATTGACACTCAATTAAGAAACATCCTGTATATATATATATATATATATATATATATATATATATATATATATATATATATATGGGGGTAAGGGTACATTTATCCCACGGGCAAATTCTCATGTTATTATTACAATATGTAGTATTGATATATTTAAATAACAAATTTTAACTGTATTCTCTAAACAATATTGCAGCTAAATAATCCCACTTATTGGTGGTAAAATGACTTTGTAGAATGTAATTTACTAAGATGTCAGTCAAATAAAACTAGTTAATGTTATGAAAAGATGAAGGCACATTGAAAGCAGATGCTGTACCTTATTCCTCCTCAGTCGGTTATCGTTATAGACAGCTTTAGTTACCACTCTATGAAGCTTAAAAAACTACCAAATGCTTCTTAGAGAAAAAAATGAATTTTTCAAAGACCAAGCTCATTTTTAAGTCGTTGACTCTTTGAAAATATTTCCCCATATAAGGGTAACAAATTTTCAAACCGGCCAGTCGGAAAATTTAAACTATATCCGGAAAATTTAGCAGAATCTGCCAAACATAAAAATGTAAGTTTTTCACAGTCTTGAAGCTTAGTGTCATTTCCATTAAAATATGGTCCAATATTTCATAGAAAAGGGCTCTATACTTAGCCCTAATTTCTTCAGGTGTAAGCTTAGCAAGCTCACGTTTATAATGATTTATTTCTGTAATAGAATTTGCTTTATCAAACACGATATTAAAAAAATGTTCATTTCTTTTTTACAGAGCGCCTCACGACAGCGTTTTATATTGGATATGCAAAACTGAATGCCAAGCGATTTTTTTTGAAGAACGCAAATAGTATTCATCTCACCTAAAAATCTTCTCGCAAGCCAGATTGATTTTTCATCAGATTTGTCAGAGTTTGTAATAAATTCAAAGACGTCTTTTAATTTATTCCAGTCTTGAACAATCACATTTACTAACTTCGTATTTGAAGACCAACGAGTTTCAGTAATTGTTGGTATACGCCTCGTAGATGCAGATGTAAGAGCATACGTTCATTTGGCTGAGTGATGAAAAAATGAGGGAATACCACTAGACTAAGACTAATATCTTGAAACTTTGTTGCATTGTTGCATCATAAGGTTAAGACGATGCGCAAGACAATGGACAAATACAGCCTACGGCGCTTTTTCTTTTTTTTTTTGAAAACCATTTAGATGGCCAGACATCACACTTGCGTCATCGTTACATTGCCCTATTAATTTATGTTTATAATCAAATTTTTCCAAAATTTGATCCAATAGAAAATATAAATTCTGCGACGTTCTATCGGAGCTGACATAAAATCCTAAGAGTCTCTCGACTACTGAACCTTCTGAATTAACGAATCTTAAAATTATGGAGCACTGGGAGGTTTGCGTAATATCAGTGGTGTCATCCACTTGCACAGAAAAAACTGTGTGTTTCTTAATACATTTCTTACATGATCATTTAAATAATCAGAAATGCATTCAATTACTTCATTCTGAATAGTTTTCGAGCCACCAGTAAAAACATTTTTAATTTTTTCGTGATGATCTTTTAGTTCTTAGGAACTTCTCGATATTAATAAGCCTAAAAGCTTTTTAAAATTCCTCCCATTTATTGACTCGCTGCTCTCATCACGGCCGCGAAAGCACATAAATAGTCTATTTAATCGGTTAATGTTAAAATGTATTTTATATAGTTTAGCATTTTCTTTTAAAGTGTCAGCTTTAGTGCTTTGATTTTTTACAAATGTTTTTAGCATTAATTCGCATTTTAAATGCTCCGCCGAGTCTTCATGTTTATGTAAAGACCTTCATATATTTAACATACCTGCAAATCCTTTCTTATTCCACACTGAATATTTATTGGAAACTAGTAAACAATTCCAGCAAAACAATTTTTGTAATATTTGACTACTACATAACTATTTGTATGCCGAAAACCAGGATGACGATTAAAACTCTGATCTTGTTCCTTCCATCGATTAAATGGAGTTTCAAATTAATAAACCTGACACCAAATAAAGTTGTAACAACACCATAAATAAATATAACACAAAACAGTCAAGTAAACTGCAAAGGAACTCACCGGTTGCAGCAAAATCCGCGAAAATAAAAGTAAACAAACACCCTAAACTGAACGACACGTGTGTGTAGTATACTGCGATAGCCATTCACAGTGCCGGAACTAGGAATTTTGCGCCCGCGGCCTGTGTTAGGTCGGCGCCCCTATTATATACATTTTATAACCAGATGAAAACAGCAAATAACTTTTTCAAATAATTTTTATTATTATAATTTTTTTGTTTTTACAGGTACTCAGGTACAAAAGGGCTAAATTTGGCATTAAAATAAAATATAACAATATAATACAAAATAACAAAATAAGCGAATAACTAGGTAAAATAACAAAAAAAAAACAGAAATTAAAGCTAAACTTTGGGTATAAAAAAACAAACTAAATTTGAACTTTTCTCGCTTTTGAAGCCGCAAACTCATCAATGACTTCATTAAAATCAATAGAAAAAGATAATTTTCTTTCTATGCTCAAAATGGCCATATTAGTGAGCCTGTCCTGCCCAATCGATGATCTTAAATAATTTTTTATTAGTTTCAATTTACTTAATGATCTTTCACATGAAGCTGTTGTGACTGGCAAGGTAAGAAACACTCTAAGAGCGATATCAATATTTGGATATACAGATTCCCACTCGTTTTTTCTAATAAAATTTAAAATTGCTTAAAGATTGTAAGCCTTCAATATGAGAAGATGCTTGAAACCTAAAACTATCAATTTCATTAACAAATTCAAATGCATCTAAATCTTGGTCATATTTTAGAGCCAAATCAGCAGCATGTCGTTTCATGTCATATGCAGAAAACATCTTAAGTGATTTACCAGTTAAAAAATTAAAATTATCTGCAACGCTCTGAAGAGCACAAAACAGTGAATTCAGGTTAGTTAGAATGACATCAACAATTTGCAAGCATAAGATTTTAAATTTGTTAATTTCACTTAAATTGCTTGCTTCGTCAGAGCAAGACTCGTCTACCATTTTTTTTTACTTTTCTCTTTCTTCTAATTGCAAATTCTGGTTCCATATCTACGGACTCTGAAATTTGATTAGCTTTTTGCAGGACATTTTCAAGCAAATTCTCTCTAAGGGATTGAATTTCCTCAACAAGCCCTTTTATTAAATTAGACCCATCCAATACCGTTACAGATGTTCCCTGCAGAAGTATACTAACTTTATTAATTTTACTTAAAATTACGTTCCAGAAAACAAAAAGACATACAAATTTATAGTCCAAAAGCAACTTTAAAAATGATTTAGAATCGGCAGTATCAGAATCTGAACTCGAATTAGTACCTCCAACTTGTATTTTATTAAGTAAGTCAATTACTTCTTTAAAGTTAAATACAAGAGCTTTTATAGCTTCACTTCGGGTACACCACCGGGTATCACTGTGACCCTTAAGCCTAGTTTTTAAGGTGGAAACTAAAATTTCCCAGCGAGTTGTTGACCTTACAAAAAAATTAAACAAATTTTGAACAGTCCCAAAAAAAGTTATTATTTCTGGGGAACATTTAGCTGCATGATAAGCTACTAAATTTAAACTATGGGCAGAGCATGGGACAAACCGGGCAAACTTATTTAAATTTAATATTTTTACTTGAACGCCGTTATATTTTCCCGCCATACTGGCACCGTTGTCGTAAGCTTGACCCCTGATGTTGTCAATATTAAGTTCGTCATCAACCAGTTTTGAAGTAATTTGATTTGCCATTGCATCTCCAGTTTTGCCCGTAACCTTTATAAAATCGATGAAGCTCTCTTCTATGGAACATCTGGTTTGGCTGCATCGGACATATCTAATAATTTGTGACATTTGCTCCTGGTGGGATGTGTCTGGTGTGCAATCCAACATTAAACAATAATATTTTGATTCGACTATATTCGAAATAATTGTTTTTCTTACTTTCTGTCCAATCAAATGTATAAATTCATTTTGAATCATAGGCGAAAAATATGATATTTGGTTTTTGTTATGAGATTTAATGTGACTTGCAATTGTGGGATCGTAATGACTTATAAGTTCAATTGTATTTAAAAATTTACCACAATTTGGATGTCCAATAATTTCTGATGATCCCCTCAATGCATCATTGTTTTTAATGCAATGTAAAATGGCGTCCAATATGACACTAAGAATATGGCGCCATTTTTGTTTTTCTGTATAAAAACTGTCAAAAGTAATTTTTCAGTTTTATCGTCGATTAATGCGCTCATCCTAATACCTCTATCGAATTCCTTCCATTTCAACTAGTTCTCTTTGTGAGATAGTGAATTTTCATGCCGAGGAATAGCAGGATTTAAATGTTTCCAGTCTGAAAAACCGGTTTCGCAAAAAACACCAAATTATTTTTCCTGCAATAAATCAGCCAGGATCTTTGTATTGTCTCTCCATTCACCAGAACTTTATGAAATCATTTTTTGTCAAACTGCCTATTATTTACAACTGGATATACATTTTATATCTATGGTCTGGTCCGGTTCTACACAAACACTCAAGTTTTCTTTTGTCCAAGTCTGGGGATCATTCAAATCAAGAGTTACTTCTGCACAACTTAAGCTTTCTACTGAATTTAATGGCTTATTATTGTTGCTAATAATTAAATCATCTTTTTCTTCGGATTCCCGGTCTACATTGGAATTGCTCTCACAAGAAGAGGACGGAGAAGTAACTGATTCTGTTATTGAATTATCATTAACACTATTGGACCTGGGCCTAGGTATTACAGAAAAAAAGTTTTGTATTGGGGTCACGATCTTTTTAACTTCATCTGTTTTCAACTGCCGCAATTTTTTATATTCAGCCCCAGATGGTTTTTTGGGTGGCATTTTCTTCTTTTATGCTCTAAAAAAATACAGGATGTTACTTAACCATAGAAACGTATTTTGAAAAAAAAATACAAAAATAAATAAATATAGTAAATTATTTTTCTGAGCCTTTTACATACGGAAGTATGCCAAGTTTTGCCTAGAGCGAATATAATTTAATGTTTATTAAGAGACTTTTATTTTAAAAAGATAAGGAAATGAGAAATGCTTATTTGGTTCTCACCCACCTCTTCTATGAAATACGGAAACATAACCACACAACCTTAAATAAAATTTGAACGATATTTGTAGAAAGAAAAAAACTCTAAATACAATTATTATTGGCCCTAAACAGTCTCAATATAATTAGTAAATAATGCACTCTTAAAATAATATGAATTTACCTGTAATACAGTCACAACACTTCTTGCACAGTCGCAGTAATAATGAATGATGCACTTGCCGCAAAAAACAAAGAACAGTACTCCGTAATTAAAATGTATTGTCATAACTCGCATCGTGTCAAAATTTGGTAGGATAGAAAAATGTAAGTATTTACAGATAAAAGTTAAAAGAAAAGTTTTTCTGTAAAAAATATGGACTGATTGATAGTGCTGTTTTTTTAAACAGTAATTTAAAACTACACCTATATTTTTTCCTTTATTAAAATAATTATAATTATTGTCTAAATAAATCTTGTTCTTTTATTTTTTTTTATTATGAAAAGCCTTTTTTCTATCAAAGGATTTGGCGCCCCCCAAAATCTCGCGCCCGCGGCAAATGCCGCCCTCGCCACGCCCTAGTTACTGCGCTGGCCATTCACCGAGAGCGTTGTATGGCGCTGGTTAATACTAATGTTCCATGAGGTCGACGTCATCACGTACGCGTTGTCATGGCAACGTAGTAGGAAAATCGTAAACTAAACATAGCACCTCCAGCAAATTCGCAGCGGTTTGCGCTACTGTTATAGTTGTTATAATAAAGTTCGATTGAAAGTTTTGAAAAGACATGCCGCCAACGGTCAAGTGAAATATTTATTCGAGATGTAGAGTTTATTTTTTGCGAATTAGGTGAATAAATGAATATAAAAACTTAAATTTTAAGAGATATATAATAAATATAGTTAGGTGTTTGCTTGTTTATTTTTCCTGGTGAAGTAGCACTTCACCTACTTCCCATTGTTACTTTTAACAACACTAGTAAGCAACAAAGGATAATTTCTTACTTTCTAGCTGTAAGTCAAAAAAAATAAATTAAGTTCCTGCACCAAAATACTTTCTACAGTTTTACACACATTCTAGTTAAAAAAACCTTGTTACTAAACATACTTGAAAGAATTCAAGTGACTTTAAATTCTAATATAATTTCTAGAATCAACCCTGACGATTATTTTTTTAAAAGTAGAATGATTCCGTATTAGAAAAAGTATGATTTTATTTACGTATCTTATTTTCTATACTTAAGAAATACCTTCTTTTTTTTCGGGTTCCGTACGGTGAAGTCTAAATATTGTCGGTAGGTAGGTTCAAGCAGAAAGCCAGCTTTGTTTCAAAAAAATTGTAGACTCTCTCATACCTGAAAGATAAATGAAAAAATGTTATATTCTAAGTAAAATTTTAACGAATTTAAATAATAATTTTTTAAATAAATTAGAGGAGATTACTCTAACAGTAGAACATGTATTTTTACTCCAGTTTCCGACTAAAAATATTAAGTTAATTTTTAGTTAAACTTTTTGACAACTAAACATTAAGGTAGCTTCAAGCTATAAGTATATTTATTAATATTAATTGCCTCTTAATAATTAAGTAATATTTTTATTTAAATTGTTTAAATTATATTATTAAAATTCAACTCGTCTTGATATTGTGAAGATTCATTCCACGTCCCTTCATTACCGTTATACAGGGTGTTTCGAAATTAAGGGTCGATATTTTTAAAGAGTAATGCCATAAAAGAAGACTAAAATATATCGAAAATGACTTTATTATAGTCTCGAAAATAAGCCCCTCTGAAAATGATTTTAGTTAAATATTTTCAAATATTTTAAAGACTAGATTTTGAAATTTGGATATTTCGGATAATTAAACCTACAGTAGGTACCTTTCATTTTTAGACAACTCTCTTACTTCCTTCGTAAAGAGAAGTATTCTAATTGTGAAAAAATCACCCTTAATGTTGTTGACTTGTTGTTACAGCAATTACAGCAGTGTGGATTAATGAGAACTAGGTTTCGGTGCAGCGTTGGCCATTGTCGTCGGGAATGTTCACTACAAAAACATAGCGTTTATCCTTTGGGCAAGTGGGAATGCTAGGTTAGATCTGGGTGTGCATCTATGTCTGCTGGATGTAATCGAGGTGCTGCTATCCAGCAGTATAGATTTTTTAGAGACGTTTGTTCGTGGCGATTACTCAGGAGGGATG
Organism: Kuschelorhynchus macadamiae; assembly: GCA_030620095.1. NCBI lineage: Eukaryota > Metazoa > Arthropoda > Insecta > Coleoptera > Curculionidae > Kuschelorhynchus > Kuschelorhynchus macadamiae. The sequence continues at coordinate 292,440 of JAUTXW010000215.1, forward strand.
ACTTGTTTTTATTTGGTAAGAATAGAATCATTAATAATATATATTAGTTTAGGTTAATTTTGGTATGATTTTTAAAGATTCTAAACCTCTGTGGCGCTCCCGCCATTCAAGCAGTGACTTTTTCAGGTTTTTTTTCAACAAATCTTAAAATTTCGTACCTAGTTGTGTTTTAAAAATAAGATTGCCTTTTGGTTAGCTCTGGTTAGGTTTTTTTTTGAAGTGTCTTAAAAAAGCGATTTTATATTAAAACAATAGTTTTTTTAACAAAACCTATTAATGTTGGGTTAGCTCAGGTTCGTCCATAAAACTATCATTCAAGGTAAAAATTACTATTATAGCCATAAAATCATATTTGAAAGTCGCGCGAACTTTAAGGTGGTGTGATTGGCGGGTCCCGTATGCAGTTTAAAATCTTGTTTTGAGTTTGATGTTCTCGTTTTTACTTTCTCGGGTGTGTTGGACATATAGTCCAAATTAATGAATCCGTCATCACTTAGCGGAAATATCCTCTAGGACGACTGATACCAGAACGGTGGGTTCTGGGAATATACTCCATTTACACCTGAATATATGGTATATGGTTTATGGGAACACTGCGAAGGATCCTCGCGCCTAAAACAGTTTTTGAGAAATTTCCAATACCTGAATAGTATATTTCAAAAATTTCAAAAAATAGAAAAATATCCTTTTTAACTTTTGTTTTTTTTTCAAGTGTGTGTTTTTTTGTATTTTGTTAATAACTTTCTTTTTGACATTGATTTTACTTACTTACCGTGGCATATACTTCAAGAAAATCAAGTGAGTTTGGCAACGTTGCCATAATTTCCTTTCTGTATTCTATCTAAAACCTAATAATGTAGAGTTTTTGCATTGAAAAGTACTGTAAATTGTGATGTTTTTTTTTCCGAAAAAAAAGTGTGTTTTACAAGCAACTTTTGCTTTTAATCTATTCTATACAGCATATACTAATGTTTAAAATTTAAAAAAACCCTAAAATGTTTGGGTATGTAAAGTCAAGACCCGTTTTAAATATTGCTTGATGTCTTTTTAAGCATTAACATATTGAACTGTGTGGTACGAAAGTCCAACTAAAAATCAAGGGAGCCTTGATTAAATTTCAAATAAAAGAAAACAGATTGATAGTGAATGTTGACACTTTCCTTGAGATTTTGAAATATTATTCTTGTGATCTTTATAAGTTATACTAATGCCCGTTCTTAGTTTAGAAGATAAAAGTCCTTTAGAGAAACATTTAATTATGGAGCTAAAAAGTTAGTGGCTGTGTTTCCACGAAAAAAATTGGAAGCTTAGTATAACTAGCTACTTTTTAAAGCATTTGCGCTTAACTAATGGTTCTCTGCGGGTAAAGCCTGAACGTGGCACGAAAAGATCTACCAGAAGCCTTGCCAACATTGAACAACTTAGAAACATTATTCAAAATGCCCCAGCTTTTGTTTCGGTAAGTTGTCGAAAAATATCTAAAACAACGAGAATTAGTAGAAGTTCAGTAGGAAGGATAATAAAAAATTACTTAAAATTAAAACCTTTTAAAAAGATTTATTGTCAAAAGTTGTGAACTTTTATTACAAAGATTCAGGTGCCGGAGAGGTATCGAGAAAATACGGGTTACCGATGAAAAAATATTCACTCTTTGACAACCAAAAAACCCTCAAAATACCCTAGTATATTTTGCCGCTGATATGAAAAAGAGAGATATTCTTTTAAATCGGTTGCTAGTTTAAAAGGGTGCATTTTTCGGAATCGGTGATGGTTTCTGTGGGAGTTTCCATGAAGGGAAAAACCAGCATCATTTTTGTAGATGATAACGTAACATTTGAAGTGTACCAACGATACATTTTATCTCATATGTTACCGGAAATCGAATATATTTTTGATAACTATACATTCCAACAAGACAGTGCACCTGCACATACCTCCAACAGTACCATTAGATATTTACTAGAGAACGGCCCAGATTTTATACAACTTCGGTCTTGGCCCCCAAACAGTCCGGATCTTAATCCAGTGGATTATACTGTGTGGAGTGTTCTGGAAAGAATTGCTTACGAAGATGTGGTGGTTAACACTGTTCAGGAATTAAAAGAAAGAATAATAATGTGCTGGCAAATCTTAACCAAGAAATATTAACAAATTCTATTGGATTATGGCGCCGAAAGCTGCAAGCTGTTGTTGATGTTATATACTGTTTATAATAAAATAATTTAAAATTTATTTTTCTCGAGTCTAATAAATAAATTATTATCATTTTATATTTCCTGTTTTTTGCTCGTTTTTTGTATATTTTTGAAATTTCCGAATTTCAAAAAAATACAAAACTATTTAAAATTCGAGCTCATTCAGTGTTCAGATCTCGTGGAGTAAAGATCCCTGAAGATGCCTCGTGCAATGGAAGGCGAAACGTCGGATAGTAATTCCAATTTTACACGGTCTAATCCTACGAACCATGATTTCTTAATATCCAAAAATATTTAAAATCGGTCAAAAAATAAGATAAATGATAAAGTTTAAAAAAGGTTCCAATTTAATTTGCACCACAGTGTATTTCACTAAATGACTATGTACCGAACTAAACTGGGTCTCACTTCCAGTTCAAATTCCAGGTAAAGGAAATTTACTGATTTTTATAATTTGGTATCATTGTAAATTAAAAAAATCTACGCAGAAAAATGTTAGGGCGGCTTTTCACTCTCCCCCCGTCTTATTTGCGACACCCTCGATTTAGTATCGATATTTTTGACTTTAGGATTTGGCTCAGTGTATAAAAATAACCAAAATTTTTTAATTTTGCTGCCATTTTTTACCATCAAGCCTTTTTTGACTTCTAGGACATTCCAATCAGCTCAAATGAGATTTTGTATTTTTATAAGTTATATATACATGCAGGTGTAAATCATAAACTTAAAGTGCCTGAATAATTACTGAATGTGCAATTAGTAAAAGTAAAAATAGCATTTTTGGCACCATTTGAAATGAGAAAATGTCAAATGCAATCTTCAGAAGTTCCTGAATATATTTATAGATTGTCACTGTTCTATGCGCTACGTAGAACGAAATAAACACAATCAGCTTTCAAATACACAATCGATCTTATTTATTTATTGTTTTGATTGGAATATTGTTATATATGAATATACCGGGTGTCAACGATATCGTTTTACACGATGCCATTCATTTGCTTTTTAGGTTAGGATATTTATATTTGAGTTAACGAAATATGGTATTAAGACACATATTTTTCATGAAAAAACAATTGAATATTACTGCCAGTTTTTCCGATATCAGAACCAAGTTAAGAATTTCAAATGGAACCCTGTATATTATTTTACATAGTTTGATAGAGCTTAGAATTTCAATGACATATCACAAGTTATATTTTTTTTCAAAATGGCGGACCAGGAAGCGCTTTTTCAAAATTCAATAAGGCGGTCGTTTCCCGATACCGATGAAATTTTGTTTAACAAGTTATTAAAATATTAAACAAAATGGGGTTTTCAATGGATTTTAATCAAATTTAAAATCAAATTTTTAATTTATCACAAAATGGGATAAGTTTAATTTTTTCTTTAAAATGTGAACTTTTTCTTAAATTTTCTCAAAGATTTTAAATAGAAAGTTGTATTTATTAAATATTAGTATTAAAGTATATCTTATTAGCTACACGAAACCGCATAACAAGCCGTATTTTTGCTTTTTGTTTCAGAAAAAATTGACAAAACCTTGCCGATACACATTTTTCCTAATACATAACATGAAACAAACACACACATATTATTAATCAGAAAATCCTGGAATATTTTTTATTGTTTATTGATAAGTAATTTTGTATTATTTTGACATTTTGGACTGTTGTCTTATTTTAGGAAAGCGAGAAAAAATCACAAGTAGTATTAATTTTATTTTACCAGTAGATACGGTGCAGTAACATGAAAGATGACTTAACTAAGATAAGTAGGTCTTGGAAACAATTGCATAGGGATGCCATTATAATTTTCATTAGATTTAACCAGAAACGTCAAAAGTACTGTTTTGTATCGACATTTCTGATAACTTTCGTTACATTTTTACACTGAGAAAAACAAAAAACAAAAACAAAACCGCATAACAAACCGTATTTTTGCTTTTTGTTTGAGAAAAAATTGACGAAACTCTGCCGATATACATTTTTCGTAATACATAACATGAAACACACACACCCACACACACATATTAATCAGTAAATTTCGGAATATTTTTTATCGATAAGCAATTTTGTATTATTTTGACATTTTATGATTTTTGCTGTCTTATTTTAGGAAATCGAGAAAAATTCACAAGTAGTATTAATTTTATTTTACCGGTAGGCTTTCGGTTTTTCCGGACATACCTAGACCTAAGTCAAGAAGTTTAAAAAGAACCCTGTATATTTTTTCACACAGTTTGATAGAACTTAGAATTCCCTTTACATTGACATATCACAAGTTGATTTTTTTTCGAAATGGAGGACCAGGAAGCTTTTGTTCAAAATTCAATATGGCGCCATTTTCTAACACCGAAGATATTTTTGAATTATAGGTAGAAATAATAAACAAATATGGGGGTTTTTGTTGGGTTTAATGCTAATTTAAAATCAAACTTTCACAATTAATACAAAAGTCACTCAATTAAATGTTCTATGCGCTGTCCGCCTTGTTCTTGGCATAGTGTAACTCTCTCAACATTTTCCGCGAGCAGGTTTCGTAAATGCTGTTCTGAGATACTCTCAACGGCTCGTCTTATTCTATTTTCTAACATTTCCAACGATATTACAGGAGTTGCATACACTTTTTCTTTCAGATGACCCCATATAGAAAAATCAAGCGGGGTTAGGTCAGGCGACCTCGCTGGCCATCGAATTGGTCCATTGGTTCCCAACCAGTTCTCACCAAATCGTTCATTCAAGTAATTTGCAACAATTCTTGAATTATGAGCAGGGGCGCCATCTTGTTGGTAAACTAAATCATCATTTTGCTGCAAATTATTTATAAAATGTTCAATTTCATTTTCGAGAAAGTCCAAATACATCTCGCCAGTTAAAGGCTGATGGAATAATATTGGACCAATAACGCTTAGTCCTACAACGCCTAACCAAACATTAACTCCAAAACGTCCCTGGAAGGCACCTTCTCTTACTAATCTTTGATTTTCCTTTGCCCAATAACGAAAATTATTTCTATTAAACATCCCTAGATTAGTAAACCTTGATTCGTCCGAAAAAATAATCTTATGATGAAACACAGGATTTATTCTATAATTATCTAAAAACCAATTGCAATAAATAAGTCGTCTTTGGAAGTCATTTTCAAATAGGTGGTGGTGAATTTGATACTTAAACGATTTAAACCCGTGTTTCTTTAAAATTTTTCTGGAGCTTTCATGGGACTTATTGCACTGTTTGTCTAATTCACGAAGGGAAGCTGTACGGTCATACTCGATGTACGCTAAAACGTTTGTTTCCACTTCTTCGCTTACTACGAAACCATCATTGCCATTAGCATGGACACCACCATTATTTTCATTTTTTACATGTTGTACTAGCCAAGAATAATATGCATGTGAAGGAGCGTCACGATTCGGAAAGCGTTCCTGGTATAATCTCTCTGTGTCCCTTGAATTTTTGCGACATTCCCCATAAATAAGGAGCATGTCAATTTGATGTTCTCTTGAATAAACCATAATATTTATTTTTAAAACTAACTAAAACCACTTCTCAGTGTTAAAATGTAACGAAAGTTATCAGAAATGTAGATACAAAACAGTACTTTTGACGTTTCTGGTTAAATCTAATGAAAATTATAATGGCATCCCTATGCAATTGTTTCCAAGGCCTACTTATCTTAGTTAAGTTATCTTTCATGTTACTGCACCGTATCTACTGGTAAAATAAAATTAATACTACTTGTGATTTTTTATATATATATAAAATATATACAACAGTATAAAATGTCAAAATAATACAAAATTACTTATCAATAAACAATAAAAAATATTCCAGGATTTTCTGATTAATAATATGTGTGTGTTTGTTTCATGTTATGTATTAGGAAAAATGTATATCGGCAAGGTTTTGTCAATTTTTTCTGAAACAAAAAGCAAAAATACGGCTTGTTATGCGGTTTCGTGTAGCTAATAAGATATACTTTAATACTAATATTTAATAAATACAACTTTCTATTTAAAATCTTTGAGAAAATTTAAGAAAAAGTTCACATTTTAGAGAAAAAATTAAACTTATCCCATTTTGTGATAAATTAAAAATTTGATTTTAAATTTGATTAAAATCCATTGAAAACCCGATTTTGTTTAATATTTTAATAATTTGTTAAAAATTTCAATCATCGGTATCGGGAAACGACCGCCATATTGAATTTTGAAAAAGCGCTTCCTGGTCCGCCATTTTGAAAAAAAATATAACGTGTGATATGTCATTGAAAAGGTAATTCTAAGCTCTATCAAACTATGTAAAATAATATACAGGGTTTCATTTCAAATTCTTAACTTGGTTCTGATATCGGAAAAACTGGCAGTAATATTCAATTGTTTTTTCATGAAAAATATGTGTCTTAATACCATATTTCGTTAACCCAAATAAAAAAATCCTAACCTAAAAAGCAATTGAATGGCATCGTGTAAAACGATATCGTTGGCACCCGGTATTATAACCCGGTGGGTAACTGATAAATTACTGAAGTTATGATTTTGTGAAAAAAATTTAATCCAAAATCAACGAAATATTTACAGATTTTCTTAGTTTTTTCTGTTCATAGCTGTTTTTAGAATATTTAAAAAAAAATAGAACCGATTTCGATAAAAAAATCGCTAAAAAGTAAAAAATTATATTTTAAATAGGAAATGAGGTCATTAGATTACACAAGATATTGCATCGGTCTAAGAACTGAACCCTGCGGAATATCCCAATCTGCTGTCATGCGTCTCCTCATCTCATTTACCAATTGTAGGCCACTTCAGTAAGACTCCATGAGATTCTATGCTTTTCCTCTAATACCATAACGATGCAGCTTTAACAACAGTAGCTCATGGTTGACCATATCGAGCACTCGGGAGAAATCCACAAATAAAACCAATATATGAAATTTTTTATCATTTGCACCGACAACTCTCGTCTGGAATTAACAAAGGGCACTTTCACTAATGCGGGATTCTGTAAACCCATGTTGAGAAACACTAGTAATACTACTTTTATTAAAAAAGTGAAATAACTGATGTTTCAAATTCAATTTTTGAAATATTTGTTAACAAACTTATGCTTCTTTAATTTGAATAATCAGTGGAATCTTCCTTTTTATATAGTGGCATGGTAAATATCTTAAAACTTCACACAAAGTTACACCTTTTCAACAAATTATTCAATAGGCCATCATGTCCTATATATAGATATAGATAAAAAACTTCCTAAAATCCATTCGGTCACTTTGTTGACATTAGTCATGGAATATTTTCTACCCAATTTGATATAAATATCTCTAAAAACGTATGGCGACATCGGCTTATATACGATTTTGTCTTTAATGAGATAGATCACCTTTGAGAGTTCTGGACATTACACCATCTGTACTAAAACGATAAACTATTTTTTAATTTAAAAGAGAATCATATATTCCAATTACATTAAATCCGGATATAATTAGTATAAATTAAAGTTCTTATTTTTTTTGGAAATTTCCTCGTCTGAGTTTGATAAGAATGATGCCCTTGATGAGTAATCTGACATTGCTAAATAAGTAACAATTATAGTGATAAAAATACAACTATGTATTAAACGTAAATATAATGGAGTGGTTGTAATTTTAAACGTTGGGAAAATAAATTTTAGTTGTAATAACATCTAGAATATTTTAACGATGTAGACTTAAACAAAATCTAGTAACTACGTGTGTTTCTTTTACAATAATATAAACTTAGATTATCTGAAATTGTGGATTATACGATTTTTTGTTTCTTCCTGATTGTTACTTTCATCATAAGAAAAAAGCCCGACGGGAAAGCGATTCGTTATATATATATATATATATATATATATATATATATATATATATATATATATATATATATATATATATATATATATATATATGTAGAAATTAGTGTATGATTGATTTTTAAAAATAAATGTCTTTATGTATATGTATGTACTATTGCACGTTTTATAATAATAATTTTTAATCTAAATCCTTGTAAATTTCGTATTGTCTCGTAAAACAATTGTGAATGTTTTAATGTTTAAAGCTATTTAGTATGTTTCATTTTAATTATTTTAGTCTAATAATATTCCTCTAGATCTATAACCATTATGTAACTATTGTTAAATATGTAACGCATGATGTAAACCATGTAAAATATTTTCCCTGAGGATGACCTTATATTGGTCGAAACCTGGACTAAAATAAAATTCTGAGCTTCTAGAGATTTATTATTGATCAATTCCAACCAACCCTCCTGTACAAAATATCAATCTGAGGTACCGAATCAAGTAGAAAAAAAAAAGTAAAAAAATCTTGTTCAATTGATTTTGTAGAAAAATTTGATGTGAAAATGGGATAAACAGGTACGAATTCGATATGACGTAGCAAAAGTAAAAACTACTTATTGAATTTATTTTATTACGCCCAAAAGTCAACTGTGGCACAGGTAGAAAGAAAATGGTAAATTATTGGTAGGAATCCAATATGATGGAACAAATAAAAATGAAGACAGTATATGTAACATATATATATATATATATATATATATATATATATATATATATATATATATATATATATATATATATATATATATATATATATATATATATATATATATATATATATATCTTGTAATTTTTGAATTTTTTAAATAGGAAACCATTGATTTAGTTTATATTAAAAATGCTAAAATATTATCTTAATTAAAATAATGCGGCCTTGACTCTGACCCAGCCACAATAGAAAATAGAATAGAACCTATGCGGGCCGCTAGCTTCTCCGTAGCCAAGTCCTGTATGGTTGATTTCCTGTGAATCGAGCCAGAGGTTATTGAACTTTCCACCAGCTGTTTGCAATTTTTGCCTTTCAGTCGCGTGCTTTAAGTGGAGGCGGAAGCTATCGTTGGAGTAGGTTCTTTGTTTGAACGGCTATCCGTGTGTTGTGTGATACGTACGTCGCGTCGTGCATGGTGCGATATGGAAGACAATAATACGGACGTGGATGTCCAAATCCCGTCAACTTCGGCTGTCGGTAATAACGTTGAAAATGTTGAAGAATTTAGTAAGAAGAGTATGCGTGAATGTGTGGTGTGTGTCTTAATAATGAAAGGAATTTCAACATTAAACTTCGCTGATAAACTTCAAATAATTTCCAAAGGAAGGGCAAAACCGCCTATGAAAACTTTAACCACAAAAATGAAAAACTGTATCAGACATTTTTATTCGGACAAACAATACGAACAATTTAAATGGCTAACAGGGTGTGAAAATATAAGTAAATTATTTTGTTGGTCATGTTTACTTTTTGAAAATGAAAAAGGTCTCTGGAATAAAACTGGTTTTACCGATTTAAACAGTTTCCATAAAGCTGTAAAAAGACACATTATGTCAAAAGCGCATTTAGCAGGCCGTCATAAAAGAAAAAGTTTTCGGCAAAACCAGAATTGAACACGCCCTTAATAAACAGTTGGAAATTAGTCACCGCCAACACAATGAACTAGTCGATAAAAATAGGCAAATATTAAGAAGACTTATCGATGTTGTTTGTTTTCTCGGACAGCACGAATTGGGATTTAGAGGTCATGACGAAACAAGGGTTTCTTTAAATAGAGGAAATTTTCAAGATTTACTTAGTTTAATGGCTAAATATTATGATTGCTTAAAAAATCATTTAGAGCAGTCTAGCGTTTTTCGTGGAACGTCGAATCGGATCTAGAATGATTCAATTTCTGCTGTTGCAACCATTATTCTAAAAAGAATTAAGCAGGAGATTGGCGAGGCGCGGTTCATTGCTATTTTTCTGGACGAAACAACTGATATCATTAATTTTAGCCATTTATCTACAGTAATACGCTACGTTAAAACAGACGGAAGTATTCAAGAGTGATTTTTAGGTTTTAAGAATGTGTCCGAAAATCGTACAGCAGATGCATTATATACCGTAGTTTATAACGTTGCTGAAGAAATTAATGGAGATAAAAAAACTAGTTGCTCAAAGCTATTATGGAGCTGCAGTGATGGCAGGACAAGTAAGGGATCTGCAAGCTAAAGTTCGAGAAACTTTCCCAAGTGCTGTGTTTGTCCATTGTTTTGCTCATAAATTAAATTTAGTTTTATCCCAGTCCATTAATTACATTAAAGAGAGTAAAGTATTTTTCGTTACTTTAACTAGCGTGGCTGCTTTTTTTTCCAAGTCAACAAAACGTACACAAGCTTTGGACTTCATTGTCCACAATCGATTGCCCAAAGTAGCTCCTACTAGGTGGAACTATAATGGAAGACGTGTGTTAACAGTATCTGAAAATCGTGAATCACTGACTGAACTATTTGAGAATATAATAAAAAATAATGAAACGTGGGACAGAAGCAATAAATAGTTCGAAGGGGTTTTTAGACTGTTTGAAACGAGATTTTAATTATTTGTTGAACATATTTTCAGAAATATTTCTTTTCTCGGAAAATGTTTTTAATATATTACAAACTAAAACAAATGATATTGCTTTTTGCATAAAAAAGTGGATGATTTTAAGTCCATGTTAAGCCAAACATGGGAGAAAACGATACAGCCACAAGCACATCATGCCTCTTTTATGAAATAATCGATCAAATTCAGCAACAAATAAACTATAGATTTAACGGTTTAAATGATTTTAAATTCCTCGAGCTTTGCAATTTTAATGCATTTAAAGGAAAAACTTTTCCAGAAGATGCGTTTAAATCTCTTCTTCTTTATTATGGCCAGTTCTTCTAAGGAACTAATGCAATTTTTAAAAGACAAGGAGGTGGAAGGTGCCTACACCAAAGTGTCGAAACTGTGTGAATTAGTATTGACAATACTTGCCAGAAGTTCATCAGTAGAACGCAATTTTTCAACACTTAAACGTATACAAAATTTCGTGAGAAATTCAACGGGGCAGGAGAGACTTTCGCATACATGGCTGTTGTTCATTGAAAATAAACTTCTCCAAAATATGTCGGAGCATGGACGTTTTTATGATGACGTCATTGACGAATTTGCAAAAAAATGATCGAAGCATCGAATTACATTACAAATAGGTAAGTTTTTAAAAAATGCTTCCCTTTCTTAAAATTTCACCGCAAGCCCCTGCTAACTTGATTAGCGAAATGTGCGTCCAAAACGCAACAAGTTGTGGTGTAGTGTGGTGAAAACTCTTGTATTTTGATCTGAAAATTATAGGACTTGCCACATAGTGAGAAGGAAAAATTCTTACAGAACAACACATAGAAGTAATAGAGGCCGGCCCACTCGTTTTGATGCATGCATCCTGAATGGGCTTGGAAGCCAACATTTGTTCAAAAATTGTTTGTCAATTTCGATAATGATAATAATAATACTATTTGGTAATAAGTAGTTTCTTAGGATCATTTTGTTCTGCCATGCTTACTTCGTACCCATATTTACTCGTTTATACCTGTATTAGGTTTTTGAGCAAAACTTGAAATCAACTTCCTGATTCTTTATTTTTCCTTCTATACCTGCTTTATTGTGACGACATTATTACAATCTATATAGAGTCATTAAACCGCGGGGTTTATAATTAAAAGCATTTTAGTAATGAAAGAACATTTAAAAGTAATATATATTCAAATTTAGTAAACATAGGAGCGTTTATGAAACTGTTATATAAAGAAATTAACCATTGCAAATCGCATCTCATTAATTTTTTATGTCTTTTTGTATATAGTTTTAAAGAGAAGACTTACTTATGGTATTGAGGCTTCAATATTGTATCTGTTTGATATTTTAAGTGTTATGTCAATTCCTGCTTTTACATTGATATTAGCATAAGCTACAAATTGACTTTTAAAGAGACCTAACCTTAACGCTTCAATAAGATTAGACATTTTAATTTTTATTATAAATTTTCTTTTATTTCATGTATTTGCATTTAAGTTATAAAAAATATCTTTTCCAAGGTCAATAAACGATGCTGAATGCATCTCTTATATAAGGTAGTAACTCAGTTGTGAGTTTGGACCTTTGTTTTCCTTGATATACAGAATCAAGGCTGCATTTAGCTTTTGATCATAAGAGGAGTAATTTTAAGTGTCGCCGGGATTATTCACTTGTTTTATAAATCTATCTAAATTAAAGTTCAAATTGTGAAGATAGGTGAAAAAGTTTGTAAATTTCCTTTACCCGAAACTTCCCTCGTTCTTTGCTTTTGTTAGAAACAGTGAAGCGTCATCTAGTTTAGTTCAGTACATAGTTATTTATTCAGTGGCGGCCATTCAGGTGAAGTAGGTGAAGTGCTACTTCATCAGGAAAAATAAACAAGCAAACATCTAACTATATTTATTATATATCTCTTAAAATGTAAGTTTTTACATTCATTTATTCACCTAATTGGCAAAAAAGAAACTGTACATCTCGAATAAATATTTTATTTGACCGTTGGCGGCATGTCTTTTTAAATCTATCAATCGAACTTTATTACAATAACTATAACAGTGGCGGAAACCTCTTCGACTTTGCTGGAGGTGCTATGTTTATTTTAAGATTTTCCTACTATGTTGCCATGACAACGCGAATCCGCGCCATACAACAATCTCGGTGAATTGCTAACGCAGTACACTACACCCACGTGTCGTTCAGTTTGGGGTGGTTGTTTACTTTTATTTTCGTGGATTTCGCTGCACCCGGTGAGTTCCTTTGCAGTTGGCTTGGCTGTTTTGTGTTATATTTATTTATGGTGTTGTTACAAGGATTTGAAGGTATGTTAAATATATGAAGGTCTTTGATATCGGCATTTAAAATGTTTATTAAAAACATTTGTAAAAAATACATTAACACTTTAAAAGAAAATGCTAAACTATATAAAATACAGAAATTATGCTTGGGATCATCAAAATGGAATGTGGTTTCGATTGCAAATTCCCATCATTTGTATCAGTCATTAAACTCCATTTAATCGGAAACAGAGAAATGGAAGGAATGGACAAGATGATATTGATCAAAGAAAATAGAATAATGTTCCCCGAAATTAATATATGAATGTAGTTCTTCCGTTTATGCACGTTTGAGTTTGCAAGGTTACTCGCCGGCGGAGCATTTCAACACACAATGTGAATTAATGCTAAAAACATTTGTAAAAATTTCTCAATCAAGATCATCTCAATGGCCTTCAAAAAAAAAAGAGAAAAAGCGCCGGAGGCTGTATTTGTCCATTGTCTTGTGCATCGTCTTAACCTTATGATGAAAACTTAGTTGTATTCCCTCATTTTTTCATCACTCTTTATGCTCTTACATCTGCATCTACGAGACGTATACCAACAATTACAGAAACTCGTTGGTCTTCAAATTCGAAGTTAGTAAATGTGAAAAAATTAAAAATATTTTTATTGTTCAAGAAATTGAATGCATTTCTGATTATTTAAAATTAAAAGAACACACATTGTTTTTTTAATCTATTACAAACTGTGACAAATCTGATTTCATGATGATCTTTTAATTCTTGGGAACTTCTCCATATTAATAGACCTAAAAGCTTTTTAAAATTCCCCCTATTTATTGACTCACTGCTCTTATCATAGACTAACTGTTATTTTGCAAGGTACAAAACTGCGCCAATTACCAGTTTATTTAATCGGACGTTTTCGTTAAAATGTATTTTATATAGTTTAGCATATTCTTTTAAAGTGTCAGCTATAGTGCTTTGATTTTTTACAAATGTTTATAGCATTAATTTTAAATGCTCCGCCGGGTCTTAAAGACCTTCATATATTTAACATACCTGCAAATCCTTCCTTATTCCACACTGAATTATTATTGGAAACTAGTAAACAAGGCCAGCAAAACAATTTTTGAAAACCAGGATGACGATTAAAACTCCACATCCGTGATCGGATTCATCAATAATGTAAATTAATAAACCCGACACCACACAAAGTTGTAACAACACCTTAAATAAATATAACACAAAACAGTCAAGTAAACTGCAAAGAAATTAACCGGTTGTTCGGTTGACTTAAATTTTACCCAAAAATCAAGTATGATATGAGGGTAAACTTGTAAATTTTTCGTAAGGAGATAATATCGTGGAATAAGATATCAGTATCAGAAAACTATTCATCCAATTGAATTTTGCACAAGAGTCAAGTGTGAAACAAGGATGAACTGACACAATTTTGTCATATACACTACGCATCAAAATTAACGCACCACTATAAATTGCACAGCATTTCAATGTAGATTTTCTTGCCAACCGCTAAACGGATTTTGATGAATTTTTTTTTTAAATGCAGATTTGTTTATCGCTAAAAACGCCCCGATGTGAGTTTTTATTAAAATTTTAGTTTTGAGCATATACAGGCACCAACAATGAGAGTAATTTTTCTCCAGAATATTTGAAACACCCTGTGGATCGTGTCAGCCGTAACAGCGGGTATACGCTTGATGCAAATTATAGCCCCATGTTTTCTTAACAATTTGGTGTTTGTTTCATGTCAATATCTCTATTTTAAAATAATCTGCTCTTGATAAATGTCATTCCATAAATTTTTGACAAAATTTTGAATGTCGTCAAGAGAGGCTGGTAAGGACTGATGGTTTCTAAGTTGTCTGCCTATAATGTCCCACAAATTTTCAATAGAGTTGAGGTCTGGACTATTTGCAGGCCAGTCCAGAGTCTCAATACCCACCTCATGTAAATACTCTTGCACTACACGAGCGACGTGGGGTCTTGCATTGTCGTACATTAACAAGAAATGTTGGCCTATGTAAGGAGCAAAAGGAACAATATGTTCGAATAAGATGTCAGTAATGTACCGTTCACTGTTCAATGGACCACCACGTAAAGAAATAAGTTCTCTTCGGGCAGTCAAAGAAATTCCTCCCCAAACCATTACAGAACCTCCATTAAATAGCCTGGTTTGACGAATGTTACACTGTGAATAACGCTCATTTGGCCTGCGTAGTACTCGTACGGGTCGGTCGGAGCTGTACAAATAAAACCTCGACTCGTCCGTGAACAAGACTCGCTCCCAATCCTGAAGATTCCAGTTTACATGCTGTCTGGCGAATTGCAGTCTCGCTCTATGAGATTTTGTTCTGCAAGTCGTCTTCTTACAGTGGATACACTTATTTGGACATTATGTGTAGAGTTAAGTTGTACCTGAAGATTTCTTGCTGTTGTTCCTCGGTGCCTTCCTTGCCCATGGCGTCGGTTATGATCGTTAGTTTGCTTAAAACGGTGGACAACGCGCGATATTGATGAATGAGAAACTTCCAATCTCTTAGCTATAGCACGGTAGTTTAATCTTTCCTCGGCCAATGTAACTGCTGCTACGCATTAGTCATGAGACAAATTCCTTGTTTGACGCTCCATACATTGGGAAAATTTTAACACTTTTCAAAGATAAAATTGACACATAATAAACAAACATGACAGTTTGACAAACTTGTTTATTTCATGGCCTACCCTATTTTAAGATGTTGAATTGTTAAAATAAACTAGTGCACTTTAATCTTTTGCTCTGTATTTCATTTAAAAATAGAGATATTGACATGAAACAAAAACCAAATTGTTAAGAAAACATGGGGCTATAATTTGCATCAAGCGTATACCAGCTGTTACGGCTGAAACGATCCACAGGGTGTTTCAAATATTCTGGAGAAAAATTACTCTCATTGTTGGGCTCTGTATATGCTCAAAACTAAAATTTGTATAAAAACTCACATCGCGGAGTTTTTAGCGATAAACAAATCTACATTTTAAAAAAAAGTTCATCAAAATCTGTTCAGCGGTTCGCAAGAAAATCCACATTGAAATGCTGTGCAATTTATAGTGGTGCGTTAATTTTGATGCGTAGTGTATAATACTACAAGAGAGAAAATTTTGTCGACAACATTTTCAGATTGTTTATGAAAGTTTGTTGCTCATGACATTTGTCTTGTTACAAAAATGTCATTCGCGAAATTACCAAAACGCAACCAACAAGAAGAAAAATTTACCTTCAAATTTTTTTCTCGCGTGGCATTCGACATGAATATTTCACGAGAACAATGTCTTTCCATATATAATGTCAAATAAAACAGTGAAATCAAAAGAAATAAAATATAACAACTTTATTTTTGAATATACATGAAAATAATTTTATTTATTATTTACAATATCGAATAGGTGACACTTTTCAAAATGACAAGATCAATTTTTTACTTTACCCCAACAAAATTTTGTCAATCATATACGGCAAAATAAATTTTTTTTAAAAAATCATTAAAATTCCATTTCCTAGAATAAAAACTTTGATTTTATTATAAATTATGTAAATATAAGATAATAATAATAATAATAAATTACCAAATAAAACTAAAAATTTAAAATCTGTTACTACTGGTGAAAAAAATTATCGAGATGAAAAGTGTATACTATTTTTAATAACTATTCAAGTGACCGCTGACTTTTGGCTTGTCAAACACAACAGCAAAAACTGTAGAAGATACAAAATAAATATGAAGAAGAATGAATTGTTAAAAATCGTCTCATTGAAAATGTTCTTTTATGATAATTAAGCAGATTTGGGATCATGAATTCCTAAAATTATTTTCGTTTTATCTGAACGTTTTGAAAACCTCGAATTAACTAGTAATTTTGTCTCAACTCAACTTTGCGTGCGGTCAATTAGCAGGCCTTGACCAACAATAGAATGAGTCGTAATATAATGTTTTAATGTTTTAGATACGATACGTCTCGCGATTGTGTACATGTGTCCCGTATGAACAATAAAACGTTTCCACAAATTTAAAAATGTAATTACAAAAGAATTTTTTCATTTATTACTACGCCATGGTTTATGTTTCAGCTTTATGATCCTAAAGTTATACTCGCCAAGTGGAATATACTGTCTGACAGACAAAATGCTTGAGGAAATAAAAAAAAAATTAATGACAAAAAACAACCTTTTGCCATGTGCTTGGATTTGTCAAAGGCTTTTGATAGCGTAGACCACAAGCTGCTGCTGAAGAAACCGAGAAATATAAATTTTCAAAAAACTTTTATAGTTATTATTAATGTCCGACTCGTTAATTTCTTTTATATATGAGCAGACCTTGCAGGCCAAAGGCGTAAGTACTAGGTACCGTAGTTGCTCTAAGAAAGACAGGGCCCTTGGGCTTGATGCTTCTCTCTCCTTGGCAGGAATAACTAAGAAAGGCATAATGGATGATATTTCATCATAACAGAATCCTTATTTGTAAAACAGAGGCAGATCGCCCCAGTTCGAGAACTACAATGTGTAGATAAAAACAAGCCATAGGTGTACAATATTAAAATCTAAAAAATAATAAAATTGTGCTTCAGCACATTACATATCAACAAACTACATCAAACACCAATGGCGGCTCGCAGGTGAACAAGTAAGTGAAGTGCAAATGAAGCAAGAAAATATCGCAATAAATTTTTTTCCATAATTTTTTTATATGTGGATTTGTATACTAAATCAATTCTCCTATCCTTCATAGCAGCAAATTTATTTATAACATCCTCATAAAATGGATGAGTTGCCCTAATCTCCTCCAGAAATTCCTTTTGAATTGAAATATTGCCAAGAGAAGTAAGTCTTTCTTGAGATATTGTATTTCTTAAATAAGTTTTTACACATTTGAAGCAAGAAAAACTTCTTTCCTTTGAAGCACTTGTCGATGGTATTGTCAAAATAAGGGAAAACAATTTATATGCTTCGGTAAAAATATTTTTATTTCTATTAATTTTTTTCATTTGGTTTTGCAGTGATATATTCCAATTACTCTCATTGGCAAAAATAAAGCCAAGCTCATTTTTGAGTCGTTGACATTTTAAAGATATTTCCTTATATAACTGTAACAAATTTTCAAACGGGCCAGTCGGAAAATTTAAACTATATTCGAAAAATTAAGCAGAACCTGCCAAACATGAAAATGTAAGTTTTTCACAGTCTTGAAATCTTAGTGTCATTTCCATTAAAATACGGTCCAATACTTCATAAAAAAGGGTTCAATACTTAGCCCTAATTTCTTCAGGTAAAAGCAAGCTCACATTTGTAATGATTTATTTCTGTAATAGAATTTGCTTTATCAAACATGGTATTAAAAAAATTTTCATTTCTTTTTTTATAGAGCGCCTCACGACAGCGTTTTATATTAAATATGCAAAAATTAATGTCAAGCGATTTTTTTTTTGAAGAACGTCAAATGGTATGTCCGTGATTGAGAAATTATTAAACATTAAACACTAATGCCAGAAACGTGAATTCAAAATCGTTCATCTCACCTAAAAATCCTTTCGCAAGGCGGATTGTTTTTTCATCAGATTTGTCACAGTTTGTCATAAATTCAAAGACGTCTTTTAATTTATTCCAGTCTTGAACAATCACATTTACTAACTTCGAAAATGAAGTTGTAACAATACCATAAATAAATATAACACAAAACAGTCAAGTTAACTGCAAAGGGACTCACCGCAGCGACATCTGCGAAAATAAAAGTAAAGAACCACCGCAAACTGAAGGGCACGTGGGTGTAGTGTATTGCGCCTGCATTTCACTGAGAGCGTTGTTGTATGGCGCTGGGCTCAACGTTATCGTATACGCGTTGTCATGGCAACATAGTAGGAAAATCGTAAACTAAACATAGCACCTCCAGCAAAATCAAAGCGGTTTGCGCCACTGTTATAGTTGTTATAATAAAGTTCGATTGAAAGTTTTAAAAAGCCATGCCGCCAACAACGGTCAAGTAAAATATTTATTCGAGATGTACGGGGTGTCCAATTTTGGTTGTAAATGCAAGGTATCTCCGTTATTTGCAAATATATAGGGTTGAGGTTTTCGCGACACTGTGCCACTTTTTTGTCAAACTCAAGCTGCCGTAATCAGATTTTCCATAGCCCGCCTCGTTTCGGAGATACAGGGCCAAATTGAAAAGATTGCATTTTGGAACACACCTCGTATCTCGGTTATCTTTTAACGTATCGAAAAGGTAAAAACTGGCTCTTATAGAGTTTTTTACGTAGAATCCAGTGGCGTGGACAGATTTTTACTCGGGGCCGTCGTTTTTGATACATGACCCAAAGTTACGTTTTTCTAAATGGGACACCCTGTATATAGTTATCTATACTTATTTTAAAAATATGGATACAGTTTAAGTTTTTAAGAATATTTAGCCATGTTCAAAAGAACTGCTCAAACTGATTTCCATTTTCTCTTAGACATCTCTCACACACTCTTGCAATTTTACCCAGCGCATTTGAAATGACTACATTGCGTGCTTGTATTTGCAAAAATGCCTGCTCAGTGGTGTTACGCAGGTCTTGAACTGTGTTATGTCGGGTACGAAAAATTAAATTTTTTAGATGACCCCATAAAAAGAAGTCCAATATGGACAGGTCAGGCGATTTAGGAGGCCATCGGACAGGTCCGTGCGTTCCAATCCAGCGTTCGGGGAAGTTCTCTTCTAAATACCGCTTCACAATTTGGGAGTTATGTGCTGGAGCTCCGTCTTGTTGGAAATATATTTGATTCACATGTGCTAAAGAGACATCTTCTATGATTTCTGGCAATATATTTTGCAATATTTCAAGGTAGCCATTAGTAGTGAGACCTCCTTCAAAAATATGAAATTTTGTTGTGGTTCCTAATACGAAACAAGCGACATTAAAGCCAAATCGTCCTTGTTGCTCGTGTGGAAATATCAAATGTTGATTTTCAGGTGACCAGTGTCTCATATTGTGCCTATTAAATATTCCAGCACTACTTATATAAGATTCGTCGGACCATATAACCGCCCTTCCAAAATTTTGGATAGTATTAATTTTTTGTAAATACCACTGGCAAAAATCAATACGTGGTTCTGCATCTCCAGGACGTAGATTTTGCACAACTCTGACTTTATAAGGTTTATACTTGTGTTTCTTTAAAATCGTTTGAACCCGAGACTTGATTACACCCACTTCATTCTATATTTTTCTACAGGACGTTACAGGCGTTACATTTACACTTGCTAAGACGTTAATTTCATCAGCCTCAGATTCTCTTTGTTATATTTCTTTGATCTGGGCTTTTTGAAAGAGCCAAAATTTATTAAATTCGATTTCAGCCTATAGAATATTAATTTATTTGGCTGCCTCCTTTCCAGATATCTATAATACAAGTTTAAGTTTTAAAAAAGATTGCAATAATAATTATGAAAATAAAACATTACCTAAGGAAATAAAGCTCAGAAGCGGCGTTTATATTTTCATGACACTCTATGAAACAGGTCAGCATATCATGTTGCTGAAAGTTTGCAAATAATTGATTTGCAGCCATTTGTTAAAGAGTAATAATCAGAGCGACTAATTTAACACATCTATTAGATCCACTAGATTACTACAAGCCAGTAAGCCGGATTTTGTCATTGATAAAGAATGCAAAACCATCCTTATTATTGAGTTTTCTGCACCTGCTGAAACTAACATTGCAATAAAGGAGCAAAATACAGAGACTTAGATCTCGAGCTGCCCAGACAATTATCCATTAGCAACATGTTTTACCTCTGTGTTTATAAAAATAGTTCAACTACTATTCTTGAATTGAGTGGAGCTAAGAATTCAGTTAGGGGAACAAACATTTTTCAGTTAAGAATATCCTGTCAAATTTAAAAACTCCACAGACTGTCATTAAGAATTAAAAAGAAAAACTATATTTTTTTGACGAGCTTTTAACAAAATCAACACAATTTTTCCAGCACATGGATGTTAAGAGATATTTTCCATTGAGAAAGCATACCACGATTGTTCATGATCTTTATGGCAGCAAGAATTGATGAGGCCATGGATGCAATGGATGACTGGAACTACTTTAAATGGAAGATAGGAAGTTTCCGTTCTTGTCAGGGAGTGGGAAGAGGCGCTAGAGCAGCTCAATCTCATTCCCTCACAAATCGTGTACGAGAAATATTACAAGCTCAAACCCGGTATCTACTCCTATCGGTGTGAATCTATACTTGCACTAGAAACATCAAGACATCAAATTAGGTCGGCAGTAAGCAAGTCGCTATTAAGAAGAGAGAGTATTCAATAATAATTATAACCAGTGGCCCAAACTTTGAAAAAAAATGTATTACTATTCCATTACAAATATTAACAAAATAATGGACAGAAGACAATTTACTCCTTTTCATTCCCTTAAGGGTGGAATTTCAAAAAATTGATTTTAAGTAACACTGGCCGACAAGATTTTTCTAACACAGGCCAGTTCATTATTTTCACAATGGAAATACCCTCCCCATAATAAAAATAATATTCGGAAAGCCCTAATACGTACTATTTTTTAATAGCCTAATTAGAATCTTTTATATTGGCAGGTAAACAATTTTATTGTGGGGCGGCTAAAATGTGTCCATTTTACAACAGAAAAATTACCTATACTAGGTTGTTTACAACATTAGACATAAAATAAACGTTAAACGTCACTCGAATTGAGTGGTTCTCTGTGTATCGATAAGCAAGTGTATGTGAAGACGAGAATGTCGACTCAAGTATATTTGTGGAAAATTTCTGGTGAAATCACAAGACAGGCCATTTTTCGAAAATGTAAAAAAGCCTACTTTAAATATTTTGGTGTGTTAAATGGGGATCAAGATAAGCGGTAGGCTCCCTATGTGTGCTGTGTTAGTTGTATTGTATCATTGGTGCAGTGGATGAGGGAAAGAGAAAAAGTATGCCTTTTGCAGTTCCAATGGTATGGCGAGAACCCACCAATCAATCTGACGATTGTTATTTTTGCCTGACAAAGACTGAAGGTTATTCCAAAAAGGGAAAGCACAATATAGAATATCCAAATTTGCAATCTGCCATACGACCTGTTCCTCATAATGCAAATTTGCCAGTGCCGATTGTGCCTTTAAATTGACAAGCTATTGATTTGGGAGATAATGGAGATAACGCATCATCAGGCAGCCCAGAAGAAGAGTGCACCGATCCCACTTTTACCACAGGTCCCAGTTCCGGCGGGCCACATTTGATTGTTCAAAGTGAATTAAATGATTTAGTACGTGATTTGGGGTTATCCAAGCAACTGTCAGAACTTCTGGGTTTCCGTCTTAAGGAATGGAACCTATTGGCCAAAGAAACAAAAATTACGAATTTCAGAAAAAGAAATGCTGTTTTCTGAATTCTAAAGTATGGAAAATTCGTTGTGCGCGTGTACTGATAGAGTGAGTGGCGTTTATTTATAGACTCATCTAAATATAGCTTAAAAGCTGTGTTATTGCATAATGGAAATTTAAAACCCTCTATACCAGTTGACCATTCAGTTGCAATGAAAGAAAATTATGAAAATAAATGGCAGATATGTGGGGACTTAAAAGTTATAGCGATTTTAGTGGGATTTCAGGGGGGATTTACAAAATATTGCTGTTTTCTTTGTTTATGGGACAGTCGTGCAATAAATCAGCATTATGCAATCAAAATGTTAGATTTATACCTTTTGTTGATCCCAAAAATGTCGTTTTGCCTCCTCTTCACATTAAACTTGCCCTGAGGAAAAATTTTTTGAAGGCTCTGAATAAAGATGGTGATGGATTTAAATACCTAAGACAAGTCTTTCCCCAGTTAAGTGATGCCAAATTAAAAGAAGGCATTTTTATTGACAATCAATACAAATCAAAAAATTGCTAGACGATGTCAATTTTACGGAAAAGCTTACCAGCAGGAACTCAGAGCATAGAATTCATTTGTTAATGTAGTAAGAGGATTTTAGGCAACAATATTAATGAAAATTATGAACAATTAGTTGATGAACTCTTAGATAAACCCTTGGTGCCAGAATGTCATTAAAAATTCACTTCCTCCATTCCCATCTGTTATTTTTTCCTAAAAATTTGGGAGCTGTTAGTGACGAGCGGGGTGAAAGGTTTCGCCAAGATATCAGAACAATGGAAATTCGGTACCAAGGACGATGGGATCCAGCCATGATGGGTGACTACTGTTGTTGGTTTTTGAAGAGAGAAGATACGACACCTCATAAACGGAAAAATAGAGTTTAATTAGTGTTTTAAGTTAATATTTTTCTCGTTTGCTTTTCTCTTAGATGTATGGTATGTTTAATAGGCGAAAACTGTAAACCTAGGTAATAAACAGGGTTAAGAATTTTCTGAAATCATTTTTTCTATAGATATTAAGTATCGTAACATTCGATATGGTTCTAAACCTCTAACAAGAAAACCCTACGTGCTACAACTTTCTATTTGTCATTTTCGTATTTGGATAGGTCCATTCTATTAGATTATGGTATTCTGATGTGTGTTGCAACAAAAAAAATCTTGTTTGTCGGCCAGTGTAATTATTTTTGAAAGCCATTTATTAAAGAGATAGAAGAAAAACTTATTTAGTTGAGATATTGTATGAAAAGTAGAAACCCATTTTTTTATTTCCCATACATTGGCGCTCCGTTTCTGGAATTCTATTAGAAGCTGCGAAGCCTTAAAAGCTCATTAATACATTTATCGAAGAATGCAAAAATTAAATTGATTTTAAGTATTAACGACATTAACGAAATAAATGTTGAAAATATTGACTGCCACTTTCATACAGTGGCACAGATTATCTTCAAAAGCGGTATCGTGGATTGCAATAAACTTTGCTGTTTATGTGTCCACACAAAAAAAAGGATATTTATTTATTCTCAAAAGTTCGCTAACATGTTTTTCAGCATGCCGCTGGTTAAATAGCACTATGGGTCTGTTCACACATTTCTTATTTTTAAAATAAAGTTCAATTATTTCCACCCTCTTTGAAATAGTATATACCATTACGTAATTGAAATGTTTAACTTTCAAGCACTCTAAAAACACAAGTCACAAGACAGCTATCTAACAGCTAATCTATCTAAATAGATTTAAATTTTTTACTCACAGAAAAATACGAATAATCCCAAATCATAGTATAAGGAATAATTTCTGTGAAAGTCGGCATGCATTTGTATAAACCGCTATGCCACTATAAATATATATATGCCAAAATATTAAGCGTGGCGCTAGTAAAAACGACAGCATTTCCTCAAAGATCAAACCAACTCTAGTATTCTGTAAACTTTGCCTTTGGGCTATGATTTTTGCTTCTAAAGTTGCTTTCCTGACAACTAAGCTTGACGTGTTTCAAGTTTCTTTCGATAAGATATTTTCCTGGCACTTAAACCTTCTGGTACGTTTTTGACGGGCCACCCTCTATATAAATAGATAAAAATTAAGCTGATTTCATGAACTAATCATAGTACATTGTCGGTTGAAACTAAGTATATACTTCAATCAATTAGATACAGAACAATTCATGAAAATATTCAGGCTTTCAGTAGTATATTGCATGGATATTTCTAATCAATTGAAACCTTACAAACAAATTGATACATTTAATACAATTAACCCCACACTTCAGATAACAAGCAAATATTTGCTTAACCCTTCTCGATCACGTTTTCATATACATCAATTTGCCTGACTTGTGTTTTTGTGTAATTGTTTACAAATATCGCAAAGCAGAGTGAGGGGGTTGAAAATTTAACTTTTCAGTTCAATGACGAGTGTGTATAGGCTACAAGCGAAAAAGTGTGAAGTATGATACAAAGAGGAAGCATTTGTTATCTACTAAATAAGAGCTGTACTGACTTTCTTAACCATTTTATATTGTTAATCCGATCTACGAATCTTTTACCAGCTGATTTTTCCACAAAAAATTTAGTCAATTGAATAAATAATGTTTAGCAATGTCGCAAGAAAAATGTTGTTCAAAAGTACTAGGTTAACGATATATTTTACGATATATTTACTTGAGTCAAAAGAATTAATATTTAGTATGCAAACGTTTAATGCTGGAGTCAAATAAAGAATCATAGAAATCGAAGAAATTGTCCATATTTCTCAAAGAGATCTAATTTTAATAAGACATAGAAAAAAAAATCTCAGTACGAGATAATTTTTAGGACAGTATCATAACACATGTCCCGCCCTTTCGAACATTATCAGATAAAGAGAATAAAATACACTAAAATGCACCAAAAGAAACAACTACTTACACGTATTTGAGCGACAAATATGTATAAGTGGTTGTCTTGGTGTACTTTTTGTGTTAATTTCCTAAAAACTATATTATACTTGGAGAGTCTCCTCCTTGTCGAGATCAATAATTTGGGTTTCTTCGTGGAATCGTTGGACTTGGCTCCAGTTGTGAGTCAAAAAGGTAAGAAGATCTGCTAAAGATCATTGGTGGTGGAAACCGTATTGCTTATCATGAATAAGTTTATACCTTTCAAGTTACTAGGAATATGGGCCTGTTGTTAGGGGAAATCCTTTTTTGAGAACAAATTGTACACAAGCAGATTTTTTAGAGGCTAGAGAACTTTTTCATATTAATTACTACAAGTGTTTTGAGAATACGTTGAACCTTTTTAACCCTAGAGTAGTTTAAACCATGTCACATTGGAAATACTGTCTCATGCTTTATCTGCGATTCCAAGAGACATCTTCAGGGAATTTTATTAGACGAAATAAAAATATTCTAATTTTGAAATGTCATATATTGAAAATAAAGGAAAAAGTCAAGCCTTGCAGGTATAGTAAAGGAAATTTTCTTTTAATTATATTGGTAAAAAGAAATAACGTCTTATATAGACTTCTTTTTAAACTAATCGCACTTAATGTTACCCGGGGCACATGCAAATTAATTTTTAGATCATCTAAATCACCAATATTTTAATAGAAAATTACCTCTGTAAAGTAAACTCCTTGTTGCTAGCTACAAAGTAGCTGGCAACAAAAAATTACAGTGGACTAGTCAAATTAAGTTGATGACATACTCTTTAGATCATACACGGGAAACAATATATTTAAAATAATACAATTTTGACCAACTATTGCCTACAATTAGACAAATAGATGGTTTTTTTTCCAGCAGGGGTGACAAACGACAGTGGCGTCACGACATCGAATTTTCTTTTAAGAAAATGTTAAAATTCAGTTAACTTCCATATAGTAGCTTGAAATTATCTAATTTTTTAACCACTTAATGGATATACATAGACAAATATACAGTTTTTTTGTAGTGTGGGTGACATACGCCAGCGGCGGCACGAGACTGAATTTTCTTCAAAAAAATTGCTAAAATTGAGTTTACTTTCTTATAATAGTTTCTAAATGACTGCAATTTTGGCCATCTATTGCCTACAATTAGATATATAGATAATTTTTTTTCCAGCAGGGGTGACAAACGACATTGAATCCTCTTTTAAAAAAATGTTAAAATTCAGTTGACTTCCTTATAGTAGCTTGAAATTATCTAAACTTTTAACCACTTAATGGAGATAGACAAATATACAGTTTTTTTGTAGTGGGGTTGACATACATCAGCGGCGCACGAGACTGAAAAAAATTGCTAAAATTGAGTTTACTTTCTTATAGCAGTTTCTAAATGACTGCAATTTTGACCCGCTATTGCCTACAATTAAACAAATAGATGTTTTTTTTTCCAGCAAGGGTGATAAACGACAGTGCCGCCACGACATCGAATTTTTTTTTAATAAAATGTTAAAATTCAGTTAACTTTCTTATAGTAGCTTGAAATCATCTGAAATTTTAACCACTTATTGAATATACATAGACGAATATACAGTTTTTTTGTAGTAGAGGTGACATACGTCCTCGGCGGCACGTCACTGAATTTTCTTCAAAAACATTGCTAAAATTGTTTACTTTCTTATAGTAGTTTCATCTATTTGCCTAATTGTAAGTAATAGTTGGTCTCGTGTCGCCGCTGACGTATGTCACCCCTATAGGGACTTAGGACCAGATGAATCGGGACAAAGCTTTTTTTTTTATCCAATATATTTTTTAGTTTATTTATAAAAGTCATTCGAAACGCAACCACTTGTCAAGTTGACTCCTAAATATGTATTTTAACTGTGACGCTACTGAATTCCCTGTCAAAAATCAAATTCGACATCGGCTGAATTACGTCAGTTGGAAATCAGCTGTTTTCAGAGACCCGAGAGTGTTGGTGGTAACTGATAGAAAAAGTAAGTAAAATAATACCATATTGGAAATAATTAAACCTAATACAGTCCTGTGCCGAAATAAAATGTGATTCTTACTTAAATTTCTAGCATAAATTTTTATTTATTATTTTTAATGAATCGGACACTTTTTAGGTTAGGTCGGGGTGATTAGGGACACCGGCAAAACAGACATGCCTCGCTTTTATACTTCTAAAGGAAAGAAATTGTATCACCACTATGAGCCAGAAAAAATTCGAGCTTCCCTACAAAACATTATAGCACGAAAAATGACTTATCGTAACGCAGAAAAGTTTCATGGTATCCCTAGGTCAGTTTTATGTCGACACCAGTGGCGTCTCGTGAGTATATTGAAGGGTGAGGCTACGAGGTTAATTTTGTTTAAATGTGAATAAATTTCCACGTCACCCATGAGGTATTATTCTGCGACGCGTTGACTTTTTTTTTTAATGGAGGTCATCGCCAATAGCCCTACTAAACCATAAAAACTAAAAAAATAAACTCTAAAAAAAGTAAATAAAAAGTAAACAAAACAAGTAAAATATGTACACCTATCACTAAAATATAGCGGTGATTGCGATAATAAAAACATAACTTAGTTTATTAAAACTTAAAATAAATAGTTGTATGAAATAAGATAAAAAAACTACTTTTTGCACATTAAATCTATACGTCTGTCTTTTAAGGTTGCAAATTTATCTTTGGTCGTAAAAGTTTTGGTCTTCACTAAGTTCTGACAGTAATTCCTGCTCTATTGACATCATTGCTAAACCCGAAAGCCGTTCTTGTGTCATTGTGTTAATTGCTTTAAAATCTTTAAATAACAAAGCTAGACTTTTTTCGACATCTAAATTTGAAAATTGTTCATCTCTATACAATACAGAAAGCTCATTCTTTAATCTATTTCTGTCAAAAATGTTTGGATAATTTTTTAATAAATTATTTAATAAGTCGTCTGGAAAGCATTTAACATATTCCGAATATTTTGTGCAATCGAATAAAGCAAAGAAATTTAAATTATTATTTCGAAATATAATATTTTATATTTAGTAAAAATATCAAAGTCGCTAGAACATCGCCCTCGACGTGTGTTAGTTGGCAGAATAGTGGTTTTTTAGCAATATTGAAAAGTTCTTTGAAATGGTCCTCGTTTCGAAATTCAATAATTCGTTGCTTGGCAAGGTTTATTTGCGAAATGCAGTAATTTATATCTAAATGCTTTAACTGTAATATTTGAAACAGTACATCAGTGCAACTAAAAATTAGTTTATAAATATGCGTTAAAAGGCAAAATTCGAAATCATTAAAATGCTTTAGAAATCCTTTTGCACCATTAATAGATTCTGTTCCAGAACTTAAGTCATTAATAATAGTTTCAAATACTATAATTAAATTGTCCCATTCATTAGCCACTAAGTTTAAAATTTTAGACCGTGTATACCATCGCGTTTCTACAGCTCGCGGAATTCTTTTACCTACTATCTGATTAAGCACAAAAGACCGTTTTGGCGATTGGTGGAAATAATTTGGTATTCCTAATAAAGTGGCAAAAAATATACGACTTTGGGTAATCAGTTTTGTTCCCTGTTGTAAAACTAGATTTAATCTGTGGGCGCAACAATGAGTAAACATAGCTAAAGGAGCAATAGATCTAACTTTTGTTTGAAGCCCATTTATTTCACCTGCCATAACACTAGCCCCATCATAACACTGCGCGACCAATTTATTTTTAAAGTCATAAGGCTCTAAGCTGTTTTGTATTAAATGAAAAAGGCTCTGTGCTGTTCTATTATCGCTAACGTCAAAAAATCCTAAAAATCTGTCTTTTAAAGATCCGTTGGTCACATACCTAACTGTTATCGAACACTGTGATTTTTCTGTTATATCAGTACTATCATCCGCAATTACGCCAAAAAACAACAATCGGTGTCATTGATTTCTTTTTTTATATATTCTTGAATATAGTCATGTATGCAACCAATTAGTTCATTTTGTATAGTCTTAGATTGTCCCGTAAAAATATTACTAAATTTAGCACAATGTTCAGTAAGTTCGGCATTTCTTTTTATTAAGCATGCAAATATTTCCTTAAAACTGCCACGGTTAAAAGAATCTGTTGTTTCATTATGACCTCGAAATGCCAAGTCCTGTTTACCCAAAGTAATAGTAACGTCAATTAAATAATTTAATAATAAACGGTTTTTTCGAACATTTTCATTATAAACAATTTTATTAAGACTTGCATTTTCTTGTAGTGCATCCGCAATAGTCGCCCTATTTTGCTCCAGTCTTGTAAGTGCTACCGAATTTTTAATATGCTCTCTTGAACTTTCATGCGATTTTACTGCTCGTGAAAAATTTTTTAAATCCGAATATCCGCCCCCTGAACTCCAATTATTTTTGACGCAACCTAATAAAATACAAGGCCAACAATATAAGCTTTCTTTATAAATACTTCCGCATAGCCACCTATAAGTTTCGTACCAAGATATTTGAAAAGTTCTTGAATATTTTTTACCTTGCCTCTTATCGTTAAATATTGCTAAAATTTTCAGCGTCGGACGGCTACCTAATATCTGTTTCTTTTCAGTTTCGCTTCTTCTTAAAAAAGGCGTTTCAATTAATGAAGCAATAATGTCGTGAATAGGATTCATTTCAAAAGCAAAAAGCAAATACAAAAAATGGAACGGTCCAACTTACCAAATCAAAACAAAACAAAAACTTACTCACGCGTATTTATTTACCTTAAAAGACAGAACGCCCTCAATCAGCGATTATCGCAATCTATTTCCTATTTCTTTCTCAGCCGCACGCACACGTAAAAAGAAGCCGTTGGAATATTTCGCTAGTCATGTGATTTAAATAACCAATAAAAGCATATCCAAGCTACAGATTTATCGCCTCAAGAATGCAATAGAAAACGCGTGCATCGGCAATCGCCATCCCGCTCTGTCGTAATCAGGTGACTCGCCGGCATCGGCACCGGCCGTTGATAAATAGGTCAGAAGTCGAAACTTTCCAAGCTAAAATTATTTCGCCTCATTCGAGAGCACTTTCTTTAGGAATGGGTTTGCACGGATTGCACGGTCGGTTTTTTGATGTGGTCAGAATTTATTTTCTAAAATATTTATTATGGGATTATATTTTGTTTTTTTTTTAATGTTATTATGTTTTAAAACTGTTAAAAAGTATATTTCTAATTGGTAATAGATAAAAAGTTATATAAAAAATTCTCTTTTCCTTTATTTTGGGGGTGAGGCGCGGCCTCAGAGGCCTACCCTGACGAGCCGCCACTGGTCGACACAAGAAAGGAAATGTAAAGAAACAAGGAGGTCAGACGGTTTTAAACAATGAAGAAGAGGATTTTCTGATTAGAAACATAAACACATGTTCTGATTGGTGTTATCCAATCGATAGTTACGACCTAAGATTGATCGTTAAAAATTATTTAGACAAATTGGGTAGAAAAGTTGTTCGTTTTAAGGATAATCTTCCAGGCCCGAATTTGTAACGAGTTTTTTAAAACGACATCGATCACAACTTTCGAAAAGAATGTACGAAAACATTATAACATCTAGGGCTCAAGTTTCACGTGACATATTAAATGAATATTTCACCAATCTCTCGATTGCTTTACAGGATGTGCCACCTTGCAATATTATAAACTACGATGAGACAAATTTGTCAGATGATATTGGTAAAATATAATTTATCTTGGTAATATTCCCATAGGTAATGTCATCTTTTCTTTTTAGGATGTAAAAAAATAATAACTTGAAGGGGTTGCAAGCATCCAGAACCTATTATGAATACTACAAAGTCAGCCACCTCAATAACGTTCGCAGTGTCAGGAAATAGACAAATTTTACCACCTTACGTATTTATATTCTGCATGGACTGAAGGGGGACCACGTAACACTAAATATAATTGGACACCATCAGGGTGGTTTGATATGGACTGTTTTAAAGACTGGGTCAAAACAACTGCAATGCCATATTTTAGACAACTAGAAGGTAGGAAAATACTGAATGGAGACAACTTGGCGTCACACATTTTCTGTGACCTAGTAATGGAATTGAAAAATTACAACGAGGATATGGTATTTTTGCCGGCCAACGCCACTCACTTGACTCAGCCACTAGACGTTGCCTTTTTTCGGCCTCTAAAAATCGCATGACGTAATATTTTAGAAAAATGGAAAAAAAAGAGAAGGACGTAGTGAATCTAGCATCTCCAAAACGATATTTTCCCGTTTGTTAAAAGCATTATTAGAAAAAAATATCGGAGAATGCCGAAACCAATATCATTTCTGGGTTTCGAAAGACAGGAATAATACCATTAAACAAAGAAGAAGTCTTAAAATTATTGCCCCAAGGCAAAAGTGTTCAGTGTGATAGCTCCAGCGAAAGCGATCTCAGATAAAGACAATGTTTTTGCAGAAGAAGATTTTTATGATTCTCCCGAGCAAAGCGCCAATTAATTGATGCTACATTAAGCGACGATAATAGTGAAGATCTTCATCTAGCTAATTGGATGCGAAAAAAATCCAGTGAATCTCCAACCACTTCTCAAATCAAAGACTGCAATTATAATTTACCACTTAATGAGACTGATAGCTTTAAGGCAAACTGTGATTTTAGCGTAGGTGACTGGGTTTTAGTTAGGTTCCCAGTATAAAGAAAGACTGCCTGCATAAAAAACAGAGTTTATATAGGAAAAATTATTTCTGTTTTAGATGAAAATTTTGTTGCCTCTTTTTTTACGAAAAAAAGAAAGTGATAAAGGCAAAATTGGTCTCGTTTACTGATATCCCAATCCACTGGATGGTGCAGAGTTTAATAAGAAACAGATCATCAAAAAATTACAATTATTTAAAGAAAGACGTGGATGATACACATTCCAGAATGTGGATAACGACTCTCAATTAATTTAGGATTAAGCAGTTCCAGTATTATGAGAATGTTCCTTTTAGAGATTAGTTTTTATGTTTATAAATCTTTAAAAGAGTGTTCTTTAGTTTTCCTGTTGTATTTTTATAAGAGTTTAGCAAAATAATTATTTTTGCAAGATCATTAAGTTTTTTAATAAAAAAAAATATGTTATATTGAATTTTAATGGTATCACACGATATATTTTTTGCTAAATGTTGTCCCTTTACACCTTTAAATGAGAATAACTGCTGAATAACATGATCGTCCCTAATCACCACATTTCCAGGCGAAAAGGGACAACGCACTTTTTTAAAAAAGCTATCATTTAACATTTTTTTTAAAATGCCATTATTTGGTTGTGAAAAGTACACACCATGTTCGGATTATTGCTCCACGCTTGGCGGACTGTCCTTATACACCACGTTTTACGGTACATCCATTAAGTGGTTAAAATTTCAGATAATTTTAAGCTACTATAATGAAATTAACTGATTTTTACCATTTTTTTAAAAAGAAAATTCTATGTCGTGACGCCACTGTCGTTTGTCACTTCTGCTGGATAAAAGAGCATCTATTTGTCTACTTGTAAGTAATAGTCGGTCAAAATTTCAGTTATTTAGGAACTACTATAAGAAAGTAAACTCAATTTTAGCAATTTTTTTTAAGAAAATTCAGTCTCCTGCCGCCGCTGACTTATGTAACCCCCACTACAAAAAGACTGTATATTTGTCTATGTATACCCATTAAGTGGTTAAAATTTCAGATAATATTAAACTATTATAAGGAAGAAAAACCATTTATTTGTCTACTTGTAAGTAATAGTTCGTTCCTAGTTTACTAAATTACTTATTTTAAAATTTATCATAAACAGCCACCTTTATTTGAACGCGTATTGCACGCACATTAACTTTTGTTTACATATAGTCTATCTTGAATTTGAATAGACTTCATTTCTGTAAATATGTTTTCACTCTTTTTAGTAAACTAGGAAATATTTAATGAGTTAATTTATTTTAGCTTCTATTTCTGCCTTCTGTCACTTGTTCAAATTATTAATTTTTGCAAATGTAATTTGACACTACTTAGCTTTACTTGTTGAAAAATGTGACAATACCTATTACAAAGCCTGTATTCTATATGCTTTATAAAATATTATTGGAATATAATTTCTTGTTAAACCAAAAGTGTACATTTTCATTTTACTAGTTTAACCGGAAGTTAATGCTATCTTTTAGGTAATGAACATTAAGACAGAAAAGTGCAAATTGTTTTGCTCTAAATTAAACCATTTAGTTTTTACAAGCTCCCAAAGTGATGAAAATATAAAATTTTAAACGTCATGTTTGGTTTGTTGAAATTCTGGAATCTATCGGATAATGTCCGTTGATATACGGCACATTTTTATAAACAAAGTTTTTTTGTAACTCTTGTAATAACAAAGACATTCGCTGTCACATTGAATCGAGGACAGCCGAGGTTACACCCGGCATAATACATATAAGAAATAAAAAAAACACCTTTTAATATTAGCTAACAAACAAAATTACAAATTAAACTATTCTAACAATGTTTAAATAAAATTAATGGCCTGAGAACATAATTATTAAAAAGTTCACGTTTTTTCGTCCCCATCGAAGAAGAGTTGGTTCTGCTGGAGCCAAGGGAAGTAATTGAGCAACAAACATCAATATTACTAAAGGACCACCCTGGAGCTCATTCAGATATTTCAGGTGATAGTAATATAAGTATTGTAAACTTTAATGTAAGGAGCCTTAAATAACTTTGGCATCTGTATGCTGTCCCAAGTACTGAGAGGTCCTTTGAAATTGCCACAACACTAATTAAAATCCAAAACACTATACGCATCGCAGTGTGCTGCTTATACCACCCACCAGGAGGGGACTATAATGTGTTTTGTGATTCTTTGGAGAGACTGTTGTATTATCTAAGTTTACGTAATGTGCTTGTCCTTTTGTGTGGTGATTTTAATTATGATTTTAAGCTTAAAACTAAGAAAGTTTTAAATATCTTGGATATTTTTAGCTCGTATGGTCTATTTCAAACATTTTTTAATACATCTAGATTTCAGGGCAACTCTCACACCCTAATAGACAACATCTTCACAAATGCTCCCATATTCCAAACAAAAACTATGGATATCACCTTCTTCGACCATAGAGCTCAGTTTGTAAATATTCATTCTGGAAAATATGACAGTCCTCCACCTGCATTAGTCATGACAAGATCATTTTCACAAGAAAACATTGCGTATTTTAAACATTTACTTTAAAAAGAAAATTGGATGTCATCACTATATCGACTGGACAAAATTTTTTATATTTTCCTTCTACCTTCTACAGTTGTTTTAATATGTCTTTTCCCATTCAATTTAAACCAAAAAGAGTACATCACAAAAACAGCCCGTGGATTACTCCAGCTTTAATCAAAGAGCAATAGCTAACACATTTAATACTTTTTTTGTTGAATCTGTGGACCTACTTATTGATAGAGATCGGCTTGATGTAAGTGGTAGCATACCCTCAGATATCAATACTCATGTAATGTTTTTGAGCCCTTTGTGTGAATATGAAATGTTAGAAATACTAAAATTTGTGTCTAACAAAACATCCTGTGGATTTGATGATGTTCCGTGTAACCTGGTGTATAAATGCGCATTAAAAATTCTAGCACCTCTTACATATCTAATTAATCTCTCATTTGAGCAGGGTTACTTTCCGGAAGAGTTAAAACAGGCGGTGGTTGTACCTATTCACAAAAAGGGTGACACAGCTTGTATCAACAACTATAGAACCATTGTCCTCTTGTCTGTCTTTTCAAAAATATTTGAGAAGTCCTTTAAGAAAAAACTAATTACATTTCTGTCTTCATTTAAAATTCTGTCATGGGCGATCCACTGTTGACGCGGTATTATCAGTCTACTTAAAACTACTTAATAATTTTAATAACAAAATAAAATCTATGGAATTTTTTTTTGACTTTACTAAAGCATTTGATACTATTAATCATCAAATATTACTTAATAAGCAAGAATAGGTATAAAAGGGTTGGCATTTGGCTGGATCGAGTCTTATTTGTCAAATAGAACCCAGGCGGTCAAGCTGAGCTCTAGTAATGGTGTGACTATCTCTAGTTGGCTTGATACTCCAACGGGGGTACCGCAGGGCAGCGTTTTAGGACCTATTCTATTTTTAATATTTATAAATGACTTACCTCTTTTTGTAAATAACAGTTATATAACACTATGATTTGCTCTATCTTAGAGCTAATTAATGTGTACGCGATGTTTCCCTGTGGTGTGACAGGAATGGTCTGTGTCTAAATGGTACTAAGACCAGCACTATGATTTTTACACCTATTGGAGTACATCTGGATAGATCTCTGCTGATAAGAGATACACTTACTAACATTAAGTAACTAGAGACCGTAAATTTTTAAGGTATTACTATTGATCAACACCTTTCATGGAATAGCCACATAGAATATGTATGTAATAAACTTTCTTCAAATAACTATGCTATACTACAGCTAACTTTACTGATTTAAACACTATTAAAACATTTTATTATGCTGCAGTCCAGTCAATCATGTTATATGGGCTAATGTTGTGGAGCAACTCTAGTAGCATTTCATAAGGGAAACGCACGTGTTTTTTCGAAAGTTTTGTATATTTTGTGATGTTAAACGGTTAAATATTGTTTAATTGATATGAGATATTAGATTTTTTGGGCAGTATTTAGGCACGATTATTCAAGGGTAGGCGGCGCCTACCTTGCCTACCCTGACGAGCCGCCACTGATCTGAATTTAAATGGTTTATAACCTTATTTCCTTAAATTTTTTTGTACCCGGCTTTTTGGAACCACAACTTTCTGATAGATTTTTCTGCAAGAACTTGAAGGATCTACATCAATGGACGCCAGAATATTAACTTACGTCTTCCTCGTTTTCCTTGTTATAATATTATTGAAAGGGTCAAGGGTCCTAATTAGCCAAAAACGTATAATAAGAAGTATGTTTGGATTTGCTTTTAGAGCATCTTCTCGGGAGATCTTTAGGTCTCAAAAAATATTAACGGTCATTAATCTATATATATTACAATGTGCTTGCCATGTCCATCAGCATATTGATAAATTTTCAAAATGGAGTGACCTGAATCTCTATAAGACGAGGGGCTCTGAAAGACTCTATATTCTCAGCTCTAGACTGACCCAGGTGCAGGGGGGTCCTGAAATTTGTTCCTGGAGGATTTTTAATCATTTGTCTTTTGACATCACTAGTGTTAATGATTCCAAGGTTTTCAAGTATAAACTAAAGACCATACTGGCTGACCATCCGTTTTATTCACTGGATGAATTTTTTAACTTTAATTTTGTCTCTATTTAAATTACTTAGGTTTTATATTCTTGACATTGTACTGTAATTAGCCATTAACTATATATATTTACTTATGTTTTTTTTATATGACAATTCCAATATATGTGACCATGGCAAAGGAAATAAACAATTTGAATTTGAATTTGAAATACTGGTGAAAGGTAGGTCAAAACTCATTTTTACCTCAAACATAATTTTCATAACAATTGCGATTTGTTCTTAGGAGAGGAAGGAGGACAGTTATACCACACTATCGCTGTTTGTCTATTTTTTTCTACAGCCTCAGTCTTCGATCGATTTGTCAAATAATTTATCGAGTTAGCCGTTACTTGATGGAAATTCATTATCACTAGTATAATAAATAAACAAATTATATTTCTTTAGTAATTTCCACTAATTTGTTTCCGATTGACAGATGTTTCGACACACTGCGTCTTTTTCAAAAACCAACTTAACACTGATATTAAAACAACATTTTTTAACAATAATAAAAGAGTTTACCTACCTAACCCTCGCAGATATTAGCTATAAAGATTAATAGTGGGGAACCATTTAAGTCCATTTGATCATTCAATAAAATATTATGGTTTTTCCTCTTATTCATTTCTAGACTTTCCAAGTAATTTAACTTGTCACTTTTATTGGCTGAATGCAACGTTTTAAATGCATTATTAAAATTATGATTTGTTTCTAGTGAATGTTTTGCATCGTTAGAATCAGTTTTTTGTTTAATATATGATGTTTTGTGTTCTTTAATACGTTCATATATACACTTTTTCCCAAGAACCACATTTTAATTCATATACCCCTGATTTTTGGCCGTCATTTGTATTAAACTTGTTATTCTTCATATATATGCCTAAAGTATTATTGCTACAATAAGCTGCTTTATGATTTGTTTGTAAAGATATTTCTCTATTTTAGGGGTTATTTTTCCGGTATATGTTAAATTTAATATTGTCTTTTGTATTGAAATTAGGATAAACGAAATTGAGTACTTTTTTAAATTGTTTTCATTTACGATCTTGTCTATTATGTTGACGTCATAACCATTATTAACTGAATTCTGTTTTATAATATTAAGTTCCTTGTTAAAATTTTCTGTTCACAGAGGTATAGTGCGGGACACGAAAGAAAACCGAGCGAAGTCAATCGGTTTAGGAAAGTAGGCCAAGAAATCTCTTTAAACCAGTGGTGTCCCGTCGTTTTTTAAATAATATGGCAATCCTTTTTGACTATACGCACTTCAGATAATTAAAAAATGTAACTATACTTAATGAACCTTTATGTATATTTGTCTGTTTTCTTTCGTGTACCGCACTTCTATATCTCTTTTATGTTGCAAAAACGGCGAACTTTCGAATTTTAAAATGATTTAACTTTGATTTTTCTTGATCGATTTACCTATAAATATATTTTTTCTTGAGTTCTGTCATTAACGGTTCCCGGGCTACTGCCTACGTCCACTATTATTGGACCACCCAGTATAGTGATACACGATTTACAAGTCCAGATTTTACAAGGCCAGCCAGCATCAGATCCAGTGAACGAGAGTTATCAAAATTTTAATTTATGCAGTTCGACTTTGGGCTACTCCGGTACGCCAAAAGTGGCCGTCTGTCTCCGTTTGTCATATTACTTTATACAGGGGACCTCATTGTGAAGTGCTATACAGGGCGTTTCCTACTTGCGTGCTGCTGTTAAAGGGGGTGTTTTTATGTCCTAAAAGTCTTAACTTTTGTGATACAGGATGGTAAAGTTTAAAAAGAAAACATTTTTTTTTCATCCCAATTCTGATGCTATTGTAGATAACTGCATGAAATTTGGCACAGGTCTTCTATGCATTAAGGAGCATACGGATTTACCCAGGTTAATTACATATGCACGCCCCTGGTAGAAATTTAAAAAATTGATTGTTAATAAAAAATGCCCTTTTATGCATAAAAGACGTGTATCAAATTTCACACAGTTATTTATCTATTATAGCATCAGAATTAGGATTTAAAAAAAATGTTTTTTTAAACCCTGTATCTCCAAAGTTAAGACTTTTAGGTTCAATTAAACTTTTTTCTTAAAAAGGTCCAAGAATCACCCCCCTTTAACATTAGCACGCCATTAGGAAACGCCCTGTATAGTACTTCACAATGACGCCCCCTGTACAAAGTAATATGACAGACCGAGACAAACGATCACTTTTGGCATACCCGAATAGTCCAAAGTAGAACTGCATAAGTTAAAATTTTGATAAATGTTGTTCACTGGAATCAGTGCTGGCTCCCCTACTATAACTATATTGAGTTGTAGTTTGTCAAATATTAATTGCAATATTAGATATTTTTTGACAACCGGTATTGAACAGAAAATGAATTATTTTGAAGCAGTTTATTGAGAGCTGCTTTATGAACAATTTTACAAAATATATGAAAAAAACTAAGCCATTTTTGAGGTTAACGGCTGTGATTCTAATAGTTCGATTCCTTCTAAATCGTTGACTTCCTCTGAAAATGATGAGGTTTCGTCGTCACTACTTGAAGATCCCAATGTGATAACTAAATCATCAATAACCATTTCAATTTTGCCATCTACTTCCCAATATTATTTATTACCATGACTGATTTGGGAGGAATGTTAGGTAGAAGCTTCTCGAGCAACCACTTTTCAAAATTATCTCTATCCATCTGTCCATGATAGTCCCCAGTTGTTAGTCCCGAGCGAAAAACTAAAGCAGCACCTGGAACAAATCCGGCTTCTGAACCAGCATGAACTATAATAAAGCGACTACTAGAGCGGATTCTCTGAACAACACCTGTAACACTTTCACTTTGCCAGCATTTGTTCACTGTCATATCATTATCTACCCAGGTTTCGTCTAGATACACAATGTTGCGTTCTTCTTGCCTATATTGCCTTACAGTTGATAGATATTTCACCCGTCAGTGAAAAATATTTGGTTTTACACACGAAGTAGAGGTTTGCAGGTCGGAACCTTCTTCAAGTTTGCATAAAAATCCTCTATTGTTCGTCGAATTACTTGAAAATCACCATCGTCAATTTTATCTTTGTATGATAATCGGGGTCTTTTTTTACCAGTAGGTAAAGGTGAAAGTAGAACATGAGCGATCATTATGTTCTCTTTGAATTTTTCTTACACTATTTTCCGAAACACCAATGTAAAATGCAGCGCGTTCTGTTCGATTTTGAATTGGAATAGTCAAACTATTATTTTCAGTTTCTCTAGTACAGGCCTCTATAACGCTCGCAATAACTTCACGTGCACCGCTTCGATTTGTTTTTCCTCTTTTGCTCGCCGTCGTTACTTCGAAATAATAATTTGAATTCAACGCAACGCATTTATATAGAAATGAAAACAAATGCTCGAAATGTATAGGCGCCACTGGAAATAGCTTGAACCTTCTAGCGGCAAGTGCATGGAGACTATAGGCACATCCCAATTACAAGTGGACCAGTGCGAAATTTACTAAATCTTCGATTCATTTTCCGTACCCTCTTAGCTGGCAAATAAAAAATAACATAAATTTATTTGCGTACACAAATTTTACTTTTCCGCTTGCTTAAGACTATGAACCTTTATTTTAAGGACCGCCCGGTTTTCTTTCTTGTCCCGCACTTTACATTAATTAAACGATGTACAAAACTATGAAAATGCCATCTTATGTATGAATGGGTGGTTTGATGTATTATATATTGTTGTATCTGTATAAGATAGGTTTATGATAAATTTCAAAATCGTGTTTATTATTATTGTGCCTGATTTTTAAATCTAAAAAGTTTATGGACTTATTTTGTTCTAATTCTAACGTAAATCTTATATTTTGTGTAATTTATTAATAGAATTTAGAAAGAGGTTAAGTTGTCTCTATGTTACCAGTAAATGAACTTGTTTCGTACAGGGTGATTATCTATTATTTGTTCTAAGTTATCAAGATATATTTCAGCTAAATTAAGACTTAACGGGTTACCCATTATTAAACCTTCTTTACTTACTTACTGCCAACAAATATAATATTTTATTCTTAACAATAGGGTTGACTTTGTTTTTTAATAGCAAATTATTTACTAAGTTCATAGCTTCAATAGGGGGGATACTGGGAAACAGGTATTGCACATCCAAAGAAATTAAAATAGCGTTATTTGGAATTGTTATATTTTTAATATTATTAGTTAATTCAAGACTGTTTTTTATTCTATATTTAGGCTTAAATTTACTAATAATGTCTATTAATTTGTTAGATACCCTGTGTGCTAGAGCTGTTAAATACGACATTACTGGTCGAATGGGCATATTGTTCTTGTGTAATGTAAAAAATATAGCTTCGGTGCTTGTGGGTTCATTAACGTTAAACTATATTTTATTTTCTCACTAAATAAATTCATTTTTTTAATTGCATTTTTAATCATTTTTTGAAATATATCTGTCGGATCTTTATCCATAATATTAAAGTTTTCAGGATTTTGAAAAAAAAGTTTTTTGAATGTAGTCTTCTTTTTTCAGCGCAATAACCGTTTTCCTTTATCCGCCCTAGTGAATATAGTATTATTTTGTATAATTTTTTCCCTAATATTTAACTATAACAAAATTATTTGAAAATTGACCGGCAAACAAATCTAAAGGTTCTGAAATAATTGATTTTGCTATTATGTGCTCTTCGATGACATTGCCTACATTGTTAAGAACTACTTAACAGTAATTGAATTTCTGAATTTGAATTCAGTGTCTGTAATATTAAAAACTCGCTTAAAAAATTAATGTTCTGAAAATTGTTACTGTTTTTTGGAGTTTTGCTATAAATTAGTGTATTTATTTAATTTCCATTGCTGACTTATATATTTCCTATTGGTAACACAGGCCAACACACATTTTGGTGCCTGCGTTTTTTTTACTGTTCCTGGTTAATTTTTAGAAGCAGAATGTAAAGAAATTCTCAGATTTTGTCTATCAGATCTAGTTTAAAAAAAAATGTGTATATATTTTACGTTATAACTGTTATAATATATGTATAATATTACTATTGCCAGTTAAAAAAAAACAAAAATACATGGATTTAAGTATTTATTGCAAAAACTTAATTTACATAATTACATTAGTCACTAATCACATAAAAATTTTCTCTTACACGATTTTCTAGAATGGAGTTTACTAGGGCAGTCTCGCTGAAGACTCCAGCAATAGTTCACCATCATATGGCTATCCCATCGTCCTTGATAACGATCTTCCATAGTTTTAATATCCTGATGGAATCTTTCCCCCTGTTCTTAACTACAATCACCTAAGTTTTCTGGAAAACGATCTGGGTGGCTGTGGAGGTAGTGAACTTTTATACTCATGTTACAGCCGAGAATATTAAAATTTGAAAGCATAGTTTCCACAAATTCTGCGTAATTCTCTGCTTTATGATTGCCAAGAAAATTTTGTACTACTTAAATAAATGAACACCAAGCGTTAGATTCAGTCTCGTTCATCGATGTGGTGAATTGTGGATCTTTAACAAGTTGCCTTATTTGACGACCATCAAATATACCAGCTTTTAGTTTTTCCGTGCTAATGCCAGGAAGTATACATGACAAATACCCAAAATAATTTTCATTTCGATTTAAAGCCTTCACAAATTGCTTCATTAGGCCTAGCTTGATATGCAAGGGCGGAAGTAACATTTTTTCTCTTGAAACCAAAGGTTCGTTGATTACGTTTTGTTTTCCTTGAATCATGACATCTCTTGAAGGCCAATTTTTGTTAACCCAGTGCTCATTTTTAGCTCTGCTGTCCCAAAGGCACAAAAACACAAGGATATTTTGCATAACCACTCTGCTGTCCAAGGAGGAAGTTAACCATTTTTAAATCAACACAATTTGCCCACTGATGTTCTTCGTATTTAATTTTTCTCAAAACTAATGCAATTGTTTCTGATTCTTCCTTCATGGTAGTATAATGACCAATAGGAATTGAGCCATATTTGTTACCATTATGTAAAAAAA
Organism: Kuschelorhynchus macadamiae; assembly: GCA_030620095.1. NCBI lineage: Eukaryota > Metazoa > Arthropoda > Insecta > Coleoptera > Curculionidae > Kuschelorhynchus > Kuschelorhynchus macadamiae. The sequence goes on from JAUTXW010000215.1 coordinate 335,037, forward strand.
CACGTTTTAAACTACGTTTTGAACTGTCAATAAAAAGGCGCCAATCATCTGGAGTGTATTCAGGCAAACCCATTTTTTCTAAGAGCCCTTTTATATTGTTGCAGAATACCAAGTCATTTTCCTGAGCAAAAAAGGCAGCAGATCCTTATCTCTTTTACGATAAAATATAATATTAGTACCTGGACAAAGTAGATTTTTTTCTTTTAATCTGGATGCAAGTAATTCAGCGGATTCCTTTGAGAAATTCAGGTCTCTTATAAGATCGTTTAGTTCTTCTTGATTGAAACACTGCGGAATTGCTAAATCTGCTTCAAATTCACTGTCGTTTTCTGATTGAATTCTTTGAGCTTTGTCATACGTTGATGTTTCTGTATCATCTTCTGTCAGTAGACCGCTGAATGATGGAACGGGTATTTCCTCCGAATGCGCTACAGGCCTTCTTGCAGAATCTAGACCAGGATATGTCCATTTGTGTCTATTGTTTCTATGTATGCCTTTAATATTAACGAGACAAAAATAGCAGTCGTCCTGATGGTTTCGCGGTTCTCTCCAAACCATTGGTACACCAAACTTTAGGCACTTCCTCTTTCCGGTTGTCCACTGTCGCAAGTGTTCAACACATGTTTTACATATGAAATGTGGGGCCCAAGATTTATCTTGATCTCCTATATGAACACCAAAATAGGCAAGATAAGCTCTTTTCACAAAGTCAGTGTATTCACCACACACATAACAAAAAACATCGGGATGATTTACACAGGTACGTCTGCTTGTGGATGCCATTGTTTAAGTTTAGTGTCTTGATGTTACAAAACGACCAAAATTTACCCAAAATGATAGCACAACTTTACTCAGTAATATACTAAATCGAAAACTCAGTAATATACTAAATCGAGTATAGCCAAGCAGGTATAGAACGATCGGGTTATAGGCAATTAGAGGTATAAAAGTAATTAAGAGAAGTGTATTGAGTAGTTCCTAGTATAGAAACATTGGGTCAGGGACAGTTCCAGGTATCCATTTGGTTAATTAGATTCTGGGAAATTTCTATTTAACGATTAAGTACATATTTATCTCTTTATTTGTTGTCCTTTATCAGAAAAAAATATCAATTAACCTGTAACCTGTATCTCAAAAACTAGAGCTGATAGAAAAAAAGCTGGTGGCATTTTTGGAATCAGCACATTAAAAACATCTAAAATCAGATGTTAGATTTCCGGCACCAAATTTTTGTTTTCGTTTTGTTACCCTGTGTAATATACTCCACTTGGAATCTAGTTTCTTTATCAAAACACTTAAACTCAATGTTACTCAATCTAAATAAAAGTTCACTATGAATAAATTTATGGTAAACACTATTTTATTATTGTTAAAAAATCTATTTTTAGTGTCAGTCTTAAGTTGGTTTTTGGAAAACACACAGTGTGTCGAAACTGCTGTCAAACGGAAATAAATTAATGGATCTGAAATACGATATCTTTGTTGTAATCCGGGACTTGCGGGACGATTGGCAGCCTTAGGCTAGTGCAATCGTAGGAAAGAGGTTGGAAAGTAATTCCAATTTGACATGGTCTACATTCAAAAACCATGATTTCTTTTTAGATAATGAAATTATCCAAAAAGTTCTCTATCTCTTATAGTTTCCGAGATCCCAATATATTCCCTACAAATTTGGGACACACTGACACATTACCTTTCACGGAATCACAGTCGGGTAAGAGGAATATTTTCCAAAATGCGTATTCACACTTTACTACTGCGTGTACTCCTAATCTTATTTACCACACGTGTCTCGCATGGTTAAAGGCATGTACCCCTCGTAATTATTCTAAACTCTGTTACTCATATTGTTTATCCTGCTATTTCAATTTTCCCAGCTAATCGAAATTATCAAAACGTTTTTTGATTTTTGAACAGTAGGTCACCTAAATAAACACGCGGATTTTAATGTTTGACTTAGACTTCGAAGTGACCTTCCTCTAATGGTTATCAATCTCAAACAGAAAATATGTTTGTATATAATTATATTATTTAAACGCATGCTATTGACATTTACTTGTCCTATGGTGCGTTCTCTCGAAAATTTTTGGCCTTATTTTCTTAATAAAAGTAGTTAAAATCGATTTTGGTTTTTCCGCAACTCAATAAAAATATCTAACTTTACATTGATTGAAGCAGATAGATAGATGTTGAAATAAACAAGTTTGTTAAATATTTGCCCCAATCAATCTATGTTAGATATTTTTATTCAGTTGCGAAAAAGCCAAAAATATTTTTCTTTGTCATTCTGATCGCACCAAATAATATGAGCACATTTAACAATAAAAATAGTGTTAAAATTGTTAAATAAAATCATTGTGAAAATTTAACTACTTAAGGAATTGCTCCTGATCTATCGATGTAACAATTGTTTACCTAAGTAGTGCGGAAAATTCGCTTTCCGCACGAGTCAGCTACACAATTTTTCCTATGAGCGTGGGAGAAGAAAGCAGAAAATTAGTTTTTCCCTCATTAGTGTTTGAAAAAGTTTCAGTTGAATAAAAAGTATTAGATATTATTTTTTTCAAAAATTATTAAAAAACCCACTTAACAGAAAAAAGAAATTTCTCATCTAGATTTGTAATTCTTCAATAATCTAAAAAATTCCTCCCATACTTAAACAAGGATCATATTCTTGTTATGACGTTGGTGTACCTGGAATAAAAATATACTCTCAATTCATCCTATTATTTATAATATAATTTTGACTTACATCGTATTATAATCTCATATCATTCCAGTTAGCTTAATGCTAAATAACCTTAGTTACAATTGTTTTAACAACAGTGGTAATAGAAAAGTCTCGGTTGCGATGACACCAAAAAGCAATAATAGCAATTTATGCATCTGTGCGTGATTTAGTTTGTATATTTCTTTGTAATTTTGTGCTTTTAAAAGACGGTTTCGCCATTCAACATGCAAGACATACGAAGATGTAATTCCTGAAAGTTTTTTTGGAAAAGCTGCAGTCAGCTTACAGGTGTTGCCTGTAAGCTGACCATAGGTATGAAAAAGAATACAAAGTTTTTGCACAATGGTGCGAGAAGAAACAGGTAAAATCTCCTAAAGAACTATTTCTACGCTATTTTGGCGAAAAATCTGAAACCTGCAAATCTTCTACGCTATGGTCAATCTTTTTAATGCTCAAATTGATCATCAAAACAAACAAAGATGTGGACAGGGGCGGCTCGCGGGTGAAAAAGTAAGTGCAAATGAAGCAAGAAAATATCGCAATAATTTTTTTTCCAGAATTTTTTTATATGTAGAGGGGGTAGAATATTTTTTTACGACTTACCTAAGCTTTGTATACTAAATCAGTTCTCCTATCCTTCATAGCAGCAAATTTATTTATAACATCCTCATAAAATGGATGAGTTGCCCTAATCTCCTCCAGAAATTCCTTTTAAATTGAAATATTGCCAAGAGAAGTAAGTCTTTCTTGAGATATTGTATTTCTTAAATAAGTTTTTACACATTTGAAGCAAGAAAAACTTCTTTCCACTGAAGCACTTGTCGAAGGTATTGTCAAAATAAGGGAAAACAATTTATATGCTTCGGTAAAAATATATATTTAGATATATTCCAATTACTCTCATTGGCAAAAATAAGACCAAGCTCATTTTTAAGTCGTTGACTTTTTGAAAATATTTCCCCATATAACTGTAACACATTTTCAAACGGGTCAGTCAGAAAATTTAAACTATATTCGGAAAATTTAGCAGAACCTGCCAAACATGAAAATGTAAGTTTTTCACAGTCTTGAAATCTTAGTGTCATTTCCATTACAATATGGTCCAATATTTTATAAAAAAGGGTTCTATACTTAGCCGTAATTTCTTCAGGTGAAAGCTTAGCAAGCTCACGTTTGTAATGATTTATTTCTGTAATAGAATTTAATGTATTAAACATGGTATTAAAAAATATTCTTTTTTTTTTACATAGCGCCTCACCACAGCGTTTTATATTGGAGATGCAAAAATTAATGTCAACCAATTTTTTTTGAAGAACGTCAAATAGTATGTCCGTAATTGAGAAAATGTCATTAAACACTAATGCAAGAAACGTGAATTCAAAATCGTTCATCTCACCTAAAAATCCTTTCGCAAGGCGGATTGACTTTTCATCAGATTTGTCACAGTTTGTAATAAATTCAAAGACTTCTTTTAATTTATTCCACTTCGAATTTGAAGTTGTAACAACACCTTACATAAATATAACACAAAACAGTCAAGTTAACTGCAAAGGAACTCACCGGTTGCAGCGAAATCCGCTAAAATAAAAGTAAACAACCACCGCAAACTGAACGACACGTGGGTGTACTGTACTGCGCCTGCAATTCACCGAGAGCGTTGTAAGGCGCTGGGCTCGACGTCATCGAATACGCGTTGTCATGGCAACATAGTAGGAAAATCGTAAACATAGCACCTCCAGCAAAGTCAAAGCGGGTTGCTCCACTGTTATAGTTGTTATAATAAAGTTCGATTGAAAGTTTTAAAAAGACATGCCGCCAACGGTCAAGTCAAATATTTATTCGAGATGTACAGTTTATTTTTTACCAATTAGGTGAATAAATGAAGGTAAATACTCAAATTTTAAGAGATATATAATAAATATAGTTAGATGTTTGCTTGTTTATTTTTTCTGGTGAAGTAGCACTTCATCTACTTCACGTGAATGGTCGCCACTGGATGTGGATATAGGTAAATATTCAAAACTCACAGCATTTTCGAAACGGAGGATTGAATTAAGTTGCAACCATCGGATTGGCAGGTGCATTGACGGACAAACAGACCCTACTAATCATCAAAATTCTTGATACAAGAACTTATATTTCCAGAACATTTGTAACTGGTGGAGATCCAGTTCACCTTCAGCTTTATAGGAAAAATGTAGTTCTACGTCCTTCGAATAGACCTTATCATCGTTTCTGTGTAAACTACAAACAGGAAAAATGCACAATACAACGTGTAGGGATTAATATATTATTATATATTAATTATTTATTATGCCGGGCACCTGGGATTGCCAAATCCAGAAATGTAGTCACAGTATTCGCCGATCGCCGGCCGCAATGTTAGTTGATTCGGGAGAAAATATAACTAATATCAAGAGGCATGGCTGATGGAAATCCACTATACTAGCAGAAGGCTAATGGAAAAGAAAGTTGAAGGTACACCTTATAATAAACAGTGTTTGGCATTGACATCTTCTTTAAATATAAACAATCCGACAAACTGTTCACTCAATATAAACGTTATAAGCAACAATAAATATTTGTTTAATAAAATAATAAGGTAAAAATATATTGTTATTTTTATTTGTGAATAAATGTAACATGTATGTGCGTTTTGTAACTATTTTTGAAAATCTATAGGTAAATGCAGCATAGGAATTCTGAGAATTACATTTGACATATTTTAAACTTCTAATTTGTGATCAATTCTAATAAATAAAAATTTAACATACTTCATTTCACCCTCCTCACTAAACTGCATTTGCTAATACAAAGGTACGTAATTTATGCACGCTCGTAGGAAAAATTATGTACCTAACTCGTGCGGAAAGTGGGTTCTCCGCACTTGACTGCTTACCGAACTCTGCTACGCGCCAATTATAATACGATGTAAGTCAAAATTATAATATAAATACTGGGATGAATTTTTGAATTTTTTAGGATATTGAAGAATTACAAATGTACATGAGAAATTGCTTTTTTTTTGTTAAGGGGGTTTTAAATAATTTTTGAAAAATAAAAAATATCTAATAATTTTGATGCAGCTGAAAACAATAATTTTTCTTTTTGATTATTTTTGCGTCATACTTTCCTATACTTATCCCTATTTTCCAAATTTCTTGTACAAAACATAGCTCGAATTAAATATTTATTACTCTCTAGATTCGTAAAAAGTTGAAATTTTAGGCATAGCTTACCAAGGTCCAGTGTCAAAGTCAAAATGATTTATAACCAAAAATTATACATATTTTATACTCTAAAGAATAATCGCTATTTGGTAAAAGTTATTGCTTCGCGATTAGGAAGCTGTTGAATCCCAGTTGAAATTCGCTTCTTTCTGGCCAAATTTTTGTTACATAATGTTGATTTATTGCACGACTGTCCCATAAACAAAGAAAACAGCAATATTTGGTAAATCCCGCCTGAAGTCCCACTAAAATCTCTATAACTTTTAAGTCCCCACATATCTGCCATTTATACCTATTGTAGTTTATTTTATCCAAAATCGTGCGCATATTTTCATAATTTTCTTTCATTGCAACTGTCTGAGTCTATGAATAAGCGCCACTCACGGGGAGAATGTTCAATATCAAGCATTTCTTTTAATGAAATTCGTAATTTTTGTTTCTTTGGTCAATAGATTCCATTCCTTAAGACGCGAACCCAGAACTGTTGCTTGGATAACCCCAACCCCAATAAATCATTAAATCCCTTTGAACAATCAAATGTGGCTCGCCGGAACTGGGACCTGTGGTAAAAGTGAGATCAGTTCACTGTTCTTCTGAGCTGCCTGATGATGCGTTATCTCTGTTATCTCCCAAATCAATAGCTTGCCAATTTAAAGGCGCAATCGGCACTGGTAAATTTGCATTATGAGGAACAGGTCGTATGGCATATTTCAAATTTGGATATTCTATATAACGCTTTCACTTTTTGGAACAACCTTCAGTCTTTGTCAGGCAAAAATAACAATCGTCAGAATGATTGGTGAGTGCTCGCCATACCATTGAAACTGCAAAAGGCATACTTTTTCTCTTTTCCTTCATCCACTGCACCGATGACATACTACAACTAACACAGCACACATGGGGAGCCCACCGCTTATCTTGATCCCCATTTAACACACCAAAATATTTAAAGTAGGCTTTTTTACATTTTCGGAAAATGGCCTGGCTTGTGATTTCACCAGAAATTCTCCACAAATATAACAAAATTTGTCAGGAGAAATTTTGCAACTTCGGCGCGTTTGACTCGACATTCTCGTCTTCACATACACTTGTTTATCGATACCCAGAGAACCACTCAATTCGAAACTCAACAGAAGAGTGATGTTTAACGTTTATTTTATGTCTAATGTTGTAAACAACCCAGTCTAGGTAATTTTTCCGTTGTAAAGTGGACCGATTTTAGCCGCCCCACAATAAAATTGTTTACCTGCCAATATAAAAGGTTCTATTAGGCTATTAAAAAATGGTACGTATTAGGGCTTTCCGAATGTTTTTTTTTATTTTTGGGAGTGTATTTCCATTGTGAAAATAATGAGCTGGTCTGTGTTAGAAAAATCTTATCGGCTAGTGATTGGTATATTAATAATAATAATTATGTACATTTCTTAACGAAAGTGTCCTCTTTATCGACAAGGTGGCCGAAAACAAACTAATTTTAGCTTTTATAATAGAACCGCAAATAACAATACAAAACAAAAACATTCAAAAAAATTAGAACGCTTTTTTAATAAACGTTGAAAATGGCGAGCATTGACTTTCAAAGATTTTCCGGATACTTGAAACTCGGAGATTCAATTGTGACCCTCCTTATCCTACTGGCATCTAGCTCTTCAATGCGATTGCACACTCGTTGGAGGAGGTCTTGTTTGCCCATCGGTGTTTTGTATATTTTTTTAAATCACCCTGCAAGTAAAAATCTATTGACGTGAGATCGGGTGATCTAGCAGGCCAATTTCACGGTCCCAAACGTCTAAACCAACGATCGTCGAACATTGCGAATAACACTTTTGTTACTGCCCCAGTGCAATGGGCCGATGCACGATCCAGTTGAAACCAACAGGTACGATAATCTTCTAATGGTCCAAAAACTCGTTCACCACTGATCTTAGATATTTCTTGGTGTTTCTCGGAATTTAACGGACCATTGTAAATGAGAAAATTTATTTTATCATCTTTTCCTGAAATCCCATTTTGACAACATGTGGATTTTGGTCAGCCCAGAAATGCTCTTTCTTCCATTCCTGGAAAATTTAGCTTCGTCTGTCCATATTATATTCTTTCGGTCAGAATGTTTCACAAAATTGTACCCTACTTTCGTACTTTTCTGATTTCAGGGCATGAACTTTTGTAAACTTGTATGGGTTGATATTATGATTAGCAAGGATCCTTTTGAACAGAGGCATGAGTTAAGCCTAAATAATCTTCTGCACTTCTGGTAGAAGCTTGGCAATAAGGATGAAATTATGCTAGAATATTTATGATGTCTTCATCAGATGTTACAGGCTTCGGTAAATATTGTTCCGATACGAAAAATTAACAGCACAGTTTAAAGAAAGAAACAGTTGTCTCACTCCTTTGTTGTACTCCAAAAAGCCGGCTAGGTACATGCGAGGTATACGAAGCCGCACGTTATTTTATCGCAATGAATACATCTACGGGGAACTATCAATAACTGTATTAGTTACTTTAGGTATTCATATTAATATTCAGAGTGGTAGATGTTCAACTTAATAAAAGTTTAACTTATGGACTAAATTTGATAGGTATTAAAAACAAATGTAAAATAAAAATGTATTAATTATATTTGAGAAATGATGAAAGAAACTTTTTTAATAATAATTTTTTTAACATTTCACTCGGCCGAAATTTTTTTTCGCCATATTGGATTTTTATCAAAATGTGATCCTTAATTTTTGACCGAAATTTGAGGTCAATCGGGTAAGTAGTTTTTACCTACGCTGCGAACAGAGAAACAGACAGACATACCGACGGAATGAGAAAACATGTTTTTCGTCCTCTAGGGACTCAGAAACGTAAAGATAGATTACAATTCTTCCCTTTTACGAGGGAAGGAAAATGTTACATTTAAACGCACTCTTGTTCCAAATTCTATATTTTTGCTCACCGCTTACAACTCTCCGTAAACATGTAGGTTTAAAACCTTAAGACACCGCGTACCTAACCACTGCGAAGTGACCTGCCGACTGACCGGTAGAACCGGCAGTTCGTTGGTGCGGGAGGCGCGTCGGCAAGAGGGAAATTTATTGCGGAATAGCCAAGTGCTTGGACTGTTTAGAATATATATATAGACTATGTTAACAGTTTCAACACAACTTCATTTTAATAGTTACTTCCCTCCATTTCAGTTCTCCTGAGTCAGTTTCGTTAAGAAACGCGCAAATGTATTGTGAATGCAACACCACCTAAGAGAAATACGCCAAAATAATCCGATTTTTACAGACACTTCTTTTATTTTCGAAACCCTACCACTTAGGTAAAGCAATATGATATATCATATGAAGGGGTTTTTGATTGTCTTTCAGGTTGTTTGATTTTAATAAAATACATAAAAAAAATTAGTTTTTACCGTTTTTGTATCTAGAAGAAAGATCACGAATGTTAAGTGATACTATATAAGTTAAAACAAAATTTTCTATACCAAACTAATATACAGAATCTTGGTCAGAGACAGCTGCTGCTACTAATCGGCTACGGTTTTTTTGCAGGAACATGTTTTTTTTGTTTAGTAAAAAAATTCCTTCCCTTCCTTGTAGGATATTTAAATTTGTTCCACACCTGCAGTCTTAATATAATATAATGAAAACTATGCACATGTTCAGAGAATGACCACCAGGAAAATTTGTATTAGCTTTATTTTCACTTGGCTGGTGCCACAGATGTAATTGTTTAGTTTCGCAATTAAAATCAATCTTATGATTTTTGACGGCTATTTTAATTACTTTTTTTTTTCTGGACGTTTTGCTTGCTACTTGTCAGTTAATATGCTATCTCCCATAAAAAACAAACTTAAAAGCAAATTTAATATTTGACTGGTTATTTCAAATGCCATAAAATAATTTAAATAAATTCTGTGAGTCAGTTTTAACTTTTACCTGATTTTTGATATTCTTTTTACTTGCTTCCCAACATTCACAATGTATTTTCGATTGTTCTCAAATATAAACTGAGGATTATTTTTTCTACTAAAAATATATTTAACAGAAAAGATTACAATTTTTGAAAATGGAGCCTAAAAAATAGTAGCTAGTGATGATAAATAACGCAAATATCAACAGGTTTCCTTCAGTCTTGTCTAATAGCCATTCCTATGGGCCAGAATAGTTGATATTTTAGGATGAAACTGCAACGAGTATAGTTTTAATGAATTTTGTTGGTATCAGTGGCGTATACATCGTTTCTGGGGGAGGGGGGTTTAAACTTTGCCCTTTTTTAGAAGATTAGAAGTTATTACATCCTCCTAGCAGGTCTTCGATTTCTGTTTTCTTAATTGGTAGGGCACCCATAGATGGCTAAAAAATAGATCTTTCTTTTATGGGAGGGTTTTTCATCAAATTATTAGATCTGCGTTATACTACTTGTTTTATTTTAGGTTAAGTAAAATTTATACGTTATACTACTTGTTTTATTTTAGGTTAAGTAAAATTGGCTGTGGGGGACCCCGCCATTGGAACTGACTGGAATGTATGATGTCATTGAACATACATATTTCTCTATTAAAAACATTTATAACGAGAAGAAAAAAGATAAGTATATTACACTCATGGACAGAAATATTGCATAATATATAAAGTTTCGATAAAACTCATGTGCATATTTTCTATAAAAAGACAGATTAAAAAAGTATTAAGAACCGGAAATGTTAAGAAAGGACGATGCTTCAGTGTGATTCTAGGAGAACGCTGTTATTGTTAGTTATATTTTCTACTGTGTGTTTAGAAATCTCGGCGTAAAATTCAAAAATTGATAACGCGTTTTCACCTGAATGAGGTAATTAAAGAATTCCTCTTTTAATATAAAACAAAAGCTTTCACGGCTGTGGTCTATCAAGAAATCATTGTTCTTGGGACTAGAATAGAATCACTTTCCGACGTTTCGCCTTCGATTGCACGATGTTTACTCTACGAGATTTAAGCACTGAACAAGCTCAGAGAGATCTATGCCGGCTATTTATAGTCGAACTATGTTCACCGAAATTTTCTGCTTATAGAATCCCGAGACCGACGCAAGAACTTCGGTTTCTTTTTATAATATGAGTTTCAGGGGCGTGCGGTGAAATTTTAAGAAAGGGTGGCAATTTTTAGAAACTTACTTATTTGTAATGTAATTCGATTCTTCGATCATTTTTTGCAAATTCGTCAATGACGTCATCATAAAAACGTCGATGCTCCGACATATTTTGGAGAAGTTTATTTTCAATGGACAACAGCGATGAATGCGAAAGCCCGTCCTGCCCCGTTGAATTTCTCACGAAATTTTTTGTACATTTAAGTGTTGAAAAATTGCGTTCTACTGATGAACTTGTGGCAGGTATTGTAATACTAATTCACACAATTTCGACACCTCGGTGTAGGCATCTTCCGGCTCCTTGTCTTTTAAAAATTGCATTAGTCCCTTAGCATTATTTTTTGCGCTAATGTCATCAGTTTCGTAAATCACTTTTAGTTCAGATCGCAATAACACTCGGTCGAAGAACTGGCCATAATGAAGAAGAAGAGATTTAAACGCATCTTCTGGAAAAGTTTTTCCTTTAAATGCATCAAAATTGCAGAGCTCGAGGAATTTAAAATCATTTAAACCGTTAAATCTATAGTTTATTTGTTGCTGAATTTTTCATAAAAGTGGCTATGATGTGTATGATGTTTGAACATCTCCCACCTTGTCTGTTCGAAGACGCTTGGGTTGTGGCTCTACATTCAACGTCATCGTTTTCTCCCAAAATAGGTCAAAGTCATCTCTTTTTTGGCTTAACATGGACTTAAAATCATCCACTTTTTGTAGGAATGGAAATATTTCTGAAAATACGTTCAACAAATAATTAAAATTAAAATCTCGTTTCAAACAGTCCAAAAACCCCCTCGAACTATTTATTACTTCTGAGTCCCACGTTTCATTATTTTCTATTATATTCTCAAATAGTTTAATCAGTGATTCACGATTTTCAGATACTGTTAACACAAGTCTTCCATTATAGTTCCACCTAGTAGGAGCTACTTTGGGCAATCGTTTGTGGACAATGGAGTCCAAAGCTTGTGTACGTTTTGTTGACCTGCAAAAAAAGCAGCCATGCCACTTAAAGTGAAAAATACTTTACATCTTTAATGTGATTGATGGACTGGGATAAAACTAAATTTAATTTATGAGCAGAACAATGGACAAACATGGGAAGCTAATTGTCCGTCATCACTGCAGCTCCATCATAGCTTTGAGCAACTAATTTTTTCTCTCCATTAATTTCTTTAGTAACGTTATAAACTACGGTATATAAATGATTTTGACACATTCTTAAAACCTAAAAATCGCTGTTGAATACTTCCGTCTGTTTTAACGTAGCGTATTACTATAGATAATTGGCTAAAATTAGTGATATCAGTTGTTTCGTCCAGAACAATAGCAATGAACCGCGCCTCGCCAATCTCCTGCTTAATTCTTTTTAGAATAATGGTTGCAGCAGCGGAAATTAAATCATTCTTCATTCAGACTGCTCTAAATGATTTTTAATCAATCATCATATTTAGCCATTAAACTAAGTAAATCTTGAAAATTTCCTCTATTTGAAAAAACCCTTGTTTCTTCATGACTTCTAAATCCCAATTCGTGCTGTCCGAGAAAACAAACAACATCGATAAGTTTTCTTAATATTTGCCTATTTTTATCGATTAGTTCATTGGGTTGGCGGTGACCAATTTCCAACTGTTTATTAAGGGTGTGTTCAATTCTGGTTTTGCCGAAGACTTTTTCTTTTATGACGGCCTGCAAATGCGCTTTAGACATAATGTGTCTTTTTACAGCTTTATGGAAATTGTTTAAATCGGAAAAACCAGTTTTATTCCAGAGACCTTTTTCATTTTCGAAAAGTAAACATGGTCAACAAAATAATTTACTTATATTTTCACACCCGGTTAGCCATTTAAATTGTTCGTATTGTTTTTCCGGATAAAAAAGCCTAATACAGTTTTTCATTTTAGTGGTTTCATAGGCGATTTTGCCCTTCCTTTGGAATTTATTTGAAGCTTATCAGCGAAGTTTAATGTTGAAAATCCCTTTATTATTAAGACACACACCACACATTCACACACACACTCTTACAAAATTTTTCAACATTTTCAGCGTTATTACCGACAGCCGGAGTTGACGGTATTTGCATATCCACGTCCGTATTATTGTCTTGCATATCGCACCATGTACGACGCGACGTACGTATCACACAACACACGGATAGCCGTTCAAACAAAGAACCTACTCCAACAATAGCTTCCGCCCCCACTTAAAGCACGCGACTCAAATGCAAAAATTGCAAACAGCCAGTGGAAAGTTCAATAACCTCTGGCTCGATTCACAGGAAATCAAGCATACAGGAGTTGGCTGCAGAGAGCCTAGCGACCCGCATAAGTTCTATCCGATTTCTATTGTGGCTCGGTCGGAGTCAAGGCCGCATTTATTATGGGCTTGATAATTAAGATAATATATTAGCATTTTTAATATAAACTAAATGAATGGTTTCCAATTTCAAAAATTACATTTTAGAAGATGTTTTGTAATTTTTTTTTGGGGAAGCACTGCTTCCCTTTCTTCGATGGACTGCACGCCACTGTGAGTTATATAACTTATTTTCGAAAATTACTTTTCAAAAAACAATTTAATCGAAAATAAATAATTATTACAAATTTGACTTAAAAGAGTAACTACAAATGCTCGAAGATTAACTGCGAGTGAAGTGTATTTAGTTTACAATTTGCTTAAAATAATACAAAAATGCAGAGTAATCAATATTCTATCTTTGCAGGTGTGAATGATGTTAGCTTGAGATCACCCTGGGTGTATCACCGGGTGCTTGACCTATGCGTCACATATCTCCTGCCTCCTTGAGTTCGGAAAACAAGGGTCGACTGGTTTTTTCGATCTTCAAGTTCGATGTGGATTTTTGGGGTATTTTGGGACGGCTTCTTGCAAATATTGTTGTTAGATACACCAGTATGTGGATTTTTGGGGTATTTTGTTTTAAATATTTCTTCTAAATTTACTTCTTCAAGTAGTAGTTTTTCATTTGGCTTGTCTTGATGAATATCGAAAATTTAAGCAGCTTCAATTCAATTCAACGTATTGGAGTTCTGTCTTCTTCTTTTTTTCGTAGGTTTTTTTTATAGATTTCTATTGAGCTTGAAGCTACTATGCTGGATTTTTTGACTTTGTACAATCCTCAACGAGACAATCATTTTATGATTGAGCAGCTTTTAAAGGCAGGGCTCATCTTTGGACAGAGTGTTTTGTTTGCAGATGAAGATGTCTTCGAATTGCGGACGTTCTTCTGGACTACTGGTCTTCTTTCGTGAGCAGTATAAAAGAATAAAGTTTAGCCAAGGATTGAATTAAGGTATATTTTAGATAACAGAAATTATACGGGAAGGACAATTAGTGTTTGTATAGAAAATAGAATTATATAGTCTTTAATTATTACTTGAACAGAAATGTACAGGGTGTCCCATTTTCGTAGGTTTTACGGGGTTTCCAGCTTATGAGTAGAGATAGACAGATGCGGTTTTCGCGACACCGTGCTACTTTTCGATGAAACTAAAGAGGCCGCAAACAGATTTGCCCTAACCATTTTAGTTTCCGTGCTACAGGGTGATTTTGAAAATTTGTAATTTTCGGACACCCCCTGTAACTCAGCTATCGTAAAATATATTTAAAATGTTTCAACTGGTATTTATAGGTTTTTTCACGTAGAATTCAGTGGCGTATTCAGATTTTTGCTGAGAGTCATAGTTTTTGACATATTGGCATAACCTACTATTTTTTAAATGGGACACCCTATATATTATTTTTTCATCTTATTCTTCGTATCGAGAGCTTTTCAAAAACATACCATAAGTCATATTTATTTTCATAAATAACATGAAAAAATGCATTTTTCTTTAAACGGATTTATGGCATAGCAGATCAATCGAAATAACAAAGTAACAGCATCAGAAAAAATTAGGAAGTAGGTAAAAGGTAATAATTATAATTTCATTAAAACTACAAATATTGTTCAAATTGTAGACCATTATGTGTCCTACAAGTGTGACAAACTTTAAAAATTCTTTTTAATGCATTTTCTATTGTAAATGACTGTCTTTGTAACTCTGCAAAAGCGTTTTCGGTGGCCATTCTTAGTTGTTCTAAGTTTTCGTATCGCCTTACATAAACCTTGTTTTCTAAATAACCCCACAAAAGAAATCTAAAACTGAGAGGTCAGGGGATCGTGGTGGCCATCGAACAGGTCCGTGTGTTCCTATCCATCTTCCAGGAGTCGTTAAGCCAGTTTTGACTTATTCTGGCATTGTGGGCTGGAGCTCCGTCTTGCTGGAAATAAATCCTATTTAGTTGAGCCAAGGGAACATCATCCAAAATTCCTAATGCGTCTTCTAGGATTCGCACGTAACCAATCGAATTCAGATTTCCTTCATATATTTGGTAAACTATTTTTCGGTTGAAAATAAAACAGGAGACATTGAATCCAAATCTGCCCTGACGCTCCCTAGGAAAAATAACATGGTTGTTTTCTTGACTCCAAAATCGCGTGTTGTGTCTATTTAAAATCCCTGAACTAGTAAAATGTGCCTCGTCTGACCAAATAATCTTTTTTTCAAAATCGATATCTTCTGCCTTCATATTTATAAACCAATTGCAGAACTCCAATCTGCGCTCTGCATCACCAGGATGCAGATGATGCACAAGTTTGTATTTATAGGGTTTGAATTTGTGCTTTTTCAAAATTTTCTGCACTTTGGTTTTCGGTACACCCGCCTCTTCGTCTATTTTCCTGCAAGATGTTTCAGGAGCTGTCTGAACGAGGGCTAAAACGTTGACCTCAGATTCTTCGTTGTCTTTATTGTAAGTTCGCGATCGAGGCTTGTTAAAAGATCCATATTGGCAAAGATTATTTTTAATTTTTTGAAAAATTCTTTTTTCTGGTTGTCTTCTCTCGGGATATCTAAGATAAAATAAAGCGAACCAATAAAGTTAAAATGCAGGAAGATAAAAAAGAACTAACCTGTTCAGATAAAGCTCTGCCGCCTGATCTGCATCTTCATTAGACAATATAAAACACGCGTTCATATCATATTTCTCAAAATATTCAAATTTTTGATTCTGAGCCATATTAAAAACAATAATTATAATAGACGTCAAGAAAAATTTAAACGCAATAATGCCAAAAATGACAGCAGTAATGGCTGCCTGATCATATTTTTGTTAACTTTTTCCATGGCTCCACAGCCACCTTCTCTTATTTCGATTGATCTGCTATGCCATAAATCCGTTTAAAGAAAAATGCATTTTTTCATGTTATTTATGAAAATAAATATGACTTATGGTATGTTTTTGAAAAGCTCTCGACACGAAGAATAAGATGAAAAAATAATATATAGGGTGTCCCATTTAAAAAATAGTAGGTTATGCCAATATGTCAAAAACAATGACTCTCAGCAAAAATCTGAGTACGCCACTGAATTCTACGTGAAAAAATCTATAAATACCAGTTGAAACATTTTAAATATATTTTATGATAGCTGAGTTACAGGGGGTGTCCGAAAATGACAAATTTTCAAAATCACCCTGTAGCACGGAAACTAAAATGGTTAGGGCAAATCTGTTTGCGGCCTCTTTAGTTTCATCGAAAAGTAGCACGGTGTCGCGAAAACCGCATCTCTCTATCTCTACTCATAAGCTGGAAACCCCGTAAAACCTACGAAAATGGGACACCCTGTACTTATAGTGGTTAATGAGTTCGTTAAGTTTAGGAATGCGACTAGTTCCGTATAGGTTTTGTATACTATTTATCATTTCGTTAAGTGGGCTAGGACTGAGAATAGAATTATGCATCGCATTTACTTGAGCAAATAAAATTGCATTTTCTACGTTATTTATTATTTGACTCGACGTATTAAGTTTGAACATGATGTTATCTAAAATTATAGATACATATAAATCATTACTTGTATTTGTTTCTGCATTTTCTAATAAGTTTAATTTTTTTAAGTACCCTGTTTTGTTTGATTTTAAGTGTTTTTAGGCTTTTTTTATAGGTATTGTTAACGTTTGACAGTATGGTGTGTTAGTTTTTAATTTCTTGCTGTATATGTGTTGTAACGTGTCTTTCTCCGTCATCGGAATCAAGGGTTCAAAAGAACCATTTGTTTACTTTGCGGGCAGCGTTAAATAAACCTCATTTAGATCTAGAAGGTTTGTGAATTTTTTTATTGGCTAAGATTGTTTGTAAGTAGTCAAATGTTTGTCTATATTTACGAGTGGTTAAAACTGAAAAAGCTTGACGTTAATATTGTAAACAGATGTGTGCTGTGTCATTGTAATGTATGTCGGTCCTTGGAATAAAGGAACCATAGGATTTTTAATTCCTTTGACTTCTAAGTTTGTAACAATGGGCAAAACCAAGAGTAGAAGAAAGTGTCTCATTCGAAACAATTAAATGCCGTTGCCATTTAAAAATGTTTTTGTTTTCAGTAGAAATAACTTTTTCTCGATCCACTATTGGAGTATTAGGGTGAAAATACGATAACCTGCTATTTTGGCTTTTTTATTTAAAAAAAAAAAGTTAAAATTTTTCGGTTTTTCTTTCAAAAGCGTTAAGTTTTTGACTTACCTACATGAATAAAGCATGTGTCCGCGCACACTTTTAATTAAAAAAGAAATTACAAAAATGTATGTTAATTTATTTAAAGATATATATCATTAGTATTTAATATTCATTTGCATCGTAAACATTTTGAATATACAAATGCTCTTTAACTAAAAAATTCCTTGTGGAATGTGGATAAATGGTACATTTACACATAATACTATTTTCGTTGACTATTTGGCGATCTTCTTTTGTAGGACAGATAAAATAATTTCGGCTTCGAGTTAAAAAATGTATGGTTAAATTTCCATTACTGGTATCTTTATCTTCAACTAGTCCTGCAAAAAATTACTTATAAATATCAATCGTTAAAAATTATCGGAGTGATTATTACCAGGGTACCAATTATCTTCCCAAGCAACAGCAACGAAGTTTCCAATTTCAATGCAGGTTTGAACATTTGCAATATTTGTATTCAATGAATTCGTTGATGCTATTAAGTAGTTAAGGCAAATTCATGAATGACATGTATTTATGTTTAAGTTCATAACAGATTATTAAATTAATAAGTAAAAGGAAACGTACTAATTTCATCTCTCCTTCTCCATAGTGCGAACAAATAGAATTTAAGTCACAGGTAAAGCAGCTAAGCAGTCTAAGACTAAGGGAACCAGGATTTTCAACTGCCCATGAAACTTGATGCAGAGAAGTAATACGTTTAATAGATGGTATAACTTGTGGTATTAGGGATTTTGTACGGGAAATTTCATCATCTAATATCTCAAATAGTTTAATTTTTTTGCAACTATCAGTTAGTTTGAGTACAAAATCAGTGGCTGAAATAATGTCATTTCCTTGAGATACCAACTTATCTGCGGTACGTTTTAGTGTCCCTCCTACTCCATCGGCAGGTCCTTTTCCATGGCCAGCAACTGAGTAATTCCAAGACACTTTTTTAATATTCTTGATAACTTGAGGCAAATAGCTTAAGAGGAGATTAAATTTATTTTTATATTGGGACGTTGATCCGTCTGATTGAAAATGAAAAATATCGATGTCAGGAAATTTCCCGTGGATGTCTTTTAAAACTGGATATAGATGGGTCCAAATAGCGTGTGCCCCGTGATCCAGATTTTTTGAAACAGTGCAGAACGAGTAAGGTCTTGGATTACTTGCTCCTGCTGGTTTAATATAATATACGCCAATATGCAATGAAATCTGTTTTTGTGAGGCACCAAAATGTGTAGCCTGCACTTCTTCCCCATTATACTTTAGGACATAGTTCTCAGAAAAATCGATGTTTATAATAATAACATTGGGACGCATATTCTCCTTTAATTTTTTAATAGTGGAGTGGATGGTAAATATTAAAAATGTGTTTCTTAATTTCGGGTAAATTTTCTTCAACTTTGTGGATTAGTTCTGTGATTGGTGTTTTTAATTCTTTTTTTGACGTAACTCTAACTTCGACTTTTTTTTCTTTAATAATCCTTTCTTCCTTTTCGGTTACCCACTGGTAATATTTTATGAAGCTGTCCTTCATTTCTTCGGTCAAGCAGTAGGTAATAAATTTTGCATGAAGATTTTTTAACGAATCGTTTAGGGAAGAAAAATGTATAGCACTATAATAAATCTTATATCGTTTTTGTAGGTTTTTCGGTCGGACTGTTTTTTTCATTTTAAAAAACGTTACAAAATCTTTTTTTTTTTTTAAATTTTGCATGAAATTAAGAATCAAGCAATATACGTTTTTGTAGTGTTTTTTTCTTAAACGTTACAATCTTTTTTCAGGAAAATCCTTCGTTTTTTACATTTGTTACTTTTTGAAACATTTTGTACGAAATTAATCCTGACGCTTGTTTAATGACTCTTAATTTATTAAATTTTTTTGAAGCAATCATGCTGGAAAAATGAGTATATTGTTCCTTTTTAGGCATAATGGCTCTCTTTTTTGTTTTGAGATGTTTCACCAACTCGTTTGTAAAAATAAGATGTTTTTATACGGGCGTTGGTATTTTTGCATTTCCTGTTAATTTGCGAATTTCAGTATTTGGAGAAGGTGTTTTGTCTTTGTTAATTCTATGAAGCCTTTTTTTATATCGTTGAACTCGGCGTTCCGCTGCCTGAAGTTTTAACTTCAATACCTTTAAATCTCTGTACGCCTTAGTTCTGTTTCTGTTCTTTTTTTTTTCTGCCGCTTAATCGCCTAGATTCTGTTAACCGATCCTCTCTTGCAGAATTGCCCTCTAAATCGGATTGAGGAGGAGTAGATTGCTGCAAAAGGTTCTCTTCAATTTCACGAAGATTTAATTTCTGTCTGAATCTTCTTACCCTCTCCCGGCCCTGTCTTCTCATTTTTCGCTGTTCTCGCTCACTCATATCGTAAATTTTCTTTCGTCTATTTTTGTTGTAGTCATTATCATTTTGTCTCTTTATCTGTTTTTGTTCCTCGGCCATTTTGGCTCTCTGGCGTCGTTTTTTTTTTCTCTCTTTCATATTCTTTTATTTCCGCAGGCGTCTTCTTTTTAGGTTTATTTCTTTTTTGCTTTAATTGGCTTGTTTCGCCCTCCTTCCCTTCATTCAATTTAATTTTCCACATCTTTAGGAATTCTAAATCCCATTTAGCATTGTTTCATACCTGAATAATAAGTGACACATTTAATTTAAACTATATGTAACGACAGTCCCACAGAAAGTAACCACGGTCCCTGTTTTATGGGACCGTCGTTACAGGGACCGACGCACACTGGTTTGTCCTGTGTAATCTGGGAGGACAAAGGTCAATTTTCGGTATGCATTGAAATATCACGACACTACCCACATTCCACTGATAACATATCTAGTCGTCCTTGACCGTAATAGTTACCATAGTTACCTCATAATTTTCGCTGACAGACTTGTCAAAGTTCTCGATCTTTAGCAGTTTCACGTGTATTTGTTTATGACCAAACATCTTTACATCGTTAGTGTTTATATCAAGTGACAATTTTTTGTTCTTGCAATGGATGGTAAGTACGAAGATTTCTGTTTACAATACAATATAGTTTTTTAAATTTCATTGCCTAATCACAGTACAGGGTTTTTTTTTAAATTGAAGGGAGAATTTACTTTCTTGAAAAAATGACAAAGTTTGAAGAAGAATATAAAAAATATATATCGATGTCGTGTCTCAATTTTTTTACAGAAGATAGTTTAAACCTTTGTGTTTACAGGCCCGCTTTTGCCTTTTTGCGCTGGTGTGCGCTAGCTTGTGAAAACAGCTTTAAAAAGTGTCATGCACATAGACAAAATGAAAATTCAGGATTCTGTTAAAATCATAAATTTATTACTACATTTTTCTAACTTTTTAGTCCCAAAGAGATTTGCTTTGAAAGTTTACAAAATGGCCATTCTGTACAGGGTGATTCTTTATATTTGACCCATATCTACAGGTTTTATTATAGGAGATACAAAAAGGGTATAGAACATGTTACATAAGATAAGCTTAGAATTTTTCAAGGAATCCAAAAATGCAATAATATACAGTGTGAAAACACAGGTTGCTATGGTTTCACCGCGTTTCGATGCTTATTTATTTGTTTTTTTCAAGTAGCTTAAAAGATACTACAGGAAAAATGATACAACCTTTGTATTCACAATTTTTTGTATCTCCTATAATAAACCCTGTAGGTATGGGTCAAAATATAAAGAATCACCCTGTACAATAATTATTTAACCCATCGACTAATATTGGTCGATGTTTAACCTTAACTTCTTTTTTTTAGAAAATCTTGCAGATATCCCTATTCCAATAACATTCAGATCGCTTTATCTTCTATTTAAAAATGGACATGTTAATTCAATAAAAAATATACCTAATTATGTGGTATCATATATGATTGAGAATGGACTAATTTCAGAAAACGATAAACGAGTATTAAAACTAAAATTATTTAATTTCACGCAACGATTTTCCGAATTGCTTCGCAATAGTAAAAGTTGTGAAAGATTCGAGCGTAAACAAACAGTTTGGCTCAATCGTGAGATACAATTTGAGTTTCACAGAAATGTACCTTTGGAAGCCCCACAAGTCCCAGAAGCCCCTCGCGAAAAAACATTTTCAGACCTTTCCAACAGATCGAAACTGAGAAGAATTAATCCAATTATCAAAAATTATAAAGAAAATGAAGTGGTTCATGCAGCTAAAGTCAGTTTATCCATTGCTGGAAAAAGAGATGCCGCTGCTATGTTGGAACAAATCACGGAATCTCCAAATAGAGCGACAAAAATAAAAAAATCATTGATTCAACAGCCAGTAACCCCAGAGCCATACAGTCCGGACAAGGCCTTAGCTGTGTTTATAAATGCCAACTTAACCAAACATTCCTACAATTTATTAAGTGATCAAGCCAAGATGCAAAATTGCTTTATATACCCATCTTATTACAAAATTTTACAAGCAAAAGTCGAGTGTTACCCCAATAAAGAAGATGTTAATATAACTGAGTATTCAGCCGAAATCAACCTACAAGCTCTACTAGACCTAACAGTTAAAAGGTTATTCAAATTTTTGGAAAACAAAATTTTGGAAGTCATCAATCCAAGCAGTTCATTTAAAATAACTTTCAAGTGGGGATGTGATGGGAGTAGCAATCAATCTGAATACAAGCAAAGGATGACTGCAGACATATCTGATTCCGACTTATTTTGCATTTCGATGGTTCTTTTAAATCTAATACACGTTAAGAATGCAGAGGAAACAATGATATGGGAGAATCCTGTTCCCTCATCAACAAGATTTTGCAGGTAGATAATAAAAAATATTTAAATGTCAGTAATCAAATCAATCTTGTTTCTGACCTAATTATTCTTAGAAATAATACAAAGAGTGCATTAAAAATTATCGGTAATTTTTGGAAAATTAGCTCAAATGCATATTTTTTAGTTTTCTATTCCTCTATTGCAGACCCATTAAATTTATAATGAAAAAGGAAACCAAAGAATTGACTAAACATGAAGTCCAAGTGATAGAAAACCAAATATCTACGCTACATCCAACTCAAGTGTTAATGCAGAATCAGAATGTTTCAGTTAGTCACGTATTGTTGCTCACAATGGTTGATGGTAAAGTTTGTTCTAACTTGACAGGCGTATCTTGTCAAAGGTGTTTAATATGTAATGTTGGTCCAAAAGACATGAACAAAAATTGTGAGCCTAGTAACAACACATTGCGAGTACAACATTATAGTTTTGGTCTTTCACCGTTGCATTGCAGAATACGATTTATGGAATGTGTGCTCCATATTTCGTATCGATTAGAAATTAAAAAATGGCAGGCAAAGACACCAGAAGAAAAAGAATCGGTGCAACGACGAAAGACCTTTATCCAGGATAAGTTTTTTCAAAATTTAGGCATAAAAGTAGATCAAACCAAGCAGAACACTGGAAATACAAACGATGGGAATACTGCCCGTAGATTTTTCAGTAATATTCATTGTACCTCTGATATTACTGGAATAAATTTAAATTTACTTTTAAATTTTCAAAAAATTTTGAATATTTTGACTAGTAAAAAATCGGTTAATTCTGATAATTTTAGAATACTAGCACAAACCACCAGGGAAATATATGTTATATATGTATTATATACTTACATAAAGTGATGGTACATGGACATGACATAATTAAACATTGCATTTTACCAATAGGGCAACTCAGTGAAGAGGCACAAGAAAGTCGTAATAAAGACTATAGGAACTATAGAGAAAAATTTACTCGAAAAAAATCTCGATTACATACAAATACAGATTTAATAAACAGACTTTTGATAACATCTGATCCTATAATTTCACAATGTTTGAAACTTGATAATATTACTAGTAATGAAGACTCCTTCCAGAATTCCGATCCTGAGTAAACCTGATTCCCATCGTTTGTATATCCTGTGCCAATTTAATAGAGAGATTTTAAGCCAATTATTTTCATCAACTTTACATCTTATATGTTATACCTTAACGCTATATCGAGAACGAAGACACTGAGAACACACACACTAGAACAAACAAGAACAATGTTTATTGTTTACTTATATTAGTACCTACTTATAGTCTAGCAGATATTTAAGAGTGTTGAGAGTTTAAACTTCTTTAAATTGTTGTTTTGTAAAAGTTTCGAAATCTGTTCTTTTTAAATTTGATTTATATTAGAAATCAATTTAGTTTCCTTGAACGATCTTTAAACCGAAATTTTATCTTTTGTTGCAAACACAGCATCATAAATCGGTCTCCGTATCTTGTTACTTGTCAAATTGTCTTTTAATAATTGATATAACATTTTGGTTTAAATCGGCTCATATCCAGGGTATTAATATTCAATATTAATTATTAATAATGAATAATGTATATTTGCGAAACGAAGCATTTCCGGACCTATGTTTATAGGGACTTTTTTCTTATTTTTAAGCCAGGAAATTCAAAAAAAGCAAAGCAATAATTTTCTTTTTAAATTAAATATTATTTATTATAACTTTAATTGTTAAATACAGAGAAATTATGTATTTTTAATTGAATTAATAATAATTAATTCGTATATATATTATATTAATTATGTTTTATTATTATTATTAATATGTGTTATTATTATTTATTATTTATTTATATTTATGTATTATCAGATGTAAGGTCAGCAGTGTGGTCTCTTAACTGTGTAACATATGGAATAATAAATAATAACAATTACTAATATTTTTGCAATAAACATGAAATTGGTGATAACCCAAAAAAATAAAAATCTTTTTTTTTCAAATACTTATGCCTAAATTTGACAAAAATAAAACCGCCAGATTGATTTGATTTTGATTAAATTATAAACGTGTTTAAACTAAATGCAAAAAATCCGTATATCTACTTTTGGTATAATCGGAAGTACAGCTATTTTGAAAATATTTGAGATCAAATTGCTCTCATCGACATAAGTATGGTGTCCAATTTTTAAATTTTTCCAAGCCTTCGTTTTCGAGATAAAGATAGCCGGTATAAATCGTCGCACACCCTGTATATTGTATTTTGGCAATTTGCCAAAATATAATATATCATAATTCTGTAGTCTTTAGACAGCGACTTGTTTGCATGTAAGTCAATTATTTATGCAATTATATGCGAAAACATGAGTGTATCCTCCCAGGTATCAAATCCGAACCAGTGTGCGACGTTACGTTTTTTTATCTAAATCCGAATTATAAAATAAACGAATACACCATGGACTTCAAAAATTTTAGGTTATGTACTGCTACAAATTGTTGACTTTTTAGTAGAAATAAATCACTTATTAATAATGAAATGATCAATATATGTACGGGGACCGTTATTACTACATAAAAACATACTATATGAAATTTCAGCAAAAATAATTAACTATAATTTACAGAAAAGTAAACAGAGGTACTTACCATAAAACACGCGGACTAAAACTAATTGGCAGTTGAGAACCACAGTTAGCGGGGCGCTTGGCGAGCGGTGACATCTATAATTCCATGTCGGAAATAATATTGTATAGCAGGGTTTCCAACCAGGGAACACGGTAAAATAACATCGTTGTTCAAAGTTTATATAACATTTTTGAAAGGATGACTTGTTTTTAATTAATTTATGTTGTTATGATAAATATAAAATATATATTTATCAGATATATGCCATTTAACATTGTTTCACTTCATTTTGAATATTCGAAACCTCTGTTGGGGACAAGGGACCGTCGTTGTCGTTACACTTTTAAGGTATTGACGCATTTTTTAAGTTTCGGTAGAAGTGCTGGATTCTTTGTGTTCGTTCAACATTAAAAGATTTAATATGCATAAAAAAATATAATAAAGTTTATTTTAACAGATCTACACAACAAGGGACCCGAAATGGCACGTTATCGTATTTTCACCCATTAACTTTTTATACTTACAAGATACTTTTAATTTTGATCTTTGAGGAAAAGTTTTTGTAAATAACGGTGTTTTTTTGGTATTTTAATACCGGACCTTATTCACCTCAGATACTTTATTTTTTTGAGAATATAAATTTAAAACTGTATCTAATATTTTAACTTTAATCATCACTAGATTCCAACAAAATGTATAGAATAATTAAGGTATATTGCGGTTCTGAAATTCATGTAAAAGGCGCGGCGATGGAAAATTTAAATCCGGCACAACTCTTCACAGGTGTTTTTCAAAGAACGCTATCATAAACTGAAAAGAATATTAATAACCTCTCTCCTGTTCAAGATGCTTCCAATTGTATGCACTTTTAACACGTCATGTCAATAGTAGTGCAAATAATTTCAACAATCAATTTATACAGCGATTCCACGAATTAGTGATAAAACCACAACTTTACCGTGTTTATTTGGATTTTTAATCGGCATGGGACATCACCGTGATTCAGAATGTCGGCTAACGGCGGGTTTTCCGTAGTAACTGAAATTTAATAACCGATAATATGAGATATAAGCTATATAAAATATGGCACTGAACTCGATCGGATTAGAAAAAGTACTGAATAATAATAAAAAAGGTAAGGAAAGGCGGATGTAAATTAAAGTTTCAGAATGTATATCTCTGTACAGGGTGTCCGGATTTGGTTGCAAAAGCAGGGTATCTCGCTTATTTTTAAAGATAGAACCTTGCGGTTTTCACGAACCTGAGCTAGTTTTTTGTGAAACTCATGAAGCTGTAAACAAAATTTTCATAGCCTTCTTCGTTCATGAGATACAGGGGGAAATATAAAATTTTGCAATTTGGGACCCCCCTCGTATCTCGGTTATCCGTTAACTTAACGCAAAGGGAAAAATTGCTGCTTATGCAGTTTTTTACGCTGGATCCAGTGGCGTAGCCATATTTTTCATTTGAGTTGTTATTTTTTAGATATGACCCAAAGTTGTGTTTTTTTTAAATGGGATACTCTGTATATTTGTCCAGAAATTGATTTGTCCTCTTAAAGGCTTCTCAAAAATATATAATCGTATGGGTCTATTTTAATAAACAACAACAAAAATCCTAATTTTTATAATTATCATCCCAAATTTTGCACTAGGCCATGCAAAACAATGCTGCCTTTTATTTAAAGTCGTTAACAATATCTACATCCTAACAATAAATCAAAATAAATATGTAATTAAATCTATTTATCAAAATATGTATTGATAATTTCGCACCAAAAAAGTACCACCTACCTAAATTTATGTAACACAAGAACAAAACAGTAATAAATTATTATGTAACAAGCCTTTCAGCAAAAATCAACTGTCGTATAAGAACTACAGTAACCAAGGAAATCAAAAGAACTGTTCAAACTGATTTCCATTTTGTTTTATGCATGCCTCGCACAATTTTCGTATTCGTTTTAGGGAATTAAGCAAAATAACGGGATGATTTTGTAAATAGCGAAAATTTTCTCTTATTGCATTTCCTAAATCTTGGACTATCATAGTGGTCTTTGTAAATTCTATTTTCCAGATATCCCCATAGAAAGAAATCTAAAATCGACAAATCAGGGGATCTAGGGGGCCATCTTATAGGTCCATTTGTTCCGATCCATTGATTGGTAAAATTATTGTCCAGAAATAATCTCGTCATTCCAGAATTGTGTGCTAGAGGAACATCGTCAAGTAATTCAGGTATAGCTGCCTCTAAAATTTCTATATAGCGATTGGCTCTTAGATTTCCCTGAAATATATAAAATTTTCTGTGTTCCTAATATGAAGCAGGACACATTTAGACCAAACCTGCCCTGCTGTCTTCTGGGAAATATTTGTTTCCTGGGACCAGAATCTACTATTGTGCCTATTGAGTATACCAGAATTACTGAAATGTGTTTCGTCTGACCATATAACCTTCCTTTCAAAATCTCTACCCATATCGCATCTTTCTCGAAACCAATTGCAGAAGACTACCCGACGCTCTGCATCCCCTGGCTGTAAGTGCTGCACGAGCCTAAATTTGTATGGGATGGTATTTGTGCTTTTTTAGAATTTCTTGAACTCTAGTTTTTGGAATCCCTATGCTCTTTTCACTGGCCCTACAAGAGTTTGTAGGGTAAGCCTCTGCATTAGCCAAAACTGGTAATTTCCTCAGCCTCCCGATTTTCTTTATTATATGTTTTCGTACGAGGTTTGATACATGATCCGTGATTAAGTAAATTCTTTTTTATCCGATAAAAAGTGGATATATTAGGTTGCCTCCTTTCTGGATATCTAAATAAAAATTAAGCAATAGTATTTCAACATACCTAAAAATTAACTATTTACCTGTTAAAATACATCTCAGAAGCCGCTGCAGCATTTTCATTACTTAATATAAAACAAGCTAACATATCATACTTTTCATAATGTTCGAAAGTTTGGTTTTCTTCCATAATAATACAAATATATTTTTACACAATAAATAAATACAAAAAACTAGCGCTTTATCTTATATACGCGTACAAAATTGGGAAATGTCATTTGCTTCCAAGAAAACAAAAGAAAACGGCATCGTTTTGCTTGGCCTACTGCAAAATTTGGGATGATAATTATAAAAATTAGGATTTTTGTTGTTGTTTATTAAAATAGACCCATACTAATATATATTTTTGAGAAGCTTTTAAAAGGACAAATCAATTTCTGGGCAAATATACAGGGTGTCCCATTTAAAAAAAAAACACAACTTTGGATCATATTTAAAAAACAACAACTCAAATGAAAAATATGACTACGCCACTGGATCCAGTGTAAAAAACTGCATAAGCAGCAATTTTTCCCTTTGCGTTAAGTTAAAGGATAACCGAGATACGAGGGGGTCCCAAAATGCAAAATTTTCTATTTCGCCCTGTATTTCATAAACGAAGAAGGCTATGAAAATTTTGTTTACGGCTTCATGAGTTTCACAAAAAATTCGCTCAGGTTCGTGAGAACCGCAAGGTTCTATCTTTAAAAATATGCGAGATACCCTGCTTTTGCAACCAAATCCGGACACCCTGTACAGGGAAACCATAAGAGGTATTAAAATTATTATACTCAATGCTGGAGTTCTTTTTTTTAGAAAGTTTTAATGGCACAAACAGATCATGGCTATCGCGACCCGTCACGGGGTGGTTTTCGAATTTTATTACTTTTAAAATAGTCCTTTAGTTTATATATACTATCGGAGATACATAAAATCTGAAAACACGTTTTCAAGGCACTTTTTAATGTAATATCAAGTGGTGTGGCTACTGTTTTTGACATATGGCCCAAACATATATTTTTTTAAATGAGAAATGTATTTTTATAGCTCATAAAATCAGGTATTTTTTGCTGTTAAAACAGTGTAACACACTTTTTATTATTTATTTTTTTTAATACCTAAAAATAGAGAAAATATTTTAGTATAAAAAAAAAGATAATAGGAAGCCATGGAATTGTTAATTTAATTTAAATTAATAAATATATAAAATATTATTTCGAGAAAAAAGATTTTATTCAGATTGGCATCAGTGGCGACCATTAAGGTGAAGTAGGTGAAGTGCTACTTCACCAGGAAAAATAAACAAGCAGACATCTAACCATATATATTACATATTTCTTAAAATTTAAGTTTTTATATTCATTTATTCACCTAATTGGCAAAAAATAAACTGTACATCTCGAATAAATATTTTACTTGACCGTTGGCGGCATGTCTTTTTAAAACTTTCAATCGAACTTTATTATAACAACTATAACAGTGGCGCAAACCGCTTCGACTTTGCTGGAAGTGCTATGCTTAGTTTACGGTTTTCCTACTACGTCGCCATGACAACGCGTACGTGATGACGTCGACCGCATGGAAGATTAATGTTAACCAACGACATACAACGCTCTCGGTGAATTGCTAACGCAGTACACTACACTCACGCGTCGTTCAGTTTGGGGTGGTTGTTTACTTTTATTTTCGCGGATTTCGCTGCAACCGGTTAGTTCCTTTGCAGTTTACTTGACTGTTTTGTGTTATATTTATTTATGGTGTTAGAGTCGGCGGAGCATTTAAAATGCGAATTAATGCTAAAAACATTTGTAAAAAATCAAAGCACTATAGCTGACACTTTAAAAGAAAATCCTAAACTATATAAAATACATTTTAACGAAAACGTCCGATTAAATAGACTATTTATGTGCTTGGTAATTGACGCAGTTTTGTACCTTGCAAAACAAGAGTTAGTCTTTCGCGGGCGTGATGAGACCAGCGAGTCAATAAATACGGGTAATTTTAAAAAGCTTTTAAGTTTATTAATATCGAGAAGTGCCCAAGAACTAAAAGATCATCACAAAAAAAATAAAAATGTTTATACTGGTGACTAGAAAACTATTTAAAACGAAATAATTAATTATTAATGAATTTAACTGAATGCATTTCTAATTATTTAAATGAACATGTAAAAAATGAAATAATGAACACACAGTTTTTTTCTGTGCAAGTGGATGACACCACTGATGTTACGCAAACCTTCCAGTGCTCCATAATTTTAAGATACGTTAATTCAGAAGGTTCAGTAGTCGAGAAATTCTTAGGATTTTATAATGTCAGCTCTAATAGAACGTCGGAGAATTTATATTCTCTATTGGATCAAATTTTGGACCAATTTGTCTATAAACATAAATTAATAGAACAATGTTACGATGACGCAAGTGTGATGTCTGGCCATCTAAATGGCCTTCAAAAAAAAAATAAAAAGCGCCGCAGGCTGTATTTGTGTTAAAATGAAGATATTTTAACCAAAGCATATAAAGTGTTTTCCC
Source organism: Kuschelorhynchus macadamiae (assembly GCA_030620095.1). NCBI lineage: Eukaryota > Metazoa > Arthropoda > Insecta > Coleoptera > Curculionidae > Kuschelorhynchus > Kuschelorhynchus macadamiae. Next base: position 365,434 of record JAUTXW010000215.1, read on the forward strand.
TTATTTTGACAATACCGTCGACAAGTGCTTCAGTGGAAAGAAGTTTTTTTTGCCTCAAACGTGTAAAAACTTATTTAAGAAATACAATATTATCTCAAAAAAGACTTACTTCTCTAGGCAATATTTCAATTCAAAAGGAATGTCTGGAGGAGATTAGGGCAACTCATCCATTTTATGAGGATGTTATAAATAAATTTGCTGCTATGAAGGATAGGAGAATTGATTAGATTAGCGTCAAATTTATATTTTGAGAAATATCCAGAACGGCCTCAGCCAAGCATAAAGATTTTTCAACGCCTTAAGGACAATCTGATAAATTCTGGAAATTTTGAAAGAATCAAGGCAAAAAAGTATCATGAAGAGAATAATAAAAATAACACAATAAATTTAATTGGATGTGTCACTGCAAATCCGAGCACATCATGCAGAAAAACCGAAGCTGACATTGGCGTTCCTCGTGCGACATCTTCAAGAATTCTAAAGAAAAATAAGTTTCAGTGCTAGAGGGCAAGAAAAACTCAACTACTATACCAGGGAGATGCAGAAAGGAGGATACAATTCTGCAATTGGTACATTCATTTTCCAATTGATCTTTTATGATCAAATCTCGGACACTGCCATGGGATCTCCGCTATCTCCTGTAATAGCGAACATCTTTATGGAGGTTTTCGAGGAAATTATTCTAAGCATTGCTCCTTTACAACCAAAATGTTTGTTTAGATATGTAAATGATAATTTTTAATATGGGCTCATGTAGAAGAAAATTTACCTAGATTTTTGGAACATCTAAGCCAACAACATTCTAATATAAAATTCACTACGAAAATTGAGTCAGATGGTAACATTCCCTTCCTTGATGTGTTAGTATGGTTCTTTGTGCTAACCCTGTATATTATACGTACACTATAGAAGGGGGCATTGGAAAATCTTGGCCTAGCGTTTCTTGCATTGCCAGTCCTCTATATATCGGTAAAGCACCTGTTTGTATAAAACTCGAAAATATATACAGAGTGTAACAAAAGTAAGGAAACGGAAATATCTACCTCTCTATCTACTAAGGTACCGCTTATCTGAATTTAATGAATTATGTATAATATTAGGCCGAATCCAACGGCGAGTTCCGCATTGCTGCCAAGTTTATCGTTTTTCTGTAATAAAAGGAAAACATTTTTGTTTATGAAACACCCTATATTATATTCTTTTTTAAAGTCTGTGTAAAATTCTTAATACTTTTTATTAAATGCACTTTTTATGAAAACCAACCGTTTTTGCGAAAATAAGGGTCTAATATCCATAATGTAATGTATTACCTTTTACTAAAATACCTGCAGCCAGGAAGTTACCCGATTTGTTTGGCAGTTTTATTGATTTACAAAAATGGGTCGTTTACCTAAAATGATGGAGAACCATCCTGATGAAATATGGTTTCAGCAGGATGGTTCTCCACCGTATTTCGCTCGGAATATTTGGGAATATTTAGACAATGTTTTTTTTTTTTGGAAGATGTATTGGACGTAGCGGTACAATAGAGTGGCTGCCTCGGTCACCGGACTTGATGCCTCTCGACTGCTTTTTATGGGGCGCCTTAAAAATATGGTGTAAAAAACTAAGCCCAATAACCTCGAGGATTTAAGTGAGCGAATAGGAATCGAATGTAGACGAATCAAGCAGGCTTGCATTCTTTTTAATGTATTAAATGTTTTCCCACAGTATTTGGCCTATTGTCGGGAAGTAAATGGACATTTTAAACACCTTACTTAGGTTCATTAATTTGTTTGTTGTATTATGTATTTCTTTTTTTTTTGCACTGTATTGTTTTCGTTATAACTTATGAAAATAATAATTTGAGGGCACTAGCTAGATATTATATTTATAGAGAAGTAACAGTATATGAAATTCATTTATACTAGATGTTAAAAAATAAAATATACTAAATGAATTACAAAGAAAAATTCTATTCAACTACATTCTTGTTATTAGACGAACGGCAATGATATGCTGCCCAATTCCATGCTGATTTGATAGATATGTGTTGTTTATTTGCTACTTCTATGAGCTGTAAACATAAGTCTATTTGTAATAACTATCTTACTTATCTCAAGAAAATTGTTAAAACAATGAGTGCTTTTTATTTTCAAATCAAATTTGAATATTTTCACCTCGCATGAAATATTACGCTAACACTTGGCGACAGATTTATGCCCGTCTCACGTTATATTTGTTTTGTTGTTATCAAGGATTTCCTCTAAACGCGCGTAAGGGCACTATCTCAAATGATAAAGTTCATTGTGTGGGAAACCAGCTGTTTGTGGGAGCGTTTGAAAACAATGATGACATATTTTTAGAAAATTATTTATTTATGATTTTTCACACCTGGAGATTTAGGATTCGTTTAAAATAAATTATTTAAAAATATGTTATGTATGATGTATGAAACATATGTGTTACCATTACCTAGAGTCGGCTTTAGGGGAGGGCAAAAGGGGTTGAAGCACAGGGGTCTCTATAGGTTTCTAAAAATATATACATTTGTTCACAATACAGTACATATTTGAAAACTATGAACTCGATGATAAAATTGAAATTACCGACATTATTGATGACTTTACAATACGAAAATGTACTAAGACTGTCGTTCTAGGATGCTTCTGCTTAATTTAGCAGGCTTTTTAGCAAACATGAACATTGAAGCGTAAACTGTAAGACGAGACATTATGGCATCAAAAAATTATTTTACAAAAATTAATGAAAACATATTTTTTCTATGACTGATAAATAATACCTGCATTATCGGTATGTCTTTGGTCAAATAAAAGTACTTATTACTCCTATAGTCGAATACGGTCTTATCGTGCGGGTCCAAAGCTCACCAACGTTATGAATCAAATCAGAAAACACAGTGAATACCAAAATGTTGTGTGATTCTTTTATCGAGCTATTAAATCTCGATGGGCTATTTACAAATATACAGGGAAAAAGAAGATAGTTCTTTTATATTACGCAATGTTATTAAGATAGCCACTTAATATTTTTTTATATATTAAATGCCGAGGGACTAAATAAGAAAATTCGCTAAATATGTATTTGGTTAAAATTTTTTGGTTAGCAAAACCAAAAATACACAGAATGGCAAGCGCCTTAATAAAGTCGGAAGGCGGTTCGAATCAGTGGAACAATCAGGATTTGTTCTGTTTATAAACCACTTAATGAAAGTCAGATTTTTTTATCAATCACCAAAAATTATGAGACCTGCTTGACCTAAAAATCTAACCACTTATACAGTGTCATTTATTCAAACCACCCCTGCGCAAAGAAAATTTGTTTTTTTGTATTGTGATAATAAAAAAATCTTATTTTGCAAAAATATTATATACTTTCGTTAAAAACACAAGATAATTAGTTATTACTTCCCTCGTGAGATTTTTTCAGATCTTTACGTTTAAGGGTCCCTAGATGCCGGAAAACATGTTTTCTCAATTCCGTCTGTCTGTAGGTATGTCTGTCCGTCAGTCTGTCTGTTCGCGGCATAGCTAAAAAACTACTTATCCGATTTCTTTAAATTTCAGTCTAAAATTAAGGGCCATGCATGCGAAAAATACATATATATATATATATATATATATATATATATATATATATATATATATATATATATATATATATATATATATATATATATATATATATATATAGCCCCGAGTTTCCCGTAAAGCGATTTTACCGATTTTTATATATCAAATTTTGCCTTATAATTAATAAAAAAATTTACTTATTTTAAACACCCTTTATAATTGGAACAAGTATTCTATAATTATTTTATTTATTGCCTACAAAATTTCAAATGTACTAAAAAAGTAACCAAAAAAAAGGTGTCAAATCTAATAAAAAATTTCAAATTAAAATTCACTGGCTAATATCCAGGAGCCAGTGGCAAAAGCTCTGAGAATCGGTGTAAGGAATGTACAGAAACTTGTGCATGAAAAAAAAAACATAATTCATTTCCGAAGAAGATTAAGAAATGTGCACGAAAAAATCCAAAGGCAAAAGACTTAAGTTACAATCCAAAAATAGATATTCATAATGCAATTTATGATTCATACACGTCAAAGACTAATATAATCCTTCAAAAACTTTTTAATATTATAGACTAAAAAATATCATGACTTAAAAAGTTCTCATCTTCTGAGTCGTCCTCAAATGGCGCAATGACCATTGGTGCTATTTCGACATCTAGAACTCGTTCTCGATTCCACGAATCCCATATTAATTTCTCCGTATGTTCCACAGATTTCTTTCAGTACTCTGGCGTAATATAATTTAATGATTCTTGCCAAACAATTTGCACTTCATGTGATGTAAGACCATCGTTCACGTGTTTTTCGTAATATGATTTTGCCCCAGCCCATATTAATTCTATTACGTTAAAATTGGCAATAGTATGGCGACAGTAGTAAGACTTCATGTCCATTTTCCCGTAATATTTCATCTATGGCATATATTGTTTTTTAATAGATTTTGCCATTAAAAGAAGTTCTAGTTTCAGCATATTGGGTAAAGGATTTTGTTTTTATTTTATTAACCAGTCATAAATATTACTTTTCTTCCAGGATGAAGTAGGTTGTTTATTTAAGATTCTTGAATGATAAAATGCATTGTCCAGAACGATTAAAGATGGAGCATCTAAATTTGCAATCAGTTGTACTTTTAACCACTTTTCAAACAGTTCACAGTTCATGTTATCATGGTAGTCCATACTTTTGGATGTTGAAGAAAACAGTAAACTTGCACCTGGGACTAATCCTGTTGAAGAACCTGCTTGCAAAATGATGAACCGCTTTCCCGTCCCACATCCCTTTTTTTCTCTCGACACTTTTTACAGACTCGTCCTGCCAAGATTTCGAACCACTTCCATTAGAAAATATCCAAGTCTCGTCTAAAAATACTACTTTTCTAAATTTTGGATTAACATTTTCCGTGTATTTCTTTAAAACCTGGAGACGCTGAATTGCTATATGTGGAAACTCGCATAAAAATCTTCGATTACAGTCCTTTTTATATCGAAAACCCAACATTTTTATTAATGTTGACAACGATTTTAGTCCAATTTCCAATATGCCTCGATTTTTTAAAGTTTCTTTTAAAACTTGAAGGGTTATATTAGTTTTTGATGTGTATAAATCGTAAATTGCATTACGAACATCCATTTTTACATTGCCATTGTCTCCTGTTTTTGGCTTTTTTCGTGTAGATTTCTTAATCTTCTTCGGTAGTAAATTATGCTTTTTTTTATGCACAATTTTCTGCACAGTTCTTGTACCGATTCCCAGAGCTTTTGCTACTGTCTCCTGGATATTGACCGTTGAATTTTCATTTTCGTAATATTTTATTGGATTTAATACCATTTTTTTCGCTTGTGGATACAAAAAACCCGAAAACTGTTTTTTATTACTCATTTTGTCACTAACTTGTCAATCTGACTTTGAAGTGACAATGCTCAAAGATTTTTGCAACTGCTGGTATTTATATTTTTTTCATATAAAAATATCATAGGTCTGTCTAATTCATCTTCCGGATTTTATGCGGAGGATATGATTACACGTAATAAAAGAAAAACAAACTTAAAAAGTTTGTCGTTGATAAATCGTATGACCCGCACGATAACACTGCTCTTGACCTTCTACGATACACGGTCTATGCTGTAAAACATTCTCGGAATTTCATCCGCGTCGCTGGAAAGTCGTAATCGTAAGTGAGGGCTTTGTCAATCTCTATAAAGCCATTGGTGAGGGCCAGTTGTAGGAGGTTGCTTCTGGTCTTAAGTCATCATCAATTCATTAGTATTTAATGCTTTGTCAATATGTAATACAATTTTAATTCCACACGAAACAGAAAAACCGATTGAAGCTTTAAAATCAAACGGATATTGCACTGAAGATATTAGACGTTCGATTAGATATTATAATAATCCCAAACCCAAACCAGTATTGGATACTCAAACGAGCCTCACAGTGAGTCACGTGTCGGTGGGCACACGTGTAAATACCCTAACCTCTGCTCATCTGAGCTCATTCAGTGTTCTGATCTTGTGCAGTGACGATCCCTGAAGATGCCTGATGCAATTGCAGGCGAAACGTCGAAAAATAATTCTAACTTGGCACTATACTATTAAATTAAGTAGGTTATTTTTTTATCGCTAGAATCCATTCATTCTATTTTTGGATAACAGATGTAACCGTATTGTATTTAAATTAATCAATTTATTTAAGTGGATTGTGATATTAGATACTATCGATTTTAATACTTCAATATTTGTAATAAATTGCAAATGTACAAGAACTATTCAGTTTTAAATACTTTTCTGCAATTTATCAATCTGTGTGAAAAAGTGTCAATTCTCGATTCTGCTGCTGAATGTCAATCGCATGGTATCTGCAGAGAGACATGGCAATGTGGATCACCAACAGAAACCTAATATACGTTCACCGCCTAGTGAACGAGCGGGGTGTACGCCAATTACAAAATATGGCGTTTGAACTTCAAAATTGATAAATTTCATAGAACGGAAGCTCTCACGGCTGTGGTCAATTAAGAAATTATGGTTCTTGGGAATAGACCGTGTCAAATTGGAATTACTATCGGACGTTTCGCCTTCGATTGCAGGAGGCATCTTCAGGGATCTTTACTCCACGAGATCTGAACACTGAATGAGCTCGGAGAGATTCAGGCGGGCTTTTATACCCGACTTGTGCTCGCCAAACCGTGACCCTGTGTTAAGATCGGTCTCCACGTGTGATGTAGACCGAAACCCGTATTTCTATTGAAAATTTTTGTATATTTAAAAATTTCGATAGATTCCCTAATTTTTCGTTTATAACATCCTGGAACCGAGGCTAGAACCTTGAATTCTCTTTAATTTATAACATGGCCTACAGCAGATTGAACAATTTGTTTCTTTTTAATACATCGTTCATATTCCTTAAGCCTAGTTGATATTGAGCGTCCTGTTTCTCCCACATACACTTCTCCACAGGAGTAAGGAATTTTATATATTCATTCGGTTTGAACTGATATTATGATGTTGTTGACTGAGGTGATCCAGAAATATGAGAAGATTATTATTAGAAGTCCATGAGGCCATACTACAAAAGTATCTTCTACATATCTGAACCAGTGTTTTGGTTTTAGTGGAGCGGATGTTAGAGCAATATCTTCAAATGCTTCCATAAAGATATTCGCTACCACAGGTGATAGAGGAGATCCCATAGCTGCCCCTGAAGTTTGTTCCTAAAACGTTCCTTAAAAGATGAATAAGTAGATGTAAGACAAGCTTCCACTAGGTCTGTTAGGTTCTTGTCAAGATTATTATGATCCAATATGTCTGATATAATGGAAATTGAGTCGTTTACAGGAACATTTGTGTATAGTGATTCTACATCGAAAATGACCAAAATATCTTCGGTATCCAACCGGATTTCCTTAAGTTTTTCTACGAAATGTGCAGAGTTTTTTATAAAAGAGTCTGTTTTTCCAGAGAATGGATTAAAAAAGTTTGAAAGATATTTACCTGGTTTGTATGTGGGCGAGTCTATTGCACTGACGATCGGTCGAAGTGGTATATTTTTTTGTGTATCTTGGGAAGAGTGTAGAACCTGGAAATCTTGGAGCTGCTTGGTTTCAATGATTTCTTCTCCGCTGGTGGTAGACTGGATGCGTTAATCAGATTGATGATGCGTTTTTCTATTCTACTTGTAGGGTCTGTCTGCATAACCCTATAGGTGTTGTTCTCCAAAAGTTCAGCTAACTTTTCCACGTAGTCCGTTCTGTCCATGACGACAGTAGCGTTGCCTTTATCAGCTGGAAGGACCATAATGTTTTTCTCTTCATTTAAGGTTATTTATTGCTATTTTTTCGGCTGCGGAAAGATTCGACTTCGGTGGCTTTGAGTTTTCAATGTCTCATATCTGACTTCATCAGCTTGCTCTACTGGTAATCTTCTGATTGCTGTTTCAACGAAGGATACTATCTCTTCTACGGGAATGCTTCTTGGTGCTATTGCGAAATTTTGGCCTTTGGAAAGGACTGTTCTGCTTCGGTTAACGGCTTCAATGACAAATTGATAACTGTATTCTGCTGAGGTTTCACTGGATTTTTTTTCTGCTTCCCTCGTTACGAATCTTTGCTTTTCTTAGTAATAGTGTTAATTTAGTTCCGCATATAGTCATTTAGTAACACACATACATATACATACTGTCTTTCCCAATATTTTTATTGGTCGCTGTTTTCTTTCACCCTATTGGATTCATACCAATATTTTACTAGTTTCAACGCCACACTTGACTCTTTGACAAACAAAAATCTTTTTTGTTTGTCAATCTAAACGCAACAAATAATCTGAATACATTTAAAAACTTGACTCTTTGACCTAACACTGGAACCTGTGGTTTGATATAATGATATAAACTGATATATAAAATGATAAAAACAGTTTATATCATACACAAATTTTTTGTTAGTTTATACACAAATTTTTTTTAAGACCGCCATTGTTCTCCATCATGTTGAGTTCAGACGAGTTTAGTTCTATAATACATTTAATTTTTGTAAAAAAATTTATATCCACTGTATAAAAATTTGTTTTACGTTGATTTTTTAAATATTTTATTTAGTGACCATTTTCTTCCGCTATTTTGAACTCGTACCAGAATTTTCTTAGTTTATGTCCATATCACACTTAATACTGCACTAAATTTAAAATTAATCTAGTAAATAGTTTTTTCAGGCTGATTTTTTAACTATTTTTTAGGCCGGATGGATTGATAGCAAAATGCTACCAGTTCATTTTGGTTTGACCACTTGATATTTCTCACATTTAAGGTAATTTGTATAATTAGTTTTGTTTGATAATTTTAAATAATAGACACACAAATAGATACACTTTTTTTTAATCAGAAAAAAATAAAATATGAAAAAACTTCGATTCCTAAATTGGTAGGTAGATTGGTTAGTAGATCAAAATGATATTTTTATTGGAGCAATTTTAATTTTATTGTTACTATGAATACTACTGCAGAAAAATGTGATGTATAAAATAAATTCGGAAATAGATGCATAGATAATAATTTAGTAGAAGGCCACAGCATATAGTTCCAAAATTTTGTGATCGATTTTTAATAGATTATATTTATTTTCAGTAAATGTAAAAGTATTCTATCGTATTATCTAAGCACAAACAGTAAAATACGCATGCTAGCTAACCACTGCCATAGCTTAAAAACATTTCATTACAAGATTTTTAGTTCGCAAATATTTGACTTTCCAAATCCATAGGAGTTTTCCATAAGAGAAATTAGTTTTCTATAACTTTTGAATTGACGCTGCAATTACTAGATCAAAGACAGAAAAAAATCGAGCCTCTATCTCAACTATACTACAGACTGAGATATTGACAACACTGTAATTGTTCAAATATTTGTCAAAAATGAGCATTTTTTTGCTAATTGTACAGGGTGATCAGTTAAGGGTAGCGAGCGGCCATATCTCATAAGATATTGGTCGTATAGATTTGAGAAAAAAAAATCATAATAAAAGTCGCAAAGAGAATTTGCTGAAAATTATTTTAGAGTTTGTCAAACGTCCTCTAGAGGGCGTAACAACCAACACCAAGTAGAAAAATGGGGTTTTTATAGAATTTTGCCTAATTAAAATATATCGATGATATCATTTTCATATTTAGTGACCATTTCCCTATACTTTTGTCTAAAATGTTTTGTTCTATATATCAAAATAGAGCGGTGGGGGAAGTTCAATTGTTTTTTCAAACAAACCAAGATGTCTCCCAACCGATTTTAGCAAACTTAGGCTCATATGAAAGAGCATAATTTGAAATAAAAAATGCGTATTTGGTTTTGAATTTTTGAATAGATGGCGTTAACTGAATTAGTAACATATTTTTTAGTTTTTTTCAAAAAAAAACAAATGTAATGGTATATTCATTTTTACATATTTTAAAAGGGGATAAATTTCTTTATAATTTAATGAAAATAATTTATTATCTACCTTTTTTTGAACCGTTGATATTGACCAAAATATTATTTTATTTTATTAAAAAATGGCACGCCACTGCTTTTTGTCAAAATAAAAATGGTTTTCGTAATCACTTATTAGTTGCTAACAAAAGAACCTCTTGACTTTTTTTCGTTAGACGAACGGTTTTGGATTAAAAAAATAAGATGTTGTTGTTGGACAGTTTTATTAAGATTTTTCATTGTTAAACATCTTATTTTTTCAATCCAAAACCGTTCGTCTAACGAAAAAAAGTCAAGCGGTTCTTTTTGTTAGCAACTAATAAGTGATTACGAAAATTATTTTTATTTTGACGAAAAGCAGTGGCGTGCCATTTTTTAATAAAATAAAATAATATTTTGGTCAATATCAACGGTTCAAAAATAGGTAGATGATAAATTATTTTCATTAAATTATAGAGAAGTTTATCCCCTTTTAAAATATGTAAAAATGAATATATTACATTTGTTTTTTTTGAAAAAAACTAAAAAATATGCTACTAATTCAGTTAACGCCATCTAGCGACGCCAGCAAAAGTCAAAAACTCAAAACCAAATAAGCGTTTTGTAGTGCAAATTATGCTCTTTCATATGAGCCTAAGTTTGCCAAAATCGGTCAAAAGAAACGGGAGCATCTTGGTTTGTTTGAAAAAACAATTGAACTTCCCCCACCGCTTTATTTTGATATATAGAACAAAACATTTTAGACAAAAAGTGTAGGGAAATGGTCACTAAATATGAAAATGATATCGATATATTTTCATTAGGCAAAATTCTATAAAAACCCCATTTTTCTACTTGGTGTTGGTTGTTACGCCCTCTAGCGGACGTTTGACAAACTCGAAAATAATTTTCAGCAATTTCTCTTGGCGACTTTTATTATGATTTTTTTTTCTCAAATCTATACGACCAATATCTTATGAGATATGGCCGCTCGCTACCCTTAACTGATCACCCTGTACATAGACTTCAAGTCGAGATTTTTGTATTGTTATACGCATTTCTATGTTATGGCTTTAACGATTATTGCTCTTAACGAGGCACTGATCCACATATGGGAAATAATCTAAGGTGCACTGCATTTCTAAAATAAATATACTCTAAAAAAAATCGGTTGTTTTCGCTACAACCCACTATCTACTCAGTTCGTTTGTTTTTACATTATAAACTAACTGGCCCGGCAGACCTCATTCCGCCTTTTCTGTTATATGGTGCAAAGAACGAGCTTTCAGGTGAAATTATAAAAATATGTGGCGCATTCACCACATCGTCCAGAAATATTCTCGAGGAAAAATTTTTATGTTTTTCCACTTGTTTTATAGAAAAAATACGCAATAAAACAATAAAAAAATAGTTTTGAAAGGTCTCTGTAACCGGGCGATCATTTCAAAAAAAAATCATGCAAATAAGTGCAGTACAACCCTCTCACGAACTTGCTGAAATGTGTTTTATATAGATTATTTATATGAATATTTTGTCGGATAACCAAGAAATAAATACTTTCAAAATTGAATGAAATTTGGCAAGTTTGGGGGATTTTATTGCTGTTTAGATATGTTTTTTTATGAAATTTTGTTGTGTTATAAAGGGTTTTAAACTTTTCTGGACAGGAAAATATTAAATATTAATAGGTCGATAGCTCAAAATCAATTCACAAGGTTTTACCTCGACAGGCAGTTAAGAAAAGTAGAAAAAAAAACTTGTAGAAAATGGTACAATATGTCCTTTAATTTTTGTAGTCGTAAAGTTCAGTTCTGAAAGTGTCCAATTCTTTTGGAAAAATAATATTTATTCTCGCAACATCATTTATGATCAAGAAATCATGGTTCTTGGGAATAAATCGTGTGAAATTTCAATTACTATCCGACGTTTGGTCTTCGATTGTACGAGTCATCTTCAGGCAAGGCAATCCAGTTGGATCCCGAAGATATATATATTTTGGTCAATTTCGATGTAGAATCACTATACACAAATGTTTATAGTGATTATATATCAAATCTATCTATTTCCATTATATCAGATATACTGGATCATAATAACCTTGACAAGAACTTAATAGACCTAGTGGAAGCTTGTCTTACATCTACTTATTTTATTTTTCAAGGAATTTTTAATGAACTAATTTCAGGGGCAGCTCTGAGATCTCTTCTATTCCTATGGTAGCGAATATCTTTATGAAAGCCTTTGAGGATATTGCTCTAACATTCGCTCCACTAAAACCAAAGCACTGGTTCAGATATGTAGATGATACTTCTGTTGTTTGGACTTATGGACAGGATAATCTCCTCATATTTCTGGACCACCTTATTCAACAACATCATTATATCAAGTTCAGAATGGAAATTGAATCTAATGGAACGATTCCCTTTCTAGATGTATATGTTCAAAGGTAGGAAAATGATATATTAAGGCATTCTGTGTATAGAAAACTGACGCATACAAATAGATACTTAAATGCAAATTCCCAATACCATCCAGCACAAAAAGAATCAGTTATTAACTCACTAGTAGAGCTATTTCTCATCAAGATTCTCCAACATTGGAAACATCGAAACTGGCCGAAGTTCTCAGAATTGCACCGAAGATATTACGCGTTCAATTAAAAGATATAGTAATAGTAAATATATTGCATCATTCCAAAGAGAAGAAGTATACAAAATTCCTTGCCCCTGTGGAGAAGGAAAGAAGAATGTGGAAGGAACAGGACGCTAAATGCTAACTAGACTTAAGGAACATAAACGATGAAATTGTTCAATCTGTTGTAGTTTAACACCAGCATACCACTGGCCATATTACAAATTTAAGGGAAACCAAGGTTCTAGCATCGGTTCCAGGTTTTTATAAGCGAAATATTAGAGAATCTATTGAAATTTTTAAACATACAAAAAATTCCGATATAAATACGGGTTACAGTCTACATCACACGTGGAAACCGATCTTAACACGGGGTCACGGTTCAGCGAGCACAAGTCGGGTATAAAAGCCCACCTGAATCTCTTCGAGTTCATGGAAATAGCAGTCATTAATAACCCTCAGGAACTAGAAAGAGCCGTAGAGACTCTAGAGAACAAAATACTGGAAGCATTCCACGAAAGCACAGCAATTATGAACACTCCTCACATTCAGCCGGGGAGTGACCTCCCTCGTGAGCTGAGACTTCTTCTCATAAGAGAGAATAGAAGGCGTAAACGTGCCTATGGAAGGAGACATCTCGAGCAGGATAGAATAGCCCTAAACAGGCACTCAACTAGGTTGAGAGATGCACTAAGGGTACTCAGAGACAGAATGTGGTCTAACAAACAATGAAAATTAGACACAAAGGACAACTCTGCATGGCAAATGCAGAAAAGGCTAAGGTCTGAGAACAAACCAATGCCTCCCCTGCACGAGACAGAAGGAATGGCATACACAGACCAGGAGAAAGCAGAGGCCTTAGCGGACACTCTCGAACGAGAGTGTCGACTAAACCAATATCCGCTCGAAGATGATCAACATGAGATAGAAGTAATTAATGGCTGCAGAAGACTAAACAACACGGAAACCCCTGCCACACCACCACAGGAGGTTGAAAATGTCTAAAGAAGCGTAAAGCTCCAAGCAAAGATAGCATAACCAATCAAATGATAAAGCAACTTCCTAGAAAAGGAATTGCTGCACTAACCAGCATAATAACTTCCCCAACAGGTGGAAGCATGCTGTCTTTGCTGCAAAACCTGCGTTTTGTAGCAAAGACAAAGACATGCAAATTGATTGCCCACTATCTGGATGATAGATCGGCAAGCGTCAGAGTCCAACTCTCCAAATCGATACCTAGAAGACTAGAAGCAGGAGTGCCTCAGGGATCTGTGTTAGGACCGCACTTATATAACGTGTATACACATGACATCCCCAAGACAGACTGTGCTATAGCGGCAAAGCATAGAAATGCAGGTATCATTTGTAGGAGACCACGGGAAGGAATGGATCTGATAAGTGACTGGTGTATCACTTGGAAGATCAAAATAAATGCACAAAAAAGCCAAGCGATCCTCTTCCAAAAGAGGAGGATGATACACCCAGAGGCTATAAGCATTGATGGAGATGACATCCCATGGACTAACTCGATAAAATATCTAGGGCTGATAATGGATAAGGGGTTAACATGGAATCCCCATATTGAGCAACAAGAGCAAACACAAATAAGGCTATGGATAGGCTATACCCTCTTTTGAACCGAAGAAGCCCCATGGCTCTTCGTACAAAGCTGACCATGATAAAAATGATCGCAAGATCACAATTGACATATGGAGCAGTAGCGTAGGCATATGCAGCGCCCACCTACATAGACCAACTGGCAGCTACAGAAAATAAGTACTTAAGGACTGCGGTAGACGCACCTTGGTACGTATGAAATGCCCAGATCCAGCGGGACCTGGACTGGGAGCCTCTCCAGACAACAATCAGGAAGAAAGCTATGAATGGCATAGAGCGGGCAGCAGCACACCCATTTGAAGAACTCAGGATGCTAGTGGACTATGACCCTCAGGAGGAGCGGCGGGTACACCGGGTCTACTACCGTAGGCCCCGCGATCACACACCATTACACTGACAATACACACATTTCTCTGTTTTCAGACAACTCTCCTATATTGACCGCGACAATATAGAAGATGTGCGATGTGAGTACACACATCCGGATGTCTACGAGCTGACACACCTAAGATAGCGATGACTTATATGATTTATAATTAATAAATTTCAATTTTTTTAGATCATCTTAATAATCACACTTTAGAATTTAAAAAAGAATACTTTCACTTGAGATAACTATTTGTATTTCTTCTAAATTGTGTAGAGCTGGATCATAAAGAATATATTAAATGCCCCTTTTTTAATTTGGTCCCGAGTTATTTTCTACATATTGTAAGAATGCACAAAAATAAATCAAACCAACCAGAAGTCATCTCCTGTATCGTTTGATTGATGGCTCTATTATTACAAAATATGCCGCCAAAACTTGTGCTATTTATAGAAAAACACTCGTCAAGAGATTTATGCGTTTACCACCTATGATGAGTTAGTTTCATTTTTTTGTTCAGGCCTAATTATGTCTGTATGTATAATTTCGAGTTCTACAAAACGGTTTAAAAATCAACATGTACGACGGTTCTTCAATTTGAACGAAATTTTGATGCTACAGCTAATACTACTAAAGAAAAATAGAGCGGTGGTTTCTAGTAATCTGCCTAGAAAACTTGAAATGTTCCCCAGACTTTAATTGTTTTTGTTTAATTTTTGTTAAATTTTTGTAATAATTATTCGTAATATTAAACGTATTTCCTTGCAAAATTTCTTATTCTTATTAGACTAAGTAAACAAAAACAGTCGTTTAAAATTTTAAGTTAATTTATTTTACAAAAAATACACGACAATTGTTTCGCCAACACTGAGAATCCACCAGGCGATACAGCTTAAATAAAGTAAAAGTGTAACACAAAACGTATTAAAGGTACCAAATACATGAACCCGTTTTTCCAATTTCGGATATTATAAAAGTAAAACGTTTGATATTTTACATTATGACCATAAAGATTTAACAATGGGGAACTATTCAGGTCTACTTGATAGGATTTAATAACGTATTGTTATTTTTATGTTTATTTATTTCCACAGTTTCTAGTAAATTAAGTTTTTTTGTATTTTCTATCTACCTATAAAATTTCAAAGTTCTCATCAAAAGTATAGTTTTCCTGAATTGAATTTTTAGAGTAATTCAATTCATTGTAATAGTGAAAAAATCATCCTTCAGGATTTTTTCAGATTTCACGTTTTAGCGTCCCTGCATGCCAAAAAACATGTATTATCAATTTCGTCAGTCCGTCTGTCTGTCTATGTGTCAGTTCGCGACATAGCTTAAATACCCCATACACGAGATTGACTTCAAATCAAAAATTAAGGGGATGAACTGCTAACATTTCGATAAAAATCCAATATGGCGAAACAAAATGACGGCCTAGTTAAAAGTTAATGTTAAAAGAATTATTGCCAAAAAAACTACTTACACAATTTATCTCAAATTTTGCAAAAACCTCAAGTATTATGTTGGAATCAACTGGTAACAATTTGGTATAAATCCAAGATGGCGAAACAAAATGGCTGCTTAATAAAATATTTAAAAATTCATATGAAAAAAATGCCTAATGGTTTCATTTGAAATTGTGTGCTATAACTAGTTGTGATATAGGGATCAACAAGTAAAACTATGTCATTAATTCAAGATGGCGGAACAAAATGGCGACCAAATAAAATGTTTGGAATCGTGAAAAAAGCACGTTCTAGCGCCCCTAGGTCAAAAAACATGTTTTATCAATTCCGTCGATCTGATCTGTCTATCGGTCTGTCTATTTGTCAATTCGGAGCATAGTTTAAATATTGACTTAATTCGAGCAAAAGTTAAGGGTCGTATGGGGATGACATGGTAACATTTTGGTAAAAATACAATATGGCGGAACAATGTTGAGAAAAAATTGTTAGAGTGGCGTATTGTTTGAGGTTAAGATCTAATAAAAAAAACAAAATAATTTTTTGAAATTGTCGACGTTTCTCAACTTTATTGTTGCATCCTCAGGATACACATATCGATTTTATATCCTGCATATTATCAGTTTTTACTTACTCCGTTGGTTGGCAGATATTTCCCAGATATTAAGTTTCTAAATTGTTTTCGTTAACGATCTTCTTGTTGTTATATCAGAGTGGTGTAATATTTGGGGCTAGGAAATATCTGTGGTCCAACAGAGTGGGTAAAGACTGATAATATGGGTTTCATGCAGGATATAAAATCTATATAAGTCCTGAGGGTGTAACAATAAACTTGCGAAACATCGATAATTTAGAAATAACTGTTTTATTTTTACTTGATCCTAACCGCGAATAATACACCACTCCAGTATGACAACAAGAGGATCGTTATCGAAAAATCAACGGAAAAAATCTTGTTCAATTGATTTTAAAATTTGAAATGACGTACAAAATGGCGGTATGTGTCAATGTAAAAACTACTTACTGAATTTATGAAAATACAGTATATGTACTGGGGTAATTGCAAATAGAGGTAATTGGAAATGACTCTAATAAAATTTGTATTTCTTTAAATTTCACAAACATGGCAAAGTCGCCCTTAACTTAAAGATTTTGTCGTTTGAAAAACGTTTTTTCAAATGTCTACAGTTAGTTGGGCTTGAGGTTTCAGAGAAACTGTGTCATGCCGCAATTTACATTTTGATTCAAAACTTGTTAAAACTGTTCTAAATGTTTCTTTGTATAGTAGGTAAGTGTTTTTTGTTATTTCTTTAAATTTAACTTCATAAGTGTAGATAATATTTAAATTCTTGGCATATTTAGTTTTCAAGCCTTAAATTTTAAAAGAAAACGGTTTTCTTTTAAAACTTAAGGCTTGAAAGGTTTTGCACATATCACAGACAGCACCAAACAATTCATCCTCTTTAGGTCTAGCTTTAAAAACACATAATTTGTATAACACTAAACTGTTTTCAATTAAAAACTGTTAATTTCTGCCCGTCCATGCATCCAGTCTCTTCCAAAATGAAGCAATCTGTTTATTAAAACCAAATCTAAAAGGAGCAACTTAAATTGTCAAAAATAACACAAGATATCACAGTTTTTTGGTTACAAAAATGTTTTCTAGAAATTTTCAAGAAACAATAATTACGCAATAATCTATATAGGTTTTTTTTAAATACGTCTTATCGTGCAGGGATAACCTACATGGACGGACACCAATATGAGGGCGCCTGTCCTAATTTAATATACTTCCTAGGCCTTATCTAGGCGTATATCTGAAAATTAAGGTGGAATGCCAGGAACCCTATTGGGCTACTTTGCATATAGAAGATTTTACTTTGGTGGATTTCTTAAGCGGAAGTCGAAATACAACCCCTATAGTATATGACTAATCAGTTTTATCAGTTTAATAAATTTATTTTTGTATCTGTTACAAAATTTAATTTTTAATTTGTTCGGTGAAACTATGCTACGGTGTGCTGTGTGTGTTGATATTCGCACTCAGCTAGACACAGCTTATAGAAAATCTCTTAGAAATTTTAATGAAAATGTATCCAAAAATCGTTATATTTTAAACAAAATTATAGATTGTGTTAAATTTTGTAGAGAATTCGAGCTGGCACTACGTGGCCCTGTTGAAACGGCTTTGTCTGAAAATCCAGGGGTTTTTCGAGGGGCTTATAAATTTTGTTGAGAAGTTGGGCCAAGATAGACTATCCGATTTAGCAATGTTAAGTATCCAGAAATCGTTTATAAAAGGAATGTGCGTGCAATTTTAACGTCATTCAGCTTTATTCCAATTCTAAAGAACAAAGAGTAGACCTGAACTTCAAGAGAATTTAAAGCTCAATTTAAAGATAAGATATTTATTTTTATTTTAAGTATGCCTATTTTTAAATTTGTTATTGACCTCTCAATATAATTCACCACGAGCCACCACTGCAACAAAGAGAACATGCTATAAAACTTACTGTTATTTAAAAACTTAAAAAAGGTATCTCTATACAGGGTTATTCACGCAACCTTCATTAAAAGTTTTTGATGTTGCCATTTAGACAAAAATTTCAAATTTTGGGATTAAGGTAAGGTCAAAGGGTACTTCTTTTTTGAAATATTTTCAACCTCCTGTCACTTCCGGTTTGACCGGAACACCCTGTATTTTATGATATTTCTGGATTCTACGGAGAATTTTAATGCTGTTTTATGTAGCATGTCCTATACCTAGGTTCAAGCGTTCTTAAGATATTTGACCTTGAACCGAAAATGAGCCTTCGGGGTACCAAATTTTAAAATCTCATATTTTTGTAAGTTTTGAAGATATAATCTTCACATTTTGCAGACGATCGGTAAATAATCTTAGGTATCTATTTTTTTTATTGAATTTATCTATTTTTATACAGGGTGTCCTAAATTCAGCGGCAAACATTCACATTTTCAAAGCCGCTAAAGTCCGTTTTTTTTAAACGGGACACCCTATAACTTTATGCACTATCAAATGTAGAATTTCATTTTCTATAGAACTATATTAAGCTACCCTATACCTATTCGTAACCATTTTCGAAATAATTGGGTTTTATAAAAATATCGTATGTATTTGCTTAAATGTTTACATGTTCCAATGGTGAGCCATGGAAAAACAATTGAGATCCAATATCCAATATGACAGATGATTAGTATGCGTTATTTATCGAAAGCTGTCAGTGATAAACTAAATCTTCTAAATCGAAATGGAAGAATACTCAAACGCTGATATTCTCAATCTATTTTATATTCATGGAGAATGTTATAAAATTTTGGAGAGAACGTGTCGTGTGTTTAATGAATGTGAAAATTCGAGAGGATTGAAACGAACTTTTTGCGTTTTGGCAAGGTTAAAGTTACAAAAAATGTTCCGAAACCAGTGACAAATGCCGAGGATAACGTAATAAACACATTAGCTTATTTCCACGCAAACCCGCAAAGTTCAATATCGTCTGCAGAAAACGATTTGGGAATTTCTTCTCCATCTGTCCAAAGAATCTTGAGCGAACATCATATGCACCCTTATTCCTTCCAAAACGTGAAAGCCTTGAGTCCTGGTGATGACGTCCGACGAGTAGAATTTTGCGAATTCATGTTTTTGAAAATTCCAGAGGACTCTCAATTCCTTTCAAAAATATTTTGGACCGATGAAGCGAAATTTTCTAGAGAAGGAATAACAAATAGAAGAAACGAACATTTCTGGGCAGCAGAAAACCCGCACGCTTTACGCGAAACGCGTTCTCAAGAGAGGTTTAGCTTCAATGTTTTCGGTATAGTATTAAACGATCAGGTGCGGTGCTGTATTTATGAAGACAATTTAAACAGTGATAAGTATTTGGAAATTCTACTAGGGACGGTTTCTGAATTTATAGAAGAAATTCCTATTGGTGAGCTGCAAAATTATTGGTATCAATTAGATGGGGCACCAGCACATAATTCCGCTGCAGTTTTTCTCCAATTATCTAGAATTCTTGAAGATCGCTGGATTGGTCCCAATGGCCCTTGGAGATGGCCCCCGCGATCGCCTGATTTAACAACCCTAGACTTTTATTTATGGAGATTTATCAAAGGTAAAGTCTATGCTTCCCCAGTAAATAACCAACAAAATTTACTGGACAGGATACGAACAGCTTTTGCCGAATTAGAAAACGGACAAATTCAACGGGCCACAGCAACTGTACAAAGAAGAATTGAAATGTGTCTTCAAATGAACGGACAACATATAGAACATTTGTTATAATTCAATTTTATTATTTTATTTATTTATTGTTGATTGTTATATTGCTATAATTTTTAAGTTCACTAAAACAACTTTAGAACAGTCTCGAACTTAGTAGATATGGTTAAAAATAATGTAAACAATTTATTACATCTTTTATAACTTTAACTTCTCCGAAACGAAAAAATTTCGTTTCAGTCCTTTTCAATTTTCTCTTGTTCATTGGCGATAAATGAGGATGTTTTTCATTAAAAACATGGCACGTTCTCTCCAATATTTTGTAACATTCTCCGCGAATATAAAATAAATTGAGAATATCAGCTTTTGAGTGTTATTTTATTTTAATTTAAAAGTTTCAAATCAGCTGTCATGTTGAATAGAAAAGAACAACAATTGTTTTTCCATGGCTTACTACGGGAAGGTGTAAGCATTTAGCAAATACATATGATAATTTAATAAAAACCTGATTATTTCGAAAATGGTTACGAATAGGTATAGGGAACCTTAATACAGTTCGATAGAAAATTAAATTCTACATTTGATAGTGCATAAAGTTATAGGGTGTCCCTTTTAAAAAAACGGACTTTAGCGGCTTTGAAAATGTGAATGTTTGCCGCTGAATTTAGGACACCCTGTATAAAAATAGACAAATTCAATAAAAAAAATAGAAACCTAAGATTATTTACCGATCGTCTGCAAAATATGAAGATTATATCTTCAAAACTTACAAAAATATTTTTGGTTGAAGGTCAAGTATCTTAAGAACCCTTGAACCTAGGTATAGGACATGCTACATAAAATAGCATTAAAATTCTCCGTAGAATCCAAAAATATCATAAAATACAGGGTATTCTACTTAAAATAAGCAAGTTGATACCAACTTCCGGTTAAACCGGAAGTGACAGGAAGTTGAAAATATTTCAAAAAAGAAGTACCCCTTGACCTTACCTTAATCCCAAAATTTGAAATTTTTATCTAAATGGCATCATCAAAAACTTTTAATGAACGGGTTGCGTGAATAACCCTGTATAAGAAGATACCTATATGCAAGGTATCCAATTCTTCCTTAGCAATATGTACCATTCAATTGTTTATTATTGTTATTCATGGCCTACTTTAAATTGTCATTTATTTGCATGTTTCTGAAAAAAAGTGCATACTTTTGAAAAGGTAAAAAGAAGACAAATTTTATAGTCTATAAATTTACGGGGTGTTCCATTTAAAAAATAAAGCAGGGTTCGATGACTTGTTGACCTGATCCTGTATACTAATTCCGAAGGCGGAATTGAGTTCTACGGGAAAAGATATATAAAAAACATTTTTTACATTTTCGATAATTTTTCTGATAGTTTAAGATACAGGGCTAAACTGAAAATGTTGCATTTTCAGGTACTCCTCGTATCTTAAAAAATGAAAGGGCTATGATACTTTTGTTAACGGCATCTTTAGTTTTTCGAAAAAGTAGCACGGTGTCGCGAAAACCCCAACTTTCTATCTATAAAAATAACGAAGATACTCGGCAAAAGTACTCAACACCCTGTGCTTTTTATAATAAATAAATATAACAGTGTTCATTATTTTTATTCGGTGAATTCTACACCGAATACAAATCGTACTTTATAACTTTTCTTCTAAAAAAATCGGGTTGCCTGTGTAAAAAAACAAATTCGATTAAATTTTCAAATAATAAAGAAAATGAACTCATGCAGTTTTTAGACAACACGACTTTTTCAGAATTTTCGGTCATTTTTATGCACTTATGGTAAAATAACTGAAAAGTAAGGTAAGTTAAGCTTTGTTTCAATATAAAATAATAAATACGGAAGAACAGAGGGTCGCCCCAACATGCTTTGAAAAACAATCACCAAACAGAAATAAATAATCTTAAGCTAATTAAAAATGTATTATAAATAAATAAATAAATATTTGATTGTTGAAATAATTGATGTTGATATCGGCTTTCTTGGGTCCTTGAACAAGCTCAGTTAAAAAAAAGTCTATTTATTGAATAATGGAAAAACATGTCTATTTTATGGTTATTAGAAATAGATCAACATATATAAAAATGTGAATTCAAAACACACAACGAAAATAATTAGCGCACCTCGCAGATTCTAAAAATATCAAAAATCAAAACAAAATATTATCGAGTTTTTCATTGACTAAAATGTCAAATAATGGGGTAAGGATGAAATGTCTATAAAAATAATAGGATTTGGCTCAATCTCAGGAATTTCACGTGACGTTAGGCTTAGCTTCTAATAATATTCAGCTGACTGAGAAAACCTGAAAATTTCGGTTTAAAACGAACATTATAGTTTTGTTTTCTACCGATTCCAGCAGCGACTGTTTAATAATATATATATATATATATATATATATATATATATATATATATATATATATATATATATATATATATATATATATATATATATATATATATATATATATATACACGGTGATTCATGAGGAAATGTCAATACTTCAGGCACATATTCAGGACCAAAAATAAACATAAAAGTCTATATAAATATGTGTCCGCAAGGCCTTAGTTCTCGAGATACAGGGTGTTAAGGTTTTTGTTTAATTTTCCTATTTTTTATATAAAATCTGTGATAATGTAAATAATGGAGTGAAAACTGATATACGAGGGTTTTTTGGTATGACAAATTCGAATCTAATATTAGTATTGCTCTTACTTGTAGGGGGCGCCACCTACATGTCTTTCTACTTCTTCGAACAATCACAACTTTTGGTACAGTCTTGTATTATATTTTTGGGCAAAACAAATTATTCCCTTGCCATTTCTACGTCAAAAAGGTATACCTGTTAAAAGTGGATACGAGCAACCGTTTTCGAGATATTTGGATTTAAAACAGTTTCGGAGCATGTGATTTTTTTTATCAAATTCACATAAAGTGTGCATGTATTGTAAAAAAATAGAAGTGTGCCTTGCCTGACAGAACAACTGCTGGTTGGTGTTCTCATCGTTTTTCCTGTTACTTAGCAATAGTAATGTCAGTTAATAATAAGATCAAAGTTTGTCACTGTCAATTTCTGTTCATAACTTTTATTATCTAACAATAATCATTTAAGAAACTTTAGATCTAAATACGTCATTATGCCTGTGATATTCTCGCATCGTGAATATGCAGATATGATATTCGTCTATGGCTTCTGCAATGGGGTCGCAATTCAAGCAGTCGCGGAATACCAGCGTCGTTTTCCAGAAAGAAGGGTGCCAGATAGAAGAGTTTTTCATCAAGTTTTCACTACTGCTCGAGAATCTGGGATGTTTCCAAGTGCGAAAATTGTATCTGAAAAGGAATCGGGACCCAACGTTGAAGTAGAAGAGGCTATACTCAATCAGATACTTATCAAATTACACAATCGTCTGCTTGGAGAAATCTTCACATTAACTGTTTATACCCATTTCATTTACAAAGTGTTCAACATTTGCAGGAGGGTGATTTTGAGTTGAGAATGCAATTCTGTAACTGGATTAATGAAGATCGAAGGTTGTATAGGTATGTTTTGTTCACTGATGAAGCACAGTTCACGCGTGATGATATAAATAATCTTTACAATGAACACCGGTGGTCTTATGAAAATCCTTACGCTACAGTAGAATATAATTTCCAACATAAATTTAACATTAATGTGTGGTGTGGAATGTTAAATGGTCATTTAATTGGTCCATTTATAATCGACGGTAGTCTTACAGGAGAAAAATATTTAATCTTTATTGAAAATCACTTGCGAAATCTATTAGAAGATGTTCCCTTTAATGTAAGACAAAACATGTATTTGCGGCAAGATGGAGCCCCTGCACACTAAAGTTTACTTGTAAGAGATTTTTTTTGGCCACCTAGCTCGCCAGACCTTAATCCTTTGGATTATTGTTTTTGGGGATGGTTCAAATCACTGGTATATTTCACTAAAGTAAATACAAGAGAAGCATTATTGGATCGGATAACAAACGCAGCACAAACACTAAGAAATGCGCCCGAATGTATCCACAGAGTAACCCGAGCTATACACCATAGAGCTGACCTGTGCTTAGAAGCAAATGGTGGAATTTTTGAAAATTATAAAACGTAACCTAGATTTTATTAAAAACAACTTAATAATAACAATTTTAATAAAAATGAAATATCTTTTGTTTAGTTTATGTCTGAGGCACTGAATACACACCTCAAAAAAATGTGTTAGTCCTTCATTTCAAAGCTTTTGTGCCAAGATGCGTTTAAAGTTGGGCAAAATAACAAACTTTTAAAATTTTGCGATAAAAAATTACATGCGCCGAAATTGTTTTAAATCCAAATATCTCGAAAACGGTTGCTCGTATCCACTCTTAACAGGTATACCTTTTTAACGTAGAAATGGCAAGAGAATAATTTGTTTTACTCAAAAATGTAATACAAGACTGTACCAAAAAGTTGTGATTGTTCGAAGGAGTAGAAAGACATGTAGGTGGCGCCCCCTACAAGTAAGAGCAATGCTAATATTAGATTCGAATTTCTCATACCAAAAAACGCTCGTATATCAATTTTCACTCCATTATTTACATTATCATAGATTTTATTTAAAAAATAGGAAAATTAAATAAAAATTTTAACACCCTGTATCTCGAGAACTAAGGCCTTGCGGACACTTATTTATATAGACTTTTATGTTTATTTTTTGGTCCTGAATATGTACCTGAAATATTGACATTTCCTCATGAATCACCCTGTATATATATATATATATATATATATATATATATATATATATATATATATATATATATATATATATATATATATATATATATATATATATATATATATATATATATATATATATATATATATATATATATATATATATATATATTTATATATATATATATATATATATATATATATATATATATATATATATATATATATATATATATATATATATATATATATATATATATATATATATATATATATATATTTAAAGAAAGTAGGGTAAGGATTACTCCTTCACCATTTTGTCGAGAATCGACCAAATCATGACGCTATGTTTGTATCCAGAGCCAAGGTGCCATCTTGGCTCTTAGCTAGCGTAATTTCTTGTACACACTGGCTGTTGACTGTTTCCAGGTGATCGACGTTTTGAAATGGCCTGTGTAGTTAAACCTTTTCTTTTAACAGTTCCCAAAGAAAAAAGTCTAACGGGGTTTGGTCAGGAGACCTGGCTGGCCACGTGATTGCAGAATACCTTCCTATCCAGCGATTTGAAAAAGTCCTTTGTAAAAAAGTGGAGAGTATCTGTGTACTATGACATGGTACTCCGTCGTGTTGGTACTAAAGTAAACTGATATTTAATGGCGATTCTTCAACAAATTCAAAGAATTGAGTATTTAAAAAATTCAAGTAAGTTTGGCTTGTTAAATTCTCACGAATGAAATACGGCCCTACTATTTGGTTATCCAAAATACCGCACCAAACATTTGTTTTAAATGAGTATTGATTGCGTCACTGTATGAGAAAAATCGTGATTTTCGTCACACCACCAGCGTTTGACGTAAATGTCCCCACTTCAGGAAAATAATATTTTTCTGGCGAAGAAAGATTCATTTACAGCTTTTCCTTGGAACCATGCATGATATAATATCTAGATTTATAACGTTACCCGTAAGTGATTTTGATTTTTTCCTCACCGAGACTTTAGGATTTTCAACGACCGCTTACATAACTTGCATTTGATTTTCTGCGGTAGTAAACCAGGCTTGGTGTCTTCTTTTAAATGTATTATCAACAGACCCAGTGGATTTAAACTTAGTCATGACATTTGCAACAGTAACATAGCTTATTTGTTTATCTCGATGTCTGTTATTAAAAATTTAAGCCGCTTCACGACATGTTTTATAATGATTTCCAACAATTAAAACACAATATCAATTTTTTCCTGTTTTGGTAATTTAACTACCATAATGAAAATAACAGAATGAAATAAAATAACCAAATACTTCAATTATCTACCATAAGTACAATCCAAGATTATGTTTCCGTGACAACAGCATATTCAATTTTTTTTCAGCCTACTCAGTTTTTTTAGTAATTAGCGTACTTCCAAATTTTTTTATGAGATTTAGTATTTTATCACACCTCGGATTACTCAGAATAATTCTCTTATGACATTTTGCTCTTAAACAAAACTTGTGAGTAGTTTTCTCTTAAGGCAATTTTAGATTTTCTGTTTTATTTTTGGCAACAATGTACATTATTTTTGAACAAATTCCATTAAAGTTCAAGTAAATATTTTTGACAGAAATATTACACATCGAAATTAATTTAGAACATTTGGATTATATCTTCCAATTTCAATGGCATTCCCTTTGTATGTGTATCTAATTTTTTTGTAAATACATTTTTACTTAATATATGACGTGGGTTCTAATCTAACCCGGTTAAGTTACGGAGACTGATAAGATAATTTGTGTTTGTTGCGAATTTTAAAATTTTCCAAAAAAAAGAAAGATAAATGCACATCATTCGATTGACTGGAGATGTGTGAGGTTGTTATCGCCAAAAGTATATTCTTGCTTGATAGCCTATTTCCTAAAATTGTAGTTGGCTGACCTAGTAATCTCTATGGAATGTAACAAATAAAATTTTAATTATTTGGATCATAATTTTTGTTAAAAACCTTATTTAATGATGATTTTTTTTAACGATTCCAAAATAAAGAATTGTGATATCATGCGAATATAGAATGGTCAATTAAAAAACATTCTTGGGATTAGATCGTGTCAAATTGGAATCATTTTCCGGCTATTCATAGACGACCTGTTAAATTTCTTAGAATGCTTATAAATTTCAATTGAATCTTTAACTTTCCGTTTATAGAATTCAGAGGCCGATGCATGAACTTTGGTTTCTTTTACATTTATGACATGTCCAGTGGAATGTTAGTGTTCAGATACAGCAGATTTTCATATTCCTTAAATTCCTTAAAATTAGTCGATATGAATTGTCTTTTTTCTCCAATATAAACATCGCCACAGGAACAAGGAATTGTATATACTCCCTCTGTTTGAAAAGGAATAATGTCCTTTGGCGATCTCAAACATTGTCCAATTTTCTTGTGTGTGTTGAAGATTGTACGTATGTTGGATCAGCGAAGTAACCTTGCAATCTTGTCTGTGGTTCCGTGTATGAATGGAAGTACTACACTTTCTATTGGTATCTCCTTATTAGTCTCTTTTCGGGGAGTGCAGTTTCAGTGCAATATCCATTCCCTCCAGTTTGAGCCAATTTCTCTATTCCCGACTGTAAGGATTTTAGTCACAAGTCTCGAGGGCTCTGTAAGCCCAAGAATTAATAACTGATAGCTTTTGTGCCGGATGATGATGTGAATTTGCATTTAGGTAAAGTGCGGGACACGAAAGGAAACCGGGCGGAGTCAATCGGTTTAGGAAGGTCGGCCAGGAAATATCTTTAAACCAGTGGTGTCCCGTCGTTCTTTTAATAATATGGGACTCTTTTTGACTATACGCACTTCAGATAATTAAAAAATGTAATTATGCTTAATGAACCTTTATCTATATTTGTCTGTTTTCTTTCGTGTACCGCACTTCTATATCTTTTTGTGTTGCAAAATCGGCGAACTTTTGAATTTTAAAATGATTTAATTTTGATTTTTCTTGATCGATTTACCTATAAATATATTTTTTCTTGAGTTCTGTCATTAACGGTTCCCGGACTACTGCCTACGTCCACTATTATTGGACCACCCAGTATAGTGATACACGATTTACAAGTCCAGATTTCACAAGGGCAGCCAGCATCAGATCCAATGAACAAGATTTATCAAAATTTTAATATATGCAGTTCGACTTTGAGCTACACGGGTATACCAAAAGTGGCCGTGTGTATCCGTTTGTCATATTACTTTATACAGGGGCCGTCGTTGTGAAGTACTAAACAAAGCGTTTCCTAACTGCGTGCTGATGTTAAAGGGGGTGTTTTTATGCCCTAAAAGTCTTAACTTTTGAGATACAAGATGGTAAAGTTTAAAAAGAAAAAATTTTTTCATCCCAATTCTGATGCTATTGTAGATAACTGCATACACATCTTCTGTGCATTAAGGAGCATATGGATTTACCCAGGTTAATTACATATGCACGCCACTGGTAGAAATTTCAAAAATTGATTGTTAATAAAAAATGCCCTTTTATGCATAAAAGACGTGTATCAAATTTCACACAGTTATTTATCTATAATAGTAGCAGAATTAGGAATTCAAAAAAATGTTTTTTTTAAACCCTGTATCTCCAAAGTTAAGACTTTTAGGTTCATATTAAACTTTTTTTCTTAAAAACGTCCAAGAATCACCCCCCTTTAACATTAGCACGCAATTAGGAAATGCCCTGTATAGTACTTCACAATGACACCCCCTGTACAAAGTAATATGACAGACGGAGACAAACGGTCACTTTTGGCATACCCGAATAGCCCAAAGTCGAACTGCATAAGTTAAAATTTTGATAAATCTTGTTCACTGGAATCAGTGCTGGCTCCCCTACTATAACATTGATGTGTTAATTTTGAAAAAATATGAGTTCTGTAGTTTTTCAAATATTAATTGCAATATTAGATATTTTTTGACACCCAGTATTGAGCAGAAATTTAATTATTTTGAAGCAGTTTATTGACAGCTACTTTATGAACAATTTTACAAAATATATGAAAAAAAACTAAGCCATTTTTGAGGTTGACGGCTGTGATTCTAATGGTTCGATTCCTTCTAAATCGTTGTCTTCCTCTGAAAATGATGAGGTTTAGTCGTCACTACTTGAAGATCCCAGTGCGATAACTAAGTCATCAATAACCGTTTCAATTTTGCCATCTACTTCCCAGTATTTATCTTCAATAGAACAAATATGTTTAACATACGATTTCCAATTTTCAGCCGATATTGGGTCAATCGCTTCTGATGTTATTTTATTTAAATCTTTAATTGAAAGTTCACCGGAGTTGCGCTCTCGAATATATTTTTTTACTCCTACCCATGCAAGTTCAATAGGGTTGAGGTCGCACATGTATAGAGGCAGCCTTAACCCTTTCGCGTCGACTTTATTTTTAAAATTTTTTATTTCAAATTACTGTTGGGTTATATATGTCCCGGAGCAAATTCAAAAAATTCGGATGGGAGCTGGTCGAATCATATTTGAATACTAAGTTGTCCCACACGCTTTCTAATGCTTTAGGAGCAATTTTTGTATTACGGGTTGCCGATATTTATAGGTTAGTTTGTATTTAGAGTAATTAAGACTGCCACGTGTTGTTGTTTACTACAGAATATAAGCCATTTTTCCAGAATTACGTTAAAATAATTGAATATAGTGTTTGGACCATGACCAGGTAAGTTTTATAAATACCTTGGCCCAGTTTTATCATAATATAATTCTATTTTTTTGGCTTTTTATAAACAAAAGTTGCGTCGGGACATATATGTCCCAGCCGAATTCTTTTTTGGTGTGTTATTGTCCCACTAGTGTTTTACCGACACATATTTTTAGGCGGCGATTTTTAACCCAAAAAGAGGCTCTCGTGGAAGAAGGTTTATCTGATGTATCTTCCGAAGAAGACCCATTCCAAGACAGTGGGTCAGAATACTTAGAAGAGGATACTTCTTCTAGTGATAATTCTAACGTTGGAGAGACTATTTCAAAGCGTAAAAAAGTTCTAAAAAAAAGTCTAAAAAATCTAAAAAAATTGAGCCGACTTTTTCGGACCATACTGAAGCTTCGACGTCTTTTCATAATGGTGAAAATGAATTTTCTAGCAGCTCTGACAGTTCGGATGACGAACTTGTTCAACCAGATACCCCCGCTCCTTCAGCAGACAATATTGTGATATGGAAAGAAGTTGTTGATTTCAATCCTCGCTTCAAAATTCCAGAGGAAGCTAATTGTACCCTGCTGGCTAACGTTCATCGAGAATCAACAGAGCTAGATGTATTTCTACAACTAATGCCACCTTCATTATTCATATATATCGCGCAGTGTACCAATGAGCGTTTAAAAATTTTGGAAGAGGTTAAAAAGAAAAAACAAAAAGAAACAGATTCATATGAAATTATGATTGTTACTGGATGTTTTCTTATAATGGCTTATAATAAATTACCTCAAATTCAACATTATTGGGCTTCTCATAAGTCTTTGGGAAATGAAGCAATAAAACAAGCAATATCAAGAGATAGATTTCGACTTTTATCTAGTAAGTTGTACTTCAACCAGCCTAAAAAGCCAACTGATGCCAGTAAAACTTATTATGTTGACGAGTTAGTTTCCTGCCTAAAATATACTTTCCCTAAAGCTAGAACTGAAAGTAAATTTCAGTCCATTGATGAGTCGATGACAAAATTTAAAGGTCGTTCGTCTCTCAAGCAATATTTGCCATTAAAACCGATTAAACGAGGCATTAAAATATGGGAGCGATGCGATTCTAAAACAGGTTATGTATACGATTTTAATATATATTCAGGAAAACAAGCAGGCCCTGTAGAAGGTACATTAGGTGAACGGGTGGTGAAAAAATTAACTGAAACTCTGAGAGAAAAGGATGTACTTATCTGCTATGATCGGTTTTTTACATCTGTCGAGTTGATGAATTCTTTACCTTTACCCCAAGTCGGTACGTGCATTTCTAACCGTAAAAATATGCCCAAATTTGAGGAAAGAAAAATGAATCGAGGAGAAATGCAAACACTGTGCTGCGACCAGGGAACTATAGCTTTTCTTTGGATGGACACAAAAGAAGTGACGTTGCTTAGTAACTGCCATACAGACCAAATAGTTGAAACTGAGAGGACTGCCAAGGATGGAACTAAAAAAAAGGTACCATGCCCGGAAGCAATACGCACTTACAACACTTACATGGGTGGTGTGGATCTATCTGATCAACTAACTGGACTATATGACATCGACCGGAAATCATTGAAATGGTGGAAAAAGGTATACTACAAGCTGTTGTTAACCACCGCAGTAAATGCGTGGATAATTTTCAAGGAAGTTCGAAACCGAGACGTTCCATTTTTGACATACATGGTCGATTTAGCAGAACAATTAATTGGAGCTGGACGAGAGAATGCAGCTGTAACGCGCAAAAGATCATTTGGAAGAACAACGATCTCATCAGCAAACCTCATCAATGTGGGAGATCATCTCCCAATTGTTTCAAAAACTAGAAGGAGATGCCGAAGATGTGCTCAACAAAATAGAGAAAAACGTACAGTAATAATATGTTCCGCATGTGACGTGCCCCTGTGCAAGGACTGTTTTTCATGTTACCATTCCTAAATAAGCCTTATATTCTCATTTGTGTTAAAAACAATACAGCTTTAGTTTTTCGTAGATATGCCTTTGTTTTACTACTGGGACCTATATAGCCCATATTTTAATACTACTGGGATATATATAACCCACGTTGTAAGTTTTGTATTCTTATAAATAAAATTAAATTTGAAGTATTATGGGCTTTATAGGGCCTAACAAAGTCAAAATATTCGGAAAAATATTTAAATTTCCAGATAAAAAAAAGTCGCCTTTTCAAAACCTTTTTTTCTCTGGGACATATTTAACCCAATCGACGCGAAAGGGTTAAAGGTATATGACCGAGGTTATGTAAAAGACTGTCAGTTTTATACTTTTTTTCTCTAGGCTTGTTGGCTGATATTACTTCATATAATTGGTATTTTCTCCATGTTAAATCACATACAAGATTGTTCGATTTAAGCCACGATATCATATGAGCTTTTGTAGAGTATTTAATTGGCTCTTTATCTTCTACGTGAGAATGATAAGACGCATTATCCATTACACATCTGTCCATGATAGTCTCCAGTTGTTAACACCTGTAACACTTTCACTTTGCCAGCATTTGTTCACTGTCATATTATTATCTACCCAGGTTTTGTCTAGATACACAATATTGCGTCCTTCTTGCCTATATTGCCTTACAGTTGATAGATATTTCACCCGCCAGTGAAAAATAATTGGTCTCTCAATGAGCAATTTTCGTTTATTTTGGCACTTGTGCCAAACAAAACCATTTGATCGTAAAAGCCGATTTAAGGTTTTATACCCATATGGAAAATCTATTTTGTTCTTTACAGCCCGAAGTAGGGGTTTGCAGGTCAGAACCTTCTTCAAGTTTATATAAAAATCGTCTGTTGTTCGTCGAATTTCTTGAAAATCACCATCGTCAATTTTATCTTTGTATGATAATCGGGGTCTTTTTTTAGATTTTAAAAGTGAAGTAGAACATGAGCGATCATTAGGGTCTCTTTGAATTTTTCTTACAATACTTTCCGAAACACTAGTGTAAAATGCAGCGCGTTCTGTTCGATTTTGAATTGGAATAGTCAAACTATTATTTTCAGCTTCTCTAGTACAGGCCTCTATAACGCTCGCAATAACTTCACGTGCACCGCTTTGAATTGTTTTTCCTCTTTTGCTCGCCATCGTTACTTCGAAATAATAACTCAAATTCAACGCAACGCATTTATATAGAAATGACAACAAATGCTCGAAATGTATAGGCGCCACTGGAAATAGCTAGAACCTTCTATCGGCAAGTGCATCGAGACTCTAGGCACATCCCAATTACAAGTGGACCAGTGCGAAATTCACTAAATCCTTGATTAATTTTCCATACCGCTTAGCTGGCGCACTTTATAGGTGAAGCGGCAAACTATTAGAACAAATAAAATAATATAAAATTTATTTGCGTACACAAATTTTACTTTTGCGCTTGCTTAAGACTATGAACCTTTATTTTAAGGACCGTGTCCCCGCACTTTAATCCCATATGATCCCGGATATACGAGAGGTCTAGAAAAAGTATTTTAAAACGTAGTGTTTAGAGTAGCCTACAAAACGGAGAGCAGTTTGAAAAATCTCCTTGGAAACCCGAAAGACAAAGTCGACTTGAAGGAGAGGAGTGGTATCTAGAAAATTAGCTGTAATGACTGAGATCTAAAATATGTTGGGCAAACTAAACACTCCATAAACATTCGTTTTAAAGAACACATGGCACATTTAAGATACAGAAGAAGAGAAAAGTCAAGCGTTGCCCAACATGCTTTAGAAAACAATCACCAAATAGGAATAAATAATCTTAAGTTAATTAAAAATTTATCTAATAATAGATTATTGGATGCATTTGAAAGTACAGAAATAGTTAAATGTGATGAGAAAGCACTAAATAAAGACAAAGGGCCTATTCCATATACTCCTCTCTATTGTTTACTTGACAACGGTGCAGTCGAGTGCAACCAAGTGTGACCACATTTACCTAGTAAGTAGTAGTTAAGTTACTTTAGTGTATATCATCTGCTGATGACGCTAACTTGGTTAACGAAACGCGCGTCCAGAACGTAACAAGTTGTGGTGTAGTGTGGCTAGAACTCTTGTATTTTGATCGAAATTTGATGTCAATCGGATAGGTAGGTACTATTCCAAATTCGAGGTTAATAGGTCATCCAAAAAAAAATTTTAAGAAATAGGCAAGAAGATATAATATAATAATAGAACCTCACAAATCTTCAGTCGATCGAATGATGTCAGTTTATCTTTCCTTCTTTTGGAAAATTTATTAATTTTATTTATAAAATTTGCAACAAACGTAAAATATCTTATCAATCTCAACAATTCAGTTGGGTTACATTAGAACCCACGTCATATATTAAGTAAAAACCTATTTACAAAAAAAAACTAGACACACATACACATTTAATGCCATTGAAATTGGGAGATAAGATAACCAAGGCGACGTAGAATTTGATCTCGTGAGGATTTAGATTCCGCACAATTTGGAGAAATTTGTGTTTTTTAGTATGTATTCAGTGATAAGTGAAGTATGAAGTAATTAGCAGTTGAATTGAATATAATCTATTTAAAACATTTTTCACACATACTTATGTGTACTAATAGTGTAAAATATATGAAATTACGTCGGCTGATAGTACAGAGCCTATGTGAAATAAGCTTATAAACACCCTCATGCAACTGAATAGCCTACTTCAAATGGTATTCAATCGATTTAAATTTAAACCGCAATTTATTTATAATTTTGGGAGCCTCATATATCGTTTAGAATAGAATATTATGCAGCTGTATGTTTTTTATGTCACAACAGTCTGTTTTTACAAGTATTGTAATCTCAAAAAAAATCACCCTTTCAGATTTTTCAGATCTTGACGTTTCAGGGGCCCAAGATGCCGAAAAACATGTTTTCTCAATTCCGTCGGTCGGTCTGTCTCTATGTATGTCTGCTGGTTTGTCTTCTGTCGGTCTGTTCAAGGAATATCTAAAATAATACTTATTAGAATGACTTCAAATTTTGCTCAAAAATTAAACACCATTTAGAGACGAAATAGTAACATTTCGGTAAAAATACAATATGGCGGTCTAAGGAAATGTTAAAAAAAATGATTGCATTTTGCACCAAAATTAAGTATACGTAAAAGGGTAATGGTAACATTTTGATACGTAATGGCGGAGTAACAAAATATTCAAAAAAAAAACGTGAAAAATGGCCGTTAAATAAAATGTTTAAATAATCAAACTTTTACTTTTAAACAAAAATTTATGAAATAAATTTCATCATAAACACTATCTATTTATCGAATTTTAAATACATTTTAAACTAAATCAATATCTAACTCATTTGTTTATTTACCACCTTCTCTTCTGTTATGTTTCTAAAATCCGGCATTATAGCAGCTTCCACGGTTCCGTAAGCTTTGTTTCTTTTACACTCTTTTGCAAAAAGAACCCCATATGCTTTTTTGTTTTTCTCTAGCAGTTTCACGTCAATTTTAAAATAGTCCATGGTGAAGCCCTAGTTTATATTGCTGTTTCCGTAAACCGGCAACACAGGATTTTTTACGCAACCCAGCATCAGCGCACATCCGAAATAGCTCATATACAGGGTTATTCACGCAACCCGTTCATTAAAAGTATTTCATGATGCCATTTAGATAAAAATTTCAAATTTTGGGATTAAGGTAAGGTCAAGGGGTACTTCTTTTTTTAAATATTTTCAACTTCCTGTCACTTCCGGTTTAACCGGACGTTGGTATAAACTTGCTTATTTTAAATGGAACACCCTGTATTTTATGATATTATTAGATTCTGCGGAGAATTTTAATGCTATTTTATGTAGCATGTCCTATACCTAGGTTCAAGCGTTCTTGAGATATTTGACCTTGAACCGAAAATGAGCCTTCGGGGTACCAAATTTTTGTAAGTTTTGAAGATATAATCTTCATATTTTGCAGACGATCGGTAAATAATCTTAGGTTTCTATTGTTTTTATTGAATTTGTCTATTTTTATACAGGGTGTCCTAAATTCAGTGGCAAACATTCACATTTTCAAAGCCGCTAAAGTCCGTTTTTTTAAATGGGACACCTTATAACTTTATGCACTATCAAATGTAGAATTTCATTTTCTATCGAACTGTATTAAGGTTCCCTATACCTATTCGTAGCCATTTTCGAAATAATTGGGTTTTATAAAAATATCGTATGTATTTGCTTAAATGTTTACATGTTCCAATGGTGAGCCATGGAAAAACAATTGAGATCCAATATCCAATATGACAGATTATTAGTATGCGTTATTTATCGAAAACTGTCAGTGATAAAAAAATCTTCTAAATCGAAATGGAAGAATACTCAAACGCTGATATTCTCAATCTATTTTATATTTACGGAGAATGTTACAAAATTTTGGAGAGAACGTGTCGTGTGTTTAATGAACGCCACCCTGATTTGCTGCCAATGAACAAGTCAAAATTCAAGAGGATTGAAACGAACTTTTTGCGTTTTGGCAAGGTTAAAGTTACAAAAAATGTTCCGAAACCAGTGACAAATGCCGAGGATAACGTAATAAACACATTAGCTTGTTTCCACGCAAACCCGCAAAGTTCAATACCGTCTGCAGATAACGATTTGCGAATTTCTTCTTCATCGGTCCAAAGAATCTTGAGCGAACATCATATGCACCCTTATTCCTTCCAAAACGTGCAAAACGTGAGACCTGGTGATGACGTCCGACGAGTAGAATTTTGCGAATTCATGTTTTTGAAAATTCAAGAGAACCCTCAATTCCTTTCAAAAATATTTTGGACCGATGAAG
Source organism: Kuschelorhynchus macadamiae (assembly GCA_030620095.1). Taxonomy (NCBI): domain Eukaryota; kingdom Metazoa; phylum Arthropoda; class Insecta; order Coleoptera; family Curculionidae; genus Kuschelorhynchus; species Kuschelorhynchus macadamiae. Next base: position 401,986 of record JAUTXW010000215.1, read on the forward strand.
CGAAATTTTCTAGAGAAGGAATAACAAATAGAAGAAACAAACATTTCTGGGCAGCAGAAAATTCGCACGCTTTATGCGAAACGCGTTCTCAAGAGAGGTTTAGCTTCAATATTTAAACAGTGATAAGTATTTGAAAATTCTACGAGGGACGGTTTCTTTATTTATAGAAGAAATTCCTATTGGTGAGCTGTAAAATTATTGATATCAATTAGATGGGGCACCAGCACATAATTCCGCTGCAGTTTATCTCCAATTATCTAGAATTTTTGAAGATCGCTGGATTGGTCCCAATTAACACTCCTAGACTTTTGTTTATGGGGATTAATCAAAGGTAAACTCCATGCTTCCCCAGTAAATAACCAAAAAGATTTACTGGACAGGATACGAACAGCTTTTGCCGAATTAGAAAACGGACAAATTCAACGGGCCACAGCAACTGTACAAAGAAGAATTGAAATATGTCTTAAAATGAACGGACAGCATATAGAACATTTGTTATAATTCAATTTTATTATTTTATTTATTTATTGTTGATTGTTAGATTGCTATAATTTTTAAGTTCACTAAAACAAGTTTAGACCAGTCTCGAACTTAGTAGATATGGTTAAAAATAATGTAAACAATTTATTACATCTTTTATAACTTTAACTTTTCCGAAACGAAAAAATTTCGTTTCAATCCTCTTCAATTTTCTCTTGTTCATTGGCGATAAATGAGGATGTTTTTCATTAAAAACATGACACGTTCTCTCCAATATTTTGTAACATTCTCCCCGAATATAAAATAAATTGAGTGAGTGTTATTTTATTTTAATTTAAAAGTTTCAAATCAGCTGTCATGTTGAATAGAAAAGCACAACAATTGTTTTTCCATGGCTTACTACGGTAAGATATAAGCATTTAGCAAATACATATGATAGTTTAATAAAAACCTGATTATTTCGAATATGGTTACGAATAGGTATAGGGAACCTTAATACAGTTCGATAGAAAATTAAATTCTACATTTGATAGTGCATAAAGTTATAGGGTGTCCCATTTAAAAAAACGGACTTTAGCGGCTTTGAAAATGTGAATGTTTGCCGCTGAATTTAGGACACCCTGCATAAAAATAGACAAATTCAATAAAAAAATAGAAACCTAAGATTATTTACCGATCGTCTGCAAAATATGAAGATTATATCTTTAAAACTTACAAAAATATGAGACTTTAAAATTTGGTACCCCGAAGGCTCATTTTCGGTTCAAGGTCAAATATCTTAAGAACGCTTGAACCTAGGTATAGGACATGCTACATAAAATAGCATTAAAATTCTCCGTAGAATCCAAAAATATCATAAAATACAGGGTGTTCCGTTTAAAATAAGCAAGTTGATACCAACTTCCGGTTAAACCGGAAGTGACAGGAAGTTGAAAATATTTGAAAAAAGAAGTACCCCTTGACCTTACCTTAATCCCAAAATTTGAATTTTTTATCTAAATGGCATCATCAAAAACTTTTAATGAACGGGTTGTGTGAATAACCCTGTATAAGTCGACTCGACGTAGATGATTATGCGAGCACCACGTGAAAGTTTTCATTTAAAAACCAGTTCTAACATGGACAGGGTTATTTTTTATAATTTTGTCACCCCCTGAGAAGCATATTTTTTTCAAGATCCAAAGAAATAGTTCCTATGAAAGTTATAGGGAATTCTTTTTATTCTCCCCTTTCCAAAAATAAATAATTTGTCTTTGTTTTTCGGGGGGGGCTGGCTAGGAAAAGCAGACAAAAATTATTAACACCTTGAATGAATTTGAGTTGCTCAGGACAGAGAGGGTCGAAATAGTTTAATGGGAATTAACAGGCTTTTTTACATACGAAATTGATTTAAGTAAGCTTAAAAATTGTATCAGGAATCTACTTTTGGCGTAAGTTACTGTCCCGTGTAAAGAAAGTTGTTGTTAACAGAGAACTTCAAAATACAAGAGTTGTAACCACACTACATCACAACTTGTTACGTTCTGGACGCGCGTTTCGCTAACCAAGTTAGCATCATCAGCAGATGATATAAACTAAAGTAACTTATCCTAACCGAGACTATTTGTAGGTAAATGTGGTCACACTCGGTTGCGCCCGACGGCACCGTTCAAGTAAACAATAGAGGGGACTATAGGGAATAGGCCCTCTGTCTTTATTTAGTGCTTTCTTACCACATTTAACTATTTCTATACTCTAAAATGCATCCAATAATCTATTATTAGGTACATTTTTAATCAACTTAAGATTATTTATTCCTATTTGGTGATTGTTTTCTAAAGCATGTTGGGCAACGCTTGACTTTCCTGTGGTATGGGTACACTAGGAAACAATGAGCTTACATCAAAAGATATGAATAATAAATAATGATGTAAGCTCATTGTTTTCTAGTGTACCCATACCACTAGCTTTAGAGTACCTAAGGGAACTACTTGAAATCAATAATTCGAAGAAAGAAATTATTGGTGAATATTTACTTCTTACAAAATTAGGTATGAATCAAAATTTTTTTCAGTTCAACAATAAATATTATAAACAATTTGAAGGAACTGCAATGGGCAATTGCTTATCTCAAACAGAAAATTTGGACACTTTCTTAGAAACAATAAACAATAAATATCCTTCTATTAATTTTACCTACGAAAAGGAGAACAATGGGCAATTACCTTTTCTCGACACGTTAGTTATTAGAAATAACGATAAATTAGAATTCGATATTTATAGGAAATTTACTAATACTGATAGGTATATAACATCCGACTCATTTCATTGCCGCCCACACAAAATGGCAGCATTTCATTTCTTAACTCACAGATTAGTCAATTTTTCATTAAGTAAAGAACGTTTTAACAATGAAATGAATCGGATTAAAAATATAGCTAAAAGTTATGGATATAATGGTAATTTTGTACATAGATTAGTAAAAAGACATAAGCACAAGAAAATGTTAAAAGATGCCACTACTCTTCAAGCACCTGAGGCTCCCAATAAGTTCATAGTAATCCCATATGATCCCAGATACACGAGAGGCCTAGAAAAAGTATTCAAAAACGTAGGTTTTAGAGTAGCCTACAAAACGGAGAACAGTTTGAAAAATCTCCTTGGAAACCATAAAGGCAAAGTCGACCTGAAGGAGAGCAGTGGCATCTATGAAATTAGCTGTAATGACTGCGATCTAAAATATGTTGGGCAAACTAAACGCTCCATAAACATTCGTTTTAAAGAACACATGGCACATTTAAGATACGGAAGAACAGAAAAGTCAAGTGTTGCCCAACATGCTTTAGAAAACAATCACCAAATATGAATAAATAATCTTAAGTTGATTAAAAATATATCTAAGAGATTATTGGATGCATTTGAGAGTATAGAAATAGTTAAATGTGTTAAGAAAGCACTAAATAAAGACAAAGGGCCTATTCCCTATAGTCTCCTCTATTGTTTACTTGTCAACGGTGCAGTCGGGCGCAACCAAGTGTGACCACATTTACCTATAAATAGTCTCGGTTAGGATAAGTTACTTTAGTTTATATCATCTGCTGATGATGCTAACTTGGTTAGCGAAACGCGCTTCCAGAACGTAACAAGTTGTGGTGGAATGTGGTTAGAACTCTTGTATTTTGATCTATCGTCCACCACAGGTTCCAGTGTTAGGACTCAACAGAGAACTTAATATCGTTAACACTTCTTTTAACTAGAGCATCTAGAATAAGTAATCTTGCTGGTAATATCCATAGTAAACTTTATAATTGGATGCTTATTTAAATGCGCTAATAAAATGCATATAAATTATACTGTCTCTGCTTTGTCATTTGGATATTGGTTCTAGGTGGCTCAAATGAAAGAAACATTATTGACAAAGATTTTAAGTCAGACTCCTAGACAAAAATCTTTTTTTTTTCTCTTAATCCTAATTTTGTTTCATTTTAATAATAACATTTTTAAAAATTATTTACTCTGTTTTGTAGATGTTCAGTGTTTTGGATATCGTAAAATATCGTAAATGTCAGAAATATGAATAGCAAAATACATATAAATCCATAATTCAGTCAACACATGCATTTTCTGAAAACTCTAAAATCACAAGCAGCGTTTTCCATAAGCAATAAATTTTATTATTTACCATTGTTCAAATTAAAAACTAGTAAATAATGAATAAAAACCTGTAGTGAGTGGGTATTTAAAGGTAACTTGAATCCATAAAGCCATTATTTATAACACTTGGACCGCTGCCAGCTCGCCAGTGTTTTGAGATTAGCTATTTAGTGTGTTTGGGTATGTATATTTGTCGACCGACCTTTGGTCTTTAGTGTTTTAAACGGGAGGAAGCGTTTCAAAAACAAAAAATCATTGAAAAGGGAAATTTCCACGATAAAACGTAGGTTGGAGCCAAAACATGGAATTAATTCACTTTCGAACACATTTGGCACATTTTTGTAATAAAAAAAAATTGTCCTCTCAGATTTTTGAAGATCTATGCGTTTTAGGGTCTTTATATCCTGAAAAAATATTCTCTTATTTTGGTCTCTTTGTTATTCTTTTGATCTGTTTGTGCACGGTATAACTCAAAACCTACATACCCGATTTCAAATTCTATCTAAAAATCGAGGGTCATATGGCTATGCAATGGTAACATTTTGCTCGAATATGGCGGAATTAAATAGCCACTGTTAAAAAGAATTCTTATCAAAAAACTGCCTTTTCAATTATCGTCAAATGCCAAAGCCTTCTGGCAGTGCAGAGGAACTATCGGCAAAGTCTGGGGCCTGTCGCCCAAGATTGTCTTCTGTTCACTTACGGAGCCATTGTGTGGTGGACCAAAGCCAACCAGACCCATAACTTTCTCTAGGAGAGTGTGCAAAATTTGAAAATAGGTATGCAAAATTGTGAAGAATTAGGTGAAACGAGTAGCACAACAGTTTTTCAATTTTGTAACTGACGTGGGGAAAATACAAAGACACATAATTTTCTCTAGAAGAGTGTGCAAAATTTATAAATAGGTGTGCAAAATTAGGTGAGAGGAGTAGTACAACAGTTTTTCAATTTTGTGACTGTCGGGGGGAAAATACAAATTTTCGACGCCTCATAACTTTATCTAGGAGAGTGTGCAAAATTTGAAAATTAGTGTGCAAAATTAGATAGGAAACTGAAATAAAAATATTTAGATATTTTAAAAGACGGGGAGGAACGATCAAGTTTGCCACCCGTTTAAAAAAATGCTTTAGTTTCTCTTAGGTGAGTGTGCAAAATTGTATTTATTGTGTGCAAAATGATCTTTGATGATATATCTATTTTTGAAATTCGTTTCATTCGGGGGGGAAACTTGATCGACCCCCAAAAATCAAGTGTGGTATAGCTAGAAACTGGTAAAATATACTAGGAATTCAAAAACTTGCCCAATATAGATGTTTGGAGACAATATATATATATGGGTGGTCCATCCCAGCTCCCTTCTTCTGTAGCTCACTTATCATTCGACTCATGAATTTTAAATTTTGCACAACTCATATGTACCGGGTGGTCGAAATTGGTCTGTTTTAACAGAGAAAACCTATTTCCTGACTAGATAGAGCAAAACTGACTTAGGTGTCATGGGCTCGATTTCTGAGAAATGTTTAATGGCAAAAACCGCCTGCCGATATTTTCACTGCCAACTGAGATATAGGGCGTTTTTCAATTTTCGGCCATTTTGAAAATTGTCCATAACTTTTTTATTTTGCGGAATATTAACATTCTGCAAAGACATTCTAAAGGCACTTTTTTATGTGCAATCCAGTGGCGTACTCAGATTTTTTCTATAGTTGTCCGTTTTATCATAAATAGGCAAAACTTTTTTTTTTCAAATGGAAATCATAGTTGGCTATAAATTATAAAAAATGCTGCGTTTAGCCCTTTTCAGTGATATAAAGTTGTAGGTACTTATTTTCAAAAATAACGAAAATATTAGGTGTTTTTGGTTTACATCGAAGTAGGCCTTGGAATAATGACGCGCGTTCAATATTTTGAATATATTGCTGTCAGATTACTGTAGTCTGGTGTAATTATTGCGTTTTGGTGTTATCTTTATAAAGTTGTGTTAAGTTGCTGACAAAATATGTTTGAGAATTATGAAAAGTATGATATGTTAAAATGTTACATATTATCTAACGAAGTTCCTGAAGCAGCTAGTGAATTATATTTTAATACATTTCCCGAGCGACGTCAACCGGATAACCGAATTTATCAAACATTAAAAAGTAATTTAGTAAATTACGGAAGTTTTAAAAAGTTAAGAACAAGACATTATGAACGAAAGGAAGAAAAGGAAATCCAGCAGCTAAATATAATTGGTGAGGTATTAGATCATCCTGGCACCTCCTCTCGAACATTGGCTAATATAACGAATGTTCCAAAGACCACCGTTTTAAAAATACTCAAAAAACATAAATTCAAACCGTACAGAACGAGAAGAATTCATCAACTCCGTGAAGGGGACGCCGCTAGAAGATTGAGATTTTGTCAGTGGTATGAGCAAAAATTCATGGAGAATGAGAATTTTCCATTAAATATATATGAATATATATATATTTAATAGATATAATTCATATCATCCACTGAAAATACACGTAGTTGTGCAACAAGACCGGCAAGGTCGGTGTGGATTCAATATATGGGTGGGGATATTCCGAGGAAGATTTGTGGGACCTTATTTTTACGATGGAAATTTAACTGCAGATGATTATGTAAATATTTTGCGCACATATATTGTCCCTTTGTTGGAAGACATACCTTTAGCTGATGCCAGAAATATCTACTATCAACAAGATGGTGGTCCCCCGCACAATGCAAGGATCACAACTGATCTTTTAAACTTCGAATTTCGAGAAAATTGGATTGGTACGTGGGGCCCCATACCTTGGCCTGCTAGGTCCTGTGACTTAACTCCCTTAGATTTTTTTTTGTGGGGAAGATTGAAGGACTTGATATTTAAAGGAAGAACCTTTCACACAAAAGAAGAATTGCAAGAGGCCACTAGGCAAGCTTTTGCATCTATTAGCCCAGTTGAACTAATAAATAGTTGCAACTCGGTACGCAAAAGATGCTTAGTTTGTATTCAACAGGGAGGGGCTCAATTTGAACAACTTCTCTAAATATATTTATCAGAAACCTATCTAACTAAATACCTAGATTTTCATAATTATTTTTTATTTTCACTTGTAGCTGTAAATAGTAGTTTAGTTTGTTAATTTTGTTCAACTTCGCTATGTAAACAAAAAAAAATAAAAAAAATTAATAATAAATAATTAAAATAACGTTAGCTAGTGTTATTTAAAGTTGTGTTTAAGTTGCTAACAAACTATAAATCTTAACAATACATAATTGAGATATTGTCATCACAAATCAAAGCCTACTTCGATGTAAACCAAAAACACCTAATATTTTCGTTATTTTTGAAAATAAGTACCTACAACTTTATATCACTGAAAAGGGCTAAACGCGAGCATTTTTTATAATTTATAGCCAACTATGATTTCCATTTGAAAAAAAAAAGTTTTGCCTATTTATGATAAAACGGACAACTATAGAAAAAATCTGAGTATGCCACTGGATTGCACATAAAAAAGTGCCTTTAGAATGTCTTTGCAGAATGTTAATATTCCGCAAAATAAAAAAGTTATGGACAATTTTCAAAATGGCCGAAAATTGAAAAACGCCCTATATCTCAGTTGGCAGTGAAAATATCGGCAGGCGGTTTTTGCCATTAAACATTTCTCAGAAATCGAGCCCATGACACCTAAGTCAGTTTTGCTCTATCTAGTCAGGAGATAGGTTTTCTCTGTTAAAACAGACCAATTTCGACCACCCTGTATATTAGGGCGCATTTTCTAAAAATATTTTTAATTATACAGGGTGACCCAAAAAAGTGTGACGTCACAATGACATATTTTTTTAAAATTAGATGACCTATATATTTTTGCATATTTAGATGGCTTCCATAGTTGTTTACATCATTCTAAAATTTTATTGGATTCGATCGGTAAATAACCGCTAAAAAAAATTAAATATGAAAAAAGTAAATTTACACCACTGGTTAAAAAAAATTATAAAAATTCAAATATTGCCTCAACATAAGAATCAAACTGGGAGTTTATTAAATAAGGTTTGACAATCTCGCTGACCAAATTTAAACGATCTAAATTACACACGGTCTACAAAATTAAGTGTCAAAATTACCAATAAATACTATATATCTTTATTAAAATTTCTATCGTATTAAAAGATATTCGCCAAAAACTGGTAAAGCGTCCTATTTTAGCAGCCATTTTAATGAAAAGTAATCCAAGGTGGCTTAGATTATTAAAATGAATGACGTAGAATTCAATCAAAATGACAGGATAGTCTTTTTGACAAATATAAAAAATTATTTAGTTTACAAACGGGTTAATATTGTTCTTGATCATAATTATTACAAAGTATTGCGTTATTTTGTTCCAGTAGTATAGTTTGTTTATTGTGGTTATAGTTGTTTGCAGTTTATTTCAAGAAGTTATTTTTTTAAGTAGTTTGTTAAGTTGTTCACGTTTTTCATAAGTGTTTTTACAATGAATTATACCAAAGAAGAACTAGTAGATATGATTTTTGTGTTGGTAGAATCTCAAAAAAATAGTTTTTTGGCTAGTCGGATATACGCGGAGCGATATCCGGAACGAAGACATCCCGATAAGAGAAGCCTGCAAAACTTATTAGATAGATTTATTCAGACGGGAGATGTCGAATACTCAAAACATAGTAGAAATAGGCCAGTTCAAACTGATGAAAAGGAACTGGATGTGCTACTTCATATCACAGAAACCCCTTCAATTAGCCAAAGGGTAGTCGCCGATATAGCGAATGTTAGCAAAACCACCGTTCAACGTGTTTAAAAAAAAATCATTTTCATGCCTACCATATTCAACTTCACCAAGAGCTTTATGAAGAAGATTATGAGCACCGGATAGCGTTTTGTAACTGGGCACAATCCAAAATCAGAGCAAATTTTGAATTCTTCGATAAAGTGCTTTTCTCAGAGGAGGCTACCTACCATAAAAATGGATTTGTAAATCGCCACAATTTTCATTACTACTCCGATCATAATCCAAGACATTTTCGGCAGATCGATCGACAGCACAGATGGTCTATTAATTTGTGGGTGGGAATCATAGGAAATTTTATTATCGGTCCTTATTTTTTCGATGGGCATTTAAATGAGGACATGTATTTAAATTTCTTACAACAAGAGTTGCTCCGTTTATGTCAACATCTACGCAGACCCGTAAAGGAGGGCATATGGCTACAACACGACGGCGCTCCAGCACATTATTCTTTACCGGTCAGGCACCATCTTGAGGTAGCCTTTCCGGATCGGTGGATCGGAAAAGGAGGGCCAATTAGATTGCCACTCTATTCACCCGACCTCACTAAGCTTGATTTCTTCTTATGGGGCTATATTAAAGAAATCGTTTATCAGGTGCCCCCAACAACACCTGAGAACATGAAGCTGCGAATTCAAGACGCATTTCGACAGGTAACACCCGATATTTTAAGAAAAGTGGCAGCATCTTTTCATACTCGTCTTCGTTTGTGTTTGGAAGAAAACGGAAGACACATTGAACATAAGTCCTAGTGAAAAAATTAGATTAAATATAGTTGAATTTAGTATAGTGTAAGTCTCAAATGTGATACTTAAATAGTAAATTTTTAATTTTAATGTCAAGATAAATGATAAATTATAATAAAATTCAATATAAAAAGAAATAAATAAAAAAATAATTTAAAAATAAAAATTTGCGGTATGTCAAAATTGTCTCTTGTCATATTAATTGAATTCTACGTCATTCATTTTAATAATCTAAGCCACCTTGGATTACTTTTCATTAAAATGGTTGCTAAAATAGGACGCTTTACCAGTTTTTGGCGAATATCTTTTAATGCGTTAGAAATTTTAATAAAGATGTATTTACAAAAAAGTTTTATTTTTCAATTACGCATCGATTGCAGTGAAAAAAGAATAGGGTTGACATTTAAAATAAGAAAGAAAATGCACTTTGAAGTTTGGCAATTTTGACACTAAATTTTGTAAACCCTGTATAATTTAGATCGTTTAAATTTGGTCAGCGAGATTGTCAAACCCTATTTAATGAACTCCCGGTTTGATTCTTATGTCGAGGCAATATTTCAATTTTTATAATTTTTTTTAACCAGTGGTGTAAATTCACTTTTTTTCACATTTAATTTATTTAAGCCGTTATTTACCGATCGAATCCAATAAAATTTTAGGATGATCTAAACAACTATGGAAGCCATCTAAATATGCAAGAAAATATAGGTCATCTAATTTAAAAAAGTATGTCATTGTGACGTCACACTTTTTTGGGTCACCCTGTATAATCAAAAATATTTTTAGAAAATGCGCCCTAATATACATGTGAGTTGTGCAAAATTTCAAATTCATGAGTCAAATGATAAATGAGCTACAGAAGAAGGGATCTGAGATGGACCACCCTCTATATATATATATATATATATATATATATATATATATATATATATATATATATATATGTTACTAAATGACTATGTACCGAATAAAGTAGATATCACTTCACTATTCCCAATAAAATGAAAGATTTATAACCAGGAAGTTCCGGGTAAAGGAAATTTGCCGATTTTCTTTATCTAGATATTGTATCAAGCACAACATAAATATTGGAAAAGCAGTTATAAAATTGGTCGAAAAATTCACCTCAAATCTGTAAAAGCTTTAATTTTAATATATGTGATTATTTCTGAACAACTAAAATATGAGATTGTTTCAAAGAGAAGGGTTTCGGCTTTGCAATTCGATAGTTATATTATACTAAGAGAAACGTGAAAAAAATATTAATAAGGACAATGCAAGTTCGACATAAATGTTATTTTCATTATACTTTTGTACACGATAACCTTTACGGAAAAGCAATAAACGAATCAACTGGAAAATGAGAATTGCAATACGTCTAGAAAATGTACTGCTGAAACGAAAAATACTTTTCGTGGCAGAATTTATGAAAAAAAAAACATTGCCAGGCAGAAAAATGTATTAAAAGCACATCATTTCATTAAAGTAATACAGCTGTATAATAAATAAATGAGTTGTTTGACAAAAAAATCTTTTTCACGTTGAATTAAATACTCGTTGCCAACGACCAGGATAAGTGTTTACAAACTTAATAGTTACTATGTTTAGCTAAGTAAACATTTTCTGTAACTTATTGATATATTTTTGTGAATTTGTATTGTCTTTCTGGGTTTCTTACTAGATAGCTTTTTAGACAGCTATCTAGACATTTTTAATAAAGCCAATTTATATGTAAGAGATAGAATGCCGGGCGGTCCTTAAAATAAAGGTTCATAGTCTTAAGCAAGCGGAAAAGTAGAATTTGTGTACGCAAATAAATTTTATGTTATTTTTTTGTTGTAATAGTTTGCCGCTTCACCTATAAAGTAGGCCAGCTAAGCGGTACGGAAAATTAATCGAGGATTTAGTAAATTTCGCACTGGTCCACTTGTAATTGGGATGTGCTTAAAGTATCCATGCGCTTGCCGCTAGAGGGTTTTAGCTATTTCCAGTGGAGCCTATACATTTCGAGCATTTGTTTTCATTTCTATATAAATGCGTTAGGCGTTGCGTTGAATTTGAATTATTATTTCGAAGTAACGATGGCGAGCAAAAGAGGAGGAAAAACAATTCGAAGCGGTGCACGTGAAGTTATTGCGAGCGTTATAGAGGCCTGTACTAGAGAAGCGGAAAATAATAGTTTGACTATTCCAATTCAAAATTGAACAGAACGCGCTGCATTTTACATTGGTGTTTCGGAAACTGGTGTAAGAAAAATTCAAAGAAAACATAATGATCGCTCATGTTCTACTTCACCTTTAAAATCTCCTGGTAAAAAAAGACCCGATTATACAATATACATACATACATACATACATACATACAAAGATAAAATTGACGATGGTGATTTTCAAGTAATTAGACGAACAATAGAGGATTTTTATATAAACTTGAAGCAGGTTCCGACCTGCAAACCCCTACTTCGTGCTGTAAAGAACAAAATAGATTTTCGGTACGGGTATAAAACCTTAAATCGGCTTTTACGATCAAATGTTTTGTTTGGCGCAAGTGCCAAAATAAACGAAAATTGCTCATTGAGAGACCAAATATTTTTCACTTGGGGCGAGTGAAATATCTATCAACTGTAAGACAATATAGGCAAGAGGACGCAATATTGTGTATCTAGACGAAACCTGGGTAGATAATGATATGACAGTGAACAAATGCTGGCGAAGTAAAAGTGTTACAGGTCTTGTTCAGGGAATCCGCTCTAGTAGTCGCTTTATTATAGATCATGCTGGTTCAGAAGCCAGATTTGTTCCAGGTGCTGCTTTAGTTTTTTGCTTGGGACTAACAACTGGAGACTATCATGGACAGATGAATAGAGATAATTTTGAAAAGTGGTTGCTCGAGAAGCTTCTACCTAACATTCCTCCCAAATTAGTCGTGGTAATGGATAATGCGTCTTATCATTCTCACGTAGAAGATAAAGTGCCAACTAAATACTCTACAAAAGCTCATATGATATCGTGGCTTAAATCGAACAATCTTGTATGTGATCCAACATGGAGAAAATATCAATTATGTGAAGTAATATTCGCCAACAAGCCTAGAGAAAAAAAGTTTAAAATTGACGGTCCTTTACGTAACCTCGGTCATACACCTTTAAGACTGCCTCCATACATGTGCGACCTCAAGCCTATTGAACTTGCATGGGCAGGAGTAAAAAAATATATTCGAGAGCACAACAGGGGTGAAGTTTCAATTAAAGATTTAAATAAACAAGTTCGTTTTATTGAAGATAAATAGTGGGAAGTAGATGGCAAAATTGAAACGGTTATTGAAAATTTAGTTATCACACTAGGATCTTCAAGTAGTGATGACAAAACCTCATCATTTTCAGAGGAAGATAACGATTTAGAAGGAATCAAACCATTAGAATCACAGCCGTCAACCTCAAAAATGGCTTAGTTTTTTTTTCATATATTTTGTAAAATTGTTCATAAAGTAGCTGTCAATAAACTGCTTCAAAATAAATTAATTTTCTGTTCAATACCGGGTATCAAAAAATATCTAATATTGCAAGTAATATTTGAAAAACTACAGAACTCATATTTTTCCAAAATTAACACATCAATGTAGTTATAGTAGGGGAGTCAACTTACGCAGTTCGACTTTTCGTTCGACGGCTATTCGGGTATGCCAAAAGTGACCATTTGTCTCCCTCTATCATATTACTTTGTACAAGAGGCGTCATTGTGAAGTACTATAAAGGTCGTTTCCTAATTGCGTGCTAATGTTAAAGGGGGGTGGTTCTTGGACCGTTTTAAGAAAAAAGTTTAATATGAACCTGAAAGTCTTAACTTTGGAGATACAGGGTTTTAAAAAAACATTTTTTTAAATCCTAATTCTGATGCTATTATAGATAAATAAAAGGCACCATTTAAATAAAAAAACACAATATTTAGCACGCATGCTTATAAGATTAGATTATTAATTAAAAATCATGTGAGGAATAAAATAGCTCAGGTTTTTAAAAAATTTTATTCTCTATATTTTTTTAGGTTTTGAAGCTTTTACAAATGACCACCATTTTAAAATATGTAACGTTGATGTCTCCATAATAAGAATGCCAAAGTCTTTCAAAAGATGTGCTACCCCATTTTCGATAATTTTTTTTGAAAATGGCGACCATCAGCCGCTGCCTTAAAATGTTTAATTACGAAAGACACAGGCATCACAAAGAAACATTAGTCTAGTATTAAGGTTTGGAAATTTTAATTTTTTATCTTGACTAGTTCAAATTATAAAAGGAGACCCGTTCAAGTGACACACTGTATATGTATTAACTAAATATAAGAATATTAATCATAGGTTATAGATGTAGGATGGAAGGTAATTTTTGCGTTATAATCCACAGTTTTCTTTATTGTAAATGGCGTAATATATATATTATTTAACAGATATTATTGAAATTATTAAAATATTTATGTGTCCTGAGGATGCAACAATTAAGTTTCGAAACGTCGACAATTTAAAAAAATACTTGTTTTTTTTATTGAATCTTAACCCCAAGTAATATACCACTCTAACAAAAAATGTTTAACGTTGTTCCGCCATATTGGATTTATATACATACATATGACCCTTATATTTTGACCAATTTACCCAATTTTGAAGAAAATTGGGTAAGTAGTCTATAAGCTACGCCGCGAACTGACAGATAAACAGTCAGACATACCGACAGACGGACCGACGGAATTAATAAAATATATTTTTTGGCATTTAGCAACGCTAAAAGGTAAAGATATGTAAAACCTGAGAGGGTGATTTTTTCACGATTACGATCATTTTATTTGGCCGCCATTTTGTTCAGCCATTTTGAATTAGTACCACCATTTTACTAATTAATTTCTATACCACAATTAGATATGGCACACAATTTGAAATCAAACCATTCAGCAGTTTTTTCAGGCTGAATTTTTAAATATTTTATTATGCCGCCATTTTGTTCCACCATCGTGGATTCGTACCAAAATGTTGCCACTTGATTTCAACATAATACTTGATGTTTGGGCAAAAATTAAGAGAAACTGGATGAGCAGATGTTTAATAATTTTTATTTTAACGCTTCACTAGGCCACCATTTTATTTCGCCATATTGGATTTTTACCAAAATGTTACCAGGTCATCCCTATATGACGCCATATTTTTGACCAACATTTGAAGACAGTCGGATAAGTAGTTTTTTAGCTACGTCGACGGAACTCAGAAAACATGTTTTTCCTCATCTAGGGACCCTGAAACGTGAAGATCTGAAAAAATCTCGAAGAGTGATTTTTTTCACTATTACATGGAAAATTCAAAATTCCACCCTGTAAATCAAAAACTAGTCGCAGGATTTAATTGTGGCCATGCAAGCTTTTGATCAAAAAAACTGAAATATATCTCATTTTCAGAAAAATTGACTGGATGCCATTTTTCCATAAGAAATGTGCGGGGTCCTTTACCATTATCAATTTTTGACCAACTTTTATTGATTTTGAAACACTGCGTAACTCACTTTATTTAAATTATTTCTAGTTTTACTCGGTAATATGATTACTAACACACCTACTAATTCTTAGAACCTCTAATCCGTCATAATAACAAAAAGATTTTTCTGTGACTAAATTATGTAAATCTGTATATAATTCAATAATCCTTAATAATGCATACGTAATGAGGTCTACTAACATGAATACTTGTTTAATTTCGGTTCAAGTTCAAGCAGCCGTACAACCTGCCTGAGTTGATGACCTGTGAAAAAAATTAATTAGTATACTAGGCATTCGACGTACATGAATAACGAACAAAGTAAACTGAAAAGGATCGAGAAAAAAATCATGTTCGATATAGTTGTAGCTTGGACTAATTAACATTGTTAATAAAAGGCGACGCTAAGAAAACTCAGTTTTGTTTTTAATGGAATTACCACCAATTATCAATGGCGTGTGACATTTTGGATATTATTTTGTTTCCCGTTAGTGATTACATTGTATGGCTTACCAATTTCAATTATTTCTCTTGCACCGTCGCGTCGTGAAGCCAACGTATGTTTTTTTCTTCCCTCGCAAAAAAATCACCCTCCGAAATTTTTTTAGATCTTTACGTTTCAGGGTACCTAAATGACGAAAAACATCTTTTTTCAATTCCGTCGGTCTGTCTGTCTCTTCGCGGGATAGCTAAACCACTTACTCAATTCACTTTAAATTTTTGTCAAAAATTAAGCGTCATATGGGGATGACCTGCTAAAATTTTGGTAAAAATCTGATATAGGAAACAAAATTGCAGTTTAGTGAAATGTTAAAAAAAATTTTAACAAACTACTTGTCTAATTCAAGTATTATGTTTGAATCAACTGTTAAACATTTTGGTAGGAATCCACGATGGCGGAATAAAATGGCGGCTTAATAAAATATCTAAAAATTTTGTCTGAAAACGTGCTTAATGGATTGATATAAAATTGTGTGCCATAACTAATTTCAGTATAAGGATCAACTAGTAATATTGGGTTACTAATTCAAGGTGGCCGAACAAAATAGCGGTCAAATAAAATGTTTCAAAATTCACGTTTTAGCGTCCTTAGATGCCAAAAATACGTTTTATCAATTCCATCTGTCAGTTCGCAGCATAGCTTAAAAACTACTTACCCGATTGACTTCAACTTTTGATCAAAAATTACGGTCACATGGGGACGAACTGGTAATATTGTGATCAAAATCCAGTATGGCGAAACAAAATGGCGGCCTTGTGAAATATTAAAAAAAATATTATTACAAAACTTCGTATCCTATTTACATCAAATTTTGTACAAACATCAAAGTATTATGTTGGAATCAAACTCAAAATGCTTTATTGTCCAAAAGTTATTCATGGACAAAGCTAGAGACTTAACAATAATTTAAATGTAATTAAAATAATAATTAAATTTAAAACACTAATCTAACTTAAACTAAAAATAAGCAAAATAATAGGTAAAACTGTACAGGATGTCCCATTTTCGTAGGTTTTACGGGGTTTCCAGCTTATGAGTAGAGATAGAGAGATGCGGTTTTCGCGACACCGTGCTACTTTTCGATGAAACTAAAGAGGCTGCAAACAGATTTGCCCTAACCATTTTAGTTTCCGTGCTACAGGGTGATTTTGAAAATTTGTCATTTTCGGACCCCTGTAACTCAGCTATCGTAAAATATATTTAAAATGTTTCAACTGGTATTTATAGATTTTTTCACGTAGAATTCAGTGGCATACTCAGATTTTTGCTGAGAGTCATAGTTTTTGACATATTGGCATAACCTACTATTTTTTAAATGGGAGACCCTATATATTATTTTTTCATCTTATTCACCGTGTCGAGAGCTTTTCAAAAACATACCATAAGTCATATTTATTTCCATAAATAACATGAAAAAATGCATTTTTCTTTAAACGGATTTATGGCATAGCAGATCAATCGAAATAAGAGAAGGTGGCTGTGGTAGCCATGGCAACGCCAACAAAAATATGATCAGGCAGCCATTACTGCTGTTATTTTTGGCATTATTGCGTTTAAATTTTTCTTGACGTCTATTATAATTATTGTTTTTAATATGGCTCAGAATCAAAAATTTGAATATTTTGAGAAATATGATATGAACGCGTGTTTTATATTGTCTAATGGAGATGCAGATCAGGCGGCAGAGCTTTATCTGAACAGGTTAGTTCTTTTTTATCTTCCTGCATTTTGACTTTATTGGTTCGCTTTATTTTATCTTAGATATCCCAAGAGAAGACAACCAGAAAAAAGAATTTTTCAAAAAATTAAAAATAATCTTTGCCAATATGGATCTTTTAACAAGCCTCGATCGCGAACTTGCAATAAAGACAACGAAGAATCTGAGGTCAACGTTTTAGCCCTCGTTCAGACAGCTCCTGAAACATCTTGCAGGAAAATAGACGAAGAGGCGGGTGTACCGAAAACCAAAGTGCAGAAAATTTTGAAAAAGCACAAATTCAAACCCTATAAATACAAACTTGTGCATCATCTGCATCCTGGTGATGCAGAGCGCAGATTGGAGTTCTGCAATTGGTTTATAAATATGAAGGCAGAAGATATCGATTTTGAAAAAAAGATTATTTGGTCAGACGAGGCACATTTTACTAGTTCAGGGATTTTAAATAGACACAACACGCGATTTTGGAGTCAAGAAAACAACCATGTTATTTTTCCTAGGGAGCGTCAGGGCAGATTTGGATTCAATGTCTCCTGTTTTATTTTCAACCGAAAAATAGTTTACCAAATATATGAAGGAAATCTGAATTCGATTGGTTACGTGCGAATCCTAGAAGACGCACACACGGACCTGTTCGATGGCCACCACGATCCCCTGCCCTCTCAGTTTTAGATTTCTTTTTGTGGGGTTATTTAGAAAACAAGGTTTATGTAAGGCGATACGAAAACTTAGAACAACTAAGAATGGCCACCGAAAACGCTTTTGCAGAGTTACAAAGACAGTCATTTACAATAGAAAATGCATTAAAAAGAATTTTTAAACTTTGTCACACTTGTAGGACACATAATGGTCTACAATTTGAACAATATTTGTAGTTTTAATGAAATTATAATTATTACCTTTTACCTACTTCCTAATTTTTTCTGATGCTGTTACTTTGTTATTTCGTTAATAAATATTTGTTAACTTTTTCCATGGCTCCACAGCCACCTTCTCTTATTTCGATTGATCTGCTATGCCATAAATCCGTTTAAAGAAAAATGCATTTTTTCATGTTATTTATGAAAATAAATATGACTTATGGTATGTTTTTGAAAAGCTCTCGACACGAAGAATAAGATGAAAAAATAATATATAGGGTGTCCCATTTAAAAAATAGTAGGTTATACCAATATGTCAAAAACTATGACTCTCAGCAAAAATCTGAGTACGCCACTGAATTCTACGTGAAAAAATCTATAAATACCAGTTGAAACATTTTAAATATATTTTACGATAGCTGAGTTACAGGGGGTGTCCGAAAATGACAAATTTTCAAAATCACCCTGTAGCACGGAAACTAAAATGGTTAGGGCAAATCTGTTTGCGGCCTCTTTAGTTTCATCGAAAAGTAGCAGGGTGTCGCGAAAACCGCATCTCTCTATCTCTACTCATAAGCTGGAAACCCCGTAAAACCTACGAAAATGGGACACCCTGTACAAGTAAATGAAGCTTAAAATTACGTAATCATAAAAGTGTCATTCATGAACTCCTCGACCTCATAGTACGCTCTCTCAAAAAGCAATCTTTTGACCTCTCTCTTGAATTTTTTTAAACAAGGAATAACTCTAATCGCTTGTGGCAAATGATTAAACAGTTTTTTTACTACTATATATTACAGAATTTTTGATTAAAGACGTTGAGGGGATTGGAAGAGGCACCAAATTCGGGTTACGCATATGATAGTTATGAGTGGATATCAACAAGTTTCTGTACTTCTTAAAAATTAGGGTGACAGACTCTAAAATAAGTGAGGATGGTAATGACAGAATTTTATGCCTTAAGAAAAATGGATCAAAATACAAGAGTTCTAACCACACTACACCACAACTTGTTACGTACTGGATGCGCGTTTCCCGAATAGGCGCGAATAGGCCCTCTGTCTTTATTTAGTGCTTTCTTACCACATTTAACTGTTTCTGTACTCTCAAATGCATCCAATAATCTATTATTAGATACATTTTTAATCAACTTAAGATTATTTATTCCTATTTGGTAATTGTTTTCTAAAGCATGTTGGGCAACGCTTGACTTTTCTGTTCTTCCGTATCTTAAATGTGCTATGTGTTCTTTAAAACGAATGTTTATGGAGCGTTTAGTTTGCCCAACATATGTTAGATCGCAGTCATTACAGCTAATTTCATAGATGCCACTCCTCTCCTTCAAGTCGACTTTGTCTTTAGGGTTTCCAAGGAGATTTTTCAAACTGTTCTCCGTTTTGTAGGCTACTCTAAAACCTACGTTTTTAAATACTTTTTCTAGACCTCTCGTATATCTGGGATCATATGGGATTACTATGAACTTATTGGGAGCCTCAGGTGCTTGAAGAGTAGTGGCATCTTTTAAAATTTTCTTATGCTTAGGTCTTGTTAAAACGTTCTTTACTTAATGGAAAATTGACTAATCTGTGAGTTAAGAAATGAAATGCTGCCGTTTTGTGTTGACGGCAATGAAATGAGTCGAATGTTATATATCTATCAGTATTAGTAAATTTCCTATAAATATCAAATTCTAATTTATCGTTATTTCTAATAACTAACTTGTCGTAGTAGTACCCGTTAAAAAAACAAATTTGCAAAGGTATAAACTGAGTTTGTATTACATTTTTTAAAAATCTTTTCTATTTGAAATAAATTTCTCGGTAAAAAAAAGTCTACTTTCTTTGCACACATTCACCAGTATTGCGAAAGATAAATGTCTGCAATAAGATGAATATTGATTTATCATATTTTCTATTTTGGCTAATGGCACCCATATTTCAAAACTATAACTGAAACCGATTTATCCATGCCCCAGGTTACCATGCAATATAAAATGAATTTCTAAAGTATGCGACTCGTCGTGAATTTTACGAATTTAATGAGTAGGAAAAGACGGGATGCCGTTATAAAAGCGCGGTTAAAAATTAATTATCTTGATTTAAAACCACACTTTATAAACGATCTATGAATCTTTTACGACATACAAATATATTAATGAACAAACAAATGGTGTGCGCAGCACGTAAAAAAGGTAGTTCATATTAAAGTACCTCCACCCAGACTTTTTGTGTATAAAAAATGTGTATGTATGTAGCCTAAAACGTATTGTCATTAGCCTCTATATACAGGGTGTTAGTACATAAGTGCGATAAACTTCATGCGAAATTATTATTACTTATCGGCTGAGGAAAATCCACATGGAATATTTGAAGCTCATTTTCAGGATCAGTTTTCATTAAATGTATGGCTTGGGGTAATTGGTGGTCATTTAATCGGTCCATATTTCCTCCCACAACGACAAACAGGCTAATCTTATCTTAATTTCCTACAGGAAGAGTTAAATGTTCTTCTTGAAGAAATTCCTCTACAGCTGAGATAATACTTATAGTTCATGCATGATGGTGCACCAGTCCATTTTAGCATTAATGTACGTAATCACTTATGTACAGTATATCCAAATAGTTGAATAGGAAGCGGAGGTACGGAAAATTGGCCTGCTCGATCGCCGGATTTAAATCCTATAGATTTTTATATTTGGGGTTTTCTTAAGTTATTAGTTTATTCCAGACCAAAATGTTGATAACCTAAGTAATCGAATTGTCGCCCGCTGTAAGACAATAAGAAAAACACAAGGAATGTTTGCGCGAATATGACAATCAATGAAGCGAAGAGTTTAATCTTGTTTCACGTCTGAGGGAGGCCATTTTCAACATATGTTGTAGCTTTACGCCTATTTAAAATTGTATTAGTGTTATTTTCTGCTATTGTTATGGTTTAATATTATTGTATTAGATAGTTCTTGATAACGGATTAAAGAAATGAAAAATACGCGTTAAGATGTTTTATTTTTTTTGCATAAAAACCGCTCCCCATACGACAAAAACGCAAGAGAAATTTTTTGTCCTAAATTGAAAAAAGAATTCAAAAATTATTTTTAATTTGAAATGTCTCAGTGCGTACTATTTTTTTCTTTAAAAAAATTGAGACCATTACCCGTATGCGCGCCAATGATGAATATAAAATTCTTAATTGCAAGTCACAATACGGTGGTATCTGCCCATGTTTCAAAGTCGAATGACATGACACTTTGTTTGTTTCAGGGTTCGGGTATTTCGGTTTTAACACTGATCCCCCCAAGAAAACTACCCGATGAACCAGTTATCTCGGGTATTTCGGTCCTATTTTTTATATATAAAACGAAGATTTAGTTTTTATGTTTAGAACATTACGAATTATTTCAATTTTTCATTTTTTTTCCATTTTTCCAACATGGGAGGAAAAAAACGAAAAAACATGTTTTTTTTGCCAATTTTTCCCTTTTTTTGCGAACTGTTAACTCTCTAATCCAGGCTAAACCAAGGGTTAATGAATTCTGTAAGTATAGGTGATCACTCTAGTAGCCGGTTGCACAAAAATTTTAATAACGTGTTGAATTTAATTGACGTTTAGAATCATTTTTAACGCTGACACTCTTATATGGTCTGTCATACTATCAGCCGCCTGATTAGCCATTGCTTAGTTAAATGCCTTGAGCAAGCCGCAGGATATAGGCAAAAAAATAGCCGCAAAATTGAATAAATACCATTACAGTTAAATTCTTCACTCAAATACAAGATGTTTGTCAATAATTATTTTTATTCATGATATCAAATATTTTAAAATACTTCCAATTTTTTAAATTTTCTTATTAATAGTTCACAGTTGTTTTTTAACAGTGACGTTTTTAGTACCCTATAATTTAAAAAATCTGACTTCAGGGGGCAAATAAACAAAAAACAATCGTAAAATGTTTAAAACTAAAACTTTTAGAAACACTTAGTCCTTTATATTAGTGTTATTAGCCTTTTACAATAGAGCTTTCAAATTTTTAAATAAAATCAGTAAAGTCATTAACAAATTATGCTTTTTTTAACATCTAGGCGAGTGAAAAAAAAAGAAAAACCATCAAAACTAGACTGTCGGCCCACACGCGAGTGCATCAAAACCTCGTGCTTCTCGACCTATAAATAAAGTACATTAATATAACATTATTATAACATCTACAGCGTCACGAGCATCCACCAGCGTTGACGTCCGTGGGCACGCCGCATGAGCGGAGAACCCGCGCCGGCGCCTCTGGCCAAAAAACATGTGATCGCACTCGAAGGACCGTCAATTCCCGTGGAAAATGGAGAGATTTCTCGTGATTTATTAATTAAAACTCACAGAAAATACACCAAAACTATCCCCAGATTGTTTTATTAACCAATGCCTTCTTAGTTAAACGAATAAACATTGATTTCTTGGAACGCTTCTAGGGTTCAGGGTGCTGGGTGTGCGCACGTCAGTGCCGATTGGCAAAATTGGGTTATCACAATAATGGGGCAAAGGGCTTACCGTTTAATAAAGGGAAGGTATGTCCGGGGTGTCCCAGGAAGGATTTAAGACCGCTCTCGAGTAGTATTGGCGAGCCACGGTCCTTGTAGCTCATCTCACTTTCACTGTCACTGTCGAAATTATAAATTGAGCGCGGAATTTTGGCGGTTTCGTTTGAGAGGTTTGCACCCCTCGACCGGTTAACATACGAGGAAAACTTCGCGCTGGACGCGATAAAAGCAACTAAAAGCGGCGGCGGATCCCGTTCAGCGGCACGACGGTGCAATCAATTCAGACTTGAAAACGTCGTCGTCGACGGTAGTGCAGGAGCTGCTCTCTGGCGAGGATCCCGCTGATCGACGCCAGCCGCAGCAGGTTACAGTCCAAGGCTGATAAGGGAACAAATGATGATGAAAAATGAGCATCATCGAAGGCTCGCAAGGTAATTTTTCGGGCGCAACATAACCTCGGATGCACCTTTGGTCCGGGCTTGTGCCCCAGGTGAACGGCGGGTGGAGGTGAGATGGCGCAGGCGCGCGCGCTTGTGTCCGCCGGAGATGCTTCCGGAGTTTGATCGACAACGAACCGGAGGAATTCCGGGATACGTGGGTCGGTCGAAAACTATGTCGTATTGACATTTATGATTCACCTTCAATAAGTTATTCGATATAGTGTACAGTAATTCATTTTCTTACAATACAGTTTGTAAAAAGAGGAAGAGACCCAAATTTGAGATAATATAGATATTATAAGCAGTGGCGGCTCGTGAGTATATTGAAGGGTGAAGCTACATGAGGTTAATTTTGTTTAAATGTGAATAAATTTCCACGTCACCCATGAGTTATTATTCTGCGACGCGTTCTTTTTTTTTAATGGAGGTCATCGCCAATAGCCCTACTAAACCATTAAAAACTAAAAAAATAAACTCTAAAAAAAGTAAATAAAAAGTAAACAAAACAAGTAAAATATGTACACTTATCACTAAAATATAGCGGTGATTGCGATAATAAAAACATAATTTAGTTTATTAAAACTTAAAATAAATAGTTGTATGAAATAAGATAAAAAATCTACTTTTTGTACATTAAATCTATACGTCTGTCTTTTAAGGTTGCAAATTTATCTATAATTTGGTCGTAAAAGTTTTGGTCTTCACTAAGTTCTGACAGTAATTCCTGCTCTATTGACATCATTGCTAAACCCGAAAGCCGTTGTGCGGGAATAGTTAAAACTAAATTAAAAAGCTTATATGCTTCCTCAAAAATTGCTTTAAAATCTTTAAATAACAAAGCTAGACTTTTTTCGACATCTAAATTTGAAAATTGTTCATCCCTATACAATACAGAAAGCTCATTCTTTAATCTATCTCTGTCAAAAATGTTTGGATAATTTTTTAATAAATTATTTAATAAGTCGTCTGGAAAGCATTTAACATATTCCGAATATTTTGTGCAATCGGCTAAAGTAAAGAAATTTAAATTATTTAAATTTTCAAACCGCGTCCCTAATTGAAGAATTATACAATCTATTATTTCGAAATATAATATTTTATATTTAGTAAAAATATCAAAGTCGCTAGAACATTGCCCTCGACATGTGTTAGTTGGCAGAATAGTGGCTTTTTTAGCAATATTGAAAAGTTCTTTGAAATGGTCCTCGTTTCTAAATTCAATAATTCGTTGCTTGGCAAGGTTTATTTGCGAAATGCAATAATTTATATCTAAATGCTTTAACTGTAATATTTGAAACAGTACATCAGTGCATCTAAAAATTTGTTTATAAATATGCGTTAAAAGGCAAAATTCGAAATCATTAAAATGCTTTAGAAATCCTTTTGCACCATTAATAGATTCTGTTCCAGAACTTAAGTCATTAATAATAGTTTCAAATACTATAATTAAATTGTCCCATTCATTAGCCACTAAGTTTAAAATTTTACACCGTGTATACCATCGCGTTTCTACAGCTCGCGGAATTCTTTTACCTACTATCTGATTAAGCACAAAAGACCGTTTTGGTGATTGGTGGAAATAATTTGGTATTCCTAATAAAGTGGCAAAAAATATACGACTTTGGGTAATCAGTTTTGTTCCCTGTTGTAAAACTAGATTTAATCTGTGGGCGCAACAATGAGTAAACATAGCTAAAGGAGCAATAGATCTAACTTTTGTTTGAAGCCCATTTATTTCACCTGCCATAACACTAGCTCCTTCGTAACACTGCGCGACCAATTTATTTTTAAAGTCATAAGGCTCTAAGCTGTTTTGTATTAAATGAAAAAGGCTCTCTGCTGTTCTATTATCGCTAACGTCAAAAAATCCTAAAAATCTTTCTTTTAAAGATCCGTTGGTCACATACCTAACTGTTATCGAACACTGTGATTTTTCTGTTATATCAGTACTATCATCCGCAATTACGCCAAAAAAACAACAATTGGTGTCATTGATTTCTTTTTTTATATATTCTTGAATATAGTCATATATGCAACCAATTAGTTCATTTTGTATAGTCTTAGATTGTCCCGTAAAAATATTACTAAATTTAGCACAATGTTCAGTAAGTTCGGCATTTCTTTTTATTAAGCATGGAAATATTTCCTTAAAATTGCCACGGTTAAAAGAATCTGTTGTTTCATTATGACCTCGAAATGCCAAGTCCTGTTTACCCAAAGTAATAGTAACATCAATTAAATAATTTAATAATAAACGGTTTTTTCGAACATTTTCATTATAAACAATTTTATTAAGACTTGCATTTTCTTGTAGTGCATCCGCAATAGTCGCCCTATTTTGCTCCATTCTTGTAAGTGCTACCGAATTTTTAATATGCTCTCTTGAACTTTCATGCGATTTTACTGCTCGTGAAATTTTTTTTAAATCCGAATATCCGCCCCCTGAACTCCAATTATTTTTGACGCAACCTAATAAAATACAAGGCCAACAATATAAGCTTTCTTTATAAATACTTCCGCATGGCCACCTATAAGTTTCGTACCAAGTTCTTTGAAAAGTTCTTGAATATTTTTTACCTTGCCTCTTATCCTTAAATATTGCTAAAATTTTCGACGTCGGACGGCTACCTAATATCTGTTTCTTTTCAGTTTCGCTTCTTCTATAAAAAAGGCGTTTCAATTAATGAAGCAATAATGTCGTGAATAGGATTCATTACAAAAGCAAAAAGCAAATACAAAAAATGGAACGGTCCAACTTACCAAATCAAAACAAAACAAAAACTTACTCACGCGTATTTATTCACCTTAAAAGACAGAACGCCCTCAATCAGCGGTTATCGCAATCTATTTCCTATTTCTTTCTCAGCCGCACGCACCACGTAAAAAGAAGCCGTTGGAATATTTCGCTAGTCATGTGATTTAAATAACCAATAAAAGCATATCCAAGCTACAGATTTATCGCCTCAAGAATGCAATAGAAAACGCGTGCATCCGCAATCGCCATCCCGCTCTGTCGTAATCAGGTGACTCGCCGGCATCGGCACCGGCCGTTGATAAATAGATTAGAAGTCGAAACTTTCCAAGCTAAAATTATTTCGCCTCATTCGAGAGCACTTTCTTTAGGAATGGGTTTGCACGGTCGGTTTTTTGATGTGGTCAGAATTTATTTTCTAAAATATTTATTATGGGATTATATTTTGTTTTTTTTTAATGTTATTATGTTGTAAAACTGTTAAAAGGTATATTTCTAATTGGTAATAGATAAAAAGTTATATAAAAAAATTCTCTTTTCCTTTATTTTGGGGGTGAGGCGCGGCCTCAGAGGCCTACCCTGACGAGCCGCCACTGATTATAAGACTTGCTTAGTGTATTAACAACACATTGATGCCATGAAACTACAACAAAATAGCAATCTGGAGAAACTTTTGGACTAACAAAATTTGAAATCAGTCCATTAAGTAGTTTTTCAGGCTGAATTTTTCAATATTTTATTAGCCGCCATTTTGTTTTGCCATTTTGGATTCGTACCAAAATTTCACCAGTTAATTCTAACATACTTGTTGATTTTTTCGCAAAATATGAGATAAATTGGATTAGTAGTTTTTTAGTAATAATTTTTTAAACATTTCACTAGGCCGCTATTTTGTTTTGCCATATCGTATTTTCACCAAAATATTACCAGAGCATCCTCATATCACCCTTAATTTTTTAGTCAAAATTTGAAGCTAATCGGGTAATTAGCTTTTTAGTCATGCCTAAAAGTCACTAAACATAACGATTAAAAAAATCTTTTACGAGGGAAGTAAAAACTTAATAATAAAAGTATATAAAACTATTATCTTTAATTTCTCCACAGTCTTCATGGGCCCATCTACCGTAGTGACCACATCTTGCCCATTGCTCCCCATGCTTATCCTCGGAAAATTAGCCCGAACAAAAAAAAGCATTCTGCATCACTTCCTCCAGATTTTTCTGAAGTGGAATCAACCAGTTTAAAACTCTTGAAGGGAAGTAAAAACTTGTCGCTTTCTGAGTCTGAACTAGAGGAAGACAGACGTTTTTTCTTTTTGTTTTAACCTTGACATGGAAGCTCCATCCTGTTTTAAAACTAAAGATTTTTGTAAAATCGAAATAGATTTTCTAAACATTGTGTCTGAGCGTTTTCCCTAGGTTGTAATTCTCCATTGATGTTTTTAGGTATGTTTTTTGCTAGCAATTCGTCTTCGTAAAAAGTGAGACTGATTATTGATGCTATGCCCGTCCAAGCATTCGGCTTAGTTTCTCTTGTTTTATATTCAGACAGAGGACAAATATCCGTGGGACAAAAATAGTCTCTTTAAGGCTGCTTTGCCGAGAATGGACACGGTTTTCGTTCATTTCTGTCCTGCGTTGGAAAATACTTTACTTCATTTCGATTTTGGTTCTCCAGATGAGCTTCTTGAGGATTTAATTCCTCTGAGAGTTGTTCTTCATGAAGAACTGTTTTGTTTTCCTTCATATTATGCACGCCAAAATCTCTGTTTTTCTAAAACCGTGTGCAAAGTTTCCATAGTAGCCGCTCTGTTGTAGGCTTTATAAAAAATACTAGCA
Organism: Kuschelorhynchus macadamiae; assembly: GCA_030620095.1. NCBI lineage: Eukaryota > Metazoa > Arthropoda > Insecta > Coleoptera > Curculionidae > Kuschelorhynchus > Kuschelorhynchus macadamiae. The sequence continues at coordinate 429,790 of JAUTXW010000215.1, forward strand.
TTTACGTAAAGGTATACAGTACTTAACTAATTCTCCCGAAGCCAATGTTCTATCTCCTTGGGGCGTAATAGGTTTTTAATGGAAACATGAGCGACACATCTAAAGGCTGAATTTTGTTGATCGAGTGAGGAGGAACATGAGGAACATGAATGCAATGTTTCTTGTGTGGGAGTAGTTGTCCATCTAACACAAATAGAACTGGATCGGCAGCTGTGGGTTTTCTTAACCTAATGAAATGACGTAAAAATGTGGATTTGAACTCAACTAGAAATGTGACACTCAGCCAAGCTGCTAGTTGGAGCACCAAGCATTAGCTCTGCCTTCATATTCTGCGTGAAAAAATTAACTATGGCGGAACATAAGCTTCTGCAGCATTCTTACATGTTTTTACGGTGGTAAGTTTACCTCTTTCTGTAGAGTTCTTCAGTGATAAAAGTTTACTATACTTATTATATTACAGTAATACTAGTTTAGTCGACATTGAACACCCTGTGGAACAGATCTGACTCAGTATTCTGACTCACAGAGATAAAAAAAAGCTCCCTCAAACTATTTTTTTGGGAGTGATAGATTTAATACGATCCGCAGTCTCTTTAGAAATAACCTCAACCCTATTTTCCCAGCTGTTTTACTAGCTCCATTAAAAGCATGTGGTATCTTATTTCTAATTGCAAGTTCATTTAATATCTCCTGACTTCAAACTATAAAAGCATTGTTTCATTCTAATATATATTTAATTAATTTATTTTCTAGTTCTGCGAAAAAAAACTGGTTTCGATAGTTTTACAAATTGTTCTGGACTTTTATCTGACAATGAATATCTTTCAACGATGCCTTTGAGTATACCAACTCCTTTTGAGGCTTTTAGATATCCCATCTCTTTATTTCGCACTGCCCTGACAGCTTTTACCATAGGATGGAGGTTCCATTTCTTATGTTTTGCTTTGTAAAAAGTAAAAAAAATATATACAATTATTTTAAGAAATCATGGTTCTTGGGATTAGACCGTGTCAAATTGGAATTACTATCCGACGTTTCGCCTTCGATTGCACGAGTCATCTTCAGGGACCTTTACTCCACGAGATCTGAACACTGAATGAGCTCGAAGAGATTCAGGCTATTTCCACGTGTGATGTAGACCATAACCCGTATCTCTATTAAAATTTTTTGTATGTTTAAATATTTCAATAGATTCTCTAACTTTTCGTTTATAAAAACTTGAAACCGATGCTAGAACCTTGGTTTCATTTACATTTATGAAATGGCCAGTGTTATGCTGGTGTTCAGCTATAGCAGATTGAACAATTTGTTTCTTTTTAATACATCGTTCATGTTCCTTAAGTCTAGTTGATATTGAGCGTCCGGTTTCTCCTATATACACTTCTCCACAGGAGCAAGGAATTTTATATACTCCTTCTGTTTGGAAAGGTACAAGATCTTTCGGGGATCGCAAGCATTGTCCAATCTTCTTATGTGTATTGAAGATTGTACGTATGTTGGACCGCCGAAGTAATCGTCCTATTTTCTCTGTAGTGTCATGTATATAGGGAAGAACAACACTACCTAATGGTGGCTCTTTATCATTCACCTTTGGCGGAGTTGGTTTACTATGTCTTTTAATTGAACGCGTAATATCTTCAGTGCAATAGTTTCGATGTTTCCGATGTTAAAGAATCTTGATCAGAAATCGAGATAGCTCTGAATACTAATGAGTTAAAAACCGATTTCTTTTGTGCTGGATGGTGATGAGAATTTGCGTTTAAGTATCTATTTGTATGCGTCGGTTTTCTATACACAGAATGTCCTAATGTACCATTTTTCTTCCTTTGAACACATACATCTAGATAGGAACTTGTTCCATTAGATTCAATTTCCATCGTGAATTTGATATTATGATGTTGTTGATTAAGGTGGTTCAGAAATATAAGGAGATTATCCTGTCCATGAGGCCAAACATCAAAAGTATCATCTACATATTATCTAAACCAGTGCTTCGGTTTTAGAGGAGCGGATGTTAGAGCAATATCCTCAAAGGCTTCCATAAAGATATTCGCTACCACAGGTGATAGAGGAGATCCTATAGCTGCCCCTGAAGTTTGTTCATAAAAAGTTCCTTGAAAAATGAAATAAGTAGAAGTAAGACAAGCTTCCACTAGGTCTATTAAGTTTTTATCAAGATTATTCTTATCCAGTATGTCTGATGTAATGGAAATTGAGTCGTTGACAGGAACATTTGTGTAAAGTGATTCTACATCGAAACTGACCAAAATATCTGGATTGTCTTGAGTTTTTCCACGAAATGTGCAGAGTTTTTAATAAAAGAATCTGTTTTTCCAGTAAATGGATTAAGAAAATTTGAAAGATATTTACCTAGTTTGTATGTGGGCGAGTCTATTGCACTGAAGATTGGTCGAAGTGGTACGTTGTCCTTGTGTATTTTCGGAAGACCGTAGAACCTGGGAGTCTTGGAGCTGCTTAGTTTTAGTGATTTTTTCTCCGCTGGTGGTAGACTGGATGTGTTAATCAAATTGGTAAAGCGTCTTTCTATTCTACTTTTGGGGTCTGCCTGCATAACCTTATAGGTGTTGTTGTCCAAAAGATTCTTTAACATCGGAAACATCGAAACTGACCGAAGCTCTCAGAGGGAATGGTTATTGCAATGAAGATATTACGCGTTCAATTAAAAGACATAGTAAACCAACTCCGCCAAAGGAGAATGATAAAGAGCCACCATTAGGTAGTGTTGTTCTTCCCTACATACGTGGCACTACAGACAAAATAGGACGATTACTTCGGCGGTTCAACATACGTACAATCTTCAATACACATAAGAAGATTGGACAATGCTTGCGATCTCAGAAAGATTTTGTATCTTTCCAAAGAAAGGAGTATATAAAATTCCTTGCTCCTGTGGAGAAGTGCAACAAATTGTTCAATCTGCTGTAGCTGAACACCAACATAACACTGGCCATTTCATAAAAGTAAAGGAAACCAAGGTTCTAGCATCGGTTCCAGGTTTTTATAAATGAAAAGTTAGAGAATCTATTGAAATATTTAAACATACAAAACATTTTAATAGAGATACGGGTTATGGTCTACATCACACGTGAAAATCGATCTTAACACAGGGTCACTCTTCGAGCTCATTTAGTGTTCATATCTCGTGGAGTAAAGATCCCTGAAGATGCCTTGTGCAATCGAAAGCGAAACGTCGGATAGTACTTCCAATCTGACAAGGTCTAATCCCAAGAACCATGATTTCTTAATTGTGACCGTAGCTACAAATGTTCCTATGAAATTATAAAACAGATAATCAACATTTTAAGGAGTTCGCGAAGCCATTGTGACCATTTGAGCTTAAAAAATCCTAATTTGAAGAAACTCTGCCTCCACGACTGCATTTGGTGGCACACATGCAACTTCCGAATTTTAATCTCCTTATATATATTTACCAGTACTTGTGTTATTGGTCCATTTTTACTAAGACTACTACTACTATATAAAACTCACTGTAACTTTCCGAACACGCTGAATGTTATTCTTGCTAAAATGGCGAAAGCAATCTTTTATTCATTGTGGCAAATATTAGATTTAATATTTATAGGTGTTGCTGTACCTACAGCCATCTATGACCAGGGCGTGAAACTACTGGCGATCTGGTTTTTGTAATTAGCTTTATGGAAGGTAATCTTAGATTAAATACACTATTAATGCTATTGAATTAAGTGGCTTATCCAGGATTTTGATAGTGGGTGGGCCAGTTTGGTAGAAACTAAGCTAAATTTAACAAGTAACTTGATTCAATAACAATTTTAGATAATTAAATATAATCTTCTGGTTCCACATATAATATACACTATCATAATACAGTTTTTTGTAAGATTTTCGATATATCGATAGCTATTCATGAGTGTCGATACGTATCCGATAATATCGATTGGGTAGCCCATAACATTTTATGGATAAAGGATAAATGAATTACATGTTTACAAAAGCAAGGACTTTTTTTTGTTTTTTTTTCCTTATATTTGGCTCCTAAACAGTGGCGGCTCGTGGTGAATTATATTGGGAGGTCAATAACAAATTTAAAAATAGGCATACTTAAAATAAAAATAAATATCTTATCTTTAAATTGAGCTTTAAATTCTCTTGAAGTTCAGATCTACTCTTCGTTTTTTGGAATTGGGAAAATGCTGAATGACACGTTCGTTAAAATCGCACGCATAAACGATTTTTCGATACTTAACATTGCTAAGGCGGATAGTCTATTTTGGCCTAACTCCTCTAAAAAATTTATAAGCCTTCGAAAAACCCCTGGATGTTCAGACAAAGCCGTTTCATCATGGCCACGTAGTGCCAGCTCGAATGCCCCACAAAATTTTACACAATTTATAATTTTGTTTAAAATATAACGATTTTTGGATACATTTTCATAAAAATTTGTAAGGGATTTTCTATAACCTGTGTCTAGCTGAGTGCGAATATCAACACTTCCAAACGTAGCATATTTCACCGATTATTTCATATGATCTGCAGAAAACGCATGTATTTTTATTTTTTCTTTTAAGTGTTTTAAGTCTTTAACAAAGGTTTTGTACCATAATGAGTCCAACGAGTCCTTAGAAACCAACAAACAAACATAACAGTAAAATGAGTAAGAGACTTCACAACCACATATCCAGTTAACTAAATCGTAAATACTTTTGCAAAGTTTCGATGAACCTCTTTATTTATGTCTTTACTAATTTGTTGAATACTAGGTTCTGGCAAATTGGTTATTTTCTCGAAATTCAGTTCGTTTTTGCACTATCGTCATTTTATTTTATCTACATTCACAACTCAAACATAGACCACCTTGAAATTTTTGCAAAATTAAATTCGTAAGCACTTTTTAGTTGTATATTTTTTTGCACTAGTCACTACCAACATTTTATTTCCTGTATATTTCCAATTCACACATGGATCATAAAAATAAAAAAATATATATTACAAAAAACAGTATATAAATCAATTTTCATCGATTAAAAACGTTCGAAACAATATCGAGTTAGAATATCGAACGCGCGACCTCTGAACAACTGAATTCCGCATGCCGACGTGATGCCGCGACCGATCGATCGAATTATGAGAAGAGACCGGCTGATGACCCAAATCGCGTTCGGCTGCCGCTCGGTAGCTGTGAAATCTTTGGGTATTTTCGTCAGCTTTAAGGTAATCAGGGCGATGCCCAGCCTAGCAAGGTTCGCGTTTATTGCAACTATTAGGAGGGACGGTCACGTAAACGTGAAATATTTTTGGGGGGCCATTGACCAAATCTGATATTTTTTACGGAAAACTAGGACGTAAGCTAGAATAAAATTTTTATTTCTACAACGGAAGAAAATTTAAATATATTTTTTTTTGTTGCTGGCTGTATAGAATTTTATATACAATTCTATGACTCATTAATGGGTAATTGAGCCTAGAAAAACTATTTAAGATGCATTTAGGATATAATTATGTATGTGTATATATGGGTGTATGTGTACGTAGATATTATATGTATATACACATACTCCTTTGTTAACACCCGCTTCATGCTAGTTTGCTTTTTTTTTTCTTTTAACTATTACGTCACTAAACTAAGTATTCTATAATACTATAAAGAAAGAGTGTCCCTACGACTACATTTTCTCATGGAACTCTCCCTTTCTCTTCTTCTTATTATTATTATTCTTTATAAGTTTGCTAGTTAAGGTATTTTTAGTAACGACGAAATGGAACAAGTATATTACAGTGCGTTTATAATTGTTCTTTTTGCGCAAATAAATTGAAGTTAAATTACATTATTATATTAAATATGCATACCTATACAATTGTTTATGTAGGTGAATTACGTGTGAGGGGTGGGGGTGAGAGGGCCGGGGTTTCGCGGTTAGGATTGCGGGTAGTTATTTTTTTCTACGATGGCGGGTTTTCGGGCGATGGTGCGTCAAAAAAACAATTTAGGGTAGTACACCTTAATATAAGCTATAAATACTGCATTTGATGAATTCATAAACTATATGTCCAACTATAAGTTTGACACTATGGGACTATCGGAAACTTAGCTTTCCAAGGAACAATCCTTTCAACATTTCTCAATTCCGGGGTACGCTCTATGACCGATTGAGTAGGGGAGGCGGAGTAGCTCTGTACAGTGTCCGGATTTGGTTGCAAAAGCAGGGTATCTCGCTTATTTTTAAAGATAGAACCTTGCGGTTTTCTCGACCCTGAGCTAATTTTTTGTGAAACTCATGAAGCCTTAAACAAAATTTTCATAACCTTCTTCGTTTATGAGATACAGGGCGAAATAGAAAATTTTGCATTTTGGGACCCCCCTCGTATCTCGGTTATCCTTTAACTTAACGCAAAGGGAAAAATTGCTGCTTATGCAGTTTTTTACGCTGGATCCAGTGGCGTAGTCATATTTTTTATTTGAGTTGTTATTTTTTAGATATGACCCACAGTTGTGTTTTTTTAAATGGGACACCCTGTATATTTGTCCAGAAATTGATTTGTCCTTTTTAAAGCTTCTCAGAAAAATATAATAGTATGGGTCTACTTTAATAAACAACAACAAAAATCCTAATTTTTATAATTATCATCCCAAATTTTGCAGTAGTCCATGCAAAACAATGCTGCCTTTTATTTAAAGTCGTTAACAATATCTACATACTAACAATAAATTAAAATAAATATGTAATTAAATCTATTTATCAAAATATGTATTGATAATTTCGCACCAAAAAAGTACCACCTACCTAGATTTATGTACACATAACACAAGAACAAAACAGTAATAAATTATTATGTAGCAAGCCGTTCAGCAAAAATCAACTGTCGTAAAAGAACTACAGTAACCAAGGAAATCAAAAGAACTATTCAAACTGATTTCCATTTTGTTCTATGCATGCTTCGCACAATTTTCGTATTCGTTTTAGGGAATTAAGCAAAATAACGGGATGATTTTGTAAATAGCGAAAATTTTCTCTTATTGCATTTCCTAAATCTTGGACATTATCATAGTGGTCTTTGTAAATTCTATTTTCCAGATATCCCCATAGAAAGAAATCTAAAATCGACAAATCTGGGGACCTAGGGGCCATCCTATAGGTCCATTTGTTCCGATTCATTGATTGGTAAAATTGTTGTCCAGAAATAATCTTCTCATTCCAGAATTGTGTGCAGGAGCACCGTCCTGTTGAAAATAAATTTCGTTAATTTGCGCTAGAGGAACATTGTCAAGTAATTCAGGTATAGCTGCCTCTAAAATTTCTATATAGCGATTGGCTGTTAGATTTCCCTCAAATATATACAATTTTATATGTGTTCCTAATATGAAGCACGACACATTTAGACCAAACCTACCCTGCTGTCTTCTGGGAAATATTTGGTGTTGATTTTCCTGGGACCAGAATCTACTATTGTACCTATTGAGTATACCAGAATTACTGACCATATAACCTTCCTTTCAAAATCTCTAACCATATCGCATCTTTCTCAAAACCATTTGCAGAAGACTACCCGACGCTCTGCATCCCCTGGCTGTAAGTGCTGCACGAGCCTAAATTTGTATGGGTGGTATTTGTGCTTTTTTAGAATTTCTTGAACTCTAGTTTTTGGAATCACTATGCTCTTTTCACTGGCCCTACAAGAGTTTGTAGGGTAAGCTTCTGCATTAGCCAAAACCGTAATTTCCTCAGCCTCCCGATTTTCTTTATTATATGTTTTCGTCGTGATTAAGTAAATTCTTTTTTATCCGATAAAAAGTTGGATATATTAGGTTGCCTCCTTTCTGGATATCTAAATAAAAATTAAGCAATAGTATTTCAACATACCTAAAAATTAACTATTTACCTGTTAAAATACCTCTCAGAAGCCGCTTCAACATTTTCATTACTTAATATAAAACAAGCTAACATATCGTACTTTTCATAATGTTCGAAAGTTTGGTTTCCTTCCATAATAATACAAATATATTTTTACACAATAAATAAATAGAAAAAACTAGTGCTATATTTTATATACGCGTACAAAATTGGGAAATGTCATTTGCTTCCAAGAAAACAAAAGAAAACGGCATCGTTTTGCATGGCCTACTGCAAAATTTGGGATAATTATAAAAATTAGGATTTTTGTTGTTGTTTATTAAAATAGACCCATACTATTACATATTTTTGAGAAGCTTTTAAAAGGACAAATCAATTTCTGGACAAATATACAGTGTGTCCCATTTAAAAAAACAAAACTTTGGGTCATATCTAAAAAATAACAACTCAAATGAAAAATATGACTACGCCACTGGATCCAGCGTAAAAAACTGCATAAGCAGCAATTTTTCCCTTTGCGTTAAGTTAAAGGATAACCGAGATACGAAGAGAATCCCAAAATGCAAAATTTTCGAAGAAGGCTATGAAAATTTTGTTTACGGCTTCATGAGTTTCACAAAAAATTAGCTCAGGTTCGTGAAAACCGCAAGGTTCTATCTTTAAAAATAAGCGAGATACCCTGCTTTTGCAACCAAACCCGGACACCCTGTACATAAATAAACAAGTAAAGTTCAAAAAAATTAATCCAGACTTTAACTCAGAGAACTCATTTGAAAATATTAGTATTGAGTTTACTCTTAATTCCAAAAAGTGTCTAGCTTGCATATACCGTCCCCCTTCTACGCAAATAGAACAATTTCTTGACAAATTTGAAGACATGTTGGGTTTGACAGTTCCCCATTATGATGATGTTTTTCTTATGGGAGACATTAATATAGATTTATTGAAAATTCTCTTAGTAACTTTAATCTAAAACAATTAATTACCAATCCAACAAGGATAAATACTGCATCTGGCTCGCATTCTTTAATAGATGTTATTATTACGAATTATAGTACTCGAATTATATGCGCAGGCTCGGTTGAAATATCTATACATGCAATATGTGCACCTTCAAATATTACTCAAACCAAATATATAAAATTTTGAAATTATCATAATATAAATATGGAGCTATTCGAGGCCGATGCATTGAATTTGCCATGGTTCGGAATGTATACAGCCTGCTCTATAAACCAAAAGTTAGACATTTTTAACCAAAATATTCAATATTTGTTAACCAAACATGCACCTTTTCAACGGAAAAAAATGAGTGAAAAACCTTACATCCCTTGGATAACAGACAACATGAAAATATTAATAAAAAAAATAATTTTATAAAACATGCAATTATAAGAGAAAAAATAACCTACTTCGGCCGTATGGCTACAAAAAAGGGCAAGGATTTTTGGGCCAATGCCAAATGTTTAAACATGACATATAGAAATACAAATCCAGAAATACCGGATTTCTTGGCTGATCCATCAAGTATTAATGATTATTTTTTAACAAATTCCAATGCTGTTAGTACTACATCAGTAGAAAAAATTAATTTTTATAAGTCACACATAAACGAAAGCATTACAGAATCTCTTTCCTTTCAGTTAATAGACAGGCAAATAATTACTAATATAATTAACAAGATAAAAACAAACGCAGTTGGAGAGGATTTAATTTCAATTAAAGACTTAAAGCTATGGCTCCCCTATTGTGTAAACGCGTTAATGAACATAATAAACACATGCACTAGCAAAAATATGAGAGCCAAGAGAATTTAAAGATCTAAGACCAATAAGCATTTTACCGATAATATCAAAAATCTTAGAAAGTCATATACCGGGTTATTCACGCAACCCGCTTATTAAAAGTTTTTGATGATGCCATTTAGATACAAATTTCAAATTTTGGGATTAAGGTAGGGTCAAGGGGTACTTATTATTTGAAATATTTTCAACTTCCTGTCACTTCCGGTTTAACCATTGGTATCAACTTGCTTATTTTAAATGGAACACCCTGTATTTTATGATATTTTTGGTTTCTACGGAGAATTTTAATTCTATTTTATGTAGCATGTCCTATACCTAGGTTCAAGCGTTCTTAAGATATTTGACCTTGAACCGAAAATGAGCCTTCGTGGTACCAAATTTTAAAATCTCATATTTTTGTAAGTTTTGAAGATATAGTCTTCATATTTTGCAGACGATCGGCAAATAATCTTAGGTTTCTATTTCTTTTATTGAATTTGTCTATTTTTATACAGGGTGTCCTAAATTCAGCGGCAAACATTCACATTTTCAAAGCCGCTAAAGTCCGTTTTTTTAAATGGGACACCCTATAACTTTATGCACTATCAAATGTAGAATTTCATTTTCTATCGAACTGTATTAAGGTTCCCTATACCTATTCGTAACCATTTTCGAAATAATCAGGTTTTTATTAAACTATCATATGTATTTGTTAAATGCTTACACCTTCCCGTAGTAAGCCATGGAAAAACAATTGTTGTGCTTCTCTATTCAACATGACAGCTGATTTAAAACTTTTAAATTAAAATAAAATAACACTCAAAAGCTGATATTCTAGATTTATTTTATATTCGCGGAGAATGTTACAAAATATTGGAGAGAACGTGCCATGTTTTTAATGAAAAACATCCTAATTTATCGCCAATGAGTAAGAGAAAATTGAAGAGGATTGAAACGAAATTTTTTCGTTTCGGAAAAGTTAAAGTTATAAAAAATGTAATAAATTGTTTACATTATTTTTAACCATATCTACTAAGTTCGAGACTGTTCTAAACTTGTTTTAGTGAACTTAAAAATTATAGCAATCTAACAATCAACAATAAATAAATAAAATAATAAAACTGAATTATAACAAATGTTCTATATGCTGTCCGTTCATTTGAAGACACATTTCAATTCTTCTTTGTACAGTTGCTGTGGCCCGTTGAATTTGTCCATTTTCTAATTCGGCAAAAGCTGTTCATATCCTGTCCAGTAAATCTTGTTGGTTATTTACTGGGGAAGCATAGACTTTACCTTTGATAAATCCCCATAAATAAAAGTCTAGAGGTGTTAAATCAGGCGATCGCGGGGGCCATCTTCAAGGGCCCTTCCAGCGATCTTCAAAAATTCGAGATAATTGGAGATAAACTGCAGCGGAATTATGTGCTGGTGCCCCCATCTAATTGATACCAATAATTTTGCAGCTCACCAATAGGAATTCGTAGAATTTCCAAATACTTATCACTGTTTAAATTGTTTTCATAAATACAGTACCGCACCTGATCATTTAATACTATACCGAAAACATTGAAGCTAAACCTCTCTTGAGAAGGCGTTTCGCGTAAAGCGTGCGGATTTTCTGCTGCCCAGAAATGTTCGTTTCTTCTATTTGTTATTCCTTCTCTAGAAAATTTCGCTTCATCGGTCCAAAATATTTTTGAAAGGAATTGAGGGTCCTCTTGAATTTTCAAAAACATGAATTCGCAAAATTCTACTAGGCGGACGTCATCACCAGGTCTCAAGGTTTGCACGTTTTGGAAGGAATAAGGGTGCATATGATGTTCGCTCAAGATTCTTTGGACAGATGAAGAAGAAATTCTCAAATCGTTTTCTGCAGATGGTATTGAACTTTGCGGGTTTGCGTGGAAATAAGCTAATGTGTTTATTACGTTATCCTCGGCATTTGTCACTGGTTTCGGAACATTTTTTGTAACTTTAACTTGCCAAAACGCAAAAAGTTCGTTCCAATCCTCTGGAATTTTGACTTGTTCATTGGTGGCAAATCAGGATGGCGTTCATTAAACACTCGACACGTTCTCTGCAAAATTTTATAACATTCTCCATGAATATAAAATAGATTGAGAATATCAGCGTTTGAGTATTCTTCCANTTCGATTTAGAAGATTTAGTTTATCACTGACAGCTTTCGATAAATAACGCATACTGATCATCTGTCATATTGGATATTGGATCTCAATTGTTTTTCCATGGCTCACCATTGGAACATGTAAACATTTAAGCAAATACATACGATATTTTTATAAAACCCAATTATTTCGAAAATGGTTACGAATAGGTATAGGGAACATTAATACAGTTCGATAGAAAATGAAATTCTACATTTGATAGTGCATAAAGTTATAGGGTGTCCCATTTAAAAAAACGGACTTTAGCGGCTTTGAAAATGTGAGTGTTTGTCGCTGAATTTAGGACACCCTGTATAAAAAAAGATAATTTCAATAAGAAAAATAGAAACCTAAGATTATTTACCGATCGTCTTCAAAATATGAAGATTATATCTTCAAAACTTACAAAAATATGAGATTTTAAAATTTGGAACCCCGAAGGCTCATCTTCGGTTCAAGGTCAAATATCTTAAGAACGCTTGAACCTAGGTATAGGACATGCTACATAAAATAACATTAAAATTCTCCGTAGAATCCAAAAATATCATAAAATACAGGGCGTTCCCTTTAAAATAAGCAAGTTGATACCAACTTCCGGTTAAACCGGAAGTGACAGGAAGTTGAAAATATTTCAGAAAAGAAGTACCCCTTGACCTTACCTTAATCCCAAAATTTGAAATTTTTATCTAAATGGCATCATCAAAAACTTTTAATGAACGGGTTGCGTGAATAACCCTGTATACGACCAAATAACTTCTTTTACAGAACAATTTTCTTTAATTCCAGAATGTCAATCGGGATTTAGAAAACATTTTAGTACATCTTCTTGTCTAGTTAACGTACTGAATGACATTAGAAAAAACGAAGAAAACAAATATTCTACCTGCCTTACATTACTTGACTTTAGTAAAGCTATCGATACGATAGACTACAATATGTTGTTAGCAATCACTAAACTTCTGCGAAAATTTTCTTAAAAACCGGTATTATTGTGTAGAAATTAACACAGTGTCTAAAAAATCTGCCTATAAATCAATATCGCTAGGGGTACCCCAGAGCTCGGTACTTTCGCCCCTTCTGTTTTCTTTATATGTCTCAGATATGAATAAAAATATAAAATACTCAAAATTACAACAATGCGCTGACGACTCCCAAATCTATATACCAATGCAAGAAAATAATATTCAAGAATACCAACAAAGGCTTAACTCGGATTTAAATGCCATCTCACAATATGCTAAAGACCATGATTTAAAATTGAATGCTTCTAAATCACAAACCTTAATTTTTAATTCTTGAAATAATAGTAGGGAGGTAATATCAAATAATCTTTCAATTCAAATTGATAATGAATCAATTCCCCTGATTGATGAAATCAGGAATTTAGGCATTATATTGGAAAATTCGTTAAAATTTGAGGCACATATAAATAAAAACTTAAATAGCATATCTGCGACTAAAAAACATCTACTATCTGAAACGTTTCTTGCTCTCAAAAACTAAGTACCTACTTTGTGAGAGCCTGATTCTGTCCTTATTTGATTATGGTGATGTGGTTTATGGCGATTCACTTACAGAACAATTTTCAAAGAAAATCCGAAAAATGCAAAATGCATGCATGAGATCCTCTTTCAACATTCCATACAGAGAACACATTACACCATATCTTAATAACAACAACATTCTTTCCATGCATAATCGTCGAAGACATCATATGAATAATAATCTCTATGCTCAAAAATGTGTACAATTTATTTCTTACTTAACAATTTACACCTGTAATAAATAAATTAGATACTATGTTTTTTAGATAGTAAACGATATGACACTTTATTCTCTTTCGATTAAGGAAATTGCCCTGCTTAACTTTTACTATATAAATAACAGAAAATCATTTACTGACAATTTTAACAAATCTGTAAAATTATGTTGTTATACCAGTTACAATTCTATTATACTACTAACTTAAGCTTAATAAACGCAATCATTCAAATATTTAATTATATTCAATTGTTTTAAGTAGGACAGCATCATAAGATAGCAAATTACAATATTAATAAAAAATCACAAAAATAACTCCAAAATATTGCAATTTAAACTAGAAATAAACAAAAAAAATTACACCCACAACACCTTCAGGGACTGGCTTTCACTTTTCGGCTCTGGCATTGAGACCGATCTTTTATGGTTTTCTCGAGAATTCATTGATAAGCCAGAGTTCACTAAGCTATGTCCAAAATTATTTTTTGGAGAATTTATAGAAGAGTTTCCACATACATTAACCTCAGCGTTTAAATGCACTGGTGTTGGTTTTTCCCAAAGCTTAACATCTCTTAAGTTTTGTTGTCTATCTTTATCGACGCCAGTGTGTCTTTTGTCTTCTTTCTCTGGATATTTTGGATTGCACTTTTTGTCAACGCCTCGCTCAGGGCTGTGTGGAGCTATTAAAGTGGATTCCAACGAAGTCTTGTTATGGTCCAAATTGATGTTGAAGAAAGTATAATCCGTGCTGTTGTGAAGCATACTCTTGAGAAGAACACTCCTGGCAGAAACCTAAAACAAAACACTGAAGGATAACTAATGATTCGAACCTATATTTTGTTAGGCAATTTAGGCAGAATTTTTATTTTGGAAAAGCATTGTTTATAAAATAAAATAACCTTGCTTCTCCGCTACACTTGTAATGATAATACATGAGGCGTAAATAAGGCGTGTAGAATCAATACCCGATAACTGCAAGCTGCAAAATTTTACAGGAAATCTCTTCATCTTTGGAGCAAAAGAATATGGTTTAGCTAAATAAAATTCAATATAAGTCTACTTTTTTCGCTAATTTGGGCAATATTTGAATTTTAGCTGAGTTAGCTGACATTGATTATAAATATTGCGGATTCTGATTGTAAACTTTTTATAGTTTTCCCCTTGATTATTGATCTATGGTATTTAAATAACATTTCGACAATGCTTTCAAAAGTACCAAATCTATATACAGGGTGTCCGAAAATTTCGTCACTAAATGTCAGAGGATGATTCTACATAAAACAATATGAAAAAAAGTTCATATGCACCTGGCTCCGCAAACGCTTCATAAGGGTGCTAGGACCCATTGAAGATGTCACCCAAAACGTGCTTTTTATTTTATTACTTTAGAACTGCTTTTGTATCAGTTTTGAATTTTGGTACAGGAATAGTCACTAATGAAAGCTATTTTTAGCAGCTAGCAAATTTTAAAATTTCTTAACCAGAGGCGTGCCGGCAGGGTGTGTGCTGTTTTTAGTTAGTCATTATTTTTTCAACCCTGTACTTTTTTGACATTTTAATAGAATATTAGGATTTTCTACTATTTTTTGCATAAAAAAGGTACTCTTGGTAAATGGTCGAAGAGTTAACGGTTTCCGAGAAAAATCGTTCCAATATTTTTAGGTCGATCGAAATAACTCATTTAGAAGAGAAACGAAAAGAAAATGTTACCTGAACTTTTATAAGTACAAATGATAAAGGTGCTACAATGAACGTAAAAGAAATAAGTGCAACCTCGGGGTGGGGGAAGGTTCACATAGAGGGTCGAAAAGGAGGGCAAATAGTACTTATGGAATTCTCGGCAAAAGTTGATGTCTGATAGAGAATATCCTATACAACAGTTGTAGGTCGTGCAAAAGTGTACAAGTTTTGTACTGACCAGTTTTTAACATAACCTCAAAATTTCCGAGAAAAATGAAAAATAAAAAACAAAAAAAAATCCTTTGATTTTTTTTTCATTTCCACAAAACTAACTCAATTTTAACGGAACTTTTGCTTTAAAGACTGTAGTATTTTTCTTAATTGTGTACAACATAGGATTTATCCATAGAAGTATGCAACAAATGGAAAACTTTTTGATAACTTATTTCTCAGAAAAATTTGATCTTAATAAAAGTTGGGGCATGAAAAAAATATTTCAGCTAAATTGGTGAAACCATCCCAAAAGTAGTGTTTTTTGGAAATTTTAAAAGAACAGCTTCTTTGGCCATACCACTTACAACGTGTGCAAGGGCTAAAGCCCCAGGATTTACAACCGAGATTGTGAGTTTTGTGAATGGATGCGAATGAAATGCCGACAAGACGCCCATTTCCTTGAAAAAGTTTTTTTCACCGACGAAGCAGGTTTTACACGTGAAGGTATAATAAACTTCCATAAGAACCATGTCTGGGCAGAGGAAAATCCCCACGCCTATTTTGAAGGTAAATTTCAAGATAGATTTTCTATTAATGTTTTTTTGCCGCAACCTCTAAATGGTACTTCATATTTATATTTTTTACAAAATAATCTGAGTTACTTTATGATATGCTCTACGAACTTAGACTACAACATTGGTTTATGCAGGATGGGGCCCACCCCACTTCAGCATTCAAGTGGGACAATATTTGAATCAACTTTATGGTGAACGATAGATAGGACGGGGTGGACCTATTGCTCGACCGCCCCGTTCTCCAGACTTAAATCCGTTAAACTATTTTCTTCGGGGATATTTAAAAGAGTTTGTTTATTCCGTGCCAACTGAAAATGCAGCACATCTTGAACAACGGCTGATGGAGCAGTATCAAGAAATTCGTAACAAACGTGGAATACTTGAACGTGTACGATTATCGACGGGAAATCGTTTAGCTGGATGTGTAGCTATGAATGGTAGTCATTTTCAACATTAGCTGTAATTTGCTTAGCTTTTATTGTAGCTAAATTGCCTGAAAATCTAACGTTTGTGCTTGTTCTTAATTTTCTTTGTTTTAAGTAGATCCTTAGGAATGTCAAATTTTGTTATATTTTGAAAATATCCAACAAATGTTTGCAGTTTTTTTTGCAATTAATAACAATAATTTTATTTCTTAATTAAGTATTTTGCGAGATATTCATCTGTCCCGGTCCAAAATAATTTTGTTCAAAGGAAAATTCTACGGGGAAAATTCATTTTATAGAGTTCCGCGCGTTCTCATTTTTTCACTTTGAAATATTCTTTTTGGTAAAACAATTGTCACAATTCAAAACCTTCATCAAAAATTGCATTCTAAGAAAAAAAAATACAATAGTGACTTGTTTCATTTTTTAACCGAAGTAAAAAAAGTGGTAAGTATTTAAAAAAAATAAGATTTTTATCACGGCATCAAGCCACTAGACATCATAATTAAAAGTTAAGTTTTTTCATATTAAAAATAATTAAGGAGGTAATTATGGTCAAACACTGAAAAAAATACGCTTTGTAATTTTCAATCCAAATATCTCTGTATAATATGAAAAACTTCACTTAACTTTTACTTAAGATTTTTTGTAGCCTTGATAAAGCTGCCGTCACAAAATGTTATTTCCTTAAGGGGGAACTGCACGCAGTATTATGGATCATTTGCAAGCCTTCCGCCGCGCCGCTGCAATATTACGTTAAAGCTATAAGAGATATTTATTAGCTTCAAGGTGATTTAATTAGGGAAATATGTATAGTTGGGCGCTAAATACGATTTTTTATGAAATAATTAAAACAGAAGTCGATTTGTTCATTTTTGGCCATTTTTTGACAATTTTTTTGACGCAAATGCCATCGCATATACTTTTTTTATCCACAAAATGGCTCTTTACCGCCTTGCATTGATCCTTTGTCTACGTAAATGCAAAATTTGAAATGGTAAATAGTACTCATGTCTTTGCATTTCTGCAGCGCGTGAACCTTTTTGAACCCATTTTTAACCGAAATGTAATTTAAATTGCCTATACATAACACATTTTTTTGAAGTCGGACGCGCGTTTTTTCTAATATGTAGGTACCATTTCATTTTACTTTGACTAGACCTTGTCGCTGATTTTTCACTTTTTGCGTGCAGTTCTCCCTTAAATTTAAATTTTTATTTATTAGAAGTATATTTTTTTTTGTTCGTTGTACATTTGACCTAAAATTTAATACTCTAAAAATTATTTTTTGTTCATGCCCCAACTTTTATTAAGATCAAAAGGATTTTTTTCTGTTTTTTATTTTTCATTTTTCTCGGACATTTTGAGGTTATGTTAAAAACTGGTTAGTACAAAACTCGTACACTTTTGCACGACCTACAACTATTGTATAGGATATTCTCTATCAGACATCAACAAATACTATTTGCCCTCCTTTTCGACCCCCTACGTGAACCCTCCCCCACCCCGAGGTTGTACTTATTTCTTTTACGTTCATTGTAAGCCCCTTTACCATTTGTATTTATAAAAGTTCAGGTTAAATTTTCTTTTCTTTTCTCTTCTAAGTAAGTTCTTTTCTCTTCTAAGTAAGTTATACCCCCTATCGGCACGCCCTTGGTTAAGAAATTTAAAATTTGCTAGCTGCTAAAAATAGCTTTCACTAGTGACTATTCCTGTACCAAAATTCATAACTGGTACAAAAGCAGTTCCAAAGTAATAAAATAAAAAGCATGTTTTGGGCGAAATCTTCAATAGGTCCTAGCACCCTTATGAAGCGTTTGCGGATCCAGGTGTATATGAACTTGTTTTCATATTTTTTTATCTAGAATCACCCTTTGAAATTTGGCGACGCAATTTCCGGACACCCTATATATATATATATATATATATATATATATATATATATATATATATATATATATATATATATATATATATATATATATGTATGTGTTTTCATTCCGGGTGAAAAAGTAAAGACATCACAATCCTTCCAGCAGATAAAGGAAACGCAACTGTGGTTATGAATACTCAAGATTACGTACAAAAAATGCAGGATATCCTACAAGACAATTGTTATAGGCCTGTTCCGAGGGACCCAACAACGTACCTAGAAAAAACAACTAAAAATAAAATAAAAAGTTCACCAATAAAAAAATCATACCACGGGAAAAGTCGAGCAGATGTCCTAAACTCTATGGTTTACCAAAAATACACAAACCAGGGGCGCCCATCAGACCTATTGTTAGTGCTGTTAATTCGCCTCTACAAAAACTGGAGAAATACCTTTCTGAAATTATGCAACCAGCTGTAGAAAAAGCTGATTCATTTGTAAAAAATTCGGAGCATTTCACTCGAATTATGCGAGATATCGTCCTTGAAAAAAACGATATCATAGCAAGCCTAGATGTCAAATCATTATATCCCAGTATTCCCATCGACGAAGCATTGGACAAGATTGCTATGAACGAGGATTTCCAGGCACATATAATACAACTCTCGGAGCATTGCCTTAAAAATACTTATTTTTCATTCAACGGGCAAATGTATAAACAAATGGATGGTGCTCCAATGGGGTCCTCGCTATCACCAGTAGACGCGAATTTATTTATGATATACTTCGAAAAAGAAGCTCTTGAGAAAGCAAGTTTAAAACCCAAATTATGGATTCGTTATGTGGATGACATATTTATTATATGGCAACATGGTCATGCAGAGCTCGAAAAATTTCTGACTCACGTAAATTTAATCCACCCCAGAATACAATTTACTTTAGAGTTAGGGGAAAACAACAAACTAACATTTTTAGATGTTTTGGCCACAAAACTGCATAACGGACATTTCGAATACACCGTATATAGAAAACCAACACACACAGACAGATATTTAAATGCAAAATCACATCATCACCCAGCACAAATTCAAGCTGTGGCAAATACCCTAATATCCAGATCCGTGCGTGTAACTGAAACACAGACGAGACAAAACGAACTAAGGTAATATCTAGTGCTTTAAAGAAAAATGGCTACACAAATCGCACCATAGAGAAAGCTATTAATGCACAGGTTTCCCGAACAACGAACAACAAGAATTATGAACCGGGAAAGCAACAAGTAGTCTTACCATATGTAAAAGGTACAACAGACAGAATCGGAAGAATTCGTAGGAAACACAACATACAAACAATACACAAGCCACAAACAACTATAGGTAAACTACCTGGAAACCCAAAAGATAAAATCAAACTGGAAAACCACGGAGTATACAGTATTCCGTGCCAGGACTTTGAAAAGTTGTACGTGGGGCAAACTAACAGGCGAATATCGGCAAGAGTGGAAGAGCATAAACTCAGCATCAGAAATAAACAAACAACCTTAGCTTTATTTCTACAACATCAGGAAACCGGCCATAAAATAAATTTCGATGGGTGTAGGGAGATTGCCAATGTAGAACATAATAAACCCAGAATAATCCGAGAAGCCATAGAAATTGAAAAACAAGGTGATCTGAATAAAAGGGACGAATCATTAAAACTACTAACAGTATGGAAGACAATAATCGACAAATCTAAAATCGCAAAAACTCAAGCGCAATTAGCGCAACAACAACAGCACCATCCGGAAAACACAAATAACGACCAACGCCTGCGCAAATATAACCTTCGGTCCCAAGTGGGGGTATAAAAGGAAGCGTCGCAGTCACCAACACCTTAGTCTCTATTCGGACGCGAGAAAGAAAGCTTCGAAAATGCCACATGTGATTTTGGCGAAACGTCAGCAAAACTGTTCTTTTCAGAACGACAGTAGTGAACGGATGTACACCCGGAATGAAAACACATCGTATTTTTCCATCCGTGAAGGACTAAAAATCAACAAATTGCATTATCTCTTTCGTTTAATGTACCATGCTTTTTAATTTCTATTGCTTTTCTGATTATTCTAGTCTTATATTGCTTTGTATCTGTTATTCGTTTACAGCTATTATAATTAATTTTTTGTCCTGTCTGTAATCGATGTTGGAAAAAGGCCGATTTTGTTTCTTCTTGACGACTAATTAACGTTCTTTAAGTCTTGCCGATATGCTTCTATTTGTTTGCTCTATATACATTTGATTACATGTGCCACATGAGATAGTGTGAGCGCCTTGATTTTCTAAACTTAGCTCTGGGATTTCTCAGTGGCTCTATTATTGTACTTAATGGTTTGTAGCCTGTAGCAATATCGTGTTTTCGAATAAGTCTTCCTATGCAGCCTGTAGTTCCTCTAAGATAGGGAAGTACGATTGCTGATTTGTTTTCAGGTTTTATTAGCGTTTTTTGTCGGTCTCTCTGTTGATGTTTGATAGCTTATTTAATAGTGTGTGTTTCGTAGCCATTTTGTTTCAAGGTCGTCGTAGTTTTCTCTATTTCATCTTGTTTATTTGATTGATCTGTTAGGCTTTTTTGACGGATGGTGGTGTGATGCGGCATTTAGATATCTGTCTGTGTGTGTGTGTGGAGTTTCTGTATTCTTGCAGCTGGTTGTTTTATTCTATTTCTAAGGTAAACTTGATTTTGGATGGATAAAATTCAGTTAATCTAGAAATTTGAGGAGTTCGTCTTTGCCAAAAGACCATACGGCAAGTACGTCATCAAGGTATCGGACCCATAGTTTTGGCTTTAGACAAGCCTCGCTCATTTGATCGAAATATGTCATGAAGAGGTTGGCTACTGCTGGTGAAAGAGATGAACCCATTGCAGCGCCTTCTGTCTGCCTATACGTTTGGGTATTAAAAAGAAAATATGAGTTTTTCAGACAGTGCTTTGAGAAGTCTATTAAATATTCTGGAACGTCTTCATGTTGTTCTTTTTGCTGTAGGACTTCGTCGACTGGTATGGTGGGATATAAGGATTTTATCTCAAAACTGACTAGTATGGATTTCTCTTCAAGTTGTAAATTACGAAGGATTTGTGCAAGATGTTCAGAATTCTTTATATAAGACTCGGCTTGTTCAATTATCGGCTGAAAAAGCCCAAGCTAATCAATCAATCACTGACTGATTTTTTTTAAATCACGATTTATCTCAACCCTGTTTTGAAGTGCCTATTTAGGTTTTTTTTTGTTATTTGTGAAAATATGCCAATTATGCAAAAATAAAAAAATCTAGATAAGTAGTATTTACTTCCAACAAAAGACAGACAAACTTGAAAATCTATAAAATCCTGTTTTGTTCCGCCATTTTGAATTTGTACCAATTTTAACAGTTCATTCCTACATTTCACTTAACTGGCAAAAGATTTAAAAAGAATTTGACAAGTTGTTTTCCAGGCTAATTTTTTTAATATTTTATAAAGCCACCATTTTGTTTCGCCATCTTGGATTCGTACCAAAAATTAACAGTTCATATCTACGAGATACTTGGTTTTTCTGCTTAACTGAGTAAGTAGTTTTTTAGTAATAATTTTTTTAACATGTCATTAGACCGCCATTTTATTCCTCTATATTGTATTTTTACAAAAATGTTACCATTTTATCCCCAAATGACCCTTAACTTTTGTCAAGTGAATAGGAAAAGTAGTATTTTAGCTATGCCATGAACAGACAGACCGACGGAATTGAGAGAAAATGGGACCCCGAAATGTGAAGAACTGTAGTTGTAACAATATCTCAAGCAGAATGGTTATACTAAAAAGGTGATTTTAAACACAATCACTAAATATCTACTTGCATATTTAAATAATTAAAACTTACGTCATCAATCGCAGTAGAGTTAACCAATGGCAATCCAACATCCTGGAAAGAATTCATCGACGAAAAACCACTTTCATCTTCAGTCGAGCTGATGCTGGCAGTGGCGGAACAGTTGGGTGTACCCTCTAGACGTTTGCCTCCGTCGTCTAGAAATTCCGTTCTCGAATTCCTGAAGGTACTTTCCTGGATGTCTCTATCGAATCTTTCAGCTCCTGGAGGTAGCGAATGACACTCGATGTCCTCCAAAGGTCTGGCTAAGTCAGGCCTGCAAACGTTGTTTTTGATAAAACTATCCGAATTCTTTCTACACTCACTGAGCTGCAAGGAAAGTTTCCTACTGAGAGCCCTGGAAACTCTGACTTCGCTATCAGGCAAAATCAGCTTAGGACTCAGACTAAAGCTCGTGTTCCTTTGGGGTTTCTGACTGTCGCTGGGGAATTCTTTGGCTAACTGGGTTAGGAATTCTATATCAGAAGGTTCTTCTGGATAATTTGAGTTTTCTAAGTTGGCTAGGTTAGGTTCCTGAGTACTTAATAACGACTGGGCTGTTCTAAGCAGGCGGAAAGCCTCCTGAGATAATTTCTCGGGTGGTATCTCGTTCGGATGTTGGTCTTGTTTTTTGGTTGAGTTCCTGTAATCATAAAGCAAACGTCAACGAAGATTTCCTAATATACTTCTGATACAAGGAATATAAACTGCTCCCCAAAAAGATCGGGACACTTTTAACTTTTAGGATCATGGTAAATCCTAACACTGGAACCTGTGGTCCAAGATAGATCAAAATACAATAGTTCTAACCACACTACACCACAACTTGTTACGTTCTGGACGCGCGTTTCGCTAACCAAGTTAGCATCATCAGCAGATGGTATAAAACATTAGATTAGAAATATTAAACAATCAATATCCTTCCATTAATTTTACGTACGAAAAGGAGAACAATGGGCAATTACCTTTTCTCGACACGTTAGTTATTAGAAATAACGATAAATTAGAATTTGATATTTATAGGAAATTTACTAATACTGATTATATAACATCCGACTCATTTCATTGCCGTCAACACAAAATGGCAGCATTTCATTTCTTAACTCACAGGTTAGTCAATTTTCCATTCAGTAAAGAACGTTTTAACAGTGAAATGAATCGGATTAAAAATATAGCTAAAAGTAATGGATATAATGATAATTTTGTACATAAATTAGTATATAGACATAAGCATAAGAAAATGTTAAAAGATGCCACTACTCTTCAAACACCTGAGGCTTCCAAAAAACTCATAGTAATCCCATATGATCCCAGATATACGCGAGGTCTAGAAAAAGTATTTAAAAACGTAGGTTTTAGAGTAGCCTACAAAACGGAGAACAGTTTGAAAAATCTTCTTGGAAACCCCAAAGGCAAAGTCGACTTGAGGGAGAGGAGTGGCATCTATGAAATTAGCTGTAATGACTGCGATCTGAAATATGTTGGTCAAACTAAACGCTCCATAAACATTCGTTTTAAAGAACACATGGCATATTTAAGATACGGAAGAACAGAAAAGTCAAGCGTTGCCCAACATGCTTTGGAAAACAATCACCGAATAGGAATAAATAATCTTAAGTTGATTAAAAATGTATCTAATAATAGATTATCGGATGCATTTGAGAGTATAGAAATAGTTAAATATGGTAAGAAAACACTAAATAAAGACACATTGTTTACTTGACAACGGTGCAGTCGGGTGCAACCAAGTGTGGCCACCTTTACCTATATAGTCTCGGTTAGTATAAGTTACTTTAGTTTATATCATCTGCTGATGATGCTAACTTGGTAAGCGAAACGCGCGTCTGGAACATAACAAGTTGTGGTGTAGTGTGGTTAGAACTCTTGTATTTTGATCTGTTTCATCATATCATATTTAATGCTCTTAATTTTCGTAGGTAACCAAAAAAACTATTAGATTGCGATTTTTAGACGTATTTTGGAAATTTTGTAAGATACTAAAGCTTATTTGAGGTAAAGTAATTCACAAAGGTGATTTCAATACAAATTTTGTAAATGATGATTTTTATGTAAAAAAATTAAAACAAATAATCAACCCATATGGACTTGAACAACTCATTAAAGAATATACCAGCATAACCAAAAATTCAACAACTTTAATTGACCTTTTAATATCAAATGATCATTGTATTAAAGCCGATGTTAAAAAATCTCCCAAGATGTGATAATGATTGGATATATGCAAAAATTTTAAGCGTAGAAGAAAACAAGCCATTTACAAAAAACTTTTGCAAGAATTAAATAAATGTATCTGGACTAGAAATAATCTAAATTTAAATCTAATATTTATGAACATTATGAAGAATATAAAGAAATATATTTATAAAGTTGTTGAGTGTCAGATGGTTTCATTAAGAAAAAAATTGACATCAAGGTTTAATAAAACGATTTTAAAAGCCCAACGATCAAAAGATTTAAATTACAAAAACTTTGCTTTTACTAGAAACATAGAAGATTGATAGAGATGCAAAACATCTAGAAATCAATATGTCAATATTGTAAGAACTAAAAACAGGTCATATTATCAGAAACAAATTGAAGAAAATAAAAATAATAGTAAAAAAATGTGGGAAAGATTATAAAATCTAGTAAAACCAAAACAGAAATCAGACATAAAAGAAATTACTTTTGAAAATGATAACAGAGAAACGGATTCACTAGTTACAGCTGAAAAGTTGAATAAATATTTTGTCAAAACTATTGAAGAAATTGTATATACAATAGATTCTGGAAATGAAGAAATAGGTCCAAATTAAAATCTAATAATAATTAATCATTCGGAAACTCTTTCAAAAATTGTCATGAATGAGACATTTGAAGTACTTGGAAGCAGAATAGTAAATGTTATAAATTTATGTTTAAAAAATGGGAAAACACTAGATGAACTGAAATGTTCGGATATAACTCCAGTTTCAAAAATTAAAAATTCTAAAAAATGGAATGAATTAAGACCTATAAATGTGTTAATGGATATTGAAAAACTTTTATAACGAACATTTTATGACCAAATTTTACAATTTACTGAAGAAAACAAAATTTTACCACACCTTCAAGCTGGTTTCCGAAAAGGACATTCAACTGAAACTGCAATACCGGATGTCATTGAGAGCTGGAAAAGGAGTTAAGATAAAAATAGAACTGTTGAAGCAGTGTTCTTGGATTTTCAACGAGCATTTGAAACAATTGACAGAAACAGATTATTATGTAAACTATATCAATATGGTTTTAAAGGTTCGGTTTTTAAAGGGCTAAAAAATTATTTGGAAACTAGAACACAAAAAAACTAAAAATAATAACAAATATTCTCAAAAGATTTCTAACAACATTGGTGTTCCTCAAGGAAGTATTCTGGGTCCTTTATTATTTGTTTGTATGTAAATGATATGCCTAATATTTCAAATTCTTGTAAAATTCAGTTATTTGTCGATGACACTTTAATATATTTAAAAGGGATGAATATTAATAAATTACAAATAAGTTAAATTCTGAATTGAAACTTTAATGTATTTGGCTAAAAGTAAATAAATTAAAATTAAACGTATCAAAAATCAAGTATATGATACTTGGACACAATAATTTAACTATTAACAAAAATATTTAATTGATAATGAAAATTTATTAATGGTTACTTCTTTTAAATACTTTTTTAACTGATTCAAATTTAAAGTTTGACATTTATTTTGAAAAAGTAATTTCTAAAATTTCGCAAAAAACAAACGATTTAAAAATAATTAGTAAAGATTTGAACTATTTTTCGAAAAAGATGATAAATAATACATTAATTTTACCTTATCACCTATACTGCTCAACAATTTTATATAACTGACACACTTGACTAAGTAGATCACTTATTGAATTATTATTACAGTTGCAAATAATACAAATTATCTTCAAAATTACTCTCTTTTACATAGTTTCTTTGTCCTTATTCAAATCTACATTAGATATCTCTCTTATAAAAAATTATCGAAAACTAAAGAAAGTGATTTCCTTCCTTTAAATGATCGAAAAAAACGTTTTTAATAAATTGATTTGCACGAAATACATTGAAAAGATTTTCACAATTCATTTACCTCTACGTGCACACAGCCCTTCCCCTTTCAAATTTTATATAATGCCAGTGAAGGTATTAAAAACAATTACAAATATTACAAAACAAAGATATCAATCATGTTAAAAAATTATAATGGTTAAATGTCAAAAATTTAATATGTTTTCTTGTTTTCATATTTATATATAAAATTCAAAATAACTTGCTTCCTGAACATTTATGTAATTTTGTTATACTAAATTGTCAAAATCACGCAAATGACACTAGAAATTGTCAAATTTTTTACCTAAATGGAATTTCGACATCTTTATAAATAAGTCGGTGTTTTGTATTGGTCTAATAAATTATAATAAATTAAAACTGTATTTAAATAGGAATGTAAGAGTAGCATTTTTGCTAAATAAGTCATATTACTACTTCACTAAATATTATTTATTTTTTTTAGTTCGATAGTTTATAAACAAAAGCTTATTAAAAAAAATTACGTTATTTTATTTTCTACTTTTAGCATTATTTTTTAGTATAAGATAGTCACAATTTGTTTACTCCAGGGTATGTCAACAAGCGCTTGAAAGAGGGATTACACATTTTAAATAGGAAAGACAGAGAGAAGAAGAAAACAAGTTAAATAAAAGCTTCTAGAAATAGAACAGAGAAAAAAACAGAAAAGCTTTTTCTTTCGCTAAGCCGTTAGAGGGCAAGTAACTATCTTTTTTACAGGTACTGAAACTGAAATGTACTCAAAAGTTATGCTAATTTGCTAGTTTGCTATAAGTGTTGGCTGGGACACAGAGGGGTTATTTTAGGATGATATACCGTGCTGTACCATGCGTGATGCTTCAAGGGTCAATCTTGTTATAAGGGAAGCAGGAAAACCCGAAAGAACTGCTCTTGAATAATAATCCTAACTGGAATTCACGCCTTTTGGTCATGTTGAGCCACTTAAGCTCAAATATTGCTTTGGATATTACGTATATGCATTAGGAAGACAAAAATTAACCGCCGATGGACTAAAATCATAATATCGTAGCTTTGAATAAAGCAAACCGTTAGTTATGATAAACCCTACAAATGGAACTGGCAATGCTTTAAAACTTTATAAAACCAGATTGTTGGTCGGAGACAATTTTATCTTCATTACCATATTTGACAAGTAAACCTGAAATTTACAATCTCTTCTGTACCCGTTTTCTATAATTCAGCCATGTCAAACATGCGGCCCAGTGAGCATTTTTCTGCGGCCTAAATCAGTTTTGAAAACAGCCAGATAATGCGGCCGCGAACAAGATGAAAACCGTTTTTGAAAGCGCGCACCGCTGCAACAACGATTGGTATAATAAAATGTACAATTGTACATAGTGTCATTTATGTTTAGGAGGACGAACTACACATACTCAAGCCAAAACCTAAAGCCAAACGTTATCTAGCTTGTTCTATAAAATTCTATCGCGCAAAAACACAGATGACGCTATCTGAACATTCTGGAAAGAATTCGAGAAATCACAATCCGCATATAAGCCGTGTTCGATTGAGTTCAGTCGTTCAGTGTTTAGTCAGTTATGAGTCAGTTGCGATAGAGTTTTGAGTTGAGTTGTGCACTTATTGTTACAACACTTAACAGTCCTTATTATAATTTATTTCGGATACAGTTTTTAACATGTCTCTTTCAAAACCAAGTGGAAGTAAGAGGAAACTTGTAGATGAGCATCGTATCTTTCAAGAAAAGTGGGAATTAGAGTTTTTTTTCTGTGAAGTGAAATAAAAAATTATTTGGTTGATTTGTAATAGTACAGTCGGTGTCCCAAAATTATATAATATAAAACGTCACTATGATATTCATAAAATGTTTGAAAGATCAGCAGTAGCAGCTGTTTACACGTCCAAAGCAAGAAAATAAATCTGTCTTCAAGCGAGCTACGTATTGTCGGAGTTGATCGCGAAACACTCAAAACCATTTATTGAAGGTGAATTTATAAAAGAGTGCCTTGTAAAGGCCGCTTAAATTGTAAGTCCCGGGAGCGTGAAGGCATTTTAAAATATATCCTTGTCCTGGAATACTGTCGCTGAAAGAGTTACTGAGTTGGCTGCCAATATAAGTGATCAATTAAAAACAAAATCAGACTCTTTCATTGCATTTTCTATTGCCTGTGACGAAAGTACGGATGTGTGTGGTGTGGCGCAAATCGCTGTTTTTCTTCGTGCTGTCGATAGAAGTATCAATGTGTATGAAGAATTACTGAAATTAGTACCATTGCAGGATACAACAACTGGGAAGGACATTTTCAATGCTGTTTATGGACTTCTTCAAAAGTACAATTTAGATTTGTCAAAACTGTGTTCCATTGCCACAGATGGATCTCCTTCAATGACTGAAGTAAAAAATGGCTTCGTTAAAATATTACAGACAAAGATCAGAGAAACGGGTATTGACAAACCAGATTTTTCATCATATTCAGTGTATAATCCACCAAGAAGTTTTATGCTCAAAAGTGATCCATTTGGAAGGTGTTTTAAAGTCAGTGAAAAAAATTATAAACTTCATAAGGTCACAAGGCCTTAATCAGCGACAGTTTTCTGCATTTTTACGTGATTTAAAAAGTGAGTACACTGGTTTACCATACTATGCAGAGGTGCGATGGCTTTCGTGTTCTATGGTACTCGACCGGTTTTGGAAACTCAAAGAAGAAATACGCTTTTTCATGGAAACAAGCTAGATATCACAAAACACTTGTCGGACTTAAATACGAAATAGCAAGGACCACGTCAAGTTATTACAGATATGCATGATGATGTGAAAGCTTTCAAGTGTAAGATGATGGTGTGGGAAAAACAGTTAGAGGAGGATAATCTGTCACATTTTCTGACTTGTAAGGCATATCAGGAAAGCACAAGTGTCCCAATATCATACAAAATGTATTCAGAGAAAATGAGAAGCCTTCTGGCAGAATTTGATAAAGCGTTTTCAGGATTTTAAGACCCAAGAAAACAATTCAGTATCGATATTGATAAAGTTCCCCCTCACTTGTAAATGGAACTAATTGAGATTCAGTGTCAGACCCATTTAAAACAAAAATTCGATAGTGTTGGTACATTGGAATTTTATAAGTAGTTGCCTGTTCAATACCAAGAAATGAGAAAATTTGCCTGTAAAATCCTGTCAATGTTTGGAAGTACCTATAAGTGTGAACAACTATTTTCTTTGATGAAAGGAAACAAATCTCCCGCAAGATCGCGATTGACAGACGCACACTTAGACGCAGTTTTAAAAGTTATTTCCGCCGATAAATTCGCGCCACAAATAGACAACTTAATTAAAGACAAAAGATGTCAAATATCTGGCAAAAGAATTTAATGTTTGTAGTTTTTTGTAATGTTCTTTTTATTGGAAACTGAATAAACAGACTTGTCCTATAATAGTACTTTTTCTTAAGATTTTCAGTAGTTTGTCTTCTTTAAGATAAGGTTTTGCGGCCCATCTAGTCGATGGTCTTCATGCTTTACTACATCATTAGAATTTTTAGTTTAAATGTAAGTTCAAGGAAATCGTAAAATTTAGGACAGCTAAAAGCCACTATGTTGCTGTGAAGAAAAAGTATTTAATATAAATTACATACCATGAATTAAGATCTCCCTCTAAAAACGACCTCGGACTTTGTGTACTATGATCGCAATCCAAAACGATGTAATGCTCGCTTTTTGAACGTGGCACTGATTGTTTCCTGTTAAGGCGTGTTCCTAAATGTTCTAGACTGACGTGCGCTTTCTCCAAAAAACTAATTATCTGCTTCAAAACTGCTTTGTACATTCCTCTACTCTTCTCAATCTATAAATCGAAAACCATTACAAAAATTATTTTTAACAATACTGTTATAACATTATTAAACATGTTGTTTATTGTCTAACAGTCGTCAAGTTAACTGATATATTGAGATCAGAAAGAGTAAACATAATATATGTTTTCTATTTTATTTTCGATCATTTTACTTTCCCGCACTTATAAAGGTCTGTACATACAGACTTGCAACAAAACAACGAACACCAAACACCGTGACGTCACGAACATCATCTAGTTTATGTTTTTTTGTCTTGTTCGCCGCTTTAAAGCAATATTTGCTTGCTCTCAACGAGGTTCGCAGTGACGTTTGTTGCGATATTTGCGGCAAGTCTATACCTATCTTTAGTTGTAGTTTTAAATACGTGTTATGCAACAATGATAGATCTATTAGGAATAATGATTCTTGGGATTAGACCGTGTCAAAATGGAAATACACACACATAGTTATTTAGAGAACACACATATATATATATATATATATATATATATATATATATATATATATATATATATATATATATATATTGTCTTTTCAAACATTTTTATTGGAAGCCATTTTGTTCCAATATATTCCTATTCCTATTGGATTCCTACCAATGTTTTACCAGTTTCTATCTATGCCACACTATTAATGTTACCAGGTCATTCATATGTAACACTCGATTTTTGTGCAAAATTTGAGGCAAATTGGTATAGTTAATTTTTTTAGTATTTTTGAATTTTTTGACGTTTCACTAGGCCGTCATCTTGTTCCGGCATATTGGATTTTTACTAAGATATTACCAGGGTGATATGGGATCACCCTTCATTTTTGACTAAAATTTGAGGTCAATCCGATAAGTAGTTTTTAAGCTATGCCGCGAACGGACAAACGAACTGAGGGAATTGATAAAACATATTTTTTTGGCATCTAGGAACGCTAAAACGCGAAGATATGTAAAACCTGAGAAAGTGATTTTTTCGAATTACAAATATTTTATTTGGCTGCCATTTTGTTCCGCCATCGTGAATTAGTACAATAGTTTTACTAGTTCACCTCAATATAGTCAAAAGCAGTGTTATCGTGAGGGTCATACGATTTATCAACGACAAACTTTTTAAGTTTGTTTTTCTTTTATTACGTGTAATCATATCCTCCGCATAAAATCCGGAAGATTAATTAAATAGACCTATGATATTTTTATATGAAAAAAGGGGATAAACATATAAATACCAGCAGTTGCAAAAATCTTTGAGTAATTTTATTTCAAAGTCAGATTGACAAGTCAGTGACAAAATGAGTAATAGAAAACAATTTTCGGGTTTTTTGCATCCACAAGCGAAAAAATGGTATTAAATCTAATAAAATAATACTAAAACGAAAATTCACCGGCCAATATCCAGGAGACAGTAGTAAAAGCTCTGGGAATCGGTATAAGAACTGTGCAGAAAATTGTGCATGAAAAAAAGCATAATTTACTACCGAAGAAGATTAAGAAATGTACACGAAAAAAGCCAAAGAGAGAAGACTTAAGTGATAATGTAAAAATGGACGTTCATAATGCAATTTACGATTTATACACATCAAAAACTAATATAACCCTTCAAGTTTTAAACGAAGCTTTAAAAAATCGAGGCATATTGGAAATTGTACTAAAATTGTTGTCCAAATTAATAAAAATGTTGGGTTTTCGATATAAAAAGGACTGTAATCGAAGATTTTTATGCGAGTTGCCACATATAGCAAGTCAGCGTATCCAGTTTTTAAAGAAATACACGGAAAATGTTAATTCAAAATTTAGAAAAGTGATATTTTTGGACGACACTTGGACATTTTCTAATGGAAGTGATTCGAAATCATGGCAGGATGAGTCTGTAAAAAGTGTTAAGAGAAAAAAGGGATGTGGGACGGGAAAAGGGTTTATCATTTTGCATGCAGGTTCTATAACAGGATTTCTCCCAGGTGCAAGTTTACTGTTTTCTTCAACATCCAAAAGTATGGACTACCATTATAATGTGAACGGTGAACTGTTTGAAAAGTGGTTAAAAGAACAACTGATTCCAAATTTAGATGCTACATCTTTAATCATTCTGGACAATGCATCTTATCATTCAAGAATCTTAAATAAATAACCTACTTCATCCTGGAAGAAAAGTGATATTTATGACTGGCTAATAAAACAAAAACAAAATCCTTTACCCAATATGCCAAAACTAAAACTTCTTTTAATGGCAAAATCTATTAAAAAACCAACAATATATACCGTAGATGAAATATTACGGGAAAATGGACATGAGGTTTTACGACTGCCGCCATACCATTGCCAGTTTAACGCAATAGAATTAATATGCGCTGGGGCAAAATCATATTACGAAAAACACGTGAACGATCGTCTTACATCAGATGAAGTGCAAATTGTTTGGCAAGATTCATTAAATTATATTACGCCGGAGTACTGGAAGAAATCTGTGGAATATACGGAGAATATAATATGGGTTTGGTAGAATCGAGAACGAATTCTAGATGTCGAAATAGCACCAATGATCATCGCGCCATTTGAGGACGACTTAGAAGATGAGGACTTTTTAAGTGATGATGATATTTTTCACTCTATAATATTAAAACGTTTCTGAAGGATTACATTAGTCTTTGACGTGTATAAATCATAAATTGCATTATGAATATCCATTTTTACGTTGTCACTTAAGTCTTCTGTCTTTGGATTTTTTCGTGTACATTTCTTAATCTTCTTCAAAAGTAAATTATGTTTATTCTTATTCCTTTTACCGATTTTTAGAGCTTTTGACACTGGCTCCTGGATATTAGCCAGTGAATTTTAATTTAAAAATTTTTTTATTAATTATAAGACAAAATTTGATATACAAAAATCGGTAAAATCGCTTTACCAGAAACTCGGGGTTAACGAAAAAAAGAAAAAAAAAATATATATATATATATATATATATATATATATATATATATATATATATATATATATATATATATATATCTATATACAGGGTGTCTTAAATTGCGTTCTCGGTTGAATCTGTCGGATAGCGATATAAAAAAAGTTCAAATGCAAAAGTTGTAGTGAACTAAAATATTTTCATTTATACATTTTTTTGAACATACACATTTTTTGTATAACATGTCCTATGTCTAAATCTGATAGTTTTTCTAATATCCGCCATTTTGTAAAAAATTATGAATTGTAGTACCTTTTTTCAATCGACCTGGGCCGTTGGCTTTTTGATATAGGATTATGATTTTTGGCAGGAACATTAACAAAAGTATGGGTTGACTTTCAACGTGAACAAAATTTGTCGGCGTTGTACAGGGGGTCCTAGATAAGTAGGAGAAATTAAAAAAATTTAAAATATCATATCTTCATTTTTTTAAATGGAATGTATAGTATTTTAATAATTTAGACTATTCGTAACCCAAAACTCTTTCTTTCGTTATCAACATGTCCTATACCTATTTGTCATAGTTTCCGAGATTTTGACATTTTTGTATTTATTATTTGGTTTTCAATGGCAATAGCCTTAGAATTTGATTTATTATCGAATTTATAGAATTTTCCGAGGAATGCTAAAATGTAATAATATACAGGGTGTTCCATTAAAAATAACAAAGTTGATATCCGAGGGACACTTATGTATTTCACCTTTTTCTCTGTTATTAAAAATAAAGGAATTAAGGGGTGTGGCAAAGCTCGGTGAATCACCCTGTACATTAATACACAGTAAAAAATGCAAAATTAAAAATTCAGTCTACTATTTTTCTTTATGTTAAAAGGCAAATAATTATTTTAATTAAAGAGACACAACAGAAAAAGAAGTCCTACAATCACTTGATTAAATGTTCAATATGACCACCATTTCTTTCAACACACACTTGTAGCCGATTCACAAAGGAATTGTTAACTCTATTCAGCATCGCGGCATTGATATTTGTACATGCAGTTCTAATTCTCACTTTCATATTCTCTATGGTAGTGGGTGGCGTTTGGTAAACTTGCTCTTTAACAAAACCCCACAAGAAAAAATCTAGTTTTGTGAGGTCCGGAGACCTTGCCGGCCATGATACTGGACCTCCCCTACCAATCCATTTATTTTCATAATTCGCGTCTAAAAATTGCCTCACCTGCCTGCTAAAATGTGCCGGAGCGCCATCTAGTTGGAACCACATCCGCCTCACTAGATTCAAAGGTAAACTGTTTTGCAGTAAATTTAGGAAAGTGTCTCCATTAACTCTATTTTCGAAAAAATAAGGTCCAATGATACGGTTACCGATTATAC
This sequence comes from Kuschelorhynchus macadamiae, assembly GCA_030620095.1. Classification (NCBI taxonomy): domain Eukaryota; kingdom Metazoa; phylum Arthropoda; class Insecta; order Coleoptera; family Curculionidae; genus Kuschelorhynchus; species Kuschelorhynchus macadamiae. Next base: position 464,232 of record JAUTXW010000215.1, read on the forward strand.
CAGCCCATACATTCAGAGACCATCTATGCTGGTGATCCAAGGGGATAATGAATCTGGGGTTTTCAGAACTATAATAGTGGAAATTATGTCGGTTGACATATCCATTTTTAAGAAATGTCGCTTCGTCAGTAAATAAAATGTTATTGAAAAAATCATGTTCTTCTCTATTTTTTGCTAATGCCCAAGTACAAAATTCAAGTCTTCGATTGAAATCGTCTTGATCCAGCTCTTGTACCAGTTGAATATGGTATGGATGAAATTTATGTTTTCTAATTATTCTATTTGCCGTAGATTTAGCAACACCTCTCTCCTTTTCTAACTGCCTACATGAAATATGAGGATTTTTAATTAAATTGAAGGATGACGTTCAGCATTGCTAAACCGTTGCGCATAAACTCTACTTGCTAAAAAACAATTTTGATCACTTGCGCCCAAAACATAAATCATGTTAATCAACTCTTCTCTAGAAAAATTCATGACATATCGCCATGACAACATTTTCCCCGTTTTCATTTGTTTTTACTTTCGGATTGTCTAAGGCATCTTCGTACATTAAGTTCTAACTAAATGTTGACACTACCTACGCTTTTATAATAGCCAAAATAGTAAATATTTAAAAATAGTTGGTAAAATATCTGTTCTAAGTCTTTAGGTCGCGATTCTTAGCATAATATTATGAGCTGAATTTTTAATTGATAATAAAGCAAATTCTAAGGCGATTGCCATTGAAAACCAAATAATAAATACAAAAATGTCAAAATCTCGGACCCTATGACAAATAGGTATAGGACATATTTATAACGAAAGATAGGGTTTTGGGTCACGAATAGTCTAAAATATTAAAATACTATACATTCCATTTAAAAAAATGAAGATTTGATATTTTTAATTTTTTTAATTTCTCCTACTTATCTAGGACCCCCTGTACAACGCCGACAAATTTTGTTCACGTTGAAATTCAACCCATACTTTTGTCAATCCTATATTAAAAAGCCAACAGCCCACGTCGTTTGAAAAAAGGCACTGCAATTCATAATTTTTTACAAAATGGCGGATATTAGAAAAACTATCAGATTTAGACATAGGACATGTAATACGAAAAAGACGTAGAATCACGAGCAGAATCTAAATATGCAAAAATATACAGGGTATCCTATAAGAAAAACACAACTTTGCTTCACTACAGGTTTTTGGGACACCCTGTATAAATGAAAATAATTTTACGTTATGCAGCCTGTATTGTTCTACAAGTTTTGTGTTTGAACTTTTTTTATATCGTTATCCGTTATCAAGATATCAACCGAGAACGCACTATTGGGACACCCTGTATTTATATATATATATATAGCCTGTATTTTTCGCATGCATGGCCCTTAATTTTAGAGTGAAATTTGAAGAAATCGGATAAGTAGTTTTTTAGCTATGCCGCGAACAGACAAACTGACGGACAGACATAACTGCAGACAGACGGAATTGAGAAATCATGTTTTCCGGCATCTGGGGACCCTTACACGTAAAGATCTGAAAAAATCTCATGAGGGAAGTAATAAATAATTATCTTGTGTTCTTGTGTTTTTAACAAAAGTGTGTAATATTTTTGCAAAATAAATTTTTTTTGTTATCACAATACAAAAAAAAAAGTTTTTTTTGCACAGGGATGGCTCGCATTTAAATAAATGACACTGTATAAGTGGTTAGATTTTTAGGTCAAGCGGGGCTCATACTTTTAGGTGATTGATAAAAAAATATCATTTTCATTAAGTGGCTGTATAAACAGAACATATCCTGCTTGTTCCACTGATGCGAACCGCCTTCCGACTTTATTAAGGCGCTTGCCATTTTGTGTATTTTTGTTTTTGCCAACCAAAAAATTTTAACCAAATACATATTTAGCGAATTTTCTTATTTAGTCCCTCGGCATTTAATATATAAAATAATATTAAGTGGCTATTTTAATATTATTGCGTAATATAATTAAAAAAAAACTTTTCTTTCTCCCTGTATATTTGTAAATAGCCCATCGAGATTTAATAGCTCGATAAAAAAATCACACAGCATTTTGGTATTCACTGTGTTTTCTGATTTGATTCATAATGTTGATGACCTTTGGACCCGCAGGATAAGACCGCATTCGACTATACCACAAATTCATTAAGTAGTTCCTTTAGGCTGAATTTTTAAATACTTTAGTAAGCTGCCATTTTGTTTCGGCATCTTGTATTCTTTGATCAGTTGATTTCTACGTATTATTTGATTTTTGGGCAAAATTAAGATAACTTGGATAATAAGTTTTCTTAGTCTTACTTTTTTTGAACGTTTCACTAAACCGCCATCTTGAGGCCACATGAGCCTTAATTTTTGACTAAAATTTCAAGTCAATCTGATGAGCAGTTTTTAAGCTATGCCGCGAACTAACAGACAAACCGACAGACGAACCGACGGAATTGATAAAGTATTTTTTTTTGACATCTAGGGACGCAAAGACGCGAAGATTTGTAAAATTTGAGAGGGTGATTTTCAGATTACAAAAATTTTATTTGGCCGCCATCTTGAATTAGTACCAGAGTTTTGCTAGTTCTTCTCTATATTACAATTAGTTATGGCACACAATTTGAAATTAGTTTGTTAATAAGTTTTTTCAGGCTGAATTTTAAAATAATTTATTATGCCGCCATTTTTCCCCGCCATCTTGGATTTATACCAAAAAAATCAGTTGATTCCTACAAAATACTATACAATTTTTGTGCAAAATTTCAGATAAATTAGCCATTTTGTTTCGCCATATTTATCAAAATGTTACCAAGTCATCCCCCATATGACCCAAAATTTTAAGTCGATCGAATAAGTAGTTTTTTAGTTATGCTGCGAACAGACAGATCTACAAACCGACAGACCGACGGAATTGAAGAACATGTTTTTCGTTATTAGGGGACCCTGAAACGTAGAGATCTGAAACAATCTCGGAGGTTGGTCTTTTCATGATTACAATATTTTCCATTTAAGAGGGAAATAAAAAGAATACAATATTTTTATGAGTTGGTGTCAAGAAAAAAATGTAAATAGCTTAGAGGAAATGTTTATAGCTTATTTTATTAGTTTATCGACATTATTCCATACTCAAAAACGTAATAAAAATTGAAAAAAAAAACTGTCAATATAGGCAATTATTTTAAGTATACTCGAAAAAAGAAACGTAAGATTTACGCCAAAACAAAGATATTCACCAAATAGATAATAAAACACTCAGTATGTTTTAAATTTTCACATATATTCACAACTTGTGACGATCGTTTCGCTAACACTGTAGCTTCTTCAGACAAGAGGTACTTCTACTTACATTAACAGAAATGAACTAATTGAATTTAAAACAAAAAAATAATAAAAAATCACATTTAGAAATTTTCCCACAATATATTAAAGAAAAACCGAAATACAAGACCATAACTTATATTGGTAAACCAGTTGAGAAAGTAGCCGCAACTTTACGTAAAAACAATATTAAAATTTCATTTAAAACCAACAATAGTTTAGGAAAATACATAAAAAACAACAAAGAAAAAACTGAAAAAGATAATATGTCGGGGGTATACAAAATTAAACTGTGGGTCATGCCCAAAAGTTTATATAGGTCAGACAAGCAGAAGTTTTAGACAAATGATTCAAGAACATAAAAGAAGTTTTATTAAAAACAAAACCAATTCCACATACCCCTCACATTTATTAGAAAATAAACATACGTTTAATGATGAATTTAATGCAAACTATAAACAAAAGCAAAAAATTAACCCTTTTAGAATCCTTAGAATCCTTAGTATATCCTAAATGACCAAACAGAGACAAATGGTTCACCTCTGTTGAATTTATTTATGTAAAACACTTGGGTTTTCCAAAGCTTTAAACTCTCAGACCCAGTAATGTAAAAATAGGTCAGTAATTTTAGTCATAAAAAATATGTATTTGTTATGCCTCAAAATTCATTTAGTTCATTTCTGTTAATGTAAGTAGAAGTACCTCTTGTCTGAAGAACGATCGCCACAAGTTGTGAATATATGTGAAAATTTAAAACACACTGAGTGTTTTGTTATCTATTTGATAATGAATTTTCATTAAGTAACTATCCAGTCAATTAAATATTCACCAAAGACCAATGTCAAAATGTATCTCTAAAGCTCCTGACGATATATACTTAATGGTTATAGGGTCTACAATATTTCGATTAGCTGGAGCATGCCATCGAGAAAAAATGACAATTGATGACAGAATTTGTTACTGGTGAGAATAAAAATTCGAAAAATTTTATCAGCAGAAGCTTTGTAATGTCAAATGACGTAAATAATAGCGAATATGTACTTCTCTATAGGAAGTAATCAATTCTGCAAAGGCCTGGGACCCCTCATAAAAGATTCTCCGTGAATTACAAAAAAGGAATTTGTACCAATCAATGCGTCGGAGTAAATATCTTTGATTAATTTCTAGTGAAATAGCAACATACCTGAAGCATATTTAGAAGAACCCACAGAAATAAGAAAATGTCGAACCAGATATTATCTCGTCAAAGTGCAGCTATCGCTTCAAGAAACAAACATATACCAATAACTTACTATGGGGAATAAAGAGGTAGAATTACCAGCAGTTTCCAGCACCAACTTTTTCAGCGTCACTACCGTTTACTGACTTCAACGTTGGGGTGAACTCAGTTTTGAAAATTTTCATATTGAGCGAAAAAAAAAACGTTAAATCAACATTCTTTAAGTCAGCTTATATTTGATATTTTTTAAAAGACTTTCTAGCACAATCAAGGTTCTGGAGAAAGACCTTAGGAGTGGAGTTCGTACTACCACCAGAATAGTTACTAAAATATTCTAATTATCAGGTAAATTTATTTATTAGGTTTATTATATGAATAAATGATTTATTTCATCAAGTAGACCAAATACATAAACATGTAAGTACAGTATAGATGACGTCAAAAGTATATACGCTACCTATAAACTAATTATTCTTATTTTATGCAGACAAATACTCTTCAATTGCCCCTAGTATAATATGAGTGGAAATGATTATTTCTTGTGATTTTTCCAGGTTTCTTTTTACAAATAGCAAAACTTCAAGTTTGAATATTGCTGGAACTGTCAACAGTCCCATTTTTTTAAATAAAGGTTTACACGATGTTAATCTGCTTACAACTTCCATAAATCGTACAATTTTTTTTTGTATGCGGAATACCCTAATAATGTGTCTTGAGTTTCTCCAAAATAATATGCCGTATTTTGACCGACTATAAAATTGCGCATAATAGTACGAAAGCCAAACACTTACAATACATATTTTTTTCAATCTAAATATGGCGAATGCAACGGGTGCCAACTTAGAACACAATTCATTAATGTGGTTTTCCCAACCTAAACTATTTTCAATATGTATTCCCAGAAATTTTATCGTTGTAACCTGTTGCATTTACTCTTATTAAAAGTGACTGATTAGTGACATGATTACGAGGAGTAAAGTTGATGAATACGGTTTTTTTGGTATTTAAGAAAAGTTTATTAGAGTTAAACCAGCTTACAAATTTATTAACCATATTTTGTGTTTTGAGCACAACATATGGTCAACATCAGCAAACATCGTTAAGTTCTTTTCGTCATCAATCTCTGGCAAGGCATTTACAAAGAGTAAGAAAAGCAACGGTCCTAGAACAGACCCCTGCGTTACACCACACTCAACTTTAACTGCACTAGACTTTGAACCGTTTATATCTACTAATTGTGATCTGCTGTAAAGGTAAGACTTTAACCATTGACCAACTCTACCCCTCAAACCATAGTCTTCAATCTTTAATAACAAAAGTTCATGATCCACTAGATCGAAAGCCTTACTTAAGTCCATGAAAAAACCAATGCACTTTTCCTTATTATCTAAGAACTGTAACACTCCAGACTCGGTAGACTTACCCTTTTGAAATCCATGTTGCGATTTAGTAAGTATACTATATTTATTTAAAAAATCGATATTTTATTAAACACTACCCTTTCTAGCACTTTTGCCAGTGTTGACAGTACTGACACAGGCCTATAATTAGACACGTCTTTAGTATCCTCTTTCTTATGTAACGGTACGACCCTGGTAGTTTTTAATACCTCTAGAATTACCGATTGACTTATTGATAAATTAATCAAGAAAGTAATTGGCCTTGCCAGAAACATATGGCCTTGTTTTATCATTTTTGAGGTTATATTATCAACACCCGCTGAAGCAGTATTCTTGAGGCTCAAAATGACATCTAATATTTCTCTTTCAGTTACATTATCAAAATACATTGTGAAGTAATTTTTGTTAACTACTTGAGCCGTCAGGATAGTTGGAGTTAAAAGCTTTCTTGTTTCATTAGGTAAGTTAGTGAAATAATTATTAAAGTAGTCTGCAATGTCTCTATCACCCTTCTCTGGCACAGACTCAGTTTCTAGTTTACGAACTTTATACCTTTTTTTGTTATTTTAAACGTTCATATTGATAATATTCCAGACAGCTTTATTTTTGTTATCTGAATTTAAGTAGATAATATTATAATATAATCTTTTGGCTGCACGAATAGATTTTTTGTATTTTTTTATATCTTTTGTATATTGTTTTATCAAGTGTAGTACCAGAATTTATTTGTTTCCAATATAACTTCTTCAGAGTTTGAGATGATTTTTTTATACCCAAGGTCAGCCATGGTTTGGAGTTGGTTTTCTCATTTCTTACCTTCTGCAAAAGAAATGAAACATCTATACAAAACTTCAGAGTCGTAACAAAATTGTCAAATGCTTTATTGACATCATTTTCAATATATATTTCTTCGAAATTTTCCCACTGCAAATGTTGCAAGAATGTCTGAAAATTGCTAGAATCGTAACACCTGTATTATTCATCGCCATGTCTACTCTCTACACGATCTAATAACAATTGGAAAACCTGTCCCGAATGATCCGAGAGGCCATTGTGCACGACGATCTAAATCAGCTCTACATTCGTGCACACATAATCAATGCATGAGGTAGTCTGAAATGATTTGCACGTTGGTTCTGTTCTGTTTAAAAATAATCATATATATTCACCTCTCTAAGCTGCCACTGAAGAGTCTCAATTTTATTTTGGTTGTAAATAGTCCCCATCGGCACTTCACTTCTTGTGGGTGGTGAAGCCGTCGATGTTCGCCTTGATATGACGCTGCTACAGGAGAACCTTCTCGAGTCAGCCATACTTGTGCTGATGTTGTTCTGAAAAAAATATATAGTATTAGACATAAAAATGTAACAAAATAACAATAATTATTATTTTTCTCTATATTATGATTTTAACCGAGTTAAAAAAGGACGAGGTTATTAACATAAGCCAATGTATGTACATCGATTACTCCGCGATGGTTTGACAATTTTGAGGAAATTTTCAGAGAATATTCAGGATTTAACCGGAGTGGTCCCATAGCAATCATGTTTTGAAAATGTAAATAATGGCGAATTGGCGCCATTTTTAATTATATAGGCGAGTGGAGCCAGTGTGTATTGCGTTCACCATATCGTCAGGAAAAATAATATGCTTAATAGCATCGTGTTTCATAAGGCTTTTGAGGTTTTTAATGGGGCGAAGTTCATTTTACTCATGGTTTTAAATTTTGATAATATTAATACGGTGATTGTGGCTAATGTCACATGCAATGGGCCCAATAGCTACTTATTTGTTTTATTAGGGACCTCCAAATTTTAACCTAAGTTTAGGCTTTAAAATTTAAAACTTTGTATACAGAACTAAAAAGGAAGAAGTAAAAATTTTTATTAACAAAATGGAACCGATTTAAAAAAAAGCACTAAAAAGTAAAAATAATAATAACATTTTATTCCACATTGAAAATCTGATTTATGAGGTCGGTGTTAAAGTAATAAAGCCCGTGGCTATTTAATGTGATATATATGTATAGACGCTCAATATATAAATGTCTGTTTGTCATTAAGTAATTAAGAATTAGTTTGACTCCGACTTAATAAATCAAATTTCAATGTAGAATGAAATATCAATTTTTACTTTTTTGAAGTCGGTTCTATTTTCAATGCTAGAAGAACCTTCAAAAATATGGTTTTCTGCTCTTTTTTTATCATCAGACAGTCACTCTTCGAATATCCAGAGATATTTAATTTAGCAACATATCCTGTCAAATTGAAGCATAAAAAATCCCTAAATTACTCTATTTATATTAATGAAACCAATAATTGTATTAACCAAAACTTGACAATAATGAATTATTACAGCCCAAAACTTTTGGAATAAACTTGTAAGAATAGGAGCCAATTCAAGGTCATTCATTTTTAGGACTGGATACTGTCCATAATACTGTCAAGACAGAGTTCTTTTTGATACTAAGTGTTTTAAGAACATGGCAAATTTCTTTAAGCTTGAAGATAATTTCGTACACATTGTATGGCAAAAATTGGTAATAATAAAAAATAGCATTCAGGACGCTGAAAACGTAGCAGATACCAAAGTTTTTGTCCACTATTTTCCAAATTATTGCAGATGGAAGAAAATGGTTTTAATAAAAAATGTAAGACATAATTACCTATAAAAAATTGGTAAATTTCCTTTATCTAGAACTTTCCTCATTATGAATATTTCCTTTTATTAGGAATAGTAAAGTGTGAAACAATTTAGTTCAGTACATAGTTATATAGGAACACATATACACTGTCTTATCAAACATTTTTATAGGACGCCAATTTGTTCCAATATATTGGATCCCTATACCAATACTTTACCACACTTGATTTTGGACATAATTTAAAATGAATTCAAGAAGTAGTTTTTAGATTGACACACATCGCAATTTTTTTACGTCATGTTGAACTCGCACCAGTTTATCCTTATATCATATTACATTTTTCTCCAACTTAGAGTCAATTTAATATGAAGATTTTTTTACGTTAATTTTTTAACATGTTATTTGTTCGCTATCTTGAATTCTTAACACAACTTTACCAGCTTATCTGGACTGGTTTTTTAAATATTTTATTAGGCCGCCATTTGGTTTTGCTGTCTTATATTCATACCAAAATGTTACAAGTTCATTCTTATGTAAGACTTTATTTGTTTTGCAAAATTTGAACTAAATTGGATAATTCGTTTTTTTAGCAATAATTTTTTAACGTTTCATTAGGCCGCCATCTTGTTCCGGCATATTGGATTATTACCAGGTATTCTCATATGAGAGTTAATTTTTGACTAAAATTTGAAGTCAATCTGCTGAGTAAAACTACTTAACTATGTCGCGAACTGTCAGACAGACAGACAAAGCGACAGGTAAACCGGCGGAATTAATAAAATATATTTTTTGAGATATAGAAACGCGAATATATGTAAAACCTGCTAGGGTGATTTTTCAGATTACAATTGTTTTATTTGACCGCCATCTTGAATTAGTACCACAGTTTTACTAGTTCAACTCTACAGGGTGGTCCATCTCAGCTCCCTTCTTCTGTAGCTCACTTATCATTTGACACATGAATTTCAAATTTTGGACAATTCATATGTATATTAGGGCGCATTTTCTAAAAATATTTTTGATTATACAGGATGGCCCAAAAAAGTGTGACGTCACAATGACATATTTTTTTAAATTAGATGACCTATATTTTCTTGCATATTTAGATGGCTTCCATAGTTGTTTAGATCATCCTAAAATTTTATTGGATTCGATCATTAAATAACGGCTCAAAAAAATTAAATGTGAAACAAGTGAATTTACACCACTGGTTAAAAAAAAATTATAAAAATTCAAATATTGCCTCGACATAAGAATCAAACTGGGAGTTCATTAAATAAGGTTTGATTTAAATTATACAGGGTCCACAAAATTAAGTGTCAAAATTACCAAACTTCACAGTGCATTTTCTTTCTTATTTTAAACGTCAACCCTATACTTTTTTCATTGCAATCGATGCATAATTGAAAAATAAAACTTTTTTGTAAATATATCTTTATTAAAAGATATTCGTCAAAAACTGATAAAGCGTCCTATTTTAGCAACCATTTTAATGAAAAGTAATCCAAGGTGGCTTAGAATATTAAAATGAATGACGTAGAATTCAATCAATATGACAAGAGACAATTTTGACATATCGCATATTTTTATTTTTAAATTTTATGTTTATTTCTTTTTATATTAAATTTTATTATAATTTATCATTTATCTTGACATTAAAATTAAAAATTTACTATTTAATTATCACATTTGAGACTTACACTATACTAAATTCAACTATATTTAATCTAATTTTTTCACTAGAACTTATGTTCAATGTGTCTTCCGTTTTCTTCCAAACATAAACGAAGACTTAAAGTCTTAAATTCGCAGCTTCATGTTCTCAAGTGTTGTTGGGGGCTCATGGTAAACGATTTCTTTAATATAGCCCCATAAGAAAAAATCAAGCTTAGTGAGGTCGGGTGAACGGGGTGGCCATCTAATTGGCCCTCCTCTTCCGATCCACCGATCCGGAAAGGCTACCTCAAGATGGTGCCTGACCGGTAAAGAATAATGTGCTGGAGCGCCGTCGTGTTGTAGCCATATGCCCTCCCTTTACGGGTCTGGGTAGATATTGACATAAACGGAGCAACTCATGTTGTAAGAAATTTAAATACATGTCCCATTTCAATACCCAACGAAAAAATAAGGACCGATAATAAAATCTATGATTCCACCCACACATTAATAGACCATCTATGCTGTCGATCGATCTGCCGAAAATGTCTTGGATTATGATCGGAGTAGTAATGAAAATTGTGGCGATTCACAAATGGAAGGTAGCCTCGTCTGAAAAGAGTACTTTATCGAAGAATTCAAACTTTGCTCTGATTTTGGATTGTGCCCAGTTACAAAACGCTATCCGATGCTCATAATCTTCTTCATAAAGCTCTTGGTGAATCTGAATATAGTAGGCATGAAAATGATTTTTTTTTTAAACACGTTGAACGGTGGTTTTGCTAACATTCGCTATATCGGCGACTACCCTTTGGCTAACTGAAGGGGTTTCTGTGATATGAAGTAGCACATCCAGTTCCTTTTCATCAGTTTGAACTGGCCTATTTCTACCAGATTTTGAGTATTCGATATCTCCCGTCTGAATAAATCTATCTAATAATTTTTGCAGGTTTCTCTTATCGGGATGTCTTCGTTCCGGATATCGCTCCGCGTATATCCGACTAGGCAAAAAACTATTTTTTTGAGATTCTCCCAACACAAAAATCATATCTACTAGCTCTTCTTTGGTATAATTCATTGTAAAAATACTTATGCAAAACGTGGACAACTTAACAAACTACTTAAAAAAATAACTTCTTGAAATAAACTGCCAAACAACTATTACCACAATAAACAAACTATACTACTGGAACAAAATAACGCAATACTTTGTAATAATTATGATCAAGAACAATATTAACCAGTTTGTAAACTAAATAATTTTTTAAGTTTGTCAAAAAATTCTCCTGTCATTTTGATTGAATTCTACGTCATTCATTTCAATAATCTAAGCCACCTTGGATTACTTTTCATTAAAATGGCTGCTAAAATAGGACGCCTTACCAGTTTTTGGCGAATATCTTTTGATACGTTAGAAATTTTAATAAAGATGTATTTACAAAAAAGTTTTATTTTTCAAGTGCAATGACAAAAGTATAGGGGTGACGTTTAAAATAAGAAAGAAAATGCACTTTGAAGTTTGGTAATTTTAACACTTAATTTTGTAGACCCTGTATAATTTAGATAGTTTAAATATAGTCAGCGAGATTGTCAAACCTTATTTAATGACCTCCCAGTTTGATTCTTATGTTGAGGCAATATTTGAATTTTTATAATTTTTTTTAACCAGTAGTGTAAATTTACTTTTTTTCATATTTAATTTGTGGTTACAATATTTAATTTTTTTAAGCGGTTACAATAACAATCCAATAAAATTTTAGGATGATGTAAACAACTATGGAAGCCATCTAACTATGCAAAAAAATATAGGTCATATAATTTAAAAAAATATGTCATTGTGAAGTCACACTTTTTTGAGTCATCCTGTATAATCAAAAATATTTTTAAAAAATGCTCTCTAATATACATATGAGTTGTGCAAAATTTAAGATTCATGAGTCAAATGATAAGTGGGCTACAGAAGAAGGGAGCTGCGATGGACCACCCTGTATATTACAGTTTGTTTGGCATACAATTTGAAATCATTTCATTACGTAGTTTTTTTCAGGCTGAATTTCTAAATATTTTATTAAGCCGCTATTTTCTTCCGCCATCTTGTATTCGCACCAAGATTCTACCAGTTGATTGCTACATAGTACTTGATTTTTCTGCAAATTGGATAATTACTTTTTAAATAACAATTTTCTTAACGTTTGATTAGGCCGCCATTTTGCTCCGGCATATTGCATTTTTGCCAACATATTACCAGGTTATACTCATATGAGCGTTAATTTTTGGCTAAAATTTCAAGTCAATCTGATGAGTAATTTTTAAGCTATGCCGCGAAGTGGCAGCCAGACAGACAAACCGACAGACGAACCCACGGAATTTATAATACATATTTTTCGGCATCTAGGGAAGCTAAAACGCGAACGTATGTAAAAGCTGAGAGGCTAATTTTTTCCGATTACAAAAATTCTATTTGACCGCCATTTTGTTCCGCCATCTTGAATTAATACCACAGTTTTACTAGTTCATCTCTATACTAAAGTTAAGGCACAATATTTGAAATCAGTTCATTAAGTAGTTTTTTCTGGATGAATATTTAAATATTTTATTAAACCGCCATTTTGTTCCGCCATCTTGGATTCATACCAAAATTTTACCAGTTGATTCTTATATAATACTTGATTTGTGTGCAAAATTTGAGAAAAATTGGATAAGCACTTTTTTAGTAATATTTTTTTTAACATTTCACTAGGCCGCCATTTTGTTTTGCATGTTAGATTTTTACAAAAATGCTAACAGGTCAGGTAATTTTTGACCAAGATTTGAAGTGATCGTGTAAGTAGTTTTTTAGCTAGGCCGCAAACAGACAGACCGACAGACGACAGACAGACAGACCGACGGAATCAAGAAAACATGTTTTTCGTCATCTAGGAATCCTGGAACGTCAAGATCTGAAAAAATCTCGGAGTGTGATTTTTCGCGATTACAATACTTCATATTATGAGGGGGTAAAAAGAAAAAAAGATTGAGAAATGTTTTCAGGATAAATTCATTTTTAGTCATCATTGATTTTCCTCTACCCTCTTTTCGAACAAAGAGAAAAAACATTTTGAATTTATTAGCAAAGGCGGGCTTATTTTGTAATAACTCTGTAAGAATCATTTCTCATCAAACAATTTTGATCTATTTGCAATAATTTGGAAGATATTGTCCAAAAACCATTTTCTGTCACTGTTTGATCATTTTTTTGCGGTCCGAGCGGCCTCCGTGTGAGTATATTCTATACATTCTTAAACAACCCCTGAAAAAGAACTATTAGTAAAAAAAGTAAACAATTATAATATTCCTGTGGCAGCGTCCAAAAACTGTTTCTCGTGACTGGACTAAAAGATGAAGTGTAAAGGAGTAATTAAAGTGGCATTTGCCGCTAATTGTTCTACAAAAAGTTTGGTTATTGCTTTGAGAGTAGAGAGGATATCATCACTGGAAGTTAAGAGTGGAAAGAGCTGATGTAATCTGAATGATTCCATGTAAATATAGGCACCTGCTCGTAAACTTAAAAGGCAAAATATACGCTTTATAGTTTTTAGAAACGTTATTAAAACATGTTATAACAGATGACTAAACTAGAAATAAGACACAAAGTCTCGGTCTCAGTCAAAAAGTTTTAACCAAACCTATATTGTTAAGTGAATCTGCCCGTTAACGTTAGGTTAGCCCAGGTTCGTCAATAAAACCATCATTAATACTGTGGCATATACCTCCAGAAAATCAGGTCAGTATGGCAACGCTGCACATAACTTTATGTCTTAATTTTATCCAAATCATTATAATAGAGAGTTGGCACGGAAAAGTGGTGAAATTTGCGAACTTTTTGGAATTTTTTTTGGAAGTCTATACACCAAAGGTTATCATGTAAAATTTAAAAAAGCGGGAAATGCGTGGGTTCGTTAACGACACAAGACCCGGTGTTAACTATTAAAACCTTAGAGATTAAAACATATATAACAAAAATGCTACAAGTAGAACCTAAACAGTTAGAAAATGTAAAGACTTTTTTTTTCGTCGTCAATTTTTATTATGATGTTTGAATATGTGGACTTATTTTCAGTTGATGCAGTTGCGCTCAAGGGTGGGACAAAACCCCTTTTGAGGCGTCTTTAAATCCAGCTTTGTGATATAAGATTAGAAATTTGTTTCATTAGTGAAAATATTTTTCCATTATTAAAAAATAATTAAATGCGGTCAATATTTTGTATTATATGCTTTCAAAATACAAAATAATATAGTGACTGGCGAGAATGAATTCTATAACATTCCCACAATTGGGGGCCTGAAAAGAACGAAAATATTTTGAAACACCTGGCTCCACCAGCGGTGCTGGTTAAGTTTCAACCCGTAATAGCCCCACGTTGTGATACCATCAAGAATGTCTATATTGTGTACAAAAGAGGTCAAAGAAGAAATAATCCCGTGAAATAATTGGCTAAAGTTTTTTTTTATTGACGATAAAGAGGCGGAATTAGAGTCTTGTTACGGTAAAAAATCATTTGTGTACTAACGTTTTTAAATTTTAAAAATGTTGAACAATTCTGCTATGCCTGATTTTGAGGTCTCTCCCCTTTTAGGAACCTTTAAATTATCATGGGTTTTTATAGTAAGTGGGCGTTCTGTGTGTCTGATGTATAGGGTGGCTGTTTTACTAAGGGGCGATACCTTATTTCGGAACCTTTAAAAGATAGTAAAACATGTTAAATACAAAAGTTATTTGACGTCTAGTTTTTCGTGGACCGGTACTAACTTTCTTATTTCAAATGGGACACCCTGTATATTGTGCCATTTTTGGATTCCCTACAGAATTCAAGATATAATTTATGTATATTGTTCTATACCTAAACCTAACTGTTTTTTGACATAACTTATCTTTTATGTCTTTTATGTATTTTATGTTTGTAGGCCTCAACTTTAATGTAGATTTCTCCTGCTTAAAATCGTTGTTTAAATAATCGCGACTTATTTTCTGGTAGAATGGGCTCTACTTTAGTAGACCATGTCAATATTTTCGTTATTAACAAATACACGGTGATCCAAAACTAACGTTTTAAAATTAAATGAGAAAATCGTTAAGTCATTTTTTTTAAATGAAAACTCCACGATTTTATAAGTTTATCTCACTAAGCATTAAAAATGAGGGCGAGTTTGTTAAAGAATGGCTATTTCAAAAATTTTAAGTTTTCGAAATATTTAACATTTTTCTATTGAAAAATTCTATACTCACAACTTTTAAAGTTTGCTGTTAGTTGGTCATGACGGTCAGGCTGAAATAAAACATAATCGAGCACTACAGAAATGAAATGGCATTGAGAGGATAACAAACTTTATTAAAAAATTATCTTATAGATATCTAAAAACAGAAAAGAAACCATTATATCTAATAATGAGAAATACTTTATTTTTAATAATTACAAATAATAAACATATGTATCTAATTCCACTGGCCGACAAGATGTTTCTAACACAGGCCAGCTCGTTATTTTCACAATGGAAATATCCTCCCAATAATAAAAAAAAAATTCGACAAGCCCTAATACCTATTATTTTTTAATAGCCTAATTAGAACCTTTTATATTGGCAGGTAAACAATTTTATTGTGGGGCGGCTAAAATGGGTCCTTTTTACAACGGAAAAATTACCTAGACTGGGTTGTGTGTAACGTTAAACATCACTCTTCTGTTGAGTTTCGAATTGAGTGGTTCTCTGTGTATCGATAAGCAAGTGTATGTGAAGAAGGGAAAGGGAAAAAGTATGCCTTTTGCAGTTTCAATGGTATGGCGAGAACCCACCAATCATTCTGACGATTGTTATTTTTGCCTGACAAAGATTGAAGGTTATTCTAAAAAGGGAAAGCATAATATAGAATATCCAACTTTGCAATCTGCCATACGACCTGTTCCTCATAACGCAAATTTGTCAGTGCCGATTGCTCCTTTATATTGGAAAGCTATTGATTTAGAAGATAATGGAGATAACGCATCATCAGTCAGCTCAGAAGAACAGTGCACCGATCCCACTTTTACCACAAGTCCCAGTTCCAGCGAGCCACATTTGATTGTTCAAAGTGAATTAAATGATTTAGTACGTGATTTGGGGTTATCCAAACAACAGTCAGAACTTCTGGGTTCCCGTCTTAAGGAATGGAACCTATTGGCCAAAGAAACAAAAATTGCGAATTTCAGAAAAAGAAATGCTATGTTTTCTGAATTCTACAGTATGGAAAATTCATTGTGCGCGTGTACTGATATAGACAGTTTAATGCAGGAACTTGATATTGCACATTCTCCCCGTGTGTGGCGCTTATTCATAGACTCATCTAAATATAGCTTAAAAGCTGTGTTATTGCATAATGGAAATTTAAAATCCTCTGTACTAGTTGCCCATTCAGTTGCAATAAAAGAAAATTATGAAAATATGCACACGATTTTGGTGGGACTTCAGGGGGATTTACAAAATATTGGTGTTTTCTTTGTTTATGGGACAGTCATGCAATAAATCAGCGTTATGTAACAAAAATTTGACCCGAAAGAAGCGAATTTCAACTGGGATCTCAAAAATGTCCTTTTGCCTCCTCTTCACATTATAGCTGATGAAAAACTTTGTGAAGGCTTTGAATAAAGAAGACAAGTCGTTCCCCCGTTAAGTGATGCCAAATTAGAAGAAGGCATTTGTATTGGGCCACAAATCAGAAAATTGTTGGACGATGTCGATTTTACGGAAAAGCTTACCAGGCAGAAACTCAGGGCATGGAATGTATTCATCAAGAGGATTTTTAGGCGACAATATGGATGAAAATTATGAACAATTAGTTAATGAACTCTTAGATGCCTATAAAGTGCTTGGTGCCAGAATGTCATTAAAAATTCACCTCCATTCCCATCTGTCATTATTTCCTAAAAATTTCGGAGCTGTTAGTGACGAGCAGGGTGAAAGGTTTCACCTAGATATCAGAACAATGGAAATTCGGTACCAAGGAGGATGGGATCCAGCCATGATGGGTGACTACTGCTGGTTTTTGAAGAGAGAAGATAGGGCACCTCATAAACGGAAAAAATAAAGTTTAATTAGTGTTTTAAGTTAATATTTTTCTCGTTTGCTTTTCTTTTAGATGTATGGTATGTTTAGTAAGCGAAAACTGTAAACATAGTCAATAAACAGGGTTAAGAATTTTCTGAAATCATTTTTTCTATAGATATAGAGTATCGTAACATTCGATATGGTTCTACAACGCTAACAAGAAAATCCTACATGCTACAACTTTCTATGTGTCATTTTCGTATTTGGATAGGTCCATTCTATTAGATTATGCTATTCTGATTTGTGTTACAACAAAAAAAATTTTTTTTGTCGGCCAGTGTTCTTACTTACAAAATTACAATAACAATATGTAACCAAAAAATTATGAACTATTGCAAATAGTTTTGAATATGGCCACCCTTTTCCGCAGTACATGTTATAAAGGCTGTTTCTAAATGTAAAACTGCCTCCGTTACAAACTGTCCTTGATTAAGTAAATTCATACCTTCTTGATTCATTGTCGCAATTCATTTAGACTTCTCCTGGTAAACAATAGTATTTATTTAAGGCACCTCATAAAAATTAGTCAATGGGAGTCAAGTCTGGACTTCTGGGTGGCCAGGCAAGATTACCGTTTTATCCAATCCAATATTGATATATATTTCTCGGCTCCTATGGTAAGGAGCGTTATCTTGCTGTCATATTAAATTTCCCTGTTCTGCTTGGGAAACTCCGTTTTCATTTACTTGTTGGATGTCATTTCTTAAGAGTTCACTATATTTTCTAGCATTTAAATTTTCCTCGTAAAATACTGAGCCTAAAATTCTTGATCGCCAAATTGGACACCAATTAATTATTTTCTTTTTCGTTCTGTTGCTCCAGTAATGTAAATTTTTTCTATTAAATAGCTTGCTTGCAGTCGTAAATATGGATTTATCAGTCCAAACAATATTACGAAAAATATTTTCCGAAAAATGATTATCCTTATAGTACTGCAAAACTCTAACCTTCTATTATAGTCTTCCAATTTTTGAACGGTCAAATACTTGTAAGACTTATAGCTATTTATCTTCAAATACGTCTGGATACTAGTTCTTTTCAAATTCAAGTCCAGAGTTGCCTGTCGGATAGAAGTTTCACGCGATTCTTCAAAATGTAACAATATATTTAACTGATTTTCATCATTTATGGCGGCTTCTTTGTTTTTTCTGAATCTAACTGTGATTTATTCGAAAACATTCGTAGACTCTAACAAAAACCTTCTTTTCTCGATGGCTTCTTAGAGAAAATTTGGTAACATAACTTCTTAACGCTAATACTGGACTTTTATTGCTAGATAAACAACACTCCAGCATAACGGCTCTTTTTTCTGGGGTATACATTAAAAAATTTTAGAAACAAAGTTCTCGATTGTGTTTTATTTCAGCCTGGCCCTCATAGCCAAGTAAAAGTTTAAGTATAGCATTTTTTCAATAGAAAAATGGTTAATTGCCAATATTTCGAAAACTATTTTTTTTTTAAACAGACAGTCTTCAACAAAGTAGCCCTAATTTTTAATGCTTACAATTTGCATTACAATGCAAAAATGGATATTCATAATGCAATTTATGATTTATACACGTCAAAGACTAATATAATCCTTCAGAAACTTTTTAATATTATAATATTATAGACTAAAAAATATCATCATCACTTAAAAAGTCCTCATCCTCTAAGTCGTCCTCAAATGGCGCAATGATCATTGGTGCTATTTCGACATCTAGAACTCGTTCTCGATTCCACCAATCCCATATTAATTTCTCCGTATATTCCACAGATTTCTTCCAGTACTCCGGCGTAATATAATTTAATGAATCTTTCCAAATAATTTGCACTGCATCTGACGTAAGACCATCGTTCACGTGTTTTTCGTAATATGATTTTGCCCCAGCCCATATTATTTCTATTTTCCCGTAATATTTAATCTACGGCATATATTGTTGGTTTTTTAATAGATTTTGCCATTAAAAGCAGTTCTTGTTTCAGCATATTGGGTAAAGTTTTTGGGGATTATGTTTTTGTTTTATTAGCCAGTCATAAATATCACTTTTCTTCCAGGATGAAGTAGGTTGTTTATTTAAGATTCTTGAATGATAAGATGCATTGTCCAGAATGATTAAAGATGGAGCATCTAAATTTGAAATCAGTTGTTATTTTAACTACTTTTCAAACAGTTCACAGTTCATATTATCATGGTAGTCCATACTTTTGGATGTTAAAGAAAACAGTAAACTTGCACCTGGCAGAAATAGTGTTGACGAACCTGCATGCAAAATGATGAACCGTTTTCCCGTCCCACATCCCTTTTTTCTCTTGACACTTTTTACAGGCTCGTCCTGCTAAAATTTCGAACCACTTCCATTAGAAAATATCCAAGTCTCGTCTAAAAATACCACCTTTCCAAATTTTGAATTAACATTTTCCGTGTATTCCTTTAAAAACTGGATACGCTGACTTGCTATATGTGGCATTCCTTTTTATATCGAAAACCCAACATTTTTATTAATTTTGACAACGACTTTAGGCCAATTTCCAATATGCCTCGGTTTTTTAAAGCTTCTTTTAAAACTTGAAGGTTTATATTAGTTTTGATGTGTATAAATCGTAAATTGCATTACGAACATCCATTTTTACATTGTCACTTGAGTCTTCTGTCTTTAGCTTTTTTCGTGTAGTACATTATGCTTTTTTTCATTTTCATGCACAATTTTCTGCACAGTCCTTATATAAATTCTCAGAGCTTTTGCTACTGTCTGGCTATTGGATATTGGCCGGTGAATTTTCATTTTCATAATATTTTATTAGATTCAATACCATTTTTTTCGATTGTGGATGCAAAAAACCCGAAAATTGTTTTCTATTACTCATTTTGTCCCTGATTTGTCAATCTGACTTTGAAGTGTCATCGCTCAAAGATTTTTGCAATTGCTGGTATTTATATATTTATCCTCTTTTATCATATGAAAATATCATAGGTCTATTTAATTCAACTTCCGGATTTTATGCGGATGATATGATTACACGTAATAAAAGAAAAACAAACTTAAAATGTTTGTCGTTGATAAATCGTATGACCCACACTGCTTTTGACTGTATAAATATTTCTATCGCCTGTAAGATGTCCTTGTTCGTCCTCGTTGCTGGATCTCCAAACAAATTAATATAAATTTGCTTAAATAAACATACATTCAACTACACTACAATTCGATAAAATACCTGTCTGGTCAATAGACTCCTTGAAACTAGGCATAATGATGGTTACGGCAGATGGTACTCAGGCATACATAAAAAGAAACCGTGTCATCATCAAAACCAGAACGAGTGGCTTCCCATTGTATCTCATTAATTTGTTCAAGTGACAGAACAAAAACAGCCCAATGTAAACAAATTATATTTTAACAAATTACTAACACAATGTGTTCGCTATTTTCCCGTGATTTATGCAAGAGGCAAAAGTCGCACGGCTAAAGTATTCGGTCAATAGAATGTACATATGTTTTACATAACTGTTCTTGTGATGCTGAATAGTTTTTTTATAGCATAGAAGATTAGACCGATGAGTTGAATTGCAAATTATTTAAGTCCATTTTGCTGGAGTTTCCTCGTAAAAGGGAAGAATTGTAATCGTCGATCTGTCTGTCTGTCCGTCTCTTTGTGGCTGTCAAAAACTACTTACCCGATTGATTCTATTAAATAAAACTCAAAAGTCTTTTTCTCTGAGACCGACAAAATAATTTGTTTGAGCGATTTTAACATACATTTTCTTAATATTGACACTATAATAGCAGTACAATTAGAAAATATTCTGGAAACTTTTGGGCTATCTCAAATAATATCACAGCCAACTAGAATATCTAATACTAGTTCTAATTTGATCGATGTGATTTGTTGAAATGCTGATTTAATATAGGATTCTGGCGTAAAAGGTACCAGTATTTCGGATCACATGCTTACCTACTGCATTTTAAATATTAAAAATAATAATGAAAACGTTTCGTATAAATATAGACCTTTAAAAAACATAAATATGCTCAACTGCACTGTCCGATGTAACAGATGATGTAGTGAGAGCGTTAGACAAAAGTCAGGTCACAGTGCTGATTCTGCTCGATTACACGAAAGCCTTCGATATGCTTCATCATGATCTACTTCTTGCCATTTTAAAATACATAGAATTTGATGATATGTCGTTATCACTTGTTCGGTCATTTCTTTCGGACAGAACTCAAAGAATCGTTCTTGATGGAAAAAAATCGGATTTGCGAAACATCACTTCAGCGGTACTACAAGAAAGTATTTTGGGGCCACTTTTATACACCATATACACCTCAAATTTTGTCAACTCACTAAATTCCTGTAAATATCATCTGTACGCAAACGATACACAAATTTATTTCTCGTTTAAATCCGCTAATGTAGAAATAGCTCAAACTCAACTTAATCAAGACCTAGAAGGTTTAATGAACGTGAACGTTTCTAATGATCATTTGCTTAGAATTAATCCAACCAAATCTCTAGCATTACTGTTCTGTGCCGATAATTTGCAATAAATGTATTATTATTATTATTATTATGTCATAGTCTCAGTCAAATATTTAAAAAAAACCTAAGGTGACACGTGTTAGTGGGATACTGAGTTGACCTTTTGTTTCTGTCAAGATTTAGTTAGTAGTTTTAGTTTATTTTAGATTATATTATAAAATAGAAAACTTACGAGCATCAGCAGACCTACAATATTGGAAAAACCTAATATACTGATTATACAATTAAAAAATAATATTAAGTATAGCTACCTTAACACATTTAAAACAACAAATCCAGGTACAAAATAAGAATAAATACAAAACAACAAATCACACGTTACATCTTAGACGTACAACAATAATAAGAGGCTGAATCCTTGAGTATTGATGGTTGCATATGCTCACAAAACTTAAAACGAGCCCACGTAGTTAAGTGTGTTAATAAAACTATAAAAGAAGAGTACACTGTGTCCCAGATTGCTTGTAATCACAGGGTTTCTCGGAAACCAGCAGAGATATAACTTTACGGTTTTCGCGACCCTGTGTCACTTTTTCGAGAAACTTTGAATGCCGCAAACAGAATTGTGCCACATCGTTTCGTTCCCGAGATACAGGGTGAAATAGAGATTTTGCGCTTTTGGGGGTGGTATCATATTTCGGACACCCTATCAGATAGAGAAAAGGTAAAAACTGCTATGGATAGATATTTTTACGTAGAATCCAGTGTTGTAGTCGCACAAATTTTTAGACAATCCGTTTTTGAGATATAGCCCAAACTTAGTATTTTTTAAAAAATTCGCCTTTTTTTCTCTTTAAAATGATGTATCACACTATGCACTTTTGACGTAAACTAAACCTTATAAACGCTATATTAAAAGAAAAACGTAAGTTGGCCATGGAAATATGGGTAGATATTAAAAGTGTCCTGAGGCAAAATTAAACGACATAAAAAATTAATAACCATTTTTTTACTATGAAATAAATAAACTTAATAATCTTGATAAACTTAATCACAATACTAAACAAATTCTACATAACTAGAAAAACTGTTCAAAGTGGCCGCCCCCTCACGAACACATAATTGGCACACAGTGCGAATTCTTCTTAGAGCATTCATCATTATTATAGGTCTATCTTCCAGTGATCTAAATGCCTGAATGGTTGCATTTTGCAGCTGCTCCATCGTATTGACTGGATTCAGGTAAATTTTGTTTTTTAAGTAAGACCAAACGAAAAAATCTAATATTGAGAGGTCTGGCGACCTAGCAGGCCACCTTGCTGGTCCATTTGTACCAATCCAGCGATCGTGAAAATTTTCAAATAGAAATGGCCTTATAATTTGCGCATTGTGGGCAAGAGCACCGTCCTGCTGAAAGTAAATATTGTGCAGATTTGCTAGCGGCAAGTTATCCAATAAATCCGGTAGTATTTGATTTAAAATTGCTATATATCTATCTGCTGTTAAATTATTATTGTAAATATGGAATGTAATCTTTGTTCCCAATATAAAGCAAGCGACGCTAAACCCAAACCTTCCTTGCTGCTGACGTTCTCTTGTTAAAAATTGGTTTTCCGTATACCAGTGCCTATTATTATGCCTGTTAAAAATACCACTAGTCCGGGTCATTTTGGGTTTTTTGAAAATACCAGTTACAAAAATTTAGACGCCTTTCTGCATCTCCAGGATGTAATTGTTGTACTACATTTACTTTATAAGGCTTATATTTATGTTTTCTTAATATCCTTTGCGTTTGTGATTTTGACACCCCCACTGTTTCCTGAATATGCCTACATGAATTCGCGTGATTGGCCTGAATACTTGCTAATACAACAATCTCATTGTTCTCGTGATTTCGTTTATTATATGTTTTAGCCCTGTGCTTTGAAAATGATCCATCATTAATTAAATTTAATTTAATTCGGCGAAAAATTGCCTTGTGTGGCTGAGGCCTTTCTGGAGATCTACGATATAAAAAAAGATTTTGGAAATAGTCCATAACTCAAAGTGGAATTCAAAAAAAAATTGAAAGGAGGTTCATAATAATTTAAGCGCTTGGTGCTTACCTGTTAAAATATAAATCAAATGCTTGATCACTGTTTTCATGACATTCAATAAAACAAACCATCATATCATACTTATGACTATTTTCAAAATTATTCATTTCTTCTTAATATCTATTAATTTACCTGTTAGAATTATTGGTAACTCGTATGATAAGAGGATAAACACGGCAATATTTGATATATTTAAGAAACAAATAGTTTTGATTTTTGTTTCCATGCCATATTTCCATGGCCAACTTACGTTTTTCTTTTAATATTGCGTTTATAAGGCTTAGTTTACGTCAAAAGTGCATAGTGTGATCATTTTAAAGAGAAAAAAAAGGAAAATTTTTTGGAAACAAAAAATACAGGGTGTCCCGTTTAAAAAATACTAAGTTTGGGCTATATCTCAAAAACGGTTTGTCTAAAAAAAATTTCGACTACAGCACTGGACTCTACGTAAAAATATCTATCCATAGCAGTTTTTACCTTTTCTTTATCTGACAGGGTGTCCGAAATATGATACCACCCCCAAAGGCGCAAAATTTCTATTTCACTCTGTATCTCGGGAACGAAACAATCTGGCACAATTCTGTTTGCGGCATTCAAAGTTTCTCGAAAAATTGACACAGAGTCGCGAAAACCGCAAAGTTCTATCTCTGCTGGTTACCGAGAAACCCTGTGATTACAAGCAATCTGGGACACAGTGTACATGTCAGTGTCAATTGTCACATGACTGGTCCGTAAATAAGGTTAAAATTAAATAAACAAGGCTAATTATTATTATTTGTTATTAAAGATCAGATGGGGATTGAAATTAAATACGTCATTAACACACGTGAGGACTGGACTTTTCTTGGCTTTAGTTATTTCCATTTTTTTCTAATAAATCTAATTTTCTTCCCTTTGAACACTCACGTAAGAAATTTATATTTTCAGGTACAGCAAAGGTGTGTCCTAAAACTAATAAGTGGTTCGTAAATGCAGATTTAGACTCCGTTAGTTTAGAATTTTTATGTATATGAAAGAGATATACATGTTCTTGTACTCTGGTAGATATCTTCTTCCCGGACTGGCCAACATACACAGCAGGACAACAACTCAACGAATACACTCTAGATTTTGAGAATCTATCAGTCTTATCCTTAATTTTAACTAAATGTTTTTTAGGAGTGTTTACAGTTTTAAATGCAATAGATATGTTAAAATGTCTAAAGAGTTTTGCCATTTGTAGGGAAATATTACCAATATGGTTATAAGTAAATTCGTACCAGTTTATCCCTATATCATATTTAATTTTTCTGCAAATTTTAAAACCAATTGAACAAAATTTTATTACATTGATTTTTTAAAAAATTTGTTTGACCGCGATTTTTTTTCCGCCATCTTAAATTCGTATTTGTAGCTTGAATTTTACCAGTTTATCACCATATTACACTTAATGTTTGCAACAAATTTGAAATTAATTTAGTAGACCTCCATCTTGTTACTGCATATTGAATTTTTACCAACGCATCCCCATATTACCCTTAATTTTTGACTAAAATTTCAAGTCAAAAGTCAGTCTAATAACTAGATAGTTTTTAAGCGATGCCGCGAACTGACAGAAACATAAAATAGAAAACATATTTTTTGCCATCCAAAAACTAGAGGGTGATTTTTTTGGCCTCCATTTTGTTCCCCTATCTTAAAATAGTATCATAGTTTTAGTTAATCTCTATACTACAATTAATTATGGCACACAATTTGAAATAAGTCCATCAAAAACGTTTTCACGCTGAATTTTTAAATATTTTATTAAGCCACCATTTTGTTCCTTCATACTGGATTCGTTCCAAAATTTTACCATTTAATTCAAACAAAATACTTGATTTCGTTTTTTCGTAATACATTTTTTGACATTTGTTTTGCCATATTAAATTTTTACCAAAATATTACCAGATTATTCCCAAACGATCTTTAATTATTAACCAAAATTTGAGGTATATTGGGACCGACAGACAGACCAACATAATTAAGAAAACATGTGAGAAAGAAAATCTCGGGGGCTGAAATTTGCACTATTACAATACTTCCTTTTACGAGGAAAAAGTGATGGAATCATTATTAAATTTGCTCCTGGACGCATTCAAAATGTTCAGATTTTTCTCATGACAGGCAATGTCTGTGGAAGAAAATAAAAAATTATAGTTTGAGGTCGATTTACATCAGAAACAATCGTATATAAAAAATATTATATTTAATCACAACACTTAGTTAACTGTTGATGTATGAAAAATAAAATATAAAGAAATGAGAAATTATGTGACTCTATTGATCCAATTACAGATTTTATTCTCAGCTTTTTTTGTCTTTCGTTTTTTATTTTTCTTCTTTCCATTCCTTGGTTTATTTATGTTTTTACATCCCTCGTAAAAGGGAAGTATTGTAATCATCGAAAAATCACCCTGCTAGGTCTTTACCTTCACGGTTTAGTATCCCTAGATGCCAAAAAACAATTCCGTCGCTCCATCGATCTGTTTGCCTGTACGCGGCATAGCTCAAAACTACTTATCCGATTGACTTCAAATTTTGGTCAAAAATCAAGGGTCATAAGGGGATGAAACGGCTATATTTTGGTAAAAATCAAATACGGCGGAACAAAATGGCGGCCTGATGAAATGTTAAAAAAATTGTTACCTAAAAATAACTTACACAATTTACTTGAAATTTTGCAGAAAAATCAAGTATTAAGTAGAAATGATCGAAACAGAAGACCAGGTAAAATATTAAACAATTATTACTAAAAAATTATTACTAAAAAACTATTTACACCAATTCATCTGAAATTTTGTACAAAAATAAAGTATTAGGTAGAAATCAACTGGTAAAATTTTCGGGGATAATACCACGAGTGCTTAAAATTTCCGATAATTTTTCACGAATGCGTGTTTTCTTATAATAAATTTGTGAGAAAACACGCATGAGTGGAAAATTATCTGGTTAATTTTTAAGCACGAATGGTATTTAGGAGGAATATTCCACGAATCAAATACAGGGAAACTAAGCTTTATTAACTGAATATTAAATACATACCTATTTCAAGTTCAGAAATTTGAATTTTGTAACAAATTGAACATAAATTGAATAATAATATACTAATAAAATTATTTGTCTAAATATTGAAAAGTACTTAATATATATCTAAATATTCAATTTTAATTATTGATTATATAATAAAAGGTACAGTTCTGATAATTATTAACCACATTGTTGTTTTGCGACGACGTAGAAGATGCCGTCAGACCACTACTTGTACTTGTGCTGGGTGATGCTGCTACAGGGGCTGGATGCACGTGCTGTTGAGGTGGTTCTTTTCCAGGTTTCCTCATTTTTTCAATAATTTTTTTGTGGTGATCTGGATCCACTTGCAAATAACTTGATAGGGATTTCGCATTCGAATGACCTGTAATTTTTATCAAGTTTTGCTCCGACACTCCGGTTTTGGCCAGCTTGGACACGGCAGTAGCTCTGAGGGAATGGTTGGTAAATTTTTTTGTGGTATTGAGGCCTGATTTCTGTGCTTGTTTTTTTGTCCAAGTTGAAATCTCGTTTTCTCCTACTGGGCTGTTTTTGAACCATTTTCCGGAAATTTTCCAATGGGGGTTTGGCGTCCAAAATAGTCGAGTGTTGGAGATACTTTTCCTTTTATCTTCTAATTCTTTATAAATTCTTACTGGGCAAAAGCTAGGACTTCTCTGTCGTCTCACATGTTTTAGAAAAAAACAGGGTTGTATTGAATTCTACTTGTTTTTCCTCCGAAGTTATCAGTTTTTTCTTTGAAAAAAGTTATTTTGGCTCTTGCACCTTCTCCTCCTCTCCAGGCTAATTCATAGGACAACAGAAAAAAACACTTCTTCTGTAAACCCTCTGGAGTTGGTTCATCACAAGCTTCGATTAAATTTTTTAATTCATTGTATGTTAAAAAACGGTCGATTCTCTGTGTTTGCCTTCAATACCTTGCAAATGTCT
Source organism: Kuschelorhynchus macadamiae (assembly GCA_030620095.1). NCBI lineage: Eukaryota > Metazoa > Arthropoda > Insecta > Coleoptera > Curculionidae > Kuschelorhynchus > Kuschelorhynchus macadamiae. The sequence continues at coordinate 492,135 of JAUTXW010000215.1, forward strand.
CCTTTTGGCATTTTTTGCGTCTCGGGCCGATTTGAATTCGATCTGCTCGAAGGGATTTTATTTTAATTTTGTATTCATTGAAATACCTTTTCATCAATAATTTCGCCGTCACATTCCAAATAATTTTTACCGTGCCTTCTTTATATTCCTCCCCGTTCACTTTTCGCATATTGTAGGCCCAGCTTTTCAAAATCATTGCTAGTTGGGATACTGGAGTATCTTGGTCAAACGTATAGTTTTTTCATCGCAGAATGACATAAACTGTCTCCAGATGCTCTTCTTGGATTTAACGGTGTTTCTTGGTTCGCTTCCAATTATATTTTCATCAATTTCCTCTTCTTGAACTAGCCCAAAGCGATTATTGATATTGACAACTTTTCAAAAATGTTTGAAAGATATTTAAAAAAAATCAGTTTCTAGGGACTCTAGCGTCTCTCAAAAGCAGGTTTCATATTGTCAAGATTTCATTTTTTGGTTAGGTTAGGTTAGGTGTTTCCTAGACGACGTGGTATTTCCGCTATAATTTTTCGAAAACCCCACCAGTCTTAAGGGAAAATTTGTACATGAGTGGGATATTAGAGAGAATACAAGATGGCGAAGTAAAATGGTGGCTTAATAAAATATTTAAAAAAGCAGCATGAAAGAAATACTTATTAGTGAGAATTAAGCGCGATATAGAGAAATGAAAGTACGAAAATCGCAGAACAAAATACCGGCGAAATAAAATGTTTGTTTTTGTGAAAAGAAATCCCCTTCAAGGTTTTACGCGTTTCTAGCTAAACATGTTTTCTCAATTCCGGCTGGCTGTTTGTCAGTCTAACAAATTAGTTGAAATAGCTAAAAAACTGATTGACTTCAAATTTTTGTCAAAAATTAAGGGTCTTATAAAGATGACCTGGTAAGATTTTGGTAAATATCCAATATGGCGGCACAAAATAACTGCCTCGTGTAATGTTAAAAAAGTTATCACTAAGAAACTTAATAATCGAGTTACCTCAAATTTGGTTTGAATATCAACATAGGAATTAACTGGTATGAATAAAAAATGGTAGTATTAAGTATGATATAGAGATAATTCAATAAATCAAAATGACGGAATAAAATGGAGAAAAAAATAAAATGTTAAAAAAAATCAACGAAAAAAAATTTTCTTATTCAACTGATTTTTTACAAAAATTAAATGTCATATAGAAATAAACTGGTACGACTTCAACATGACGGGACAAAATTTGTGTAAAAAGTACTTATTCAATTTATTTTATCCTAACAAAAGAAAAACTTCATACCGAGGGAAGTTCCAGGTACAGAAAATTTACCGATTTTTTTTTTGGAATTTTCAAAATTCTTCTTTAACAAGTCATTCATGCAGCTTGATTTCCAAAAAAAGGTTTGTTTTTAGTTGTGGCAAAGGATAAAAAGAACCATAATAGGTCTCTTTAACATACTACTGGGAATACAGTAAAAGTATAGCCTCCTTTATTTCGATACTTTAAAATTTGATTTTCGGGTGTATGCAACTTCACAGTTAGAGGAGCTTATATTTTTGGTTCTAAACCAGAAAATCTACTTTTAAATTACTGGGAACATAGCTTCTACCACGTAACTTAATAGCCGTATAGTAGTTTTTATTTCAGACTTGGTAATAAAATAACCTACATTTATGAAAAGTTAGAAGGATAATAGTGTTCGAAATCTGGATTGATATAATTTTCAGTAAAAAATCTAATGTAGTGTATTTTTTATGTCTGACCACATCATTGTAAATATATCACCACGCTAATACCTAGAACGACGCCCATCGGGTATGGTGTTTCTTTATTAAAATTTCCTGGTTATCGTCTCTGGTAATTCACCTATTGTTACTTTCAATTAGGTAGCGTGTAAACGATCTCTTTCGCCTCGTGATTTATGAACAATGGAGATAAACTAATCAGGGTTCTAAAGGTTTAATTTATGTAAAAGTTTTAAGTTAAATTGGACAAACGCAGACATGGCTATTCTTTTTGTGTACAGGATGTCCGGATTTGGTTGCAAAAGGGTATCTCGCTTATTTTTAAAGATAGAACCTTGCGGTTTTCACGACCCTGAGCTAATTTTTTGTGAAACTCATGAAGCCGTAAACAAAATTTTCATAGTCTTCTTCGTTTATGAGATACAGGGCGAAATAGAAAATTTTTTCATTTTGGGATCCCCCTCGTATCACGGTTATCCTTTAACTTAACGCAAAGGAAAAAATTGCTGCTTATGCAGTTTTTTACGCTGCATCCAGTGGCGTAGTCATATTTTTCATTTGAGTTGTTATTTTTTAGATATGACCCAAAGTTGTGTTTTTTTAAATGGGACACCCTGTATATTTGTCCAGAAATTGATTTGTCCTTTTAAAAGCTTCTCAAAAATATATAATAGTATGGGTCTATTTTAATAAACAACAACAAAAATCCTAATTTTTATAATTATCCTCCCGAATTTTGCAGTAGGCCATGCAAAACGATGCCGTTTTCTTTTGTTTTCTTGGAAGCAAATGACATTTCCCAATTTTGTACGCGTATATAAAATATAGGGCTAGTTTTTTGTATTTATTTATTGTGTAAAAATATATTTGTATTATTATGGAAGGAAACCAAACTTTCGAACATTATGAAAAGTACGATATGTTAGCTTGTTTTATATTAAGTAATGACAATGTTGAAGCGGCTTCTGAGATGTATTTTAACAGGTAAATAGTTAATTTTTAGGTATGTTGAAATACTATTGCTTAATTTTTATTTAGATATCCAGAAAGGAGGCACTTTTTATCGGATAAAAAAGAATTTACTTAAACACGGATCATTTATCAAACCTCGTACGAAAACAGATAATAAAGAAAATCGGGGGGCTGAGGAAATTACGGTTTTGGCTAATGCAGAAGCTTACCCTACAAATTCTTGTAGGGTAAGAGCATAGGGATTCCAAAAACTAGAATTCAAGAAATTCTAAAAAAGCACAAATACCACCCATACAAATTTAGGCTCGTGCAGCACTTACAGCCAGGGGATGCAGAGCGTCGGGTAGTCTTCTGCAATTGGTTTCGAGAAAGATGCGATATGGTTAGAGATTTTGAAAGGAAGGTTATATGGTCAGATGAAGCACATTTCAGTAATTCTGGTATACTCAAAAGGCACAATAGTAGATTCTGGTCCCAGGAAAATCAACACCAAATATTTCCCAGAAGACAGCAGGGCAGGTTTGGTCTAAATGTGTCCTGCTTCATATTAGGAACACATAAAATTTTATATATTTGAGGGAAATCCAACAGCCAATCGCTATATAGAAATTTTAGAGGCAGCTATACCAGAATTACTTAAAGATGTTCCTCTAGCGCAAATTACCGAAATTTATTTTCAACAGGACGGTGCTCCTGCACATAATTCTGGAATGACGTGATTATTTCTGGACAATAATTTTACCAATCAATGGATCGGAACAAATGGACCTATAAGATGACCCCCTAGGTCCCCAGATTTGTCGATTTTAGATTTCTTTCTATGGGGATATCTGGAAAATAGAATTTACAAAGACCACTATGATAATGTCCAAGATTTAGGAAATGCAATAAGAGAAAATTTTCGCTATTTACAAAATCATCCCGTTATTTTGCTTAATTCCCTAAAACGAATACGGAAAATTGTGCGAAGCATGCATAGAACAAAATGGAAATCAGTTTGAACAGTTCTTTTGATTTCCTTGGTTACTGTAGTTCTTATACGACAGTTGATTTTTGCTGAAAGGCTTGTTACATAATAATGTATTACTGTTTTATTCTTGTGTTACATAAATCTAGGTAGGTGGTACTTTTTTGGTGCGAAATTATCAATACATATTTTGATAAATAGATTTAATTACATATTTATTTTGATTTATTGTTAGGATGTAGTTATTGTTAACGACTTTAAATAAAAGGCAGAATTGTTTTGCATGGCCTACTGCAAAATTTTGGATGATAATTATAAAAATTAGGATTTTTGTTGTTGTTTATTAAAATAGACCCATACTATTATACATTTTTGAGAACCTTTTAAAAGGACAAATCAATTTCTGGACAAATATATAGGGTGTCCCATTTAAAAAAACACAACTTTGGATCATATCTAAAAAATAACAACTCAAATGAAAAATATGACTACGCCACTGGATCCAGCGTAAAAAACTGCATAAGCAGCAATTTTTCCCTTTGCGTTAAGTTAAGGGATAACCGAGATACAAGGGGGGTCCCAAAATGCAAAATTTTCTATTTCGCCCGGTATCTCATAAACGAACAAGGCTATGAAAATTTTGTTCTATCTTTAAAAATAAGCGAGATACCCTGCTTTTGCAACCAAATCCGGACACCCTGTACACTAAATTAATTACTTTTTTCAGTATTATATCAAAATTATCAAAACTTGCATCAAAGCAAACATAAATGCAATGTAAAAACAAAATATTTCTATTTGGATCGTTTCATTACAGTCTTTTTCATCACCTGAGAATAAGCAGTACTTTTTATTCTGTATGGCTTTAAAACTCATCTTTCGTTCTTATAACCCTCAAGATTACCTTCTATTATTCTTGTAGAAAATATTCCAACAGTACTAGATCGGGCAAACGTGGTGGCCAATTTTCGTTGTTGAGTCAAAGTAAGAAATGTTGATTTAATGAATACTGAAAATTAAAGACATAAGTTGATAAAGGTGTCACGTCACATTTTTTTTTCGCGGTTATTCAATTTTGAACATCCCTTGCATAGATCTAACCTCCTATAAACTCTGAATTTCAAATATAATTAACATAAAGAATTTTCTAGAAAATAAAGGCTGTTTCTCATATACGCAACCAATAGTTTTTAGTTGATATAAAGTTGTTACGTTACATTTTTGACACATAACACTTTTATCCACTACATTATTGGAAACTCCTGGGGAAAAGCTAAGTGTCATGTCTTCTTTTGAGGCTATGTTGCTACTGTGTTGTACAGTTGTACTCATTTCAGTAGTGGTTAAAGTGGTTTTCCATAAAAAAATAACGATTAAAAACTTTTAAATTAAAAGTTCGACATGGAATCTAGAGGAAACGCATTTTTAAGTTGTTGGAACATAAAAAAATGTGTTCTTCCAAGCAAGGTAAGTCGTAAATTAATTTTTTTTGCAGTAAAATGCATAAGTATATATTTTTTCATTTTTAGCCAAGTCTCTTCAACTCAGAGAATGAAGTGTATACGGGTGATAAGGATTATTCACAATACAAAACAGCCAAGTACCAGTCGAATTCAAAATCAAGTGAATGTTAATAGTTAAACTGCAACAATGAAATAGGAAGTTCTCTAGTACGATTCAGTAAATTATTTAAAGAGAAGCACTTAGAACTATTTTGGTCGGATTCGTGTAGAGGACAAAACAGCAGCTTCTAGGCCTTGATCAATATTTGGTACCTAATAATTTTTTAAAAGTATTGACCACAAATTTCCTGAGGAGGTAATTCGAAAACATCAAAACGTTTTTTTCCAGACCAATATAGGGAAATCATTAGTACTAAGAATAGCTTCTGTTGAAGTATGGAGCATTTTTCTCTAATATTGATGATCTTTCGGTGAAACTTCATCTATATAAAAAGTTAAACAACAATAATAACCAAAAAGTTAATTTAACCGTTGTCTATTTCATTGGTATAAAAACAGTCTAGACTATTTTACACCATTTTTGTTGATGTACATAAAAAAAATTTCAAGCTGCGAATGTTACCTAAATGTGGATTCTTAACCAGTGAAAAACTGTCAAATTTAAAACAGCAACTGAAATTTGTTATTGCTGACCACAGTACATGGTTCAAATAAAATACAGAAAATTCCAAGAAAAAAAGAAAAAGCGTTAGTTAAACCAATTACCTTTGACAAAAATGTTAAAAACTAGATAATTATTTGATCTGCGTTTTGTAGATATAGTTGGAAAAAGGTACACAAAAATCTAGTTTTTCAAAGGATTCTTGTTTTTATTTATTATTAGAGTACATAAAACAAAATTTCCTAAAACCGTATCGTATCTATAAGGCATAAATCATTTAAATCAAAAAGAAAACAACTTTTTTTTACTCAAAATTTTTAAAATATGACATGACCCCTTTATCCACCTACGTCTTCAATTATATTAACTGTAATATAAAACAAAAGCTTTATCCACTATTGTAAATTCATGGAGTAACATCCAACATTAACTAGACACTGTCAGATAAGAAAATTACACAAGATGAGACAGTAGCACTTTGTTCTTGAGTATCCTGTTGCTTCAACAATCAGGGAATCCTTTCTAGAAGAGCCTTGCCAATTTAAAAAAAGTCTTCTTAAGCGACAACATCACCTATTTTAAACAATATTCTGGTCGACAACCTAGGATGACCAATGGGGTTATACAAAAGGCCCAATGGGGCCCAGGTTACTAGCAGTCTTTTTACACACACTTCAGAATAAAGAACACCATATTAATCTCTGATACCTTGTTTATAAAATTTACACATTTTACCCCAAAGAAAAAAATAGATATAAGTACGTGCTATACAAACAGATATTCTATTTCTATAAAATACTAAAATGAAAACTTTAAACCTTGAACAAAATTAGCACCTGCGTAGAAGTTTTGTTATTGGAGTTAAAGAGATAATTTTTATTGCGTGTTTATTCCATTTTAATTAACCCTGTTATATAATGTGTCTTTTTCGATGTCACACATGCTAGTAAATATTTATAAACGGTGACGGAAGTCTTTTTACATGTAAAGGTAATTAACTGGCAACAAGTAACAATACGTAATTTACATATGAAAAGGTGTTATTGAATTAAGTACGGATTTATTTAATGACACTTGAATTAAAAAACAATTCAAAAATAAATTCGTTCAGTGGGACATATTAAATAAGTTAAAACCAACATAGAAGGGAAGCTTTTACGGCTTTGGTCAATTAACGAATCATGATTCTTGGGATTAGACCGTGCCAAATTGAAATTACTATCCAACGTTTCGCCTTCGATTGCACGAGACATCTTCAGAGATCTTTACTCGACGAGATCAGAACACTGAATGGCTCGAAGAGATTCAGTGTGTGTTAAGATTGGTTTTTACATGTGATCTAGACCATAACCGTATCTCTAATGAATTTTTTTGTATGTAACAAGTTTCAATAGATTCCCGAATTTTTCGTTTATTAAATCCTGGAACCGATGCTAGAACCAATGGTATGCTGGTGTTCAGCTACAGCTGATTGAAAAATTTGTTTCTTTTTAATACATCGTTCATGTTCCTTAAGTCTAGTTGATATTCTGCGTCCTGTTTGTTTCTCTTACATATTTTTCTCCACAGGTGCAAAAGATTTTATATGCTCCTGTGTGAAAAGGTACCAAATTATTCGGGGATCGCAAGCATTGTCCAATCTTCTTATGCGACTCATGATTGTACGTATGTAGGACCGCCGGAGTAATCGTCCTATTTTGTTTTTAGTGTATGTAGGGAAGAACAACACTGCCTAACGGTGGCTCCTCATCATTCTCCTTTGACGGAGTTGGATTACTATATCTTTTAATTTAACGCGTAATATATTTTTGTTGTATGGCCTCATGGCCAGGATAATCTCCTCATATTTCTGGACCCCTTTAGTCAACAACATCGTAATATCAAGTTCACAATGGAAATTGAATCTTATAGAACCATTCCACTTCTAGACGTATGTGTTCAAAAGAAGGAAAATGGTACATTAGGTTATTCTTTGGATAGAAAACTGACGCATACAAATAGATACCTAAATGCAAATTTCCACCACCATCCAGCACAAAAGGAATCTCACTAGTATTTTAAGCTATTCCGATTTCTGATCAAGATTCTCTAACATCGGAAACATCGAATTTGACCGAAGCTCTCAGAGGGAATGGCTGTTGCACTGAAGATATTACGCGTTCAATTAAAGGGTGTAGTAATCCAACTTCACCAAAGAAGAATCATGAGGAGCCACCATTAGGAGATTCTCATCTTATTTCCTCACTCTCATCTCATCTCACCTCCTTCAATACACCTAAGAAGATTGAACAATGTTTGCGATCTCCGAAAGATATTGTACCTTTCCAAACAGAAGGAGTATATAAAATCCCTTGCTCCTGTGGAAAAGTGTATATGGGAGAAACAGGACGGTTAATATCAACTAGACTTAAATAACATGAATGATGTAATAAAAATAAACACTTGGAAACCGATCGTATAAAAGCCCGCTTGAATCTCTTCGAGTTCATTCAGTGTTCTAATCTCGTGGAGTAAAGATCCCTGAAGATGCCTCGTGCAATCGAAGGCGAAACGTCGAATAGTAATTCCAATTTGACACGATCTAATCCCAAGAACCACGATTTTTTAAGTTACAAACCACTTTAATCTTTAAACATAACTCTGCTTCTAACAGGGTCTTGCTTGTCATTATTAGTCATCTCTGAGTATGGGCCGGCTGAAACTGAGCCTAAGGGGGGGGACCGGCCATCCACGGACACCCCTCGCCTCTGCGAGAGCAGACCAAACACTGGACAATTTTCTTACCAATAATTGTTTAAATTTTTAAAAATGACCAGTTTTTTTCTGGTGTATTACGTAAAAGCTAATTTAGTTTAAGCTAATCTATATACTACAATTAGCACATTTGAAGTTTTTATTCTTCTAAATTTCTTTTTTAATTTAATAATAAGACGAGTGAAATCGAGAATGCTTTCCGCCTGCCATTTTGTTATTTTATAGCCGATCGAACAGAAATTTGGTAGGTATCTTGGCATATTAGAATGAATATTTTTGATGAATTTAACGGATCTATGCGATTTTTGGTTTGACCGGAAGTGACTCCAATCGCAATTTTTTTTAATGGGATAGCCTTTTTATTCATACATTTTCGGAATCTAGTCTTTTTCTGCATAGTATCGTATCAAAAAGTTAACTCAAAATGCAATTTTGACAGCTATTTTTACTGTTCAATCTAGTGTGCCGAGAAGTGCCTTAAACTACTCTGACATGCTTAGGCAAACTATAAAAATAAAACAAGAATTTTTTTTATTGTTAATTTGTGATGCAGGATGACTCAAAATTGGCACAATCACTTTTTTCGAAATTACTTCTTAAGAATTTTCATAATACCAACTTCACAAAACTACCTTTTTCTATGTCAAACTTTTGACCATTGTCATTTCCCATTATTCCAGTTCTCCCTGAATTGCACATTTTTTTGCGAAATTTAACATATGCTATTTATATGTCTATACTTCTGAATTAACTTTGTTTTTTTTTATCAAATTTATTAAATTTGAACCTTTTTACCAATTTTTTCATTAAAATTTGAAAGAGAAAGTTATTTCCTTGCTTTTAGGTAGCAATGTTTTTATTTACTTGTTATTTATATGTTTATTTGCGGGAAATACAAAGTCTCTATATTTCCACCCAATTACATAAGGCTCCAGCCTCAAATAATACGAAATTGCATATTTAAAACTACCAAGCGCAGAATGATGACTATATATTACTTATTACAACAAAGAGAAGTATTGTAATCGTGAAAAATCACCCTCCGGGATTTTTTCAGATCTTCTACGTTTCAGGATCCCCAGATCCGAAAAACATGTTTTACCTTACCCAATTAACTTCAAAATTTGGTCAAAAATTAAGGGTTATATGGGGAGGACCTGGTAACATATTGGTTAAGTTGGCCTAGTGACATGTTAAAAAAGTTATTACTAAAAAACCACTTATAGTCAAAAGCAGTGTTATCGCGGGTCATATGATTTATCAACGACAAACTTTTTGAGTTTGTTTTTCTTTTAATACGTGTAATCATATCCTCCGCATAAAATCCGGAAGATGGATTAGATAGACCTACAATATTTTCATTTGAAAAAAGAGGATAAACATATAAATACCAGCAGTTGCAAAAATCTTTGATTGACAAGTCAGTGACAAAATGAGTAACAGAAAACAGTTTTCGGGTTTTTTGCATCCCCAAGCGAAAAAAATGGTATTAAATCTAATAAAATGTTACGAAAACGAAAATTCACCGGCCAATATCCAGGAGACAGTAGCAAAAGCTCTGGGAATCGACTGTGCAGAAAATTGTGCATGAAAAAAAGCATAATTTACTACCGAAGAAGATTAAGAAATGTACACGAAAAAAGCCAAAGACAGGAGACTTAAGTGAAAATGTAAAAATGGATATTCGTAATGCAATTTACGATTTATAAACATCAAAAACTAATATAACCCTTCAAGTTTTAAAAGAAGCTTTAAAAAATTTAGGCATATTGGAAATTGGACTAAAATCGTTGTCAAAGTTAATCAAAATGTTGGGTTTTCGATATAAAAAGGACTGTAATCGAAGATTTTTATGCGAGTTGCCACATATCAGTCAAGTCAGCGTATCCAGTTTTTAAAGAAATACACGGAAAATGTTAATTCAAAATTTAGAAAAGTGGTATTTTTAGACGAGACTTGGATATTTTCTAATGGAAGTCGTTCGAAATCTCGACAGGACGAGTCTGTAAAAAGTGTCAAGAGAATAAGGAATGTGGGACGGGAAAATGGTTCATCATTTTGCATGCAGGTTCTTCAACAGGATTTCTCCCAGGTGCAAGTTTACTGTTTTCTTCAACATCCAAAAGTATGGAGTACCACGATAATATGAACTGTGAACTGTTTGAAAAGTGGTTAAAAGAACAACTGATTCCAAATTTAGATGCTCCATCTTTAATCATTCTGGACAATACATCTTATCATTCAAGAATCTTAAATAAACAACCTACTTCATCCTGGAAGAAAAGTGATATTTATGACTGGCTAATGAAACAAAAACAAAATCCTTTACCCAATATGCTGAAACTAGAACTTCTTCTAATAGCAAAATCTATAAAAAAACCAACAATATATGCCGTAGATGAAATATTACGGGAAAATGGACATGAGGTTTTACGACTGCCGCCATACCATTGCCAGTTTAACGCAATAGAATTAATATGGGCTGGAGCAAAATCATATTACGAAAAGACGTGAACGATGGTCTTACATCAGATGAGGTGCAAATTGTTTGGCAAGATACATTAAATTATATTACGCCGGAGTACTGGAAGAAATCTGACATACGGAGAAATTAATATGGGATTGGTGGAATCGAGAACGAGTTCTAGATATCCAAATAGCACCAATGATCATTGCGCCTTTTGAGGACGACTCAGAAGATAAGGACTTTTTAAATGATGATTATATTTTTTAGTTTATAGTATAAAAGTTTCTGAAGGATTATATTAGTCTTTGACGTGTATAAATCATAAATTGCATTGCATTATGAATATTCATTTTTGCAATGTAACTAACAAGTCTTTTGCCTTTGGATCTTTTGGTGTACATTTCTTAATCGTCTTTGGAAGTAAATTATGTTTTTTTTTCATGCACAAGTTTCTGTACATTCTTTATTCCGATTCTCAGAGCGTTTGCCACTGCCTCCTGGATATTAGCCAGTGAATTTTAATTTCAAATTTTTTTTATTAGATTTGACACTATTTTTTTCCTTACTTTTTTTAGTACATTTGTAATTTTGTAGGCAATAAATAAATAAGTATAGAATACTTGTTCCAATTTTAAAATATATATATATATATATATATATATATATATATATATATATATATATATATATATATATATATATATATATATATATATATATATATATATATATATATATATATATTATGTTAATATATGGGGCTGATATATATATATATATATATATATATATATATATATAAAGTTTCTAGTAGTAAGCATACGTTTTAATAGAAGACAAACTTATTTCTACAAAAACCTGAATAACTAAAAAAGCAATTTTAAACCTATTAACTTATACAAGAAGAGGAACATATTTGTATGTACGGGGTGAGTTATTTTATTATGACACCCACCTACAGGGTTATTTATTATAAAGATCGAGAAAAAGTGTAGGGTAAGAAATAAGTTTTTTTTAATGGAATAGAATAGTATATTGTTTCTTTTTATGAAAAGCCATTCTCTACTGATTTCAAAAATTCATCAATTGCGCGTTAATTTTAGGGGGGCCTGAACGTTGCCGTGTCTTGTTCGATCTATTGCGTAGCTATATTGATCTATTGTCCGACAGAATAATTTTAGTGAACATTCCACATTATCTACCACTTTCAAACATACCCCAGTCAAGTATAACGGTAATATCAATCCCTGAACTTTAAATAATTATCTAACCGGTAATAACGATGATATATTTGCCACAGAGACTAGAAAGACTGTTATTTTGCTATGCAAAGAAATAAGCAAATCAAAGAAAAGCCATTTAACAGCAAGCATCTTGCATTCACTTCGTGAGGTCAAAAGACGATCGTGTTCTTTATGTTCCAATAATTATTCATTACATCTTGTAATAATGGGCGTGAACGCTTGTTAATTCATTTCCATTATGAATAGATAATGTTAAAAAAAAATGTAGGTCAGTAGTATAATTTGTTCATATTCACATCTATTCACATTTATTGCATAAAAAAATACGATAAAAGCGATTTGAATATGTTCGTGCATTTCTGTATTAATAAATATAAGGAATATATTCTGTTTAGTGTGACTTTTTAGATTTAGAGGAGCATCGTTGCATATTTTTAATTTTCTCTTCAGAACACCCTTTTAGAAATGTAGAAGTTATTTATATTTCTAGTAAACAATGTTTAGTAAGAAGAAATTATTTAGCTTCTTTTGATCACCTAATTTAAAAAAGTAACAATAGTTTTTGACCTGTTTCAAAAATGTACAAGGTGAGTTATTATATTTTGATACTTACCTACAGGGTTTATTAACGAAGATAGAGAAAAAGTGTAAATAGAAAAACCTTAGGGTTTCTTTTAAACCGCCAGAATCCGTTATGAAAAAATAAGCGACTATCGCACTATCGACTATATGCCCTAAAAAATATAACAAAATACGTTTTCTAAATAAAGGACATGAAGTCTCGACAAAAGGAAACTACAGAAAACTACCGAAGGATCACACAAGTGCAATAGAGAGCAAGGTATACAGGAACAAGGCATTAAAGAAATATAGTACATACATCCTGGACAGGATACGCAGCAAGTTAACGCCACCTTACAGCAAGCCACCCCATCTTTATGGGTTGCCAAATATCCACAGGCCGAACATGCATCCAAGACCAATAATTACTAGCTCCAGTGACTCACCAATGAGTGCTTTGGCTAAATATTTGTTAGATATAACACAACCTTTACAACGTAAAAGGAATTCTTTTTTTGAAAATTCTAACCAGTTTATTAATATTCCTAAGGATATCATATTAGGGCAAAAAGACAGATTTGGTAGTTTTGATGAAGAAAGCTTATATACAAATCTTCCTATATGTGAATCATTAAACCTAATTAGGCAAAAGTTGAGGAAAGACGATATACTCTTTAAAAGAACGACGTTGCTTGTAGGGTGTGATGGACCTATTGGAATGTTGTCTCCGTAACTCCTACTTTCAAGTGAAAGATAGGTTTTCCTCACAAGATGATGGTCTTCCGATGTCATCTCATCTCTGGTGGTAGCCAAAGTGTATATGGAGTGGTTGGAAGAGCATGCAATAAATACTGCTCAAATCAAGCCTAAGCTTTGGCCTAGGTATGTGAATGATACTTTTATTATTTGCACTGCAAATGACAATCATTTAACAGAATTTTTCAATAACTTAATAGCTTTAAAACATGTATTAAATTCATAATGGAGAACGAAGAAAATCCTTCCTTGCTTTTTCTTGACGTTCTCTTTAGCCGATCTACAGAGGACATCAGGACTACAGTGTATCGAAAACCCACACACACTGGACAATATCTCCAGCAGTTACAGAGCTGTAACCACTTATAAATACGATGCACTTTGAAGCAGAAATGGAAAAAATCTAATTCAGAATGGTTACTCTAAGAGATTAATAAGTTATACACTATCAAAATTAGAAAATGATCATCATATTACGATACATTCCGATCCACAAGAAACATCACCCTTTCTCACAATATCCTATATTAAAGAAACATCTAAAAAGATTTAATTTCCATCCCTTCCATACTATCCTATACCAAGAGCTATACGGACAAGATTTTGAGAAAATGGACTTTTGTTACTGGTATCGAAGATGGTTTACTGCAAACAACTCATTCAAAAACATTTTTTTTCTGACGAAGCCATTTTCACAAATCAAGGTCAAGTCAATCGACGCAATATGCAATATTGGGCTAAAGAAAATCCATACTGGATGGGAACAGTTGCTAACCAGCCCCCTTGGTCGGCAAATATTAATTTGGCGGTCGGAATTCTCTTTAAAAAAACACTTAATGGACCGCGTACTGAGGTTTCGTTACGAATGACCCAGATTATAACCAGATACTACAGAGGTCAATTTGGGTTCTAGCACATTACTGTCAAGATTTACGCAATATAATCCACAAAACTTACCCTAACATATGGATTGGACGTAGTGGGGCAGTAGACTAGCCTCTTCGAACCCCAGACTTAAGTCACCTTGACATTTGCTTATGGGATTTCATCAAAGAAAAAGTCATGGCACTCGAAGACATGAGGAAAAGGATTAGACGCGCAGTTGAAGAAATCACCGCTGCTATGGTGTTAAGAGTTCGACACCGATTTAAAAAAAAAAAGACAATTAATATGTGTTTGGAGCAAAATGACGGTTATTTTGAACGTCTTTTTGTCTGATTAGGACTAGGTCCTGATATTTTCAACAATGATGATGTCCAGCTCTCATGGCGTCTTTTTGGTGGCCTTCCTGGTAGCCTGGAGGTATTCGGTTTGTTTGCTCTAACGATCTTCGGGATCCTGACATCTGCCATTCTATCGACATGATCTCTCCGTTCTCATCGTCTGTTCCGTACCCATCTCCCTACCTCTTGGATTTCGCATGTTTGTCTTATTTCCCCGTTTGTCTTTCTGTCAAGTAAGGTGTGCCCTGTGATTGACTCTAGTATCGTCATTTGGGTTGTTCTTAGGATTCTCTTGGTAGTTGCCGTGTCCACTCTGGTTTCCACTGCGTATGTCATCATGGGTCTGACACAGGTTTTGTATAAACTGCTCGTCATAAAAAACGTAACACCTATTTTTTTGGGCAATATTTGAAAGCCCATATTTCGAAAAGTACTTAATTGATTTTGAAAAACTTTGCAAAATCTGAAAAGTTGATTCGTTGGCTCACATGACTAATTTTGGGAATACGGTATTTGTAATATAGCATATAATACAGGGTGTTAAATAAAGAGATGTTTTTTTTCCTAAATTTCATGTCATCCCCATTTATAGGAGAGTTGAGTTAGAGAGTCGCAATAATTTTTCATATTAACAGTAGGTCAATACCTCGGGCCGTTTTCGAGATTTTGTGGATATCTTAGCCTACTACGATTATATGGCAATTTTTATAAAATTGTTGTTATTCTACAGTTTATTCTTAAAAATTTACAAAAATCTTTTGTAACTTAATTTAATTTAAATGATAATTTAATAAATGATTTAAACAAAATAACGAAACCATATTGTCACGTTAAAGCAACAAAGAGAATTAATATTTTGTTGGCCCACCGCCTACACGTAGAACGTCTGCTACCCTATTTGGCATGCTGTTTACCAAGTCTGCAATAAAATCTTGAGGAATAGCCTCCCATCCTAACTGCACTGCATTTGCTAAATCATTCAAATTGTTTATTACATACTCACCTGCATTTATCTTCAGTTTCATCCTACTCCATACATGCTCTATATATTCATATCAGGAGATTCAGGCAATTCATTCGTTCAATGTTGTTCTCCCTCAAAAATTCTTGAACGACTCTTGCTCTGTGCGGACGAGCATTATCGTCTATCAGTATAAAGTCATTCCCGAAATTTTGAGCGAAAGGAACAACAATCTCATTTAAGCACCTTTCTCTATATCTCTCAGCATTCATACTTTCTCCTATCAACACTACTAAATCAGTCTTACCATTCTGCATCACACCGCCCCATACAGTAATCCCACCACCTCCAAATGCTACTCTAGCTTCCATATTTTCTTCTACATACCGACTATTCCTTTCTCTCCATACCAAAATGCGTCCATCACTTTCATGCATATTAAACCTACATTCATCAGTAAACATGCACCTATTCCATTCGGCTATTCCCCAATTCGCATGTTCACGTGCCCATCTCCTTCTAGCAGTCCGGTGAACAACAAGCAAAAGAGGGCAGGCAGCCCTTCGTCTAGCATGTAGGCCATATTCGTGCAATCTTCTACGAACTGTTGCTGATGAAACTTCCACGCCGGTGGCTTCTCGAAGTCCCCTGTTGATCTTGGTTGCATTGAGGGTAGGACAACGGCACACAGACATCCTTATAAGGCGGTTCTGACATAGGTTCGTTACCCTGCCGCGACCACTGCGTCCAATGTTGCGGTAAGCAGAGGTCCCGTGTATTGTGTGACGTTCAATTGCCCTGTATATGGATGTTGGTGTTGAACCCATGATGTCAGCAATGCCCCGAAAAGACATCCCACGCTGATGCAGTCTAAAACATACAATAAATATGAATGTTTTAGGAATTTTTACATTTTTTTGAAATAAAGTGAATAAAATACACTTACCTTATAATGTTTGTCAATTCACGATCCCCAAAATGAACCATTGTTGGATAAATTTTGTTATAAAGATTTGAATAACTTTTTATGTTTGGTGAACGTGTAGCGTTTATTGACAGTACAAAACAAACCAAAAATGCGTATCCATAGCCTACTACGATTATATGGCAATTTCTATGAAATTATCGTTACTCTGCAGTTTAGTGTTAAAAATTTACAAACTACAAAATCTATTGATACGTTGACTTTACAGAGTTTTAAGACAGATCATGTGCTATAAGTTTACGTATACAAGGTCATTCGTTAAAGTAGAGAACTTGAATTACAGCATGCACAAAAGATTTTTTGTAAATTTTTAAGAATAAACTGTAGAATAACAACAATTTTATAAAAATTGCCATATAATCGTAGTAGGCTAAGATATCCACAAAATCTCCAAAACGTCCCGAGGTATTGACCTACTGTTAATATGAAAAATTATTGCGACTCTCTAACTCAACTCTCCTATAAATGGGGATGACATGAAATTTAGGAAAAAAACATCTCTTTATTTAACACCCTGTATTATATGCTATATCACAAATAGCGTATTCCCAAAATTAGTCATGTGAGCCAACGAATCCACTTTTCAGATTTTGCAAAGTTTTTCAAAATCAATTAAGTACTTTTCGAAATATGGCCTCTCAAATATTGCCCAAAAAACTAGGTGTTACGTTTTTTATGACGAGCAGTTTATTTTAACTTTGCTCTGTGTTTTCATGTATTTGTTTCTCCACATGATGTCCTTTAAAAATCCAGAGATCATGGTTGCTTTGATTGTTTGATCTCTTACCTCTGCTTTAATATTCCTATCATTAGTAACATTTTTTCCCAGTTATTTGACTTTTCATGACTCGATTCACTGTCCTATTATATATAGCCAGCTTGCATTTTGGTTCTTTGGATATCGTAAGCGATTCGGTCTTCTGGACAGAGATAATCATGTTGAAGATTTTGGCAATATTCCCAAACTTAAACAGCATTCTTTGGAGATCGTCTGCATCCTCTGATATGATAACTGTGTCATCGGCACAGCAAACTATTTTCATGGCTTTGTTTTCCCAGCTGTCTTGACTTCGTTAATCAGTACATCCATGATAAGGTTGAAGAGAATCGGGTTCCTTTTTCTTATTCCGCTTACCGTCGGTATTTCTTTTGTTGTTTCGTTTCCTACTTTTAATGTTGCCTTGTTGTTTGTTATAAGCTCTTTAATCACTGATATAATATTAGAATTGACCTTTCTATTTTTCAATAGCGTTAATACATCTTTTAGTCTCACTCTGTCAAACGCTTGCGTAAGGTCTACAAAACACATAAATGCCGGTTTGTTATATTCGATTGCATTTTCTGCTTTTTGGCCGAGTATGAATATTGCATCGATGGCTGATCTGTTTTGTCTGAAACCCTGTTGTTCTACACTTATTCCGTTCTGGCTGATTTCCGTAGCCAGGTTTTTAGTCAGAAGCTTCAAGACTGTGCTAAAAAGAGTAATGCCTCGATAATTCTTGGGATAAGCCATAATTGCTCTTTTGAATACGGACATTGTAATGCTTGTTTTCCATTGTTCTGGAATTTTTTCTAAAGTAAGAATTTTGTTGTAAAAGGAGGTTAATTCTTCCACTTTGAAGGTCTGTTAAAATGAAATATTATTTTTTCATTATATAGTTTTTTTCTGGATATTGACATTAAATTATGTTTTATGATCACACAGGCCAATACATATATACGTTATAACTGTTATAATATATAATATTACTATTGCCAGTTAAAAAAACAAAGACACATGGATTTAAGTATTTATTGCAAAAACTTAATTTACATAATTACATTAGTCACTAATCACATAAAAATTTTCTTTTATACGACTTTCTAGAACGAAGTTTACTAGGGCAGTCTCGCTGAAGGCTCCAGCAGTAGTCCGCCATCATGTGGCTATCCCATCGTCCTTGATAACGATCTTCCATAGTTTTAATATCCAGATGCAATCTTTCCCCCTGTTCCTCACCACAATCATTTAAGTTTTCTGGAAAACGATCTAGGTGGCTGTGGAGGTAGTGAACTTTTATACTCATGTTACAGCCGAGAATATTAAAATTTGAAAGCATAGTTTCCACTAATTCTACGTAATTCTCTGATTTATGATCGCCAAGAAAATGTTGTACTACTTGAACAAATGAACACTAAGCGTTAGATTCAGTCTCGTTCATTGATGTGGTGAATTGTGGATCTTTAACAAGTTGCATTATTTGAAGACCATCAAATATACCAGCTTTTAGTTTTTCCGTGCTAATGCCAGGAAATTTACGTGACAAATACCCAAAATAATTTCCATCTCGATTTAAAGCCTTCACAAATTGCTTCTTAGGCCTAGCTTGATATTCAAGGGCGGAAGTAAGATTTTTTCTCTTGAAACCAAAGGTTCGTTGATCATGTTTTGTTTTCCTTGAATCATGAGATCTCTTGAAGGCCAATTTTTGATAACCCAGTGCTTATTTTTAGCTCTGCTGTCCCAAAGGCACAAAAAACAAAGACATTTTGTATAACCACTCTGCGGTCCAAGGAGGAAGTTAACCATTTTTAAACCAACACAAATTGCCCACTGATTTTCTTAGTATTTAATTTTTCTCAAAACTAATGCAATTGTTTCATATTCTTCCCTCATGGTAGCAGAATGACCAATAGGAATTGAGCCATATTTGTTACCGTTATGTAAAAGAACACATTTTAAACTACGTTTTGAACTGTCAATAAAAAGGTGCCAATCAACTGGATTGTATTCAGGCAAACCCATTTTTTCTAAGAGCCCTTTTATATTGTCACAGAATAATGTAATATTAGTACCTGGACAAAGTAGATTTTTTTCTTTTAATCTGGATGCAAGTAATTCAGGGGATTCCTTTGAGAGTTCAGGTCTCTTATAAGATTGTTTAGTTCTTCTTTATTGAAACACTGCAGAGTTGCTAAATCTGCTTCAAATTCGCTGTCGTTTTCTGATTGAATTCTTTGAACTTCGTCAGACGTTGATGTTTCTGTATCATCTTCTGTCAGTTCGGGTAGACTTCTGAATGATGGAACGGGTATTTCTTCCAAATGCTACAGGCCTTCTTGCAGAATCTAGATCAGGATATGTCCATTTGTGTCTATTGTTTCTATTTAACTTTCTATATAACCATTGGTACACCAAACTTTAGGCACTTCCTCTTTCCAGTTGTCCACTGTCGCAAATGTTCAACACATCTTTTACATATGAAATATGAGGCTCAAGATTTATCTTGATCTCCTAAATAAACGCCAAAATAGGCAAGATAAGCTCTTTTCACAAAGTCAGAAATCGTTTTTCCGCTCTCTTTCAAAGTGTATTCACCACACACATAACAAAAAACATCGGGATGATTTACGCAGGAACGTCTGCTTGTGGATGCCATTGTTTCAGTTTAGTGTCTTGATACTACAAAACGACCAAAATTTACACAAAATTATAACACAACTTTACTTGGGAAAACTCAGTAATATACTAAATCGAGTACAGCCAAGCAGGTATAGAAGGATCGGGTCATAGGCAATTACAGGTATAAAAGTAATTAAGAGCAGTATATTGAGTAGTTGCTAGTATAGGAACATTGGAACAGGGACAATTCAAGGGACCCATTTGGTTAATTAGATTCTGGGAAATTTCTATTTTGACGATTAAGTACATATTTATCTCTTCATTTGTTGCCCTTTATCAGAAAAAAATATCAATTAACCTGTAACCTGTATCTCAAAAACGAGAGCTGATAGAAAAAATCTGGTGGCATTTTTGGAATCAGCACATTAAAAACATCTAAAATCAGATGTTAGATTTCCGGCACCAAATTTTTGTTTTTATTTTGTTACCCTGTGTTATGATTATAACGTAGTCTTTTATATAGATTAAGAATCTGAAAAAAAGCCCATTTTTCCATTTAAAATTTAAAACTTACTCCCTCAAAAATGGGAAGAATTACAAAGTTGCCTATAATGTCAAATAGTGTCCCTCGGGATCCCAGGCAACACCCCTAATTTTATTTTATTCGAATAACCCGTTTCCTAAGTATTGAATTACAACAATGTATACACAAAGAGACTTTTTATGTTAAAGATACGAATTTCCGGTAGCCATATCAACGCTACCTCGATTTTGATGAGAATATTAATAAAAGTAGTCACTAGACGTCAGACGACCAGTATACAAATCTCATTAAGCAAGAATGCTACTATTAAAGAATGTTCCAACATATCTGAAAACTAAAGATGTGGAGAATAAAAAAGAACTGCGAAACATGATCTGTGTACATTCTCTAATATAACTTAATACGGAGGTATAAAATATCCGGCTCTGCGGTTAACTAAACAGCAGGGTCATTTATTTTTCATATACTCGTTATTTCTTTCTTAATAAGTCCGAATATGATACCTCGCATCATTCTAAAATATTCGTTATAAAACGTCCAATTAATTTAAACAGAGATGCAAGGGTCGTCGAAATTAGGCATATCCGAGAAGTAAAGGTAATGACCTATCTGGTAATGTCAAGAAGACATCTGCAGTTTAAAAAAAATCGGTACATTTCTTTTACCGGGAGTTTCGCAACTTTTTTGTTGCATCCTCAGGACACATAGATTTTATATCCTACATGAAACCCATATTATCAGTCTTTAACTACTCTAACATAACAACAAGAAGATCGTTAATGAAAACGATTTAGAAACTTAATATCTAGGACACATCTGCGAACCAACGGAGTAGGTAAATAATGGTATGAGGATGGAACAATAAAGTTGCGAAACGTCAACAATTTAAAAATTGACTTTTGTTTTTTTTACTGGATCCTAAGCCTAAGCCCAAATATTGATATGCTGTCTCAAAATATTGCGATATATCAAAGATTTGAGAATATTTTGATTGGTCTAAATATGGTACGAATAGTTGATCAACCCACCCGAATATCACTAAATAAGATTTCTTTACTTGATGTAATTATTGTTTCGGATGAATCTGCTGTTGCAGGCTCGTATGTAACTCCAATGGATCATGTGTCGGATTATGATCTTACAGTATGTACATTGCAATTTGGAAACAAAAACAAATCGGGACCTATTTACAAGAACATTAGAGATTTCAGAAACCTTGATCTAAATGTTTTCAAGGCAAGTCTTTCTTCAACACCTTTTAATGATATTTATAGCCGAAATGATATAAATGAGAAATTCAAATTACTGAATTGTTACTTACTAGGACTATTTGACACCTGTGCTCCGTTCAGGACAGTACGAATGACAAAAAAATATTCACCGTGGCTAACAGACAATCTAAAACCGCTTATGTCGCTTAGGGAAAAAGCTCGACGCAGATGGCTTCGCAGTGGATCCAACGCCCATCATGAATACTATAAATCCATTAGAAACTACATTACTTTGGCTTTTAAAAATGAAAAAAACGCTTATTTTACAGATAGATTTCGAAGAGGTGTACCTGACCTGGTACCTGACCAATGGTATGTGGCGTGAGTTGCGCTCGCTGGATATTACGAAAGGGAGGTCGGACGTACCTGAGCAGCTAAAAGATGTTGAAAAATTAAACGATTATTATATAAATGGTATACCGAAACTTGTAGCTGATCGGGAAATTTTGGATTTCTATCACGGTCACACTGTGCAGGACCGCAAAAGATTTGATTTTCAGCCTGTGTCTGAGTTTGAAGTCCAGAATGTATTATATAGTATTAAGAGTAATGCGCTGGAGCAGGATGAGATTAATATTAAAATGTTATTATTATGTTGCCCACAGATTTTACCTCACCTAACCCGTATTGTGAATTTCTGTCTCAGTCGCTCAGTGTTTCCTGATATCTGGAAGGAGGCTATAGTATTATCCTTACCAAAGATTAACACACCAAAGAGTTTTAAAGACCTTTGCCCTGTTAGTAATTTACCAGCACTTTCAAAGCTACTTAAAAAAATAATAGACTCTCAAATTCGAACATTCGCCTTTAGTACTAACATCATTCCAGCAGTACGATCAGGATTCAGAAAATTTCATAGCGGTGAAACCACTCTTTTAGCTATAACAGACGATATTTTTACACTTTTAACCTTAATTGATTTTTCCAAGGCCTTCGATACCTTGAATCACAATATTTTATTTGCCATGTTGAACTATTTGGGATTTTCGAATTCGGTAATAAATTTTTTTCGCTCTTATTTTACAAATAGAAAGCAACATGTTAAAATTGCTGGACACATTTCTAGGCCGTTAGGTTTTTTGTCAGGTGTGCCTCAGAGGTCTATTCTTGGGCCACTAATTTACATTTTATATACGTCTGAAATAATTAAAGCCCTTAAATATAGCCAACTTTATCTTTACGCGGACGATACGCAAATGTATTTTTCTTTTCCACCGAAAGACCTTGTACCTTGTTTAAATAAAATTAACTCCGATCTGGATAATCTTTATAATTCAGCGTCTAAGCACTGCCTTCAAATTAATCCCTCGAAAACATGTTTGTTGGTATTCGGTTCGACCAAAATGAAACAGTCACTTACTACAGAAATAAAAGTGAGAGTAGGTAATACAGAAGTGTCTTGTACAAACGAGGCAAAAAACCTAATTTTGGATACAGATCTTAAATTCCGAAGTCATATAAGCAGCTGTATTCGCGTTGTCTATACTAACTTAAAAATGATATATGGCGTGCGAAATAATATGAAAAACCGTAAGCGCTTACACTCAGCTATACTCTTTCACAAAATATTACTTTTTAAACAACCTGCATATCTTTACTCTACTTCAGGGGCCGACTCACACCTCCCGCTCCCAAACACGCATTCTTTAGGTCATCATTTACATACCAAATCGCGAGTGTTTATAATAATCTCCCTGACATAATAAAATCGCTCCCATTACATTTGTTTAAGTAAACTTAAAAAACATATGTTAGATAATCAAAGCATTTCTCTAGCATAAGTCAGAGTTTTCTTCCGTTTGTACTGCCTGACATTGGCATCATTTGGAACTAGTTTAACTATTGCTAGTGCTCTTAATTGTGTATTATAAACTATATATATTTATCTTTAATTTTTTTTTGCTTAAGATGAAAAACAGAGATCTTCCTTAGGGAGGCTCACCTGATCTTCGGCCTTTTTCCATAAATTATATAGTGTTTTTTTTTTATTTCTTGCAAAGATGTAGTATTAATTATGGAAAATAAAGACCAAACTAAACTAAACTAAATAATACGCCACTCTAAAAACAAGAGGATCGTTAACGACAACCATTTAAAACATAATATCTGGGAAAAAACTGCGGACCAACGTAGTAGGTAAAGTATATGGTTTTCATGCAGGATATAGAATCTATATATGTGTCCTGAGGATGCAACAATAAAGTTGCGAAACGTCGACTACTAAAAAACAGACTTTTGTTTTTTTACTGGATCCTAACCCGAAATAATACACCACTTTACCATTGCAACAAGAGCATCGCTAACGAAAAGCATTTAGAAACTTAATTTTTCGTAAAAATTTTAAGCAAAACGTGTAAGCAGTCTTTAAGCTATGCAGCGAACTGACAGACGTACAGACACACCGACGGACGGACCGACGGAATTGATAAAACATATTTTTTTGGTATCTAGAGACGCTAAGACGTGTAGAGGGTAATATTTCCACGATTACAAACATTTTACTTGGCCGCCATTTTCTTCGGCCATCCTGAATTAGTTCCACAATTTTACTAGTTGATCCCTATACCACAATTAGCTATGGCACACGATTTGAAATCAAACCATTAGGCAGTTTTTTGAGGCCAGGAATCAACCTTACGCTGGCGAAGTCTAGCAAATAAATACTATTTTATGAGTTAGCTGGAATAGGTAAGAATAATACATAACTAAAGTAGACAACTGACTGTTTGTTGGTTAACACGCCCAACCAACTGAATTACAAAATTACAAGTCAAATCATTAGATCACAATTTTCTTTTATTTATGAGCAGACCACAGGACTAGAAACCGTGATTGCTTTAAGTAAAAAGAGGAAAGGTTTTTGCTGGTAACACATTTCATAATCGGGATAATCTGGAAATAAAGGAGCGAAGAAAGTGGAAAATCCTTGGTCTTTGCAGTTGGACGGTAAGGGAATACATGTGGGTCGATGATCATATCTACCTGACGACAAGAATTACTAACGAAGACATAATGGATAATAATACACCCAATCCGTGATAGTATATGAAAAACAGACAGATCGCCCTTAATTCGACGATGAGATGCTACAGTGAACCAAGCTTCTTTGTGATGTTTGGTTCATCAATCAGCTCTGCTTTGATCAGAGCCAAGGATGTTAAAGTTTGAAGGAGAGGCTGCTCTCTATATGAGTAATATATAATAATAATAATAATAATAACGTTTATTATTTACCACATGTATACATATATAAAAACAAAATTAAAAATCACAAAGGTAAGGCAAATAAAAGCACGCATTTCAGACTTCTGAAGTCCAGATTCTGTTCTACCAATGCGGCTACAAACTAATATTAAGACATTTTGGCAAGTAGCTAGTTAATAAAAATACAACAATATATGCTACAATATTAAAAAATGAAGACAGGAAAGGAAAGAAGGGAGAAAGAAAAGGAAAGAAGAACAAGAAGGAAGAGTAAGGCTAAGAGTAATTTAAATGCTATTGAGAATTAAGTAACTGAGTAGTAATGTTTCTTTTAAAACTTTGTAATGACGTAGAAATTTGTAATAAATCTGGAGGCAACGAATTTATATTTAAAGCAATGTTATAGGAGAAGCATCTCTTAAATATTTCAGTTTTATGGCGCGGAATCGTTAAGGTATTCCTGCGTAAATTCAAATGATGTACGTCTGTGCAAAAAGTGCTTCTGTTATACAGATAAAGAGGTGATTTAAATTTAAGTAATTTATAATAAAAGCAAAGGGCATGGAGCTTACGTCGGTTATACATATTTAGCCATGAAATTTCTTTAAGTTTGTGGGTTACCCTGTCTCTCCTCTTAATACCAAAGATAAATCGAATACAGCTGTTCTGCACTTTTTGAACTCTTCGTAAGTCATAACTATCCAAACGTGGACCATATATATGATCGCAATGATTAGAATGTGATAATATTAATGAATCACAGAGCTCCATTTTAGTGGATTGATCAAGGTAGTGTCTGTGCGGAAACAATGATTTCAGAGCGCAGTATGTTTTTTTAAGAATGTGAGAAATATGAGAACTAAATCGAAGATGTGAATCTTAAACAAGACCTAAACTTTTTGCGCTTTCAACTACATTTAAACGTTGATTTTCTATTCTTACAGCCATATCTGGCTTTATTTCGTTAAGAATATTTTTATTACCAAATAAGAGACCAACCGACTTAGACGGATTCAAATTTAGCATGTGTTTAGAGGTTATTTTAAGCAATTGGTCTAAATCGAAGTTAATTTTAATTATGGCTTGATTATAGTCAGAAGGTTTAAAAGATAAATACAGCTGGGTATCGTCGGCGTACAGATGGTACTGCCAGTATTTAAAATGTGTATGGAAAGAGCATGTATAGATACTAAATAAAAGAGGTCCTAAAATGCTGCCTTGAGGAACCCCAGAATCAACTTTAAGAAAATCTGAATAATTTTGATCAATTTTTACACGTTGAAATCTATTGGAGAGAAATGATTTAATAACGTTTGACGCATTTACCGGAAACCCTATATAGTGTAACATAGAAATTAATATTTTATGATTTAAAAAATCGAATGCTTTACTAAAATCCAGTAAAATTAATGCTGTGATT
Organism: Kuschelorhynchus macadamiae; assembly: GCA_030620095.1. Lineage (NCBI taxonomy): Eukaryota > Metazoa > Arthropoda > Insecta > Coleoptera > Curculionidae > Kuschelorhynchus > Kuschelorhynchus macadamiae. The sequence goes on from JAUTXW010000215.1 coordinate 518,702, forward strand.
TCGTTATTGTCTCGAGCGGAAAACATATCGTCAGTAACATCCGTCATTGCCGTCTCGCAACTATGTTTAGGGCGAAATCCGGATTGTTTCGTTGGTAAAATATTATTTAGATTAACATGTATGCGTATTTGAGTTTCCAGCACTGTTTCTAAAATTTTTGAAAACGTTGGAAGTATGCTTATTGAACGAAATTGTGTTAAATCCTTCGGAGAACTAACTTTGGGAAGGGGTGTGACGATAGCTTTTTTCCAAATGTCAGGAAAATATTCATGAAGAATACATTCATTAACGATGGGTGTTATAAAACCAATAATATGAGGGCAGCACAGGGAGATTAAAGTTATATTAATATCATGTAACTTTTAATTTTCATTATAATTTGAAAAATATCATTGTCCGTTACAGTATTAAAAGTTAACAAGGAAATTAGATTATTTTTAGTGTTATTTAAGTAAAAATTTAGTAGATCGTTATTTACCGAATTATTTGTTTTGGTTGAATTTATAAAAAATGAATTAAATTTATTTGTATCTTTAAAAACCTGCGGAATTTCCATTGTGTTTACTGGCCTCAGTTTATTAAGCTCTTTCCACTTATCTTTTATGGAACTATTTTGAAAGGTATGCCTATAATAATTTTTTTCTCTAATGTAATTGATTTGTTTGTTAAATTCCTTAACTGTTTATAATAATCCTATTTGCTAGGCAGTTTACTAGATTTAAAATCACGAAAGGCTTTATCTCTTAATTTCTGCATGCGTTTAATATTTTCTGTGATCCATGGCTGGAGAGGTTTATTGCGTTCAGTAAGGTGCTTAATAGGTGCATGCTTATTAAACATATACTATATATACTATTATTTAAAAAGTTTATCTTTTCGTCAATATTTTCAATATTATATATCTCATTAAATGTTATTCCAGGTCCCTTTTAACAAATTTATATCAATATTTTTTAGTGATCTATATAGTATTTTATTAGGTGGTTTAGGGTCGCAAGAACAGTTAATCTGACAGAAAACTGAGCAATGGTCAGAAAACTGGCAATCAACAACACCTTTATTCACAACTTTATCGCAATTCGTAAAAATAAGATCAATTAAAGACTTAGTTCTATTGGTAATTCTAGTCGGCTCTAAAATAATTTGTTCTAAATTAAAGGGTTTCGCAGTTTGCAAAGGCTGCCTTGTCAAAGGGCTTCCATAATTTAAGTTATCCGTGTTAAAATCGCCTATGCAAAAAATGTTTTCATATGAGGAGGAAATATTAATTAACGTGTCTTCGAATGTATTTAAAAAAGAGGCAATTTCAGAATTTGGAGGTCTATAAATAGTGCCAATAATAATTTCGTACTTTTTTAAAAAAATCTTTATCCAGATACTTTCTAAAAAATCAAACTTTTCGGTCAGAATAACATCATATTTGAGATCGTCCTTGATATAAACAGCCACACCTCCCCCTCGACGGTCCTGTCTGTCATTTCTTTCTAAATTATAGGTTTGTAAATTAATTGCCTCATTAGAGATATCTGAACGTAACCAACTCTCTGTGACACCTATGAACTCAAAGTTTTTGTCTTCGTAATACTCCTTAAAACTGTCGAAATGTGAAATTATCGAACGAACATTGATGTGAGTTATACTAAAAGACATTTAAAAACTTTCAGCACAGAAGAAGAAAAGGTAAGGAGTTTAGAGAAGAACGATATAAATGAAGGAATGGAGAATTTATATAATATAAAAAAATGAAAAAAAATTTATCCACCAAAACCTACAGCTACCTGCATAAGATTTTAAAAATAAACCTACAAAATCTTTGTTGCACGAGAACCAAAAAAAAATCCTAGTATATTCTAACCAAAAAAAAAAAATATCATCACATAGGCATCAATTATTAGTAAAATGAGTCTAATATAATGATATTAAGTAAAATACGTAATTTTATCCAGCAAAGCAGAATGTAAGTGTCTTGAGGAAAACACGCAATTATGAATTAGATGTCCACAAGATGTACTCAAATGAAAAAAAAATTATAAATCATAACATCCTAACACTAACTTCTCAAAAAAAAACAGTGAACGAACGTTTTGTAAACAAAACAACATAAGTTATAACATTCTACATGTTCCCAAATCATTTATGGTTTTACCACAAAAAATAATAAAGTACTTTGTATATATACCTAAATACGAAGGGTATTGAGATATAAACATGATACCTTGTTGTGAAATCCCCTTTATAAAAGGCTAGATCTGAAGAAAAATATTTTTGAGCTCGGAAAAAATGATGTAATCAAGCCAGCGTTCGATCTTTCTAAAAAGCGATACCAATAAGGCTAAAGGAATCTTTGGCTTGAAATATTTGATTATTCATTTGAATGGTGCGGTTCTAGGATGATAATTTGTGAGATAGTAAATATGATTGTCCTTTAGTGGCCATAGAGGACCTCGGTTACAGACAGAATCATTACTGTACGGATATCATCCAATTCAGTCTTGGAAACAAGTTAGGGACATTGACCCTGTCTGAACCGATTCATTTGAGAAAATACCCATGGTGAATTTCCATAGTAACTAAGCCAGATCAAACCATGTAGAAATGAACCAAGACCTGGAAACAAACCTTTTTCGCCTCCAAACGTGGACATGGGTCCCAACGTAGAGAAAGCCAGGTCATACACGGAAATGGCATTCAACCGACTATATCCATATCAAATCTCGGACGTAGTATGTCCAAGACCAACCTCGGACACTACCGCTTAGACCTAGAGAAAATTTAAGTGCCAAAAATAAGAATGTTAAATGAAAGCAGATTTAATATTTTTACACATACTGTTTAATTATTTATTTTTATTATTATATAAATAAATTATTGAAAGTGCACTATTTTTTACAAGAACTCTCGCAATTTATTTAATAATTTTTGCATTTTGTTATTGTTTTATTAAACAATAAAGGTAAAAAAAAATTGCTTCATTAATATTGTATTCCATCGCCATGTAAATCTCTCTAAATTAAGTCTGAAAACATCAACTACACGTGTAATAATAAATGTAATTATTTTTCCCATCAAGCAGAAAAACGGTTCGAAAAAATTGGAGCGTTTTTACAAACAATAAATAATAATCACAGCCAGTAAAAATTCCGAGCAAATTGCCTCCACTGTACTTCGTAATAAAACAATGTTATTAGATATAATAATTTAAGAATTTTATGTAAGGGCAATTTTCCTTGGACGTGCAATTATCGACTTTTTCTATATGGCTGTTATAATATTACTCTGCGCGGCATTTTCTAAATAATATACGGCTATGGTAGAGATTTTTTTCAAATTGTTCTAATTGAATACCGGAAATTATTTTATATATCTTGAGAAAGAAAAACCTTATTAAATATCACCTGCACCAATTTGGTTTTTATTGCGACACATGCTTTTTCGTTAATACCTGTAATTTATTTAAAAATGTATCTAATGACATAATGTAGCCGATGTTTCTCTTTATTCTCATTTTGTTGAGAGGCCGACTAGATAAGAAAATAGGTTTTTATCCGATTGGACGCGCAAAGGAGCGAAAAGGTTATGCATCAATGTATTATATAGGGGGGGGGTTGGGCGGTAAAACCTCCTCATCCTAAGCCACTTTTATTTAAGCTGAAATGATAGAAATAGTATAAAGTAAGGACATTTTTTTCAGGATTGGCGGATAACCCCCCCCCCAGCCCCGAGCCACGTTGACTTATATTATTTATGCTAAATTAAGAACCAATCAAAGACTAAAGACTTTTTTTAGTTAATTATTTACGTTAACGTAGGTGAAAAAAACTGAGTAATGTACGCCACTGCTGTATATATATATATATATATATATATATATATATATATATATATATATATATACACTACTCATCAAAATTAACGCACCACTATAAATTACACAGCATTTCAATGTGGATTTTCTTGCGAACCGCTGAACGGATTTTGATGAATTTTTTTTAAAATGTGAATTTGTTTATCGCTAAAAACACCGCGATGTGAGTTTTTGTTAAAATTTTAGTTTTGAGCATATACAGGAGCCAACAATGAGAGTAATTTTTCTCCAGAATATTTGACACCCTGTGGATCGTTTCAGCCGTAACAGCGGGTATACGCTTGATGCAAATTATAGCCCCATATTTTTTTAACAATTTGGTTTTTGTTTCATGTCAATATCTCTATTTTTTTTTGGCTATGGAGCGTCAAACAAGGAATTTATCTCGTGACGAATGTGTAACAGCAATTACATTGGCCGAGGAAGGATTAAGTTACCGTGCAATAGCTGGGAGTTTCTCATTCATCATTATCGCGCGTTGTCCACCGTTTTGAGCAACCTAACGATCATTACCGACGCCATGGGCAAGGAAGGCACCAAGGAACGAGAGTGAATCAGGATCGTTTCATTCGGTTACGTGCTTTAAGAGAACGTTTCGTAACAGCAAGAAATCTTCAGGTACAACTTAACGCTACACATAACGACCAAATAAGTGCATCCACTGTAAGAAGACGACTTGAAGAACAGAATTTAAGATTCCGAATTCCTGCAAGAGGGCCGAGGTTAAACGCAAACCATCGTAGAGCTAGACTGCAATTCGCCAGACAGCATGTGAACTGGAATCTTGAGGATTGGGAGCGAGTCTTGTTCACGGACGAGTCGAGGTTTTGTTTGTCTAGCTCCGACCGACGCGTACGAGTACTACGCAGGCCAAATGAGCGTTATTCACAGTGTAACATTCGTCAAACCACGCTATTTAATGGAGGTTCTGTAATGGTTTGGGGAAGAATTTCTTTGACTGCCCAAACAGAACTTATTTCTTTACAGGGTGGTCCATTGAACAGTGAACGGTACATTACTGACATCTTATCTGAACATATTGTTCCTTTTGCTCCTTACATAGGCCACGTCGCTCGTATAGTGCAAGAGTATTTACATGAGGTGAGTATTGGACTGGCCTGCAAATATTCCTGACCTCAACCCTATTGAATATTTGTGGGACATTCAATTGTCACAAATTTATGGAACGACACTGATCAAGAGCCGATTTGACGCCTCGTGTCTAGTAGAGTCGTCGATGTGAAGCCGTTATTCAGAGTAGAGGCGGAAACACGCGATATTGATATTCTCAATTTTCTTCTAATTTTGTCCTTGCTACAATATTGTTATTATCGTTATTTTTAAGTTGTTGAATTGATAAAATAAACTAGTGCGCTTTAATCTTTTACTCTGTATTTCATTTAAAAATAGATATATTGTCATGAAACAAAAACCAAATTGTTAAGAAAACATTGGGCTATAATTTGTATCAAGAGTATACCCGCTATTATGGCTGAAACGATCTACAGGGCGTTTCAAATATTCTGGAGAAAAATTACTCTCATTGTTGGCTCCTGTATATGCTCAAAACTAAAATTTTAATAAAAACTCACTTTGCGGCGTTTTAGCGATAAACAATTCTACACACACAAAAAAAAATTCATCAAAATCCGTTCAGCGGTTTGCAAGAAAACCCACATTGAACTGCTGTGCAATTTATATGCCGTGAACTGATAGAGAGACAGACAAACCGACAGACCGACCGACGGACTTGATAAAACATATTTTTTTGGCATCTAGAGACACCAAAACGCGAAGATATGTAAAACGTGAGAGAGTGATTTTTTCAGATTACAAAAATTTCATTTGGCCGCCATTCTGTTCCGCCATCTTGAATTAGTACAGACTTTTACTAGTTCATCTCTATACTACAATTAGTTATGGTACAAAATTTGAAATCAGTTCATTAAGTTTTCAGGCTGAATTTTGAAATATTTTATTAAGCCGCCATTTTGTTCCGCCATCTTAGATTCATACCAAAATTTCACAAGTTGATTCCTACATAATACTTGATTTTTGTGCAAAATTTAAGATAAATTGGATAGGCACTTTCTTAGTAATAATTTTTTTAAACATTTCACTAGGCCGCCATTTTGTTTTGCCATATTGGATTTTTACCAAAATGTTACCAGGTTATCCCCATATAACCCTTAATTTTTTATTAAAACTTGAAGTCAATCGGGTAAGTAGTTTTTTAGCTATGCCGCGAAAAGACAGACCGACGGAATCGAGAAAACATGTTTTTCGTCATCTAAGGACCCTGAACCGTAAAGATCTGAAAAAATCTCGGAGTGTGATTTTTTCACGATTACAATACTTCCCTTTTATGAGGGAAGTAAAAATTTAAGTTGATTGATTTCAGAAAAACCATAAAGTCTCTAGAGCCCACTAAAATATATCGGTAACGACGTTACGAATACGATTCAGCTACGGATGTGGATTCTGATGATCTCTCATTAAGGGAAAGTGACATGTCTCACCGACTATAATTATCCATCTGACCGTGAAATCCCAGAACACCCCACAAAGATAGGAGAGTACGTAATAATACGTTATGAGGGGTTCCTGTTTCCGGGTATCGTTACGGAAATCGATGAAGATGGATTTGCTGTCAGTGCCATGGAAAAGAATCTTTTCTTTCGTGTCATGCTTGTCTATGTTATTTCTGACATAATACAGCAAAGAAGAGTGCACTAGTTCAAATATTTCTTAGAAACATTTTCAGGATACCTGAAATTGATACGTACAAAGTGTAAAATTAATACGCTTGTTTATTATTACCTTCTAATAAAGGTTCTTTACTCATTGTTACAACATTTAGAATTAATATTATTAAAATTTATTATTATTTTTTATTATAGGTTCTTTAGTGCTGTATTTGCATTTTAAAGAGAAATAAAACGCTTTAGTTCAATTAGAAATTGTAAACGGGGTCACTTTGTGACAGACTACATGCTAATTTTATGCTTGTCACAAAGTCCCCTCATTCGATGTGGTGAAATTGTGACAAATATTTTGAGATTATTGGAACTCCCTTTTCAAGACTAAAAAAAACAATACCAGGTTTTTATCGGTAAACATGTAGGTTTATTTATATATTATGTTTAACAATATGGAAAAATTATTTTTTTAAAAATAACTTTGTAATTTGCACAAAACCGCTAAATCTGTCACAAAGCCACCCCGTTTTATGGTAATAATTTTTTTAACGTTTTACTAGGACGCCATCTTGTTCCGGAATATTGGATTTTTATCAAAATATTACCAGGTTATTCGCATTTTGACTAAAATTTGATGTCGGTCTGATAAGTAGTTTAGCTATGTTGCAAACTGACAGCCGGACATACCAACAGACGGAATTGATAAAATATATTTTGTTGCATCTAGGGACGCTAAAACCTGAAGATATGTAAAACCTTAGAGAATAATTACAAAGATTTCATTTGGCCGCCATTTTGTTCCGCCATCTTGAATTACTCCCACAGTTTTACTACTTAATCTCTATGCCACAATTAGTTATGGCACACAATTTGAAATCATCTTTGATTCGTACCAAAAGTTCACCAGTTGATTCCTACATATAACTTCATTCTTGTGTAAAGTTTGAGATAAATTGGATAAGTAGTAGAAATGAGTAAAAATTTTTTTACTAGAGCGCCATTTTGTTTTATGTCAATCGGATAAGTAGTTTTTGAGCCATGCCGCAAACAGACAGACCGACGGAATTGAGAAAATATGTTTTGCGGCATCTAGGGATCTTGAAACGCAAAAAATCTGAACAAACCTCGGATGGTGATTTTTCTCACGATTACAATACTTTAAATATTTTCTTAAAAGCTTGAGGCTTTATTTCAATTGTGAATAATTCACATGTCTCAAGCTTTTAAAAAAAATTCAAACTTTTATATGAAGAATAACTTTTTCTCTTAAATTTAATAATTAAAAAGCTTCTAGAAGAAAGTTAAAATTATATTTTTTTATGTTTATAGGCAAGGTTCCAGTCTAGTCAAAAATAGGGCAAATACTTTTATTAAATCATTTTTTGTACACTTTTAATCTCTTTAATTTTTACAGACCCTTTTTGATCCACCCTGTAGCTAATCACGTAATTAATTTAACATAACATAGACGTTCTAAAGGCAAAGTGAGTCTACAAGTTTTTTGCACAGTATAAAAAATACTATATTTAGCGCTACCAATCATATGAACGGAATCACCTGAAAAGTTTATAGGGATTTTTGCCATCGTTATATTTCCTAACACTGGAACCTGTGGTGGACAATAGATCAAAATACAAGAGTTCTAACCACACTACACCACAACTTGTTACGTTCTGGACGCGCGTTTCGCTAACCAAGTTAGCATCATCAGCAGATGATATAAACTAAAGTAACTTATCCTAACCGAGATTATTTATAGGTAAATGTTGTTATACTTGGTTGCACCCGTCTACACAGTTGTCAAGTAAACAATAGAGGGGAGTAGGCCCTCTGTCTTTATTTAGTGCTTTCTTACCACATTTAACTATTTCTATACTCTCAAATGCATCCAATAATCTATTATTGGATACATTTTTAATCAACTTAAAATTATTTATTCCTATTCGGTGGTTGTTTTACAAAGCATGTTGGGCAACGCTTTACTTTTCTGTTCTTCCGTATCTTAAATGTGCCATTTGTTCTTTAAAACGAATGTTTATGGAGCGTTTAGTTTGCCCAACATATTTTAGATCGCAGTCATTACAGCTAATTTCACAGATGCCACTCCTCTCCTTCAAGTCGACTTTGTCTTTAGGGTTTCCAAGGAGATTTTTCAAACTGTTCTCCGTTTTGTAGGCTACTCTAAAACCTACGTTTTTAAATACTTTTTCTAGACCTCTCGTATATCTGGGATCATATGGGATTACTATGAACTTATTGGGAGCCTCAGGTGCTTGAACAGTAGTGGCATCTTTTAACATTTTCTTATGCTTATGTCTATTTACTAATTTATGTACAAAATTACAATTATATCCATTACTTTTAGCTATATTTTTAATCCGATTCATTTGTATCTAATAATAGATTATTGGATGCATTTGAGAGTATAGAAATAGTTAAACGTGGTAAGAAAGCACTAAATAAAGACATAGGGCCTATTCTCTATAGTCCCCTCTAATGTTTACTTGACAACGGTGCACTCGGGCGCAACCAAGTGTGACCACATTTACCTATAAATAGTCTCGGTTAGGTTAAGTTACTTTAGTTTATATCATCTGCTGATGGTGCTAACTTGGTTAGCGAAACGCGCGTCCAGAACGTAACAAGTTGTGGTGTAGTGTGGTTAGTGTCATATATGTATTATAACGTAAGGATTTAATACTACCTAATTATGGCAACATTGTTAGTAGAGTCAGTTGATAGCTCCCGCGATCACGGTTATGATGTATCGGGTCGTATCTAGTAGAAACTTGGTCTACTAGGCGAGGTTGCCAATTCGCGAAAAATTAGTAGTCAGGACATCTGACTTGCGTTAACAGGATATCTGATTAGTGCGGGGTGTATTTTTTTCTCTCTCGGAATAACTGTACTTTACGATGGGCGATCAAGCAAAGGCCCCCGAAAATTTAAAAGATTGGAAACTTTGGAAGCAGAAATTCGAATTATATTTGTTGGCCAGTTCAAAAGGCGATAAAAAAGATAATATAAAAATTGCAGTTCTTTCAATTTTGCTTGGCGATGAAGGGCTCAGGATCTACAATAGGTACGTTTGAGTACGGAGAAGACGAGGATGAGAAAAAGTTATCAGTTGTCTTGGACAAGTTTGATAAATATTGTCAACCCATAAAAAACTTAGTATTTGAGCATTTCAAGTTTTTTAAGAGAGAACAACTACAGGGCGAGACAATTGATCAGTTTGTAACAGCTTTACGACAACTTGCCTCAACTTGCGAATTTAAAGAAAAAGATATTCTTATTCGTGATAGACTAGTATTGGGAGTTAAAGACTCATGTATTCAAGAAAAACTTTTACAGTACCCAAACTTAGAACTGGCTGAGGCTATTTCCATTCGTCGTGCGATGGAAGCCAGTGTAGCTACCCAAAAAGAAATTTGCAAAGGTACTGTTACAGTTGATGCTATAAACAAGTACGGAGGACGCCTCGGAGGACAAAACATTCCTGGACGCAGTTTTGGACAGTTTTCAAATACAGGGTCTGGTGACAGGCGTGCCTGGCCTAGTGGCGTTAACCAAGGACAGTTCAGTGCTCAAAGAGGACATATTTATGGATCAATGTATGATGAAGTTTCTAGTCGTTTTTGTAGCTCATGTGGACAAAAAGGACATTACCGTAGATTCTGTCAGAATCGAGGTAATATTAATGAAATTGTCGAACAATTTGATGAAGCTGTAGGTTTTAGCGGTGACTGTAGTGAAGATTATAACGATCAAAAAGACATAGACCCTAATTTTATTTTTTGGACAATTTCGACTAACGAAATAAACGCGATTGAGTGGCTCGAAATTATCAAGGTTTCTAGTGATTACTGTGATGCAAATATTAACTTCAAAATAGACACGGGTAGTCAAGTAAACACTTTAAACTTTTTAGACTTTCAAAAGTTCAATATTCCACAATGTAAACTTTCTAGTGTGTCAACTATTCTGTCTTCTTATTCAGGCCACAAAATTACTGTTATCGGACAGATAACTTTAAAATGCACTTTTAAAAATGTATCACAATATTTACCATTTTATGTTTTAGAGTCGGATTCTCCGTGTTCAATATTTGGTTTAAATGAAATTTATGATTTAAAAATAATCTCAAACAAGATATGTAAAAACTCGTGTAGAAACAATAGTGACATATGCTTAATTAACAAAATTATAACCCTGAATGTGGAGGAAATACTTACAAATTTCAAAAGTGTCTTTGTCGGTATTGGAAAAATACACAAACAATTTTCAATAACTTTGCAAAACGATGCTGTTCCAAGTATCAGTGGCGCTAGAAAAATACGACTTGCGCTTAAAGATAAGGTAAAGAAAAAACTAGATAGTATGGTGGCTGACAAATTAATTACTCCAGTTACCAAACCAACGGAGTGGGTACATCCTATAGTCGTAGTTCCGAAACCGAATAACGATATTAGAATTTGTATGGATCCAAGAAAATTAAATTAATATATTAGAGTCTAAATTCTTTACCTTACTTGACGCGTCATCTGCTTTTTTACAACTTCCCCTCACCCACGAAAGTTCTTTGTTGTGTACCATATCTACAAGCTTTGGAAGGTATCGATATTTACGTTTGCCCTATGGTGTGTCATGCGCCCCAGAAATGTTTCAGAGATATATGTTCGAACTTTTAGAAGGACTTCCTGGTGTCTTAGCTTATTTTGACGATGTTTTAGTTTTCTAATGCTGTCCTTCAAAGAATCAACAGTAGTGGACTAACTCTAAACCGAGAAAAGTCTGTCTTTTGTACAAATAAAATAAGATTTTTGGGACATATTATTAGTGACCGTGGAGTGTCTCCAGATGAACGCAAAACAGTTGCAATTCGTGAAATGCGTCCACCAAACTCCAAAAAAGACCTTCAGCGATTTCTTGGAATGATTGTTTATTTATCCAAATTTTTGCCAAATTTGTCAAATGAGACAGGTATTTTGAAAAACTTATTATCAGAAAAAAAATGAATGGCAATGGACTTCACAAGAAAATGATTGTTTTAACAATCTTAAGGATCTAGTATCCAAAGCAACTACTTTATCTTACTTTGACCCCCAGAAAGTAGTAACTCTTTCAGTATACGCAAGCAAGTATGGCTTAGGAGCCGCTGTCTTGCAAGAAAATAAACCAGTTGAGTTTGCAAGCGTTTCTCTGACACCCACTCAGCAGCACTACAATCATATTGAAAAGGAACTTTTAGCTCTAGTGTTTGGATGTGAACGTTTTAATTATTATCTAGACGGACTTAAAAATTTTAAAATTGAAACTGATCATAGGCCACTAGTTGGACTTTTAAAGAAACCTTTAGATGAAATGACCCCGCGAATACAGCGGCTTGCTATACGACTTTTGAGATATAATTTTGTATTAAGTTTTGTGCCGGGAAAGAAAATGACTCTGCCAGATACGTTAAGTCGTGAACCGGTTAAAGATTCAATAAATACCGAATATTTGGATACTAACTTAAAAATATATTCAATTATAGCAACTAGACCGGAAAACGAAAAAAGACTACGAGCTGCTATTGATAACGATAGTGTTCTTCAACAATTAAAATGGTATGTGTTAAATGGTTGGCCAAAACATAAAAATAGCATGTCAAATGAACTAAAATAATATTGGCCACTAAGAATATTCTCTTTTATAATAAACGATTATTAATACCAGTTGTTCTTAGGGAAGAATTCTTAAATCTAATACACAAATACCATCAAGGGCTGGTTTCTTGTAAAAAATTAGCCCAGGAGTCCATTTACTATCCTGGATGGTCCACAGATCTTGAAAAGCTAGTACTCTCCTGCAATACCTGTCAAATGTACTCTAGATCAAATCCAAGAGAACCACTTACTCCCCATGAGGTGCCTATTTTGCCATGGCAAAAGATAGGCATAGATTTCAAATCATTTGGAACAAATGATTTTCTTGTAGTAGTAGATTACTTTAGTAAATTTGCGATAGTTAACAAAATGCCCAGCAAAACAGCAAGAGCAGTAATATCTTCCCTAAAAAATATTGTTTCTATTAACGGACTTCGGCAGCAAATTTTTTCTGATAATGGCCCCCCTTTCCATTCATACGAATTTCAACAGTTTGACCTTCAATATGATATTGAGCTTTGTACTTCAAGTCCTCACTATCCAAGGTCAAATGGTATGGTAGAGCGCATGATACAAACAGTAAAAGGCATACTCACAAAATGTTACCAAGAAGGTGAGGATCCCTTGCTAGGAGTTTTAAATTATAACACTACACCTAAACAAGACTTGCCATCTCCAAGTAAATTGTTAATGGGTAGGAAAATAAGAAGTATACTGCCTGTTGGTCATACTGTATTAGAACCAAACTTTGCACTAACCGGGGTCAGAAACCAATTACAGGATCGTCAGAACATTCAGAAGAAATATTATGACTTTGCAACTAAGCCACTGACAGATATAAAACCAAATCAAAATGTTATAATCCAAGAAAAAACCAGACAGTGGAAACCTGGCAATATAACTGCAAAACTGGGGTCTAATGATTACCTTGTTCATTGTAATGAAAATGAATATCGGCGCAATAGATCTCATTAAACATTTATCTTGACTCTTTCAAAGAATAAAAGTCCCCTATTTCATCACTTACTGCACTGTATACTGCTTAAATGCCACCTATAACGAAATTATATTTGACAGTTCATTCGTTAACTATTGATGTTGGCAAATGCGTATTCTATATTTTCGATATTCGGTTTTTAAGTATTGGTGCAGAAATCTATCACCGCTGTTGAACAAATTCCATCTCCCCTGACCCTGAATTAAATGCACCGATCGTTTTATCTGTCTATCACTAATTACGACGGCATAGTTCTTGCATTTTATCTGATTCCAGCACCTGCGAACTCAAGGAAGTCGCGCAGACATACCATTAGATCTGATTCCCGAGATTTTGATGGACCAATTACGATTTCCATTTCGTAATAACGGCTACTTAATAAATGGACTGCCACCGTTCTGCCTTATATTGTTGACAATTTACCAAATATCATGTATTATGAATACAAAAAAATATATGCATTCGATTTCTTTGTCGCATTAAAATAAGATATGTTAGTAACAAAAGTAATAATTAGTGTTTTATCGCTCTCTGTGGTAATTTATGGGAAATACAAATTTCAGCTTAATTGGATTGATTTTTTGTTATTAATCAACAGCCTACGTTTTGAAATCAAACTGTGTTATCTAGATTATACACCGTGGGCCAAATTTATTTGGAACTCAGTTTGGCTATTATTGTTTTTCTGTTATTTAACCGATTTTAATCACATATTTTTGGATATGCTGTAGATCCGTATATTCTGAGTCAGAAAAAAAAATCGGTAAATTTCCTTTATTATATTATTTATTATTATCAGTCTTTACCTACTTTGTTGGTCCGCAGATATTTTCCAGATATTAAGTTTCTAACTAGTTTTTGTTAACGATTGTCTTATTGTTATGTTAGAGTGGTGTATTATTTGGGGTTAATAAATATTAGTTAGATGAGTAGATTTTTAATAATGGCTTTTTTTAACATTTTAATAGGTCGCCATTTTTTTTCGCCTCATTGGATTTTTACCCTGAAATTTACCATGGAAATGTTACCAGGGCTTCCTCATATGACCCTTAACTTTTTACCAAAATTTGAAGTCAATCAAGTAAGTTGTCTATAAGCTATCCCGCGAACTGACAGACAGACAAGACAGAGAGACAGACAGATAGACCGACAAACGGCCCAAGAACTTTATAAAACATATTTTTTGGCATCTAGCGACGCTAAAACATAACGATGTGTAAACCTGAAGGGTGATTTTTTCACCATTACAAAAATTTTATTTGACCGCCATTTTGTTCGGCCATCTTAAATTAGTACCACTATTTTACAGTTGATCCCAATACCACAATACAGTTTGTTAAGACTGAATTTTTAAATATTTTATTAAGCCGTCATTTTGTTCCACCATCTTGGATTCGTACCAAAATATTACAAGTTGATTCCAATATAATACTTGATTGATTTTGCAAAATTTCAGATAAATTGGATGAGTAGTTTTCTAATAATACATTTTTTTAACATTTCACGCCGCCATTTTCTTTCGGCAGATTGGATTTTTACCAAAATGTAACCAGGATATCCCCATACGACCCTTAATTTTTTATTAAAATTTGAAGTCAATCAAGAAAGTAGTTTTTTAGCTATGCCGCGAACAGATAGACCGACAGACAGACAGGCCGACGAAATTGAGAAAACATGTTGTTCGTCATCTAGGGACCCTGAAACATAAAGATCTGAAAGAATGAACAATACTTCCATTTTACGAGGGAAGTAAAAATAAGGGAATGAAAATATATATTAAATTTTCCTAAAGTGATGCATTTAAAGCCGTTGCAAAAATAATGCACTCGGTATATTAGAATGTTAGTACCGATTTAAAGAACCACCAACAGAGCTGTATTGTTTTAAAATAATCATACGAAAAAAGGAGAACTACACAGTTTTCCTTTTTAAGAGATGTATCTCCAAAATACTACTATGGACTCTGGCGGATTAAGAGGCGAGACACGCTTTTGGCGTAGAGCCCCCCCTCCTCCAGGCATGGTAATAAATGGAAAATAAAAAAAAAGGTCTTTACCCCGTTGCATACTGAGGCCCCTAAAAATTGTGAGGCCACAGGCAAGAGCTTCCTGTCCGCCAAGGGCAATGAGCCACAAAGTCGGTTAACTTACAAAAAATATTTTTTTACGTGCTTAATACGTTGTAAATTCTTAACTTTTTCTACAAACTCTCAAATTTAAAGCAATTTGACATTTTTACAACCCCACTAAAAAAGAAAACTTCGTAATCTAACCGCTTTCGTAGCCTTTACCATTTTCAACGATTAGTGTACCTGACAAATAATCCTCATCAGATGTTAAAAATGAAGATTGGTCCCTCCAAACCTCGCTTCAAAAATTGTGCATCTTTCTCCAAACGTTCCTACGTTTCCAAAGAAAAACGTAAACGAACTGCTTTATTTTCTTTAGATAACTGCCGTACTGGCAAAACTTTGTAGGGTTTGTATTTATATTTGTTTTAGAGTTATCTGTATGTCAGAATAGGATTTATAGAGTTTTAGACACAGTTATATTGAATTCCTCCGTACATTCTAAAATTGAAGAGCTTGGTGCAAGAACCGGGCAAGTCCACTTTTTAAAGTTTTTCGGGAGACGAAAAAAACGTTTCACTTCTATGTGACATAAATTATTTACGAAAAAACAGGAAAGATAGGTGTATTGTAATCAAAGTAATAGGCTTTTGATGATTTTTATTCAAAATTGCTTTAAAGTGGGGGAAAAATGATTTTGAAAAAATGGAGTTGCCCGTTTCTTGCACCAAATTAGTTTTAAAAAAATTAAAAACTACGCACGCATTAACTTCAAATACATTTATTAAATTATTAAATAATGCCAATATAATATTTTTCTTAAAGAAATGATGAATCTGTTTCATTTCCCTGGTTGTCTTCTTCATCTCTTTCCAACGCAGGAATTTGATCAGCTTGTAAATCACCAATACCCTTGTAAGCCATGGGAACATATTTTAAAACCAGGCTTTTAGAGTCAATGATTTTCTTCGGATTTAACGGTATGGAGTTATTATATGCAGTTAACATCGGTAATGAAATTTGTTGCACTTCTTTTTTGATTAAAAACGACGAAAAAACTGGCATGTTGGAGCTAACTGAACACTGAATGAAACATGTGTCGCTGTTATATTTAAAAAGTCTATACGTCGAAATGGCAAACTTTACTTTGTTTGTTCCGGTTATGGTTTTCTTGTATATTTCTTTAAAGTGTTTTGTGTAGTTTAAAATCATTTTCTGAGGCACATTAATAACACGGAATTTTTTTGATGTGCTTTTTACCAAGCTTTGCCATTCTTCAGGAATGTAAACTCTTTCCTTCTTTCTCTGATTTTTTTTCAATTAGCCCAAATGACCGATCACAGGGCAGGAAACTGTGCCCTGGTTCGGGGTACTGGTGAGTAATAGCTCTGGTAGTATTATTATTCATATTTACCAGGGTGTATAAATACTTCACTAACGTCTGAATTTTGTTCTGCGCAAACGCATTATCAGAAAAAAGGTATAGGGTTGTGACTTCTCGAGGCACATGATTCTCGATGTAGTTGTGTAAAAAACTGATGACTTCATTGCTCCCTTTTTTCCTAGTAAACTCATCATACATATAAAATGTTGATATCCCAGTTTTAGCGGAATGTATACAAAAATTATATTGCCATATTTGACGTTTATAAAAAAACATCACCACTTGGAATATGTGGCAGAGGTAGATTTTGTTGGAAATCAAAGCATAGGGTGTCTTAGCTAGTTATCTTTAGCTAGTACCGTTTTTTCTTTAAGACTATTATAGAAAACTTCTGATTTTTTTATGTGCAGCTCCTTTTCTGCTTTAAGAGTGTTTTTTTTTCAATGTCTCCTTCACCAGATATTAGATTTAACAAGCGATCACATGTCTGGCATGTGTCGGACCTTGGCGCTCCAAACCCTATATTATAGTTTACAACAAAGTGGCGATAAAAAAAGGCATATGTGACTTTTGGCTGGCAAGCTTCACCTCTTTCCATGCGCTCAAACACGTCCCTTTCGTTTTTTTCGAGATACAACTTGTGCATTTTTAAAACATTTAAGTCTGATGGTAAGTAATACTTACCGTCATTTTTTTCCCGGCTATAATGTGAAGATCTTTTTGGGAAGCTTCTTATATGTTCATCTACCAGCCTTATTATTTTCCCTGGTATTTTATATTGGGCCGGTTTCCATGATTTCCCCTTCTGTCCGGTGGTGCTGTTATTCTCCCTTTCGGGCAAGATGCTAAACGATCTGTACGATGTTTGGTTATTCCTTGCACTGCTACAAATGCATTTCTGCACACCTGGAACATCTCGGATCCTACACGTACCTAGAACAATATAAAAAAATATTTTTACCATTTGGAACCTTACAACATTCCAACTACGCAAAAAAAATTTGAATGACACATAAAAATGTAAAAGCTAAAAACAACAAACTAAAAATACCTTATAGATGGGTGAAACTGTTTTTTGTGCTCTTTCTCCTGTTTTATTACGTCTGCGGCATACAGGCAATGAGGATATAAGCTCACTTAAATAAATATCCTGCTTTTCTTTGTCCGCAAGTTTATGGAAAGCTTCCAATATAGAATTTCTTTTAATGACATCTATTTTAGAAAAACATCGGCGTGGACAGGAGCAATCATTTCCAACAACTCTTTTTGGTTTTAAGATCTTCGCAGTATTTACGTATTCTTCACCTTTGGCTCTCGAATTTTTACGCACATTTCTAACCCACTTTGCTTCGGATTTTTGTCTTTTTCTTCCTTTTTTCTGTGTTGAAGCGTCTTTTGTTTGTGTAATTTGTTCCCCTGGTCTAAGTAAATTCACTAAACGCGTCCTCTACTTGTACTCGGCTGGTCAGGATCACTAGGAAAATACTCGCTCCCCGAACTTTGAAAAGGTTCAGATTCCTCACTCGACCTATCCATTTTTTTAGGCTCACGTTAACACACACTAAATTATTCCACCCGCCAAATTATCTGATGCAACGGTCGCGACATATTATGGCTTCATTGGCTCCCCACTTCCGATACGTCCGCCCACCGCCACAACTAATTTGATGCAAAAACTGGCCAACTCCTGTACTTGCCCGGTTCTTGCCCCAAATACATATGCAGGCAAGTCCATTATCTTAATAACTTCTATACCGATAGACGGATTTGCCCGATTCTTGCACCAAACGATGCGCATTGTCGAATTTAATAGGACGCCATTGAAAACCGATTTCGCGTAATTTATGGACTTGCCCGGTTCTTGCACCAAGCTCTTCAATTACAAGGCAAGGGAATTAATACGCAGATAACAAATAAAGAAAAAGTTACATTGAAACTGCAGAAGAATCTCTAACTCTTCATTTTCGTAATTTCGTTTCTAGCTGATGTTCTTTTCTTTCGCTTAAATGCAGTTTCTGTAGAAATATTATAGTATATTCGAGAAGATGTATTTAAAGTAGGAATTCTTTGCCCCTTAAATATTATTTGATATTCTCATTCAGCTTGACTTTTGTTGGATCCATTTTTAATAGATTTCATATATTTCACGTTTTTCTGTCTCAGAAAAGTTCATTTTGCAGATTAATCAATTCACTAAATATATAATGTTTTGTTTCGTCAAAGTAACAGTCAAACTTGTTTTAGTTAAATCATAGCTAACTTGACAAAAGTCAAGCCAAATAAAAATTGATACCGATTTTTTACCAATTTGATAAATTTTGGCATTTTGACAGTCTATAAAATCTATACGTTATTAAGAGATAGATCAGAGGAAATGGCGTTTACTTTCCTGTCCTAGTTTTTCACAAGCTATCGATGATTTTAAAACCTGTCAATGATAGCTATAGAATATTATATATGAAAAACCTTATTTTCACGTTTGCTTATGGGAAACCCTGTATAATATTTTCTTTACTTATAAAAAACGATTTTCTACAATTTGGTAGAAAAATCAGCTCTCTATCTTTAAAAATAACAAAGTTAAGGGGCGGTGTACATTTATAATGAATAGCCCTCGGCATTTTTCAAAATATTTAAACAGAAAATGAAGTCCTTTGCGTGATATAAATTATTACTATATAAATTACGTCTAGTCTATTTTCTTACTGAAAACTGATTAAACTTTTACATTAATTTAAGCTTTTTAACCTCAGTTTAGTATGCCTTGGGAAATTTATAGAATTCCGCGAGAAGAGAGAATAAAAGACTTTTTAGCTAATTAGTGTTTAAAATATTCTTGAAATATTCTTTGAGCTCTTGCAATAATTATTATTTGCAGATGCCATCAAAGCTGCTGATCAATAATGATGTACCAGGTATTTCATGGATTTTGTACTCAGTACTTGACCTCGAATATCGATCATTATTTTTACTTCCCTCGTAAAAAGGAAGTTTTGTAACCGTGAAACAATCACCCTCCGAAAGTTTTTCAGATCTTTACGTTTCAAGGTTCCTAGATCAAACTACTTATCCGATTGACTTCAAATTTTGGTCAACAATTAAGGATCATATGGGGAAGACCTGGTAACATTTTGATATAGTGCGGAACACGAACCGGGCGTAGTCAATCGGTTTAGGAAGGTCGGCTAAGAAATCTCTATAAACCAGTGGTGTCCCGTCGTTCTTGAAATAATATACGCACTTCAGATAGTTAAAAAATGTAACTATGCTTAATGATCCTTTATCTGTACCGCACTTCTATATCTCTTTTGTCTTGCAAAAACGGCGAACTTTCGAATTTTAAAATGATTTAATTTTGATTTTTCTTGATGGATTTACCTATAAATATATTTTTTCTTGAGTTCTGTCATTAACGTTTCCCGGGCTATTGCCTACGTCTACTATTATTGGACCACCCAGTATAGTGATACACGATTTACAAGTCCAGATTTTACAAGGGCAGCCAGCATCAGATCCAGTGAACGAGATTTATCAAAATTTTAATTTATGCAGTTCGACCTTGGGCTACTCGGGTATGCCAATACTTTATACAGGGGCCTTCATTGTGAAGTACTATATAGGGCGTTTCTAATTGCGTGCTGATGTTAAAGGAAGTATTTTTATGTCCTAAAAGTCTTAACTTTTGAGATACAGGATGGTAAAGTTTAAAAAGAAAACATTTTTTTTCATCCCAATTCTGATGCTATTGTAGATAACTGCATGAAATTTGATACAGGTCTTCTATGCATTAAGGAGCATACGGATTTACCCAGGTTAATTACATATGCAGGCCACTGGTAGAAATTTCAAAAACTGATTGTTAATAAAAAATGCATTATGCATAAAAGACGTGTATTAAATTTCACACAGTTATTTATCTATCAGATATCAGCATCAGAATTAGGATATAAAAAAATGTTTTTTTTTTAGAACCCTGTATCTCCAAATTTAAGACTTCTAGGTTCATATTAAACTTTTTTCATAAAAAGGTCCAAGAATCACCCCCTTTAACATCAGCACGCAATTAGGAAACGCCCTGTATACGACTTCACACTGACGCCCCCTTAACAAAGTAATATGACAGACGGAGACAAACGGTCACTTTTGGCATACCCGAATAGCTCAAAGTCGAACTGCATAAGTTAAAATTTTGATAAATCTTGTTCACTGGAATCAGTGCTGGCTCCTCTACTATAACTATATTGATGTGTTAATTTTGGAAAAATATGAGTTCTGTAGTTTTTTAAATATTAATTGCAATATTAGATATTTTTTGACACCCGGTATTGAACAGAAAATTAATTATTTTGAAACAGTTTATTGATAGCTACTTTATGAACAATTTTACAAAATATATGAAAAAAACTAAGCTATTTTTGAGGTTAATGGCTGTGATTCTAATGGTTCGATTCCTTCTAAATCGTTGTCTTCCTCTGAAAATGATGAGGTTTCGTCGTCACTACTTGAAGATCACAGTGTGATAACTAAATCATCAATAACGGTTTCACTTTTGCCATCTACTTCCCAGTATTTATGTTCAATAGAACGAACATGTTTAACATACGATTTCCAATTTTCAGCCGATATTGAGCCAATCGCTTCTAATGTTATTTTATTTAAATCTTTAATTGAAAGTTCAACGGTGTTGCGCTCTCGAATATATTTTTTTACTCCTGCCCATGCAAGTTCAATAGGGTTGAGGTCACACACGTATGGAGGCAGCTTTAAAGGTGTATGACCGAGGTTACGTAAAAGACCGTCAATTTTATACTTTTTTTCTCTAGGCTTGTTGGCTGATATTACTTCATATAAATGATATTTTCTCCATGTTAGATCACATACAAGATTGTTCGATTTAAGTCACGATATCATATGAGCTTTTATAGAGTATTTAGTAGGCACTTTATCTTCTTCGTGAGAATGATAAGACGCATTATCCATTACCACAACTGATTTGGGAGGAATGTTAGGAAGAAGCTTCTCGAGCAACCACTTTTCAAAATTATCTCTATTCATTTGTCCATGATAATCTCCAGTTGCTAGTCCCGAGCGAAAAACTAAAGCAGTACCTGGAACAAATCCGGCTTCTGAACCAGCATGAACTTGAATAAAGCGACTACTAGAGTGGATTCCCTGAACAACACCTGTAACACTTTCACTTTTCACACAGCATTTGTTCACTGTCATATCATTATCTACCCAGCTTTCGTCTAGATACCGAATATTGCGTCCTTCTTGCCTATATTGCCTTACAGTTGATAGATATTTCACCAGCCAGTGAAAAATATTTGGTCTCTCAATGAGCAATTTTCGTTTATTTTGGCACTTGCGCCAAACAAAACCATTTGATCGTAAAAGCCGATATAAGGTTTTATACCCTTACAGAAAATCTATTTTGTTTTTTACAGCATGAAGTAGGGGTTTGCAGGTAGGAACCTTCTTCAAGTTTACATAAAAATCCTCTATTGTCCACCATCGTCAATTTTATCTTTGTATAATAATCGGGCTCTTTTTTTACTAGGAGATTTTAAAGGTGAAGTAGAACATAAGCGATCATTATGTTCTCTTTGAATTTTTCTTACGCTACTTTTCGAAACACCAGTGTAAAATGCAGCGTGTTCTGTTCGATTTTGAATTGGAATAGTCAAACTATTATTTTTAACTTCTCTAGGAAACGCCGCAATAACTTCACGTGCAGCGCTTCGAATTGTTTTTTCTCTTTTGCTCGCCATCGTTATTTCCAAATAATAATTCAAATTCAACGCAACGCATTTATATAGAAATGAAAACAAATGTTTGAAATGTATAGGCGCCACTGGAAATAGCTTGAACCTTCTAGCGGTAAGTGCATGGAGACTCTAGGCACATCCCAATTACAAATGGACCAGTGCGAAATTTACTAAATCCTCGATAAATTTTCCGTACCGCTTAGCTGGCGCACTTTATAGGTGAAGCGGCAAACTATTACAACAAATAAAATAACATAAATTTATTTGCGTTCACAAATTTTACTTTTCCGCTTGCTTAAGACTATGAACTTTTACTTTAAGGACCGCCCGGTTTTCTTTCGTGTCCCGCACTTAAAAAATCCAATATAGCATAACCAAATGGTGGCCTAGTGAAATGTTAAATTATCTCTAAAAACTACTTATCCAATTTATCTCAAATTTTGTACAAGAATCAAGTATTATGTTGGAATCAATTGAAAAAATTTTGGTATGAATCTAAAATGGCGGCTTAATAAAATATTTAAAAATTCAGCCTGAAAAACTATGCAATGGACTGATTTCAAATGGTTTATCATAACTAATTATGGTATAAAGAAAATTATCGTACTAATTTAAGATGGCGGAAAAATAAAATATTTATAAAGTTTAATTAAGGGAGAACTGCACGCAAAAAGTGAAAAACTAGCGACAAGGTCTAGTCAAGTTCAAAGTAAGATGAAAAGGTACCTACGTATTAGGAAAACCTTCCTGCACGTCCGACCTCATGTGTTATATATAGGCTATTTAAATTACATTAAAAATGGGTTTAAAAGGGTTCACAAGCTGCAGAAATACAAAGACATAAGTACAATTTATCAATTCAAATTTTGCAGTTACGTAGACAAAGGATCAATGCAAGGCGGTAAAGAGCCATGTTGTAGAAAAGAAACTATATCCGACGGCATTTGCGTCAAAAAGTGGTCGAAAAATGGTCGAAAATGGACAAATCTACTTCTATTTTATAATTCTAAATTAGATTTTTTCATAAAAAACCGCATTTAGCGCCCAACTATACATATTTCCCTATTGAAATCACATTGAAGCTAATACATATCTCTTATTGTTTTAACATAGTATTGCAGCGGCGGAAGGCTTGCAAATGATCCATAATACTGCGTGCAGATCCCCCTTAATTAAAAAAGTCACCTTCTCAGATTTTACATATTTTTGGGTTTTAGTGATGCTAAAAAATATTTTTACCATTTACCAAACTACTCATAAGAGCGACCTGGTAATATTTTGGTAAAGATCAAATATGCCGGAACAAGATGGGGGTCTAGAGAATCGTTAAAAATAATCAAAAGTCTTCTGGTCTGGACAATTCAAATTTTGTACAGAAAACAAGTGTTACATAGGAATGAACATAGGTATCAGTTTATATCACCTGCTGATGATACTAACTTGGTTAGCGAAACGCGGGTTCAAAACGTAACAAGTTGTGGTGTAGTGTGGTTAGAACTCTTGTATTTTGATAGGTAACATGTTGTATGAATATAAGACAGCAATACAAAACGGCGGCCTAATAAAATATTTAAAAAAATCGGCCTGAAAAAATTACTCAGATTAATTTCAAAAGGTATAAATAATAATAATAATAAAATTATGATATGCATTTATGATGGCTGAACAAAATGGCAGCCAAATCATTTTTTTTTAAATCAAGGCAAAAAAAATCTTGTTCAATTGAATGTATATAGGGATAAACTGGTACGATTTCAACATGACTGGTCGAGTGTGTCAATGTAAAAAAATTCTTAGTGAATTGGTTCCTAATTATGCCCAAAAATCAAGTGTGGCTTAGGTAGAAACTGGTAAAATATTGATAGGAATCCGATATGATGAAACAAAATGGCACCCAATAAAATTGTTTGAAAACATAGTATATATAATGTGTCATTAAATAACTATATACTGAACTGAACTGGGCCACACTACATTATTCCTAATAAAAGGAACGATTACGAAATTTACCTATTTTTTCAAAAGTCGTGAACGGTTTTTGTAAGTTGTTTGGTTCTAAAAGAGTACAGATTGAAAAATATATAAATCGAAGAAATTGTCCATATTGCTCAAAGAGACCTAGTTTTAATAACAAACATAGAAAAAGACTCCAAGTCTCGGTCTCATTAATATTTAATGAGACCGAGACTTGGAGTCTTTTTCTATGTTTGTTATGAAAAATATATACTAATTTATAAAAAAAAAACACTGTACTTGTTTTTTTTTGTTGGAATTTTATTCGTTTATTTACCTCAAGTCCTTTTAGCTTCAAATCCGAAGTTCACTTCCAACGAAATTCCATCCAAAATCGTGGGAAAAAAATGTCGCTATACGTAACAACCACCGTGTACAATTATTTTTATGAAAAGTAACAACTGCCCAAATCGCGTAAACGCGAGATAAAATTCCAACACGAAATAGTAAAATGTCTTTGTCTCAGTTAAGATCATTCAATCAAGAGTTTGTGCAACATTATTTATGGTATAGTGGCAAAATTACGGAACAACATAGAAAGTGCTTGGGACATAAAAATGAAACAATCTGCGGTTTAGAGGAGAATTATATAGGCCCAGCAATATAGACAATTATCGATAGGTAAATTCCGAGTGAACGAATATTGTTATATATGTACTTAAAAATACCTCGCCCCAACGACATGGAAATAACATAGACCCAGTTGTTTACATTTTGGAGGAATCCAACATCCTTTATACTATTACCTAAATAAACAAGGAATTTAAGAATATATTTAATTTAATTTAATTTATAATTTAAACCGAATCTATTTTAAATGTAATTTAAATCTTCTGTAATTATTATTCCTTATTTCAAGAAATAAAGCCCAGAATAATCGGCAACGTCGGAATTCTACCTTTTTCGAGTATACTACAGATTTCTTTCGGGATCATTCGGAAGACGCCGAAGACGGTCGTAGCCATTCATGATTTCGACCTATTGTAATTGTTCTAGTTGGTGAAATAAGTATTTTTCAGAAATCCAAGTGTTTTGTGTGGCTATTTTCAAGAATTTGTTTAAAAAACTTTAAGAAAATGGCGCGAACTTACTTTATTTGCAGAGAAAGAAACGATTTAAACCTAGAAGTTTATTTTCGAAGGTAAGTAAGGTTATGTCATACCAGTGCTGTAGTGGAAGGGTAAAATCACCGTCTAATAGCGTTCTTATATTTACAAATGAAGTATTGTTTTTGTATTGCACATTTCCGTTGGACTTAAATTAATTTTTTATAACTTCAACTTATCTATATACTAAATTTTAATTGAGTAAGCTGTAAGACCCACTATTTTATGTTGTCATTAATTACTCCAAGATGGTTTGCATTTTGGATGAAATTTTCAAGGAATATTTAGGGTAGTGTCGTTCTCATATAGTAAGCATATACAAAAAATGAAAATAGCGCAATAGCGTTACTTCTCAATTTTTCATTTAATATAGATTTTCTTTAATGAATTTGAAATGCTTTAATTTATTGCCTAAAAATTTGGTTTTTAAAAATAAGTAATCAAAAAAGTAAATAAATACCATCCTGAGGTACATTATCCCAACTGAGAGAGTCTGTTTTTATCAGGTGATTTGATGAATGTTAAGAATATTAAACATCTTGGTACAAAATATTTATATTGTCAATAAGTGCAATGTATAGCGGGGAAGGTGGATGGTGGGGAAAAAAGGGGATAAATTGAGGGATAAATACTGTAAAGATATTGTTTTTCATAATATGGTTTTTGTGGTTTTTAGGGACATGAAGTTCAATTTTGTATTCATATTAATATTGAACCACGTTTATTGCTGATTTTCTGTAAATATGAATAGATCCAATAGATGTAAAGGTGGTGCATTTTTATATAATATTACTAAGTTACTAAAAGTAGTGGACCCAAATTTTTACCTAACTTCTCGTAAATAGAACTAAAGTGTGTTGGAAAAAGGGTGAAATGTTTTGAAAAACGAACCCGATTTAAAAAAATAGGTTGTATTAAAGTGATAAATTATATTTTATTACATATTTCCTATGAAGTCGGTGATAAGCTGATAAAGAAAGGTATTAAATAAGCATTATACTCTTGGTATACACATCAAAACACTAAGTGGGTCCATGTAACAAAATTTAGTTTTATCTTCATCTTTAGTAACAATAGTAATAAGAACTCACCCTGTTATTGGTTGTATTTTGTCATGGAAATGCTTGTTCTTTAATGACTAAGCTTATTGCTAATAATAAATATTGCCACATGAACCATTACATAGATATGTTTTTTGCAGGCACGTAGCCAGGATTTCAGTTCTAGGGGGATCCAACCCTGTCAAAACCAATTCAATGACAAAAAAATTATTAAGAAGAATGCTTTTTTTTCACTTGTTGCTAGTTCCCCTGCAAGTGCAACAAAATATGAAAATAATTTGCAAAAAACTAGTTATTTGCCAATATCTATTAAAATATTGCAGGTAGAGCAATTATGAAAATGTAAAAAATTATAGGCTTAATATTTTTAGGTTTTATATATTTAATAGTATTTTAATAAATAAGTGCCTAGTCACTTTGTTAATATCGAGGTTAATTTGGTTTTATCTTCCATAGAGGGTCTGGAAACATATTGCTACATTAAACATCTGGATTTCTCTAATTATAAATGTATTCATCTTTCTTTTTAATACTTTCTCGAAATTCTTTATATATATATATATATATATATATATATATATATATATATATATATATATATATATATATATATATATATAATAGTTGTTTTTTTGTACACTATGGTCACATATAGAGGGCGAGGCATCAAAAAGAAAAACCCCGCATTTCATTCATTTAGCTTATATATATATATATATATATATATATATATATATATATATATTTAGCTATTTAGCTTTATATATATATATATATATATATATATATATATATATAAAGCTATATAAAATTTCCTTTTCCGATTTTGAAAATTGTCACTGAATCATTAAATATGTAATAGACGAGTTTAATTATTGTATAAATAATGAAATATTAAATCAATATGCTGTTACTTTTTTTTTGTGTCGATAATAATAGTTGTTTGTTATTATATCAAACCGTTTATAAATAAATTATACCAAACTTTTAAACTTTGTTTTATTTTTATAAACCACGTGTACGGGTGAAAATTTATAAAGTGCAGAACCACTTTCAACCTTGTTATTTGACTTTTTATACAAAAAAATTAGGTTTCAAATATAGAGTAAAATATTATACAGGGTGCTTCAAAAGCACCAAAAAGTTTCGATGATTTTATTTTTAAACATCTTGCATTTTAATGCATTTATTTACTTTTTTTATTATTGATTTTTTGATAAAAGTTGGTGGTTCAAAAAAATATTTTTGATGGTAATAAACTTTAGATCAAGATGTTTAAAAAGTGGATTTCACTAACAATTTCAAAAAAATAAAATTGTTCTGACGGTAGTTTTAAGGGCCATAAATATCGTAAATATAAACTGAGTAAAATTTTTTATATTATAGTTATGGAGATATTTAAGGTCAAACAGCAAAAAAACATTTTTCCATTTAAATCTTTCCTTAGCTATTACTAATATGACATAACTAATACTAAACCTTTATTTACGATTTTTTACGGCCGCGGCAGTCACAAAAATTTGAATTTTTGAAATACATTGTTTCGACAAACACACACAAATTTTTTCGAGAAATTGATAATAAAAAAGTTTCCCATTTAGTGCAGACTTTTCCACGACATAATATCTAAATTAATTGCTTTCAAGTTATTATTAAAACTCTCACTTTTGCAATGTGAAGTCGTTCCTGTTCATCTTAGAACAAAAAAACTGTCGTATCCACCATACTAATATTTGGGCTCAAAAAAATATAGCAAATAATACATTATCTCAAAAATAGCTACGCCACTGGTAAGCCTCGCGAAGATATCTGACAGCGTTGCAATTTTCACCGCAAACTATTTTTTATGCCATCAGTCCGTCTTTTTTCAACTCATACACAACAACAAATTGATGTTTGATTCTATTTATTTCATTTTTATGAATGAAATGCGGGGGTCTATTTCTTTTTGACGTCATTGCCTCGCCCTCTATATGTGACCATAGTGTACAAAAAAACAACTGTAAATAACTGGTATCGAATACGCGCACGCACCTTTTGGTGTCAGTTGGAAATAAATGCTTGCTCATATTAGTGGTTTTTATTTCGGCATCCTAAAATCATATTATTTTAGGAATATTATTTACAAACAGAACATATTGGCGACGAGGAGTGATTTTAGTGACTCAGGTGCATATTGTGTTTTGGAATTGGAAGTTTTAGTCTTATGTCAACGGAGGTGTTTTCGAATTTTCTTTGTAAATTCATTAGACATTTTAAACAAAAAAAAAATGCCAAACACGACTGCCGAGGAATCAGACGATCCGAAATGTATTGGTCTTCTCGGGAATCTTAATACTTTTGACCCGAAATGTTCTAATTTTTTTAGTTTTTTGTGAACGGCTAACACAGTATTTTATTGCAAACAAAATTACTGATGTCCAACGGAAACGTGCAATTCTTTTAAATACATTGTCCGAAGAGTGCTATATTCTAATAAGAAATTTATGTGTTCCGTTATTGCCCGAAAACGTGAATTATGATGAGTTAATTACATTATTAACTAATCATTTTAGCCCAGTAAAATCATTTTTTGCCGAACGTATAAAGTTTTATAATGGTAGGAGGCTCCTAAACGAGAAAGAGAAAGAAAAGAAACAGAAAAATTTGGCTTCCAATTGTGGTTTCCAAACGGAATTATCAACGGTAATGCGTGATATTTTTGTCATCGGGATCAACGACGAAAAAATTCTGGACCGTTTAGTGGAAGAAGATGCTTGTAAAGCAAGTTTTCAACAGATTGTGAAGATTGCTTTATCCAAAGAGTCTGCTTTGCGTGAACAGAGTTCCAGAGAAAGTATGGGTGTTTTTGTCAAACAGCAGCCGGTAAATTTTTATCGACAACAATACCAAAAAACTGGACATGGTTCAAGACAACAATATCCATCAGGGACCTCTGGGTATAAACAGAAATCTCCTTCGTTTGGAAATGGTAGGTTACAGGAACGTAAATACCAGCATGGGGTAAATGATGATAAAAAATATCACCAACAGCATTTAGCAAGTAAAAAGTGTACAGTTTGTGGTAGGGCTAATCATGTTTCTACACAGTGCGTTAATAAAAATTGCACCTGTCATGCCTGCGGAATAAAGGGTCATTTGGCCCCCCAGTGTAAAAATCGTTTTTCTCAAAATTTTATGACTGAGGACTCGAATAACACTAATAATAATTTTATTTCTGATGAGTCAATTTTTAATATAAGAGATTTATATAATAGTTTTGATAATAATGGTAATGTTAAAACTACATATGTAAATTTATTAGTAGAAAATATACCTTTAAATTTTGAGGCCGACTCCGGCTTTGCTCACTCAGCTATTTCGGAAAAATTATATCTCAAACATTTTAAGTCAAAAAAATTAAATAAAAATGATTTAGCTCTTAAGGATTATATAGGTATAAGTTTTGAACCTTTAGGTTTTTCAGAATCAAGCATAGCCTATGAAAAAGAGCCATTTATTTTGAAAACATATGTTATAAAAAACGAAGGCCCTCCTATGTGACCATAGTGTACAGGGTGATCAGTTAAGGGTAGCGAGCGGCCATATCTCATAAGATATTGGTCGTATAGATTTGAGAAAAAAAAATCATAATAAAAGTCGCCAAGAGAAATTGCTGAAAATTATTTTCGAGTTTGTCAAACGTCCGCTAGAGGGCGTAACAACCAACATCAAGTAGAAAAATGGGGTTTGTATAGAATTTTGCCTAATGAAAATATATCAATGATATCATTTTCATATTTAGTGACCATTTCCCTACACTTTTTGCCTAAAATGTTTTGTTCTATATATCAAAATAAAGCGGTGGGGGAAGTTCAATTGTTTTTTCAATCAAACCAAGATGTCTCCCGTTTCTTTTGACCGATTTTAGCAAACTTAGGCTCATATGACAGAGCATAATTTGCACTACAAAATGCTTATTTGGTTTTGAATTTTTGACTTTTGCTGGCGTCGCTAGATGGCGTTAACTGAATTAGTAGCATATTTTTTAGTTTTTTTCAAAAAAAATCAAATGTAATGGTATATTCATTTTTACATATTTTAAAAGGGGATAAATTTCTCTATAATTTAATGAAAATAATTTATCATCTACCTTTTTTTGAACCGTTGATATTGACCAAAATATTATTTTATTTTATTAAAAAATGGCACGCCACTGCTTTTTGTCAAAATAAAAATCATTTTCGTAATCACTTATTAGTTGCTAACAAAAAGAACCTCTTGACTTTTTTTCGTTAGACGAACGGTTTTGGATTGAAAAAATAAGATGTTTAACAATGAAAAATCTTAATAAAACTGTCCAACAACATCTTATTTTTTCAATCCAAAACCGTTCGTCTAGCGAAAAAAAGTCAAGAGGTTCTTTTTGTTAGCAACTAATAAGTGATTACGAAAATGCTTTTTATTTTGACAAAAAGCAGTGGCGTGCCATTTTTTAATAAAATAAAATAATATTTTGGTCAATAAAAAAGTTGGTTCAAAAAAAGGTAGATGATAAATTATTTTCATTAAATTATAGAGAAATTTATCCCCTTTTAAAATATGTAAAAATGAATATACCATTATATTTGTTTTTTTTGAAAAAAACTAAAAAATATGCTACTAATTCAGTTAACGCCATCTAGCGACGCCAGCAAAAGTCAAAAATTCAAAACCAAATAAGCGTTTTGTAGTGCAAATTATGCTCTTTCATATGAGCCTAAGTTTGCTAAAATCGGTCAAAAGAAACGGGAGACATCTTGGTTTGTTTGAAAAAACAATTGAACTGCCCCCACCGCTTTATTTTGATATATAGAACAAAACATTTTAGACAAAAAGTGTAGGGAAATGGTCACTAAATATGAAAATGATATCATCGATATATTTTCATTAGGCAAAATTCTATAAAAACCCTATTTTTCTACTTGGTGTTGGTTGTTACGCCCTCTAGCGGACGTTTGACAAACTCGAAAATAATTTTCAGCAATTTCTCTTGGCGACTTTTATTAAGATTTTTTTTTCTCAAATCTATACGACCAATATCTTATGAGATATGGCCGCTCGCTACCCTTAACTGATCACCCTGTACAAAAAATAACTGTAAATAACTGGTATCGAATACGCGCATAACTTTTGGTGTCAGTTGCTAACTTCATGAGAAGTTGGTGTTTGTGAAAAATGCTTCAAATCCCGAAAGCCTTTTTTATTAAAAAATGCCGCCCAGAAAAACAGCCGCCACGGGGGATCACCTGCCCGCCCGGGCCCCGGCCCTGTTCATATGAACGAATCGTGTTGTGTTTTGGTGTACAGGTCATAAAATACATCCTTTTTACGAGGGACGTAAAAAGGCAATTATAAAAGCTTTTCATGCTTTTTTATACAGCAAATATACTACACACAAAATCTGTTTATTTTAATTTCATCCCACACTGATGGCAAAACAACACTGAAATCTGGTGTATTTTTAAAAATACGGTTCTATATTCGACAACGTCGTTAATTTGTAGTAGATTTGTCAACTTTAATGAAAAGGTATGTTTCCGTTTTTAAAGACTATAAAAGAAATTTATAATGGAAAATTTTATTTTAACTCGTTTCTATTTCTGTTACCTGTAACACAGAACATTTATATTTGATTTATTTAACGAAATAATTTTAGAATAAGGCAGATCTATCAAATTCTAATTACATGTTCAAAAATATATGATATTAAATAATTATTTCTAATCCCTAAACTTATAGATTTCGATAAAATTTATCATTATTAGAACTAAATTTTCCTATTTATTGATAAGGAGTAAAAAAAGCTCATCTCTGGCCGGGCCAGGTCTCTGCGAAGAGAATATTATAACATTTAACACCCCAAAATATACAAAATAAATGTAGCACGTTGTGGATGCATTTCAACCCCATGTCCCCATAGATTGCTGTTTAAATTTTGAGGGATAGTAAAACTGTGATAATAACTTAAGATGGCGGAACAAAATGGCGGTCAAATAAAATGCTTCGTCAAAAAATTATCCTCTTAGGTTTTACATATCTTCACATTTTAGCGTCCCCAGGTGTCAAAAAATATGTTTTATCAATTCCTTTGGTATGTCTGTCTGTGTGTCATTTTGCAGCATAGATTAAAAACTACTTACCAGATTGACTTCAAATTTTAGTCAAAAATTAAGGGCCATATGGGGATGACCTGATAATATTTTAGTAAAATTCCAATATTTCGGAAAAAGATGGCGGAGTTAAAGAAAGAGATTACTAAAAAATCTAATGATCCAATTTACCTCAAATTTTACACAAAAAGCAAGTGTTATATAGGAATAAAATGGCAACATTTTAGTATGAATCCAAGGTAGCAAAACAAAATGGCGGCCTAATAAAAAATTTAAAAAAAAAATCAGCCTGAAGAATACGGAAGCCTGAAAATTCTGAGTTTAAAGTCAGAATCTAACAAAATTCTGAGGTTAAAGTCGAAATTTAACTAAATTCTTAGTTTCAAGTCAGAAATTAACTAAATTCTGGGTGTAAAGTCGGAAATCTGAGTTTAAAGTCGGAATTTAACTAAACTGCTCGTCATAAAAAACGTAACACCTAGTTTTTTGGGCAACATTTGAAAGGCCATATTTCGAAAAGTACTTAATTGATTTTGAAAAACTTTGCAAAATCTGAAAAGTTGATTCGTTGGCTCACATGACTAATTTTGGGAATACGCTATTTATGATATAGCATATAATACAGGGTGTTAAATAAAGAGATGTTTTTTTTTCCTAAATTTCATGTCATCCCCATTTATAGGAGAGTTGAGTTAGAGAGTCGCAATAATTTTTCATATTAACAGTAGGTCAATACCTCGGGCCGTTTTCGAGATTTTGTGGATATCTTAGCCTACTACGATTATATGGCAATTTTTATAAAATTGTTGTTATTCTACAGTTTATTCTTAAAAAATTACAAAAATCTTTTGTAACTTAATTTAATTTAAATGATAATTTAATAAATGATTTAAACAAAATAACGAAACCATACTGTCACGTTAAAGCAACAAAGAGAATTAATATTTTGTTGGCCCATCGCCTACACGTAGAACGTCTGCTACCCTATTTGGCATGCTGTTTACCAAGTCTGCAATAAAATCTTGAGGAATAGCCTCCCATTCTAACCGTACTGCATTTGCGAAATCATTCAAATTGTTTATTACATACTCACCTGCATTTATCTTCAGTTTCATCCTACTCCATACATGCTCTATAATATTCATATCAGGAGATCTCTCAAAAATTCTTGAACGACTCTTGTTCTGTGCGGACGAGCATTATCGTCTATCAGTATAAAGTCATTCCCGAAATTTTGAGCGAAAGGAACAACAATCTCATTTAAGCACCTTTCTCTATATCTCTCAGCATTCATACTTTCTCCTATCAACACTTCTAAATCAGTCTTACCATTCTGCATCACACCGCCCCATACAGTAATCCCACCACCTCCAAATGCTACTCTAGCTTCCATATTTTCTTCTACATACCGACTATTCCTTTCTCTCCATACCAAAATGCGTCCATCACTTTCATGCATATTAAACCTACATTCATCAGTAAACATGCACCTATTCCATTCGGCTATTCCCCAATTCGCATGTTCACGTGCCCATCTCCTTCTGGCAGCCCGGTGAACAGCAAGCAAAAGAGGGCAGGCAGCCCTTCGTCTAGCATGTAGGCCATATTCGTGCAATCTTCTACGAACTGTTGCTGATGAAACTTCCACGCCGGTGGCTTCTCGAAGTCCCCTGTTGATCTTGGTTGCATTGAGGGTAGGACAACGGCGCACAGACATCCTTATAAGGCGGTTCTGACGTAGGTTCGTTACCCTGCCGCGACCACTGCGTCCAATGTTGCGGTAAGCAGAGGTCCCGTGTATTGTGTGACGTTCAATTGCCCTGTATATGGATGTTGCTGTTGAACCCATGATATCAGCAATGCCCCGAAAAGACATCCCACGCTGATGCAGTCTAAAACATACAATAAATATGAATGTTTTAGGAATTTATACATTTTTTTGAAAAAAAGTGAATAAAATACACTTACCTTATAATGTTTGTCAATTCACGATCCCCAAAACGAACCATTGTTGGATAAATTTTGTTATAAAGATTTGAATAACTTTTTATGTTTGGTGAACGTGTAGCGTTTATTGACAGTACAAAACAAACCAAAAATGCGTATCCATAGCCTACTACGATTATATGGCAATTTCTATGAAATTATCGTTACTCTGCAGTTTAGTGTTAAAAATTTACAAACTACAAAATCTATTGATACGTTGACTTTACAGAGTTTTAAGACAGATCATGTGCTATAAGTTTACGTATACAAGGTGATTCGTTAAAGTAGAGAACTTGAATTACAGCATGCGCAAAAGATTTTTTGTAAATTTTTAAGAATAAACTGTAGAATAACAACAATTTTATAAAAATTGCCATATAATCGTAGTAGGCTAAGATATCCACAAAATCTCGAAAACGTCCCGAGGTATTGACCTACTGTTAATATGAAACATTATTGCGACTCTCTAACTCAACTCTCCTATAAATGGGGATGACATGAAATGAAGGAAAAAAAACATCTCTTTATTTAACACCCTGTATTATATGCTATATCATAAATAGCGTATTCCCAAAATTAGTCATGCGAGCCAACGAATCAGCTTTTCAGATTTTGCAAAGTTTTTCAAAATCAATTAAGTACTTTTCGAAATATGGCCTTTCAAATATTGCCCAAAAAACTAGGTGTTACGTTTTTTATGACGAGCTGTTTAAATTCTGAGTTTAAAGTCAAAATTTAACGAAATGCATTTTTGACATCTCCTGCCAAACCTGAAATTGGTGTCAGGAAATAGATAACTAAATATTAAGACAGATAAGTGAAATCCATTTCGTTGCAAGTAAACTCGTTTGAGATTTACCGAGCTTCAAAGGGTCAAAATTGTCATTGTTCAAGCGCCATTTTCTCGAAAACAGTTAAATTTAGGCACGAGAAACTGAGTGAGAAACTCAACAAGTGCTTGGATTTTTTAGAAAAATATAAAAATCTAATAAAACATAGGGCATTTCATTTAAAAAACGGATGATTCCTCCGGTTTGAGGTAGAAGCGGCAACACCGCGCAATTTAAAATATTTTATAACAAGATTATATTATGTTTATCTATGACCAAAGCTAAATTCTCAAAACATCGTATTCGTTGGTTCTCCAGATATTTCTAATAGGACACTCAACTTAAATCACCCTGAAATAGAGGGGGAGATCTGTCAGTATGTCACCCTCACATCGTTGAAACTTATTTGAACCGTTTCCTAAGACTTATTTATCGTTTTGTATTACTTTTTTATTTTGTGAACCTTTTAATATATATATTTTCATGTATTCATTTTGGCTTTTTTTTTCAGCAATAGAAATAAATTAAAATATATAAAATGAACTAATTTAACATACGTTTAATTTGTCAGGGTCTTATTTAACACTCAAAAATCAAAATAGGAAACTTTTATTTTTTACCCTCCTCCCTTTTATCATTTTTTATTTATCTGTAGTTTGGTGGAATAATTCATAGTGCATTTGCCATTATTCAAGCAAGAATTTTGAACTTGTTTTTTTGGTTCCAGTTTGTTATGCGATCGTTCGGACTAAATTCTGACTTTAAACTCAGAATTTTGTTAAATTCCGACTTTAAACTTAGAATTTTGTTAAATTCTGACAGAATTTTTTAAATTCTTACTTTAAAGTTAGAATTTAGTTAAATTCCGACTTTAAACTCAGAATTTTATTAAATTCCGACTTTGAACTCAGAATTTTTGTTAAATTCCGACTCAGAATAGAAAAAAAAAATGTGGCCCTCTACGCTTCCGTAGAAAAAGCTGCTTATTAGATTAATTTCAAAATGCAAGCATTAAGTATGACATACTGAAAAACTATATGAATTCAAGATGGCTAAATGAACTTTTAAAAAACTTAACGTGAAAAAGATCTTATTCAATTGACTTTCCTTTGCAGAAATATTAAACGTAATATAGGGATAAACTGGTTCGAATTCAACATGACGTAACAAAATGGTGGTGTGTCAATGAAAAAAATACTTATTGAATTTATTTTAAATTATACTCAAAAATCAAGTGTAACATAGGTGGAAACTAGTGAAATATTGGTAGGAATCCAATATGATGTGACAAAATGGCTCCCAATAAACATGAAAAAGAACAACGGACTACTTCATTGTAGGAGTTGTTGATTAATTACATTTTACAGTAGCGAAGAGATGAATGTTATATTAAGTTGTTTATATGGGGTACTAAAGGCGTGGTCATGTCATGTAAATATCAAGGGCTACATCAAAAGGTCACAGGTTCACAAACACCTACAAATTTTTAACATATGGTGGTAGTAATTAATGTTATTGTGCAAACTAATTAATGAGGCCAAGGATTGCAGACTGAATAAAAAAAGACATCGGTTTATTAAAAGTTAATAATCAGTGACCCCCTACCTGTAAAATGACCCTCTGAAAATCATAATACAAATGCTATACACTGTAATTTATTAATTATCTTTTAAGTTATTACGAAAAAACTATATGGTTTCATAAAATGTGTAAAAAGTCTGGAAACAACTTAGAATCTCCCTAATTTGTTGGCCGATCTGAGCCAAAATTGGTACAGTACTGTAAGGGGATATTATGCATCCAATGATGGTATCGGCGTTGTTGCCACATGTCTAGTTTTTCAGAATTCTAATTTTTTACATAGAATACCCTGTATATATTTTTTTACATTTTACAGTAAATTTCTAATAATTTTGGTATAACACGTCCGGTTATCCTTAATATCAATAGTTTTTAAAATACAAACGTTTTTCAAAAGCATTAAATAATAACAAATGTAAAAATAAATAGTTTTCTCTGAACTGCTTGACAGTGAGCTAATTGAAAATAAAACCGTTGAAATGCATTGTAAATCATAACTGGTGTTATTAATTCCATTTCATCCAATAGTCGACGTTGTAATTCAGCAAGATCTTGAGGTTTGGTTGTATAAACATTATTTTTTAAGGGCCCCCTTAGCAAGAAGTCGCTTGGAGCCAAATCAGGGGACCTAGGCGGCCACTCGATAGAGCCTCTTCTTCCAGTCCACCTGTCCGGAAATGTATTATTTAATAATTCGCGAACGTTTATTCCAAAATGCGGTGGAGCTCTATCTTGTTGGAAGTATGTACTTGCATAATTCGGACCCTTTACGTTTTGGATAGCAGGCACTATTTGATTTTCCAAGAACTGAAGGCAAAGTTGTGATGTCAAATTTCTTTTAATAATAAATGATCCGATCTTGTGGATTTCAGGACGTTGTGTATGACATTCTCTCATTAAATAAGTTTTCATCCGTCCAAAATCTGCAGTTGTTTCTATTGACTTTGCCGTTTAAAATAAATATTGCTTCATCGGAAAAGTTGAAATATTGGATATTTTGCTCCCATCTTGACATCATAATGTCGCAAAATTCCATTCTCTGTTCAATAACTCTTGCACTAACTGAATTTTGAAATAATGATATTTATGTTTTCTTAAAAAAATATTATTCACCAAGAAGAGGTTCATTTGTTGCTAAAATTTTACACCTTATATATTCGACCAATGGACAACGATTTTCTGAAATTTTTTTCCTCCTGTCTAATTTACCTCAAATCTTGCACAAAAATCAAGTGTGATACAAGAATAAACTGGTAAAATTTTGGTACAAATTCAAGATAACGGAATAAAATGACACAATTTTAAACTAATTTGCCCTAAATATTGTTGTAGACTAAGAAATCATGGTTCTTGGGATTAGGCCCTGTCAAATTGGAAGTAATATCCAATGTTTCCTCTTCGATTGCACGAGGCATCTTCAGAGATCTTTACTTCACGAGTTCTGCACATTCAGTGCTCCGATCTGGTGAAGTGAAGATCCTTGAAGATGCCTCCTTCAATCGAAGGCGAAACGTCGGATAGTATTTCCAATTTGACACGGTCTAATTCCAAGAACCATGATTTGATAACTGACCAAAGCCGTGAAAGCTTCAATTCTATATTGTTGTATATACTAAACTATCCTATTTAAAATGTATTTTTCTTTAATAAAATGAGATCGTCTAACTCCTATTTTAAAATTTAATAATTCAGATGCTGTTCTAAATTAAGATATACGCTGTACGATTGTATAAGATTAAAAAAAAATTACCGTATATCTTTACCCTTAATATTGAAGCTATGTTTTAATAAAATTAATGCTACGCGATCTTTTTTTCGATACGGGTATAGTTTGTTATGCAATTTTGTAACCAATTTTTATAAAATGTGTTTTATTAACTCAATACCGCAAGTCGTTTTTGATATACAGGGTGTTAAATATTGACCAATTCCTATATAAAATACATAGAGAACACACACCTATTTAACAAACGGTACATTTCAAAGTAAAAAAAAAACATGAACATATGTCCGAAAACCTTTGTTTCTGTTAAGAGCGAATAACGTTTAGAATTTAACACACTGTATATGCAGAAAAAGCAAATACAGACCCAGGTTGTAATAAATGTTGTCTCTTATTTTACGTAATCTATTAAAAAAGCTCATTGTATTTCATCCTGTTTTCCGCATGTATTTTATATGGGAGTTGGTAAAAGTTTAACACCCTGTATATTCAAATCTAGTTGCAGGATGGAGTTTTGAGAACTACAATATATCAGCATTTGGAAAATCCATAAGATCTATGTGATGCCCTTTAAATATCTGAAATGAAATTTTATTTCTTACTGCTTTTTAAATATATTATTTATTTCATACATTTTAGTGTAGATAACGATTTACATCGATTTTAGCGGCGCCAATTTGGATTTTAAGATTTTTACTAAAACTTTATAATTTATACTAAATACCCCCCAAATCCCGATTTTGAGTCGAGTAATTTTGGTTTTTCCTTCCCTCGTGAAAGGGAAGTATTTTAATCGTGAAAAATCACCCTTCGAGATTTTTTAGGTCTTCCTAGACGGAGAAAAAATCATTAAAACCAAGCAGGTCCAAGATTATTAGGTTCTACGGTGTTCCCAAGATACAAAAGGACAATTTACCACTTCGACCGATAGTCAGTGCAATAGACTCGCCCACATACAAACTAGGTAAATATCTTTCAAATTTTCTTAATCCATTTACTGGAAAAATTGAATCTTTTATTAAAAACTCTGCACATTTAGTAGAAAAACTCAAGACAATCCAGTTGGATCCCGAAGATATTTTGGTCAGTTTCGATGTAGAATCACTTTACACAAATGTTCCTGTCAACGACTCAATTACCATTATATCAAACGTACTGAATAATAATAATCTTGATAAGAACTTAATAGAACTAGTGGAAGCTTATCTACTTATTTCATTTTTCAAAGAACTCTTTATGAACAAACTTCAGGGGCAGCTAGTGGGTCTCCTCTATCACCTGTGGTAGCGAATATCTTTATGGAAGCCTTTGAGGATATTGCTATAACATCCGCTCCACTAAAACCAAAGCATGTATATGATACTTTTGTTGTTTGGCCTCATGGACAGGATAATCTCCTCATATTTCTGGACCACCTTAATCAACAACGTCATAATATCAAGTTCACGATTCCTTTTCTAGATGTATGTGTTCAAAGGAAGGAAAATGGTACATTGGGACAATCTGTGTACAGAAAATCTACGCATACAAATAGATACTTAAATGCAAATTCCCATCACCATCCAACACAAAAGAAATAGGTTATTAACTCACTAGTATTTAGAGCTATTTCGATTTCTGATCAAGATTCTTTAACATTGGAACATCGAAACTTACCGAAGCTCTTAGAGGGAATGGCTATTGTATTGAAGATATTACGCGTTTAATTAAAAAATATAGTAATCCAACTCCGCCAAAGGAGAATGATAAAGCGCCACCATTAGGTAGTGTTGTTCTTCCCTAGATACATGGCACTACAGATAAAATAAGACGATTACTTCGGCCGTCCAACATACGTACAATCTTCAATACACATAAGAAAATTGGACAATGCTTGTGATCCCCGAAAGATCTTGTACCTTTCCAAACAGAAGGAGTATATAAAATTTCTTGCTCCCGTGGAGAAGTGTATGTGGGAGAAACAGGACGCTCAATATCAACTAGACTTAAGGAACATGAACGATGTATTAAAAATAAACAAATTGTTCAATCTGCTATAGCTGAACATTAGCATAACACTGGGCATATTATAAATGTAAATGAAACCAAGGTTCTAGTATCGGTTCCAGGTTTTTATAAACGAAATATTAGAGAATCTATTGAAATTTTCAGGGTCACGGTTCGAGCTCATTCAGTGTTCAGGTCTCGTGGAGTAAAGATCCCTGAAGATGCTTAATGCAATAGAAAACGAAACGTCTGATAGTAATTTCAATTTGACACGGTGTAATCCCGAGAACCATGATTTATTATTAAAAAAATTATTACAAAAAAACCACTCTTCTCAAATTTTGCAGAAAAATCAATTATTATGTAGGAATTAACTAGTAAAATGTAGGTACAAGTCCAAAATGGCAGAAAAAAATGGCGGCTTAATAAAATATTTAGAAATTCAGCCTGAAAAAATATTATTTAATAAATAGATTTAGTATTTTTAATATTGAAATTAAATAATTTATTTGATTGGGGTGATTAAAAAATTAAATAAACTTTTTTGTGTAAAAACATTAGTTTATAAATAAATGATCCTTTTTGCAAATTGTGTGCCATAGCTAATTGTGGTATAGAGATGAGCTAGTAAAATGTTTGTACGAATTCAAGATGGCGGAACAAAATGGCGGCCAAATAAAATGTTTGTAATCGTGAAAAAAACAAGTTTAGCGTCCCTAGATACCAAAAAAATATGTTTCATTGATTCCGTTAAGGATCATGTAGGGATAACTTGGTAATATTTTGGTAAAACTCCAATATGGTAGAACAAAATGGCGGCATAGTAACATTTTGTGTGGTCTAATAAAGTATTTAAAAAATCAGCCTAAAAAACTACTTATTAGAATAATTTAAAATTTTGTGCAAGCATTAAGGGTGATATAGGGATAAACTGGTAAAGTTGTGGTACTAATTAACTTGATTGTAAATTTTGCAGTAAAATTAAATGTGATATACATATCTGTTATTAAATGATTATGTTCTGAATTAAATTGTGTTACACTCCACTTCTTGATTCATAA
This sequence comes from Kuschelorhynchus macadamiae, assembly GCA_030620095.1. NCBI lineage: Eukaryota > Metazoa > Arthropoda > Insecta > Coleoptera > Curculionidae > Kuschelorhynchus > Kuschelorhynchus macadamiae. The sequence goes on from JAUTXW010000215.1 coordinate 560,609, forward strand.
CGAGAAAAGTCCGGGCAAAAGAAGTTCACCGATTTTTTAAATATCGTCCAAAAATGCATAATTTGTACTTGTCTACCATATAAGTAGCCAACTTGAATTATTAATTTACGAAAGTGTCAAATTATACCATTACGCGAATAATTGTTACGCATACCAAATAAATTAAGTGGGTAAAAAATCCAGTACAAGATTTGAACCAGACAAACATACAGTTTACATAAAAGCACACAGATAAATGAAGCTAATGAAAGCATAGTAAAAATATCATCTTATCTTGAAAATGTATAGTTTTGATGTGTAAACATACAAATTAATGATCGTTTTTAGCTTTATAAATATATAAAATTTCGTTTGAGCAAAAAGCCAGTATGAATTTTCATCAAGCAACGTAATACGAAATGCATAACGTAAAAGAAGGACAAGTTAGTCTGCATTCCTAAAGAACAAAAAATTAATTTTATTACCGGCTATATTTGTCCAAAATTTTGTATTCATAAATTGTGTTACGCCCAGACAAAACAGTGTCAACCACCTTGGCACACTTCAAACAAATTGTTAAGAACAGCCATAAAATTCCGGCTTTCTGAAACATGCAAGATCGCCCACACGGTTTGTTATTCGAACAATTTTTTGAGTTTTTTTTTTTGGTCAATTAAGAGACGTTTGAAATGAAACGTTTTTTAAAAAATGTAAATGTAAAAACGAGCTTTAAAAGAAGACAGCTCAGATCTAGTTATTCCCACGCATAGTGGATATAAGCCATTAAAGTTATGTCCAAGATTATAATTAGTAAAATAAAACCTAGAACAAAATAAAGTTAAGGCCTGGGAAAGAAAAAAATTGCGGAATTTAAGTGGTTTTGTGCAGCTGCGAGCTAATCCAAGTAGTAAACCATTAAGACACGCGAGCATATACACAAAAAGGGGACGAGGTTTAAAAAAGTTACCTTGATTCGAACCACTAATTAAAATTACTACCATAAAGGTAACTCACTTAATCCAATTATTTAATAGTAAAAAATTTAGACATCTTTAATGATTTTTTTACTTTATTAAATATCGAATTTAGCAACTTGCCAGTCGTAAATAATTCTTCAAGAAGTTTTTTCTTTATCAAAGTTTCAAGATGGATTGCGAAATGGGATATTGAGTTGCGGTTGCTGTTGTTCATTGGGCTGAATTGGCTACGCATTTTCATTAACATGACTGCTTGCCTTTTTGCAAACTTTCGTTAACGCCTAAAATTGTTACAATATTCTTTTTTTATTTTTTTTATTGTTTCTGACCTGAAATGCTGAAATGATAGTGAGTTTTAATATTTTTTGTTTGCAATTCGTTGCGTTTGTACGAAAATTTTTACAAATTTTGAATGCGCTGTTCTACCCTCCTTAACTTGTTTGCTTTACGTTTTAGAAATAAAAGTATTAAGTATAAAAGTTGTAGGGTTTAATTTGTATTTTTTAGTAACTTATATATATATATATATATATATATATATATATATATATATATATATATATATATATATATATATAGGGTGATTCACGACCCACTGTACATACTTATGTGGTGTATAGGGTATCCCTGGGGTATATCGAAATGGATATTTAAATTGATTAATTCGGCTTTATTACTAAGATACAGGGTGATTTTCGTATTTTGTAAAAATTTGTTCACCCTGTATCTCCTAAACTGCTTAATAGATTTTTTAAAATTTTGTACGCAAACACTCTTGGTATATCATAACTTTTTGACGTTTGAAAAGTAGCAAAGTTCCCGAGCCGTATCCAGCCAATTCACACAGGGGAGGGGGGTTAGTTTTGAGACACCCTGTACATCGGAATTCGGTATTTTTGAATTTTTTTCTTAAACTACATTCATTTGTGAACAGAAATATGCCACCATCTCGAATGGCACACTAAAGGTTATGTACGAAATTTAAATCTTTAGATAGTACATACCCCTTTTTTTAGCGGTATCTGTATTAAAGCTTTTAACTAAGTATAAAATTATTTCAATGATTGACTTTTAAAAAAAATTAAACTATCTCTACTAATAAAACACAGCCTTGTCGAATTAATTTTTATTTTCAGTAGCCCAAAAAAAACTAAAATCTACCCTAACACAATAACGTCTTAAAAGCTACAAAATGTTTTCAAAATGCATACCACCGGTGTCTCTACATTTTTGTGCACGCTTTTGTAGGTTTGCAATTGAGCGGTGAATCATTTGAGGGTTTTGTCTAACCTCGTCGCAATAAAAATGTATCCTATTTATTAATTGATCCCTAGTTTCGATTGGAACACTGTAAACTTTTTGTTTTAGATGCCCCCACAAAAAGTAGTCGGCTGGATTAAAGTCTGGCGACCTAGCTGGCCAACGATGTGGTCCTCCGCGTCCAATCCACCGATCAGCAAATTGTTGATTGAGATAATTTCGAACATCAATTCCAAAATGTGCAGGTGCCCCATCGTTTTGAAAACATATGCCTCTTAAATTTACATTTTCTAATAAGCCCGGTAAAATGTTTTGTCGAAAGTCCAAATACACAACAGCCGTTAGTCGTTGAGGGAAAATATGTGGTCCAATTAAATGATTATTTATTAAGCCGCACCAATCATTCACTGAAAACTTGCGATTGACCAATTCTCAACGAATGAGGGTTTTCATCTGCCCATACATGAAAGTTTCTAGAATTAAAGACTCCGTCCCTTGTAAATTGGGCTTCATCAGTGAATAGTGCTCTAAAAATAGTTCTTCGATGATTTATTACTCTCCTAGCAAATGCTAATCTAGGCAAGTAGTCGCCTTCTTCTAATCTTTGCACCTCTTGTACATGAAAAGGGTATAATTTTCATTTTTTATAGTTCTCTATACTCTTGTCTGCGGTATCGCTAATTGGGCGGAAATTCGCCTAGTGCTTGTAGTTGGATCTTCCCTCACAAGGTTGAGAATATTCTCTTCTTGGACCACGTTATTAGCACCCACTCTTTCAACATGAAGATCGGTTGAGGGAAACTTACCCTTTTCACGCAATGTATTAAAGGTTGCGGCAAACGTTTGGTCATTTGGAATTCTCCGATCCGGAAATCGTCTTCTGTATTCTTCTGTAGCAGCCCTTCCGTTACCATTACAAAATCCGTACACAAATACGATATTGAAACGTTCAAACTTTTTGCAAAGAGAAAATTCAAATAAAAAATAATTAACAATGTCAAACACAAATGATTGAATTGTATGTACGTAATGTCATTTTTAAAATATCTGTCTAAATTCCAAGGCTTACTTTATTATTTTTAGGTATTAAAATTTATTGAATTTGTATTTTTTTGTAGGTTTTAAGGTTACGAAAAAAATAAAGGTAAATAAAAAAATAAAAAAAAAACAAGCTCTTACTCGTAATTTGTATACAATAATAAAAATAAAAAAAGATAAATTTTTACGGTAGCCGATAAATGATCACGATCTCGAGCATTAGATAAGAGATGAGGCGAAAAAGACTCAAAAATTAACTGGTTTATTAGTAGAGATAGTTTAATTTTTTTAAAAGTCAAGCATTTAGACAAAAACTTCAAATGTAAATGATTCAACGCTCAATTGCAATTCACAAAAGCGTGCACAAAAATGTAGAGATACCGTTAGACAGGCGTTATTGTGTTAGGGTAGATTTTGGTATTTTTGGGCCACTAAAAATAAAAAATAATTCTACAAGGCTGTGTTTTATTAGTAGAGATAGTTTATTTTTTTTTTAAAGTCAATCATTGAAATAATTTTATACTTAGTTAAAAGCTTTAATACAGGTACCGCTAAAAAAAGGGGTGTGTACTATCTAAAGATTTAAATTTCGTACATAACCTTTAGTGTGCCATTCAAGATGGTAGCATATTATTGTTCACAAATGAATGTAGTTTAAGAAAAAAAATCAAAAATACCGAATTCCGATGTACAGGGTGTCTCAAAACTAACCCCCCTCCCCTATGTGAATTGGCTGGATACGGCCCTGGAACTTTGATACTTTTCAAACGTCAAAAAGTTATGATATACCAAGAGTGTCTGTGTACAAAATTTAAAAAAAAATTGATTAAGCCGTTTAGGAGATACAGGGTGAACAAATTTTTACCAAAATATAAAAATCACCCTGTATCTTAGTAATAAAGCGGAATTAATCAATTTAAATATCCATTTCGATATATCCTAGGGATAGCCTATACACCACATAAGTATGTACAGTGGGTCGTGAATCACCCAGTATATATATATATATATATATATATATATATATATATATATATATATATAGGGGATCACAATAAAGCGTATCTGTACAAAATGTTTTTAAATATAATACCTTGTATATTTCAACTAACTCGAATTCTCCGGGAAAACATAAGTACATTAAATGTATCATATCCTATACCTAAATTCAATAGTCTTCCATACTGCTGGTAGTTGTCTGTTTTATTGAAATCACCTCGTTTATCAATATTATTCTGGTCTTATAATGTTCTATATTGGCAATCTCCCTACACCCATAGAAATCTATTTTGTGGCCTATTACCTGATAATGTAGGAATAGAGCGGAGGTTGTTTGTTTGTTTATGCTCTTGCGCTCTTGCCGATATTTGCCTAATTAGTTTGCCCCATGTACATCTTTTCACAGTCCTGGCAGGGAATGTTGTATACTCCGTGGTTTTCCAGTTTGATTTTATCTTTTGGGTTTTCAAGTAGTTTACTTATAGTTGTCTGTGGCTTTTGTATTAGTTTTAAGTTGTGTTTGCTAAGAATTCTTTCGATTTTTGTTGTTCGGGAACCCTAGCTTTCTCTATGGTGCGATCTGTGTAGCAATTTTTCTTCAAAGCACTAGATTTTATATTAAGTTCGTTTTGTCTCATCTGTGTTTCAGTAAATCGCAAGAATCTGGATATTAGAGTAACGGCCACAGCTTGAGTTTGTGCTGGGTGATGATGTGATCTTGCATTTAAATATCTGTCTGTATGTGTTGGTTTTCTATACACGGTGTATTCGCAATATAATGCAATGTTGTAACCAGAACATCTAAAAATGGAAGTTTCGTTGTTTTCCTCTAACTCTAAGTAAATTCTATTTCCCACGAAGAAACAAAAGCAGAGGAGATTCGACAAGAAGTGGCAAGAGTGTTAAGATCAAGCAAACTACCAGAATAAAACCTAAATGAACTGAACAAAGGACTCTAACATACCTTCGAAAAAATAAAGACATCACAATCCTTCCAGCAGTTAAAGGAAACGCAACTGTGGTTATGAATACCCAAGACTACAACCAAAAAATATAGGATAGCCTACAAGAAAATTGTTATAAGCCTATTCCTGACTATGTACCTAGAAAAAACAACTAAAAATAAAATAAAAAGCTCACAATAAACCCCCAACAAAAAATTATACCATGGGAAATGTCGAGCAGATGTCCTAAACTTTAAACCAGGGGCGCCCATCAGACCTATTGTTAATGCTGTTAATTCGTCGCTACAAAAACTGAATAAATATCTTGCTCAAATTATGCAACCAGCTGTCGAAAAAGCTGATTCATTTGTAAAAAACTCGGAGCATTTCACTCGCATTATACGAGACATGGTTCTTGAAAAAGACGATGTCATAGCAAGCCTAGATGTCAAATCGTTTTATCCCAGCCTTCCCATCGACGAAGCATTGGACATGACTGCTATGAACGAGGATTTCCAGGAACATATAATTCAACAATACTTATTTTTCATTCAACGGCCAAATGTAAAAACTAATAGATGGATCTCCAATGGGGTCCTCGCTATCACCCTTAGTCGCGAATTTATTTATGATATACCTCGAAAAAGAAGTTCCTGAGAAAGCAAGTTTAAAGCCCAAATTATAGATTCGTTATGTTAATTTATTATATATTAACACGGTAATACAGACTTCGAAACATTTCTGACTCTCGTAAATTTAATCCACCCCAGAATACAATTTACCCTAGAGTTAGAGGTAAACAACAAACTTCCATTTTTAGATGTCCTGGTCACAAAATTGCATAACGGATATCTCGAATACACCATGTATAGAAAACCAACACATACAGACGTATATTTAAATGCAAGATCATGTCATCACTCAACACAAATTCCAGCTGTGGCCAATACCCTAATATCCAGATCCGTGCGATTAACGGAAACACAGACGACACAAAACGAACTTAATACAACAGCACCATCCGGAAAACATAAATAACGACCAACGACCGCTGAGATAATACCTTCGGCCCCAGGTGGGGGTATAAAAGGAAGCGTCGCAGTCACCAACACGTCAGTCTCAAAAAGAAAGTTTTGAAAATGCCAAATGTGATTTTGGCGAAACGTCAGCAAAACGGTTCTTTTTAGAACGACATTAGTAAGCGGATGTACAGGGTGGCCATTTTATGGTGATACAGTACCTTATCTAGAAAACGGCAATATTTACGACAAAAAGTTAAATACAAAAGTTGTTTGGATTCAATTAAATTTTTATTTTATTTATACAGGGTGTTTCGTTTTGACGTGACACATGTCAACTTTTTTAATTTAAATGGGACATCCTATAAATTATTACATGTTTCGATTCTACTATTAATTTGAATTCTTTATCGTTTTTGAGTAAATTGAATTTTTAGAATTAAAAAAAAAACATATTTTTAAAAAAAAAAATTTACCTATAAAACTTTAATGGAACTGACTAATATCCTAAACATACATTACTAAGGGTTCAATTCAACGAGTTTTCATGCTGGTCTTACCAATTAATATACAGGATGTCAAAAATGGAAAGCAAAACAAACAGAACTTTAAATGTAAAAATCTCCTGTTTTTCAAATGGAACACCCTGTATATTTTTATTTAATCTGATTTAGCGTTCAATTACCTATCATTACTCATATATATATGTCCTATACCTAAAATGAACAGTTTCGATTTTATTAGCCGTTTTCTGATTTATCCCGGAATTTTGCCAGTAAATGAGATCAGAAACTAAAAAAATCAAGATAGGCTTATGAAATAACCTATTGCAATTGTTGACTTAAGTTGACATTTGCTCTGTTTGTCGTTTTTGTCAAATTTTTGCTGCGAAATTTGTTAAAAAATGGCTTTATATAGTTTAGATGAAATTATACAACTGTTTCATAAAAAATAATAAAAGTCCAGGGTTAGCCCTTAGAGAATATTCGAGGGAATATCCTAATAATCGAGTTCCCTCCAGGACTATATTTTTTCGAATTGTGCGTGATTTGGAAAATGGTGTCCTTAAAATAAGAAAAATAGTCTCAATTTTGTCCTCACTGAGGAAAAACAACTGGAGATTTTACTTTATTTCGAGGAAGATGATGAAAGATCCCAAAGAGATGCTGACAGAGACATTGCGGGTGTCAGTAGAGGAAGTATTCAAAAACACTGCTGGTAAATGGTTATCATCCTTATAAATTTCTTCCAACTAAATTATTATCACAATTAGACTTTAATGAAAGATTGACTTTTTGTTGTGATATTATGGACCGGCAGTTCGAAAATGTGTTTTTTTCAAAAGTGGTTTGGACTGATGAGGCCTCATTTAATACGGCGGGTATTTTTAATCGGAAAAACACTCATTGCTGGTTTCAAACTAATAAACATCTAATAAAAGTAGTTAAAAAACAAGGCCGTCAAAGCGTAAATGTGTGGTGCGGAATTACTTGCGACCGTATTATCGGACCAATATTTTTTGACAGGTCGTTAAATGGCGAAAGATACTTGGAGCTGCTTAGGAATGAAATCATGCCCCTTATCAACGACTTGCCAGCAAATATTCGAGAAAATATCATTTTTCAGCAGGATAGCGCCCCTTACCACACGGTTGCACCGGTAGTAAATTTCCTTAATCAACATTTTCAATTGTGGATAGGAAGACATGGTTTAATATCCTGGCCACCACGAAGCCCTGATTTAAGCCCTTTAGACTTCTTTTTGTGGGGTGCACTAAAAATAAAGTTTATAAAAATGGATCTAATAATAGAAACGAGTTAAAAATAAAAATCAGGGAAGAGATCAATAATTTTAATGCATCTAATTCGGTAAGGAACGCTATTCGAAAAATGGAGGCTATTTACACTTCATGTATCGCAATGGACGGTGGCCATATTGAAAATTTTTTATAATCTGTTTTAATCATGTTTAATACTCAGTTAGTTATTAGTTATACCGTGTGGCACATATTTTTTTTGTCTCTCCCTTATTTTCGTAAACATTAAATAATAAGAACATAAATTACATAATATTTCACTTTTATTTGTATTTTCTAACATTATTTATAGTCGCTATCTGTGTTAAGGAAATGAGAATAAGGCTTAGTTGACGACATTTTTATTTTAGCCCACTTCATCTGTTTACTTATATTAAAAAAAAAAAGTCAAATCAGAAAACTGCTAATAAAATCGAAACTGCTCATCTTAGGTATAGGATATATATATGAGTAATGATAGGTAATTGAACGCTGAATCAGATGAAATAAAAATATACAGGGTGTTCTATTTGAAAAACAGGAGATTTTTATGTTAAGTTCTGTTTGTTTTGCTCTCCATTTTTAACACCCTGTATATTAATTGGTAAGACCAGCATGGAAACTCGTTGAATTGAACCCTTAGTAATGTATGTTTAGTATATTAGTTAGTTCCATTAAAGTTTTATAGGTAAAAAATTCTTTTTTAAAAAATCTGTTTCCAGATTCAATTCAATTCAAATCAATTTACTCAAAAACGATAAAGAATTTAAATATAGATGTTATTATAAAAACTTTCGCAAATTAACAGTAGAATCGAAATATGTAATAATATATAGGGTATCCCATTTAAATTAAGAAAGTTGACATGTGTCACGTCAAAACGAAACACCCTGTATAAGCACAAGTAAAATAAAACAAAAACTTAATTGAATCCAAACAACTTTCGTATTTAACTTTTTGTCGTAACTATTACCGTTTTCTAGATAAGGTACTGTATCACCATAAAATGGCCACCCTGTACATCCGGAATGAAAACACATTGTATTTTGCCATCCGTGAAGGGCTAAGAATCAACATGCTATTTCAAAAATGTAACTAATGCCTTACATGAGGAAGACTTGAAGGAAATTTTCTTATCATGCAAGCACGTTTTCAACGGCTCAGACCAAGGTTTGTTTTGGAAATAAAGGCATTATACTATATATTTTTAAAAAAATTAAGGAAAGAGCATTTCTATGATGTGAAAATATACGGAGCATTCAATTTTAAAAGAACGGAGATTTTTCAAGTTAAAAATGCATTTTTTTTTGATCAATTGATACAATGCAGAAAAGGTTTTTCAATGAACGCACAAATATATAACATTTATCACTTATTAGATAAAGGCTAATTATCTGCTAAACTCTACATTTGTTTTACAAAAAAGAACTAAGTATCAGATGTATGTCTAAAGCTGGGACCCGAGATTCCTGCAGGCCTTTATTTGAGTCCTTGAAAATATTGACCCTAGTTTCTTTATTTATTCTTGAAACGGTGTGTTCGGTTAGGGACAGATTCAGTTCAGAAGTCCAATCTGAAACTGCATAATCCACAAGAAGTACCCATATAACTAGATTACCTATCCCTTCATCAAACTTAATAAAAAAAACCTTTATTTTCAATGGAAGAAAAATGTTTAATAAACTTCCTGCTAATTTAAGGAAAATTTCTTGTAAAAGAAAATTTAGAAAGGATGTTAAAAAACTTTTAATTGGGAAGGCCTATTATACAATTGACGAATATTTTACAGACATATTTTAACTTTACTTTCTTTTTATTTTATTAAATATTGTTTTGTCTAGCATATATATATGTGCGTGTATGTGTGTATATATATATATATATATATATATATATATATATATATATATATATATATATATATATATATATATACAGGGTGGCCCATCGAAAACGTACCGCAAGGCATAACGGCCAGGGTAATTTTTTTTTCAAAAAATCCAAAAACACCTCAATTTTGTTTGTGAGGGGGACAATTTTTGCCCTTAAAATGATCGCAAAATTTTCAACCCTCTAAGCGGGGGTGTCATCCCCCAAACTTTTTCAAATGGGAAGAGGGGTCAAGTGGTACCGCAATGAAAAGGGCTTTCTATTCTCTATACATTCCCGCTTTGGTTTTGAAAATCGGTCAAGTCATTTAGAAAATATGAAGGATTGAAATTTAAAATGTTTATTTACAAATTATCAGAGTAAATGATAAGGATAAATTCCTTCGACCAATTCGCTATTTTTGTCCTGTTATTTTAGATGTTTACTGCTGATTTTAGTGATTTGACATGCTACAACGATCAGGTGCGGTAGTTGCTAGATAGCTGTTCTGTAACTTGTGCGTTTAAATTTCTCAATATCATTAAATTTTTTATCAATAATTATGGTGTACTCACTTGCAGAAAAAGTGGAAATAATCGAACTTTATTTTAAAAATAATGAATGTGGCAATCGGGTTGCGCAGATATTTAATGAACGACATCCTGAAAAACACCTTTCCGGCAAAATTGTTCGCGAGTTAGTAGCAAAATTTCGCGAAACTGGATCCCTTATGAATAAAAAGAGACAGATGGAAAATCCTATAGTAAATGAAGCTATGGAGGTCTTTGTATTAGGCCAAGTTGCCATGGATAGTACGCTGAGTACAAGAAAATTAGCCAATGAGACCGGCGTGAATCGTACAAGTGTCCAAAGAATATTGAAAAAACACCATTTCCACCCGTATAAAATTCAGTTGGTACAAGAACTCAACGAAGACGATTTTGATCGCCGCTTGCAATTTTGTGAAACTATTAGTGAACGAGTGGCCAATAATAATAATTTTCTATTCAATATGTGTTTTTCGCGTGAGTGCACTTTCTTTTTGAACGGTGTAGTTAATCGGCATAACTGTCGGTACTGGGCTGAGAACAACCCCAGGGTATTTCACGAGGTGCACACACAACATCCTCAGAAATTGAACGTGTGGGCTGGTATTTTTTGAAATTCTATTGTGGGTCCTTTTTTTCTTCTTGGAACTCTAACAGGTGATATGTACTTAGATTTACTGGAAAATACCATCGACCCAGCCCTAACTGACATCATCGAAAATAATCCTGGATACGTTGAAGCGGAACTGATATTTCAACAAGACGGTGCACCTCCACATTACTCTCAAAATGTGCGTAATTATTTAAACACTAACTTTCCCGGGCGGTGGATAGGACGAAGGGGTGCCATTGAGTGGCCTCCCCGGTCACCCGACTTGACTCCTTTAGACTTTTTTCTATGGGGACACATAAAAAGTAAAGTGTATAGCACTCCACTTGCCTCATTAGAAGATCTGCGAACACGAATTATTGACGTTTGTCGCGAAGTGCCCCTCAAGTTCTTCAGAATGTTCGAGAACGATTTGAAGCTAATTTGTATTACTGTATGGAGGTCGACGGGCAACATTTTCAGCATTTGCTTCATTAATACGGTAAGTTTTTTTTTATTTAATTCAATTTATGCGTTTTTTGAAAAATGTATTTTTCAAATTTCAATCCTTCATATTTTCTAAATGACTTGACCGATTTTCAAAACCAAAGCGGGAATGTATAGAGAATAGAAAGCCCTTTTCATTGCGGTACCACTTGACCCCTCTTCCCATTTGAAAAAGTTTGGGGGATGACACCCCCGCTTAGAGGGTTGAAAATTTTGCGATCATTTTAAGGGCAAAAATTGTCCCCCTCACAAACAAAATTGAGGTGTTTTTGGATTTTTTGAAAAAAAAATTACCCTGGCCGTTATGCCTTGCGGTACGTTTTCGATGGGCCACCCTATATATATATAATGTGTTTTCATTCCGGGTGTACATCCGTTCACTACTGTCGTTCTGAAAAGAACAGTTTTGCTGACGTTTCGCCAAAATCACATTTGGCATTTTCGAAGCTTTCTGGGGTCCTCGCTATCACCAGTAGTCGCGAATTTATTTATGATGTACTTCGAGAAAGAAGCTCTTGAGAAAGCAAGTTTAAAACCCAAATTATGGATTCGTTATGTGGATGACATATTTATTATATGGCAACATCACTCACGTAAACTCAATCCACCCCAGAATACAATTTACTCTAGAGTTAGAGGAAAACAACAAACTACCATTTTTAGATGTTTTGGTCACAAAACTGCATAACGGACATTTCGAATACACCGTGTATAGAAAACCAACACATACAGACAGATATTTAAATGCAAAATCACATCATCACCCAGCACAAATTCAAGCTGTGGCAAATACTCTAATATCTAGATCCGTGCGACTAACTGAAACACAGACGAGACAAAACGAACTCAAGGTAATATCTAGTGCTTTAAAGAAAAATGGCTACACAAATCGCACCATAGAGAAAGCTATTAATGCACAGGTTTCCCGAACAACGAACAACAAAAAATATGAACCGGGAAAGCAACGAGTAGTCTTACCATATGTAAAAGGCACAACAGACAGAATCGGAAGAATTCTGAGGAAACACAACATACAACCAATACACAAGCCACAAACAACTATAGGTAAACTACTCGGAAACCCAAAAGATAAAATCAAATTGGAAAACCACGGAGTGTACAGTATTCCGTGCCAGGACTGTGAAAAGTTGTACGTAGGGCAAACTAACAGGCGAATATCAGCAAGAGTGGAAGAGCATAAACTCAGCATCAGAAATAGACAAATAACCTCAGCTTTATTCTTACATCATCAGGAAACCGACCATAAAATAAATTTCGATGGGTGTAGGAAGATTGCCAATATAGAACATTATAAGACCAGAATAATCCGAGAAGCCATAGAAATTGAAAAACAAGGTGATTTGAATAAAAGGGACGAATCATTAAAACTACCAACAGTATGGAAGACAATAATCGACAAATCTAAAATCGCAAAAACTCAAGCGCAATTAGCGCAACAACAACAGCACCAACCGGAAAACATAAATAAGGACCAACGCCTGCGCAGATATAACCTTCGGCCCCGAGTGGGGGTATAAAAGGAAGCGTCGCAGTCACCAACACTTCAGTCTCTATTCGGACGCGAGAATGTGAATGTGAAAATGTGATTTTGGCGAAACGTCAGCAAAACTGTTTTTTCAGAACGACAGTAGTGAACGGATGTACAGGGTGGTCGAAATTGGTCTGTTTTAACAGAGAAAACCTATTTCCTGACTAGATAGAGCAAAACTGACTTAGGTGTCATGGGCTCGATTTCTGAGAAATGTTTAATGGCAAAAACCGCCTGCCGATATTTTCACTGCCAACTGAGATATAGGGCGTTTTTCAATTTTCGGCCATTTTGAAAATTGTCCATAACTTTTTTATTTTGCGGAATATTAACATTCTGCAAAGACATTCTAAAGGCACTTTTTTATGTGCAATCCAGTGGCGTACTCAGATTTTTTCTATAGTTGTCCGTTTTATCATAAATAGGCAAAACTTTTTTTTTTCAAATGGAAATCATAGTTGGCTATAAATTATAAAAAATGCTCGCGTTTAGCCCTTTTCAGTGATATAAAGTTGTAGGTACTTATTTTCAAAAATAACGAAAATATTAGGTGTTTTTGGTTTACATCGAAGTAGGCTTTGATTTGTGATGACAATATCTCAATTATGTATTGTTAAGATTTATAGTTTGTTAGCAACTTAAACACAACTTTAAATAACACTAGCTAACGTTATTTTAATTATTTATTATTAATTTTTTTTATTTTTTTTTGTTTACATAGCAAAGTTGAACAAAATTAACAAACTAAACTACTATTTACAGCTACAAGTGAAAATAAAAAATAATTATGAAAATCTAGGTATTTAGTTAGATAGGTTTCTGATAAATATATTTAGAGAAGTTGTTCAAATTGAGCCCCTCTCTGTTGAATACAAACTAAGCATCTTTTGCGTACCGAGTTGCAACTATTTATTAGTTCAACTGGGCTAATAGATGCAAAAGCTTGCCTAGTGGCCTCTTGCAATTCTTCTTTTGTGTGAAAGGTTCTTCCTTTAAATATCAAGTCCTTCAATCTTCCCCACAAAAAAAAATCTAAGGGAGTTAAGTCACAGGACCTAGCAGGCCAAGGTATGGGGCCCCACGTACCAATCCAATTTTCTCGAAATTCGAAGTTTAAAAGATCAGTTGTGATCCTTGCATTGTGCGGGGGACAACCATCTTGTTGATAGTAGATATTTCTGGCATCAGCTAAAGGTATGTCTTCCAACAAAGGGACAATATATGTGCGCAAAATATTTACATAATCATCTGCAGTTAAATTTCCATCGTAAAAATAAGGTCCCACAAATCTTCCTCGGAATATCCCCACCCATATATTGAATCCACACCGACCTTGCCGGTCTTGTTGCACAACTACGTGTGGATTTTCAGTGGACCAGTGATATGAATTATATCTATTAAATATACCAGAAGTATCTACTCTGGATTCATCACTCCAAATAATATTTAATGGAAAATTCTCATTCTCCATGAATTTTTGCTCATACCACTGACAAAATCTCAATCTTCTAGCGGCGTCCCCTTCACGGAGTTGATGAACTCTTCTCGTTCTGTACGGTTTGAATTTATGTTTTTTGAGTATTTTTAAAACGGTGGTCTTTGGAACATTCGTTATATTAGCCAATGTTCGAGAGGAGGTGCCAGGATGATCTAATACCTCACCAATTATATTTAGCTGCTGGATTTCCTTTTCTTCCTTTAGTTCATAATGTCTTGTTCTTAACTTTTTAAAACTTCCGTAATTTACTAAATTACTTTTTAATGTTTGATAAATTCGGTTATCCGGTTGACGTCGCTCGGGAAATGTATTAAAATATAATTCACTAGCTGCTTCAGGAACTTCGTTAGATAATATGTAACATTTTAACATATCATACTTTCCATAATTCTCAAACATATTTTGTCAGCAACTTAACACAACTTTATAAAGATAACACCAAAACGCAATAATTACACCAGACTACAGTAATCTGACAGCAATATATTCAAAATATTGAACGCGCGTCATTATTCCAAGGCCTACTTCGATGTAAACCAAAAACACCTAATATTTTCGTTATTTTTGAAAATAAGTACCTACAACTTTATATCACTGAAAAGGGCTAAACGCGAGCATTTTTTATAATTTATAGCCAACTATGATTTCCATTTGAAAAAAAAAAGTTTTGCCTATTTATGATAAAACGGACAACTATAGAAAAAATCTGAGTACGCCACTGGATTGCACATAAAAAAGTGCCTTTAGAATGTCTTTGCAGAATGTTAATATTCCGCAAAATAAAAAAGTTATGGACAATTTTCAAAATGGCCGAAAATTGAAAAACGCCCTATATCTCAGTTGGCAGTGAAAATATCGGCAGGCGGTTTTTGCCATTAAACATTTCTCAGAAATCGAGCCCATGACACCTAAGTCAGTTTTGCTCTATCTAGTCAGGAAATAGGTTTTCTCTGTTAAAACAGACCAATTTCGACCACCCGGTACACCCGGAATGAAAACATATTGTATTTTTCCATCCGTGAAGGAGTAAAAATATATATATATATATATCATGTGTTTGCTTACTTTTTAATTTGAATGTTTTGTTTGTCTCAATTCCATTATTGTTTTTTTTTCATAGCGCGTGTTTTTTATAATACCTACATTAACTTTTAAGTTTTTTATTATAATCAAAAAATGTTTTATTATAATTTTCTAGTTTTTAGTTCAATTTTGTAAATACTGTGTTCTATAAATAGGGCAAGGAAGTTCATACCTTTTTATATTTTTATTCTGATTTATCTTTGTTTGGTTAGCTTTGTCAATGATTTTGTATTTAGACAATAAAGCTTTTTTTGACTATGACTTTGACTTTGATTAAAATGCTTCAGTTTCGACTGGGTCACCGTGTATTAATACTGTTAGGTAATTTACTCAACTTTTTGCAGGGTGTATTTCCTATGTATGGAGAACAAAGTGCACATAAAAATGACTTATTGATAAATCGTACTGATGCAGAAAATATGTATACCTACCGGAACAAAAAATATAAAGTAATGAATATCTTCAGGATTATCCGTTAGAAATAATATTTATTAAAGTAAATGTTTGTTCTACGGCTGTTCCTTATGTAATTTATTACAGTTTGTGTAACTACATGAAGCATAAATTTGCATATTTAAACATGAGAAAAAATGATAGCGATTTATTTAGCTTGTCTTGCGGTTACTGATAGTATGCGATGTTCGGATTTAGAAATAATTAACCAAGAAACATGGAAAAATTCTGGACTAGAAAATATTATTTTAGATTTTCATAGATTCATTTTAAAATACCAATTCCAGTTGTAGATTTTATACAAGGAAGTCGTATGGCAGAGTATTTATTTTGTTCTGAAAATTTAGTTTCTTGGGTAAACGAACCTGCTCTATCGGTCTAAAATATTTTCAGTAATACTGTGTTGCCGCTTCTGCCTAAAAGTTGTAGCAATTTTGTTATTTTAAATGGAACACCCTGTATATTGTTACTTTTTTTGGAATGGCTGATAAATTCTAAATATTTTCCTTTGTCTATTTTGGAAATAATAATTAATTTTTAACTTACACGATGAAAAACATGACATTAACTAAACTTTCGTTTTGCTGTACAGGGTGTCCGGATTTGGTTGCAAAAGCAGGGTATCTCGCTTCTTTTTAAATATAGAACCTTGCGGTTTCCACGAACCTTAGCTAATTTTTTGTGAAACTCATGAAGCCGTAAACAAAATTTTCATAACCTTCTTCGTTTATGAGATATAGGGCGAAATAGAAAATTTTGCATTTTGGGACCCCCCTCGTATCTCGGTTATCCTTTAACTTAACGCAAAGGGAAAAATTACTGCTTATGCAGTTTTTTACGCTGGATCCAGTGGCGTAGTCATATTTTTCATTTGAGTTGTTATTTTTTAGATATGACCCAAAGTTGTGTTTTTTTAAATGGGACACCCTGTATATTTGTCTAGAAATTGATTTGTCCTTTTAAAAGCTTCTCAAAAATGTATAATAGTGTGGGTCTATTTTAATAAACAACAACAAAAATCCTAATTTTTATAATTATCATCCCAAATTTTGCAGTAAGCCATGCAAAACGATACTGTTTTCTTTTTCTTTTGTTTTCTTGGAAGCAAATGACATTATATCTTTTGTTTATTTATTTATTGTGTAAAAATATATTTGTATTATTATGGAAGAAAACCAAACTTTCGAACATTATGAAAAGTACGATATGTTAGCTTGTTTTATATTAAGTAATGAAAATGTTGAAGCGGCTTCTGAGATGTATTTTAACAAGTAAATAGTTAATTTTTAGGTATGTTGAAATACTATTGCTTAATTTTTATTTAGATATCCAGAATGGAGGCTAAAAAAGCACAAATACCAATACAAATAGCCACCTTTTATCGGATAAAAAATAATAATAATTTAACATAATTTTACCAATCAATAGTAGATTCTGGTCCCAGGAAAATCAACACCAAATATTTCCCAGAAGACAGCAGCAGGGCTGGTTTGGTTTAAATGTGTCCTGCTTCATATTAGGAACACATATAAAATTTTATATATTTGAGGGAAATCGAACAGCCAATCGCTATATAGAAATTTTAGAGGCAGCTATACCTGAATTACTTGACGATGTTCCTCTAGCGCAAATTAACGAAATTTATTTTCAACAGGACGGTGCTCCTGCACACAATTCTGGAATGACGAGATTATTTCTGGACAATAATTTTACTAATCAATGGACGGAACACTATGATAATGATATTTGGAAAATAGATTTTACAAAGACAAGACAATTACAAGATTTAGGAAATGCAATAAGAGAAAATTTTCGCTATTTACAAAATCATCCCGTTATTTTGCTTAATTCCCTAAAACGAATACGAAAATTGTGCGAAGCATGCATAGAACAAAATGGAAATCAGTTTGAAGTTCTTTTGATTTTTTTGGTTCCTGTAGTTCTTATACGACAGTTGATTTTTGCTGAAAGGCTTGTTACATAATAATTTATTATTGTTTTGTTCTTGTGTTAATATAAATAAATCTAGGTAGGTGGTACTTTTTTGGTGTGAAATTATCAATACATATTTTGATAAATAGATTTAATTACATATTTATTTTGATTTATTGTTAGGATATAGATATTGTTAACGACTTTAAATAAAAGGCAGTATTATTTTGCATGACCTACTGCAAAATTTGGGATGATAATTATAAAAATTAGGATTTTTGTTGTTGTTTATTAAAATAGACCCATACTATTATATATTTTTGAGAAGCTTTTAAAAGGACAAATCAATTTCTGGACAAATATACAGGGTGTCCCATTTAAAAAAACACAACTTTGGGTCATATCTAAAAAATAACAACTCAAATGAAAAATATGACTACGCCACTGGATCCAGCCTAAAAAACTGCATAAGCAGCAATTTTTCTCTTTGCGTTAAGTTAAAGGATAACTGAGATACGAGGGGGGTCCCAAAATGCAAAATTTTATATTTCGCTTTGTATCTCATAAACGAAGAAGGCTATGAAAATTTTGTTTACGGCTTCATGAATTTCAAAAAAAATTAGCTCAGGTTCGTGAAAACCGCAAGGTTCTATCTTTAAAACTAAGCGAGATACCCTGCTATTGCAACCAAATCCGGACACCCTGTACTTTTACCTCATATAAAATTCAAATTTGGGAACTGGCTTAATTAAGTCCAGGGTATGCAGCTTCAATATGCATATCAAATCGATATCATACAGGGTGAACCAAAATTATTGCTAACTCCATAACTTATAAAAGAGGACAAAAATGCTTTTTTTCTAATGGTATATTATTCTAAAAACTGAAAAAGACAATTAAATTTGTTTTTAAATGATGTAGCATGTTCCTATATCTGAAGTGTCAGATTTTTCCAAAAAAAACACGATTTTTAGTGATTTTCTGAGAATTGATGTTATTGTCATAGGCAGACAAATAAATAATATACATAGATGACATGTGAATTATTATTGACGTTTAGTTAATGATCTGGTCAGAACAGTGTGAAATGAATCCGAATAAAACGTTTTCGAAAGTTCTTTCTTACGAAGTAGTTTATTCTACATGGGCATTGTGATCAAATAATAGCGAGACCTCGCAGAAAATTTAGCGGAACGTATCTTGATTTACCACAACTGAACGAAAGGAAGTTTGTGAGAATACAGAACAATTTCAGAAATTATTCAGATTAAAAACTTCCTATACTTTAAAGAAACCTGTGACTGCCGATGAAGATAATGTTATAAATGTCTTGAGATACTTCCATGTAAATTTGGTATGCAATGTCAGATTTGGACGTATCGTACTCATCAATCCAACGATTTTTTTTCCAATAGGCATCCATTCAAATCATCCAGAAAATTATGTACGTACTCAGCATTGTTAAATGCTTTCGAAGACAATTTTTTTAAAAATATTATTTGGACTGACGAGGCTAAGTTTTCAAGGGAGGGGATTTTTAATAGAAGGCACAAACACTTTTGAGGCCGATCAAAACCCTTATGCGACCAAAGAAATGTGGTTTCAAAATAAATTCAGTTTTAACGTTTTTTGTTTTTTGATAGATGGAAAAATTAGTTTCCAAATTTAGGATGAACACATATAATCATTTAAAAGCGCGAAAATCCAAAAATATTTAGTGTTGATGGAAAAAACAGTTTTAAGACCAAACTGAATGTTTGACAATGTTAATACCTGTAAAGAGCTATTTAGTAGTATCAATAAATTTAACATTATTGTATTTTTAAACCAAATCACCATAAAAGTGAAATTAAAACAGGTTTGCTCCATGTTGAGTGCTAGTTTACGATATTAATGTTAAAGTAATAATTAATATTGGTAAAAACTCAAATAGATTAGTCTGATACTGGAAAAATTGATCTGCATATCTATACAATTTCCAGGCCAAGGCAAATACGATATTGGTCTCCTTTTTATATGTTTCAAATGTATTGCTAAATTAGATACTAAACTAGATATGTAACGAGCATGGCATTGAAATAAAACTTCAAACAAGTTTTAGCCACTTTAATTACATTTTACGTTCTGAAAAACGTGAATTTAAAACAAGGGTGGTCGATGTATGTATTCACTAAAAACACATTTTATACTGACATTTAGCAAAAATTATTTGTTCAATTGTTAAAAATGTCATATTAAACCTATAACTGTCAAGTTAGAGCTGGTCTAAATTTAAATCTCTACAGTGAATATGGATGTTTATCTTGATAACCACAACTATATTTTTTTAAATATTTTGGAAAGTTCTTACCATATTTTGTTGAAAATAATTAGGCATAGCAATGAATTTGTAGAACCAATTAATTACCTGAAAAAAAAATTAACGAATGTTAGAAACAAAATAAAAACAAGTGATAGTTATCGAGAAACAAACTGTATATTCTTCATATTTCGTCTAAAGTTACAATGCTTATATTACAAAAAGAACTTAAAAGGTCTACTTAGTTCCCTCGTTATTATTCTTTCCTTTTATTAAGAATGGTGAAGTCTGACCCAAATTGGTTCCGCACATGGTCATTGATTAACATACAGGGTGGCCCAGGATAGGTGTTAAAAGAGGACAAATGGTCCAAACATTTTTGAGTTGCTAACTCATCTTTTGGAAACAAGTCCTGCATGGTCCAAAATAACACTGTACAAAATATTACCCGAGTTACTTTTATAAAAGGCGTGTTATAAGTAAAAGACTGAAGATGCTCTCAGATAAAGTACACTGTGTCCCAGATTGCTTGTAATCACCGGGTTTCTCGGAAACCAGCAGATATATAACTTTGCGGTTTTCGCGACCCTGTGTCACTTTTTCGAGAAACTTTGAATGCCGCAAACAGAATTGTGCCACATCGTTTCGTTCCCGAGATACAGCGTGAAATAGAGATTTTGCGCTTTTGGAGGTGATATCATATTTCGGACACCCTATCAGATAGAGAAAAGGTAAAAACTGCTGTGGATAGATATTTTTACGTAGAATCCAGTGTTGTAGTCGCACAAATTTTTAGACAATCCGTTTTTGAGATATAGCCCAAACTTAGTATTTTTTAAATGGGACACCCTGTATTTTTTTATTCCAAAAAATTCACCTTTTTTTTCTCTTTAAAATGATGTATCACACTATGCACTTTTGACGTAAACTAAACCTTATAAACGCTATATTAAAAGAAAAACGTAAGTTGGCCATGGAAATATGGGTAGATATTAAAAGTGTCCAGAAGCAAAATTAAACAACATAAAAAATTAATAACCATTTTTTTACTATGAAATAAATAAACTTAATAATCTTGATAAACTTAATCACAATACTAAACAAATTCGACATAACTAGAAAAACTGTTCAAAATGGCCGCCCCCCTCACGAACACATAATTGGCACAAAGTGCGAATTCTTCTTAGAGCATTCATCATTATTATAGGTCTATCTTCCAATGATCTAAATGCCTGAATGGTTGCATTTTGTAGCTGCTCCATCGTATTGACTGGATTCAGGTAAATTTTGTTTTTTAAGTAAGACCAAACGAAAAAATCTAATATTGAGAGGTCTGGCGACCTAGATTTAGACCTAAATTTTCAAATAGAAAGGGCCTTATAATTTGCGCATTGTGGGCAGGAGCACCGTCCTGCTAAAAGTAAATATTGTGCAGATTTGCTAGCGGCAAGTTATCCAATAAATCCGGTAGTATTTGATTTAAAATTGCTAGATATCTATCTGCTGTTAAATTATTATTGTAAATATGGAATGTAATCTTTGTTCCCAATATAAAGCAAGCGATGCTAAACCCAAACCTTCCTTGCTGCTGACGTTATCTTGTTAAAAATACCACTACAACTTATATAGGCTTCGTCGGACCATATAACCTTGCTACCGAAGTCAGGGTCATTTTGGGTTTTTTGAAGATACCAATTACAAAAATTTAGACGCCTTTCTGCATCTCCAGGATGCAATTGTTGTACTAAATTTACTTTATAAGGCTTATATTTATGTTTTCTTAATATCCTTTGCGTTTGTGATTTTGAAACCCCCACTGTTTCCTGAATATGCCTACATGAATTCGCGTGATTGGCCTGAATACTTGCTAATACAACAATCTCATTGTTCTCGTGATTTCGTTTATTATATGTTTTAGCCCTGTTCTTTGAAAATGATCCATCATTAATTAAATTTAATTTAATTCGGCGGAAAATTGCCTTGTGTGGCTGAGGCCTTTCTGGATATCTACGATATAAAAAAAGCTTTTGGAAATAGTCCATAACTCAAAGTGGAATTGAAAAAAAATTTTGAAAGGAGGTTCATAATAATTTAAGCGCTTGGTGCTTACCTGTTAAAATATAAATCAGATGCTTGATCACTGTTTTGATGACATTCAATAAAACAAACCATCATATCATACTTATGACTATTTTCAAAATTATTCATTTCTTCTTAATATCTATGAATTTACCTGTTAGAATTATTGGTAACTCGTATGATAAGAGGATAAACACGGCAATATTTGATATATTTAAGAAACAAATAGTTTTGATTTTTGTTTCCATGCCATATTTCCATGGCCAATTTAAGTTTTTCTTTTAATATTGCGTTTATAAGGCTTAGTTTACGTCAAAAGTGCATAGTGTGAGATCATTTTAAAGAGAAAAAAAAGGCAAATTTTTTGGAACCAAAAAATACAGGGTGTCCCATTTAAAAAATACTAAGTTTGGGCTATATCTCAAAAACGGGCAGCACTGGACTCTACATAAAAATATCTATCCATAGCAGTTTTTACCTTTCCTTTATCTGACAGGGTGTCCGAAATATGATACCACCCCCAAAAGGGCAAAATTTCTATTTCACTCTGTATCTCGGGAACGAAACAATCTGGCACAATTCTGTTTGCGGCATTCAAAGTTTCTCGAAAAATTGACAAAGAGTCGCGAAAACCGCAAAGTTCTATCTCTGCTGGTTACCGAGAAACCCTGTGATTACAAGCAATCTGGGACACAGTGTACCTTTATTTGAACGGATAATGACAAATTTAATTAGAAAAGTTGTTTAGCACTAATTTGTATGCACATATCTCAAATATAGTGTATTTTTGTTGAATTTTAATTTGTTTGTGGCTGGAAAGAGTAAGCCTCATTTAAAATGAAGGTAAACCTTGATCACAAATAAAATACCTTATTTCTCTATAATGACAGTACTCGGATGAACACTTTGGAATATATAAGATATGTGCATAAAAATTAGTACTAAACAAATTTTTGCAATAGATTTGTTGTTATCTGTTCAAATAAAGGTACTTTATTTAAGAGAATGTTCAGTCTTTACTTAAAACACGCCTTGTAAAAAAAAGCAATTTGAGTAATATTTCGTACAGCGTCACTTTGAACCAAGCGAGACTTGATTCCAAAAGATAGCAACTCAAATATGTTTGGACCATTTGTCGTCTTATAACACCTATCCTGGGACACCCTGTATTATGGATTTTCAAACATTTGTATTGCATGTCATTTTGTTCCACCATATCGGATTCCATTTTTGATTTTTGTGCATAATTTAAAATAATTTCAAAATCTAGTTTTTTAAAAATGTTTTTTGACATCTGGGGGCCCCTAAAAATTAAGATCTTTACTTATTTAGCGGCCATCTTGAATTCTCCCCAACAATTTTACAAGTTCATCGCTATATAACACTTACTTCTTGCACAAAATATATTTAATGTTTCTCTCTTACGATCGGCGCACTGATGAGTCCCGATAGGATGAAAGTATTTGTACAACTACTATGTGTCTATAAAAACTTAAGGTAAATGATATAATTATGCTTGCTTAAATAATATTGTTTATATTATGTATCGAAACATTCCGTAGACAGACTAGTCTACATGTTGTGGTATGTAATTATATTAGTTCAGTTCAGTTCAGTTGCGAAAAAGCCAAAAAAGATTTTGGTTTGTCAATCTAAACGCAACAAATAATCTGAACACATTTAAAAATGTTTTCTAGTGGTTTGTAGTATATTTTTATATATTATACTAACCATGTGGTTACTTTTTTATACAAGGTGACTCCCGAAAATGTCGCACTCCTATTTGTAACTCTCCTGATATATTTTGACTTCTAAAAGGACGTATTTTTTACTGTAGCTGTATAGAAGGATGATTCAAAATGATGATATGAAACCCCAAAATTTTATTTAATTTTTTACTCTACATAAAGTGTTAATTAAATTGTGTATAATTAATTAAGTGGTTTATACCTATCTTCAATCGTTTTAAAGCTATTCGGGTTTATAATTCTAATAATTTAATTTAATACTGATATAGTCAAAAGCAGTGTTATCGTGCGGGTCATACGATTTATCAACGACAAACTTTTTGAGTTTGTTTTTCTTTTATTACGTGTAATCATAACCCCCGAATAAAATCCGGAAAATGAATTAGATAGAGCTATGATATTTTCATATGAAAAAAGAGGATAAACGCATAAATACCAGCAGTTGCAAAAATCTTGTCACTTCAAAGTCAGATTGACAAGTCAGTGACAAAATGAGTAATAGAAAACAATTTTCGGGTTTTTTGCATCCACAAGCGAAAAAAATGGTATTAAATCTAATAAAATATTACGAAAATGAAAATTCCGAGAGACATCAGTAGCAAAAGCTCTGGGAATCGGTATAGGGACTGTGCAGAAAATTGTGCATGAAAAAACGCATAATTTACTACCGAAGAAGATTAAGAAATGTACACGAAAAAAGCCAAAGACAAGACTTAAGTGACAATGTAAAAATGGATGTTCGTTATGCAATTTACGATTTATACACATCAAAAACTAATATAACTGTTAAAGTTTTAAAAGAAGCTTTAACAGTTATATCGAGGCATATTGGAAATTGGACTAAAATCGTTGTCAAAATTAATAAAAATGTTAGGTTTTCGATATAAAAAGAACTGTAATCGAAGATTTTTATGCGAGTTGCCACATATCAGTCAAGTCAGCGTATCCAGTTTTTAAAGAAATACACGGAAAATGTTAATTCAAAATTTAGAAAAGTGGTATTTTTAGACGAGACTTGGATATTTTCTGATTCAAAGTTATTTTTTCTAGGAAGTTGCCTGAAATCCATAGAACTTTTGTATTTATTATTTTTTTCTATCTTCAAAAATAAACCCTGAAAATTGGTGGCGAAATATAAATGGCAACTCTGTACTACATGTGTATATCCTCTATACAGATCTCTTATCGCTTAGATACTTTGTAATAATCTATATATTTAATCTTTTACCGTTGAATAATTACATAGTATTGGAAAAAAATCAAATAATAATTTAACTAAATAGCAAGAATCTCGATTGCTCCCTTTAAGAGAAAGAAATTTTCTTCCTATTTTGCAGAGCTTTCTCACGCAAATAAAAATACGTTATTTTCTGGTTTGCTTCGTGTTTTGCTCGAATAAATACGGATCGTAGGAAACCGCTAGCATTAAATGGCCTATTAAACCACTACTGAGGATTAGCACCATTAGCAGTAATAAGACGGCGATATCGTAGATCTTTATTGAAAGATTAATGAACTATTACAAATATAAGTTTTTTGGTTAATTATTTTCAAGCACTTCCGACTGAAATGAATAAGATAGACTTCCTGAAAAAGTTCACAGAATGATATTTTTCTACGATCACTTCAGAAACTGCAGTTTTTAAAACAATTTTTGATGTCAAAAGTGACTGTGTATACCACTTTTATGTTTATTGCACGGCGACTTTAACAACGAACTTATAAAAATACAGGCATTTTATAATTATTAATTATACTGGCCGACAAGATTTTTCTAACACAGGCCAGCTCATTATTTTCACAATGGAAATACTCTCCCAATAATAAAAAAAATATTCGGAAAGCCCTACGTACCATTTTTTAATAGTCTAATTAGAACCTTTTATATTGGCAGGTGAACAATTTTATTGTGGGGCGGCTAAAATGGGTCCATTTTACAACGGAAAAATTACCTAGACTGGGTTGTTTACAACATTAGACATAAAATAAACGTTAAACATCACTCTTCTGTTGAGTTTCGAATTGAGTGGTTCTCTGTGTATCGATAAGCAATTGTATGTGAAGACGAGAATGTCGAGAATTTTGTTATATTTGTGGAGAATTTCTGGTAAAATCACAAGCCAGGTCATTTTCCAAAAATGTAAAAAAAACCTACTTTAAATATTTTGGTGTGCTGTGTATCATTGGTGCAGTGGATGAAGGGAAAGAGAAAAAGTGTGCCTATTGCAGTTCCAATGGTATGGCGAGAACCCAGCAATGCCATACGACCTGTTCCTCATAATGCTAATTTGCCAGTGCCGATTGCGCCTTTAAATTGACAAGCTATTGATTTGGGAGATAATGGAGAGAACGCATCATCAGGCAGCTCAGAAGAACAGTGCGATCCCACTTTTACCACAGGTCCCAGTTCCGGCGAGTCACATTTGATTGTTCAAAGTGAATTAAATGATTTAATACCGGATTTGGGGTTAACCAAGCAACAGTGAGAACTTCTGAGTTCCCGTCTTAAGGAATAGAACCTACTGTTCAAAGAAACAAAAATTACGAATTTTAGAAATAGAAATGCTATGTTTTCTGAATTCTACAGTATGGAAAATTCGTTGTGCGCGTGTACTGATATAGACAGTTTAATGCAGGAACTTGATATTGAACATTCTCTCTGTGAGTGGCGCTTATTCATAGGCTCATCTAAATATAGCTTAAATGCTGTATTATTGCATAATGGAAATTTAAAACCCTCTATACCAGTTGCCCATTCAGTTGCAATGAAGGAACATTATGAAAATATGCGCACGATTTTGGATAAAATAAACTCCAATAGCTGTTTTCTTTGTTTATGGGACAGTCATGCAATAAATCAGCATTATGTAACAAAAATTTGGCCAGAAAGAAGCGTATTTTAACCGGGATCTCAAAATGTTAAATGTATACCTCTTGTTGATGCCAAAAATATCCTTTTGCCTCCTCTTCACATTAAACTTGGGCTGATGAAAAACTTTGTGAAGGCTTTGAATAAAGATGGTGATGGATTTAAATACCTAAGACGAGTCTTTCCCCAGTTAAGTGATGCCAAATCAGAAAATTGCTGGACGATGTCAATTTTACGGAAAAGCTTACCAGGTAGGAACTCAGAGCATAGAATTCATTTGTTAATGTAGTAAGAGGATTTTTAGGCAACAATATGGATGAATATTATGAACAATTAGTTAATGAACTCTTAGATGCCTATAAAGCGCTTGGTGCCAGAATGTCATTACAAATTCACTTCCTCCATTACCATCTGTCATTTTTTCCTAAAAATTTGGGAGCTGTTAGTGACAAGCAAGGTGAAAGGTTTCACCAAGATATCAGAACAATGGAAATTTGGTACCAAGGACGATGGGATCAAGCCATGATGGGTGACTATTGTTGGTTTTTGAAGAGAGAAGCTAGGACACCTCATAAACGGAAAAAATAAAGTTTAATTAGTGTTTTAAGTTAATATTTTAAAATTAATCGAGGATTTAGTAAATTTCACACTGGTCCACTTGTAATTGGGATGTGCCTAGAGTCTCCATGCATTTGCCGCTGGAAGGTTCTAGCTATTTCCAGTGGCGCCTATACATTTCGAGCATTTGTTTTCATTTCTATATAAATGCGTTGCGTTGAATTATTATTTCGAAGTAACGATAGCGAGCAAAAGCAAAAACAATTCGAAGTGGTGCACGTGAACTTATTGCCAGCGTTATCGAGGCCTGTACTAGAAAAGCTGAAAATAATAGTTTGACTATTCCAATTCAAAATCGAACAGAACGCGCTGCATTTTACACTGGTGTTTCGGAAAGTAGTGTAAGAAAAATTCTAAGAGAACATAATGATCGCTCATGTTCCACTTCACCTTTAAAATCTCCTGGTAAAAAAGACCCCGATTATCATACAAAGATAAAATAGAGGATTTTTATATAAACTTGAAGAAGGTTCCGACCTGCAAACCCCTACTTCGTGCTGTAAAGAACAAAATAGATTTTCGGTACGGGTATAAAATTTTAAATCGGCTTTTATGATCAAATGGTTTTGTTTGGCGCAAGTGCCAAAATAAACGAAAATTGCTCATTGAGAGACCAAATATTTTTCACTGGTGGGTGAAATATCTATCAACTGTAAGGCAACATAGGCGAGAAGGACGCAGTATTGTGTATCTAGACGAAACCTGGTTAGATAATGATATGACAGTGAACAAATGCTGGCAAAGTGAAAGTGTTACAGGTGTTGTTCAGGGAATCCGCTCTAATAGTCGCTTTATTATAGTTCATGCTGGTTCAGAAGCCGGATTTGTTCCAGATGCTGCTTTAGTTTTTCGGGACTAACAACTGGAGACTATCATGGACAGATGAATAGGATAATTTGGAAAAGTGGTTGCTCGAGAAGCTTCTACCTAACATTCCTCCCAAATCAGTCGTGGTATGTGGTGGTCGTCTTATCATTCTCACGTAGAAGATAAAGTGCCAACTAAATACTCTACAAAAGCTTATATGATATCGTGGCTTAAATAGAACAATCTTGAACGTGATCCAACATGGAGAAAATATCAATATATGAAGTAATATCAGCCAACAAGCCTAGAGAAAAAAAGTATAAAATTGACGGTCTTTTACGTAACCTCGGTCAAACACCTTTAAGGCTTCCTCTATCCATGTGCGACCTCAACCCTATTGAACTTGCATGGGTAGGAGGAGAACTGAACTTTCAATTAAGATTGAATAAAATAACATTAGATGCGATTGACGCAATATCGGCTGAAAATTGGAAATCGTATGTTAAACATCTTCGTTCTATTGAAGATAAATACTGGGAAGTAGATGGCAAAATTGAAACGGTTATTGATGACTTAGTTATCACACTGTGATCTTCAAGTAGTGACGACGAAACCTCATCATTTTCAGAGGAAGACAACGATTTAGAAGGAATCGAACCATTAGAATCACAGCCGTCAACCTCAAAAATGGCTTAGTTTTTTTTCATATATTTTGTAAAATTGTTCATAAAGTAGCTGTCAATAAACTGCTTCAAAATAATTAATTTTCTGTTCAATACCGGGTGTCAAAAAATATCTAATATTGCAATTAATATTTGAAAAACTACAGAACTCATATTTTTCCAAAATTAACACATCAATGTAGTTATAGTAGGGGAGCCAGCACTGATCCCAGTGAACCAGATTTATCAAAATTTTAACTTATGCAGTTCGACTTTGAGCTATTCGGGTATACCAAAAGTGACCGTTCGTCTCCGTCTGTCCCATTACTTTGTACAGGGGACGTCCTAATCCTAATTGCGTGCTAATTTTTAAGGGGGGCGATTCTTGGTCTTTTTTAACTAAAAAGTTTAATATGAACATAAAAGTCTTAACTTTGGAGATACAGGGTACATCCTAATCCTGATGCTATTATAGATAAATAACTGTGTGAAGTTTGATAAGCTTCTTTTATGCATAAAATGGCATTTTTTATTAGCAATCAATTTTTGAAATTTCTACCAGTGGCGTGCATATGTAATTAACCTGGGTAAATCCATTAATGCATAAAATACGTGTATAAAATTTCATGCAGTTATCTACAATAGCATCAGAAATGGGATGAAAAAAAAATGTTTTCTTTTTAAACTTTACCATCCTGTATCTCAAACGTTAAGACTTTTAGGACATAAAAACACCCCCTTTAACATCAGCACGCAATTAGGAAATGCCTTGTATAGTACTTCACAATGACGGCTCCTGTATAAAGTAATATGACAAACGGAGACAGTAAAATCTGGACTTGTAAATCGTGTCACTATTCTGGGTGGTCCAATAATAGTGGACGTAGGCAGTGGCCCGGAAACCGTTAATGGCAGAACTGAGGAAAAAATATATTTATAGGTAAATCGATCAAGAAAAATCAAAATTAAATCATTTTAAAATTCAAAATTTCGCCGTTTTTGCAACACAAAAGAGATACAGAAGTGCGGTATACGAAAGAAAACAGACAAATATAGATGAAGGTTCATTAAACATAGTTACATTTTTTAATTATCTGAAGTGCGTATAGTCAAAAAGGAGTGCCATATTATTTAAAGAACGATGGGACACCACTGGTTTAAAGAGATTTCTTGGCCGACCTTCCTAAACCGATTGACTCCGCCCGGTTTTCTTTCGTGTCTCGCACTTTACCTACTCAAAGCGATTTTTTATTTTCTTACAAAATAAACCTACTAACAATGAATACAATAAGTAAACTAAATTAAACCTAATCATTTATCCAGCAATGATGTTCATTGCACTTATTACTAATGTACTTGCCTATGGAAGTTTTGAAAAAGCCAACCAAAAAGTATCAAAAAAATAACGACAACCGAAATAGAAACATTGAAGAATATTTTGCCGAAATTCCTACATCTTCTGCACGAGTTGCAAGCAGAGAGCTGAACAATTTTTAAAGATTTTTTTTAAACAAAACAATAATAATTAAAAAGTAGAAACCGAAAGCAAATTTAACAAAAAAAATTATCGCTACAATTCAAAACGCCGGTCGTTTTTGTCAATGCACTTTTGTTTTAAATTAACTTCTTTAAACTTTACGGAATTACAAAGCTAAAGGAAGACTAAGCAATGAAAATTCGAAATCAAAGAGATCAAATCTGAAACAGTAAAAGACTACATCTACCTTAATTAGTAAAATACATTATTTACCGTATTCTTTTGTCCAAAAACCTAATGTGTTACTATCCGGTAAATGTTATATTCATTGTACGATGTCATTGTACCCATATAATTTGCGTTTACACTCTCTACAGGTATGTGACTTTAGGAAGTCTCTGACTCATCTAACAGTCTGCTTCCTTTAACGTGTTCTTTTTATTTAAAAAAAATTGCTTTGTTTGGGCATATTTGCTCGTGGATCTTCGATTTGTTTACTAAATAAAGCGCAGCTTATATTATTTGAGCCCTCGCATTTTCGATAATTTTATTATTTATGGGAAAATTAACCAGTTTTGATGGGGTCCTGTATCTCGTTTGTTATTGGGGATAGAAGAAAAAAATAAATTGCTAATTTAGGGAGTTTTCTACATGTCTGAATTATCCCTAACAAATATTACTAATTCCGAAATATAAATGCTAGTGTCAATATTTTTTTATCAATAAAAATGTTTTTACAACTTTTTTGCCTTTTCACATTAAGTATACTCCTGATGCATCATTTTTGTAGGATTATAGTTCTGTGTATATGAGGCGAGCTGCCCCAAAAGATCAGGCTATACTCAGGTTAGTCTGGAGTGGACATATGCATAGTATGATGTTAGATTTTCAGAAATTATTCTTAGAGCATGGCAATAACTTGAAACATTTGTAGCAACACTTTCCACGTGAACTTTCCAGTCCAAACATGCATCAACATTCGTTCCCAAAAATTTTACATTCCTTGACGTTTCAAGCAAATGATTGTTCAAAAGGATGTTAAGGTACGTATTAGTTCTGTTTCCAAACGAGAACAGCTGGGTTTTTGAAATATTTAGGCAAAGAGCATTCAAAAAAAAGTATTTCTCAAGAACATCCGCAGCAGCACCAACCTTTGTAATAAGTAATTCATGATTGTCCTCACTAAATATAAGCTTCGTGTCATCCGCCACAACGTCAATAGCCAAATCCAAAACTATAGTGTATGACTGAGAGCAAAAACCTCATAGAGGTTCATCAACATAGTCATAATTTGTTTTTTAAAATTAAGGGAATTTAAAATTTTACTTAAGGCTAGATAGACAGCTCTGACTCTTGATTTTCCCTTTCCAAAACCATTTTGGGCATCAGACATGATATTTAATCTCTCAAGAAATCCCACAAGTCTTTCATCTATCTCTTTTTCAAATAGTTTGCTTATATTAGATAACAAAGATATTGGCCTGCAATTACATTCATCGTCTTTTGAATATTTTTGATGTATTGCTTTAAGGTGTGCCAATTTTAACGAGCCTGGATATGAGCCATATCATTAAACATAGATTGATTATGTATGAGATAGGATGTGATATTATATACACATGCTTTAAAACAGAAACAGGAACTTGGTCTTCTCCAACTGACTTATTATTTTTGAGATTAAGGATATATTTTTCAATCTCAGTTGAATTACAGTGGTGTAGGAAGACTGATTCCCTTGTTTTTGGAACAACCCGACATTCTACTCCCTGAACAAATGGACAAGCGTTTTTAAAATAATTGGTTAATTTATCGACTATTGGCCAAATTATCGAGTACTGTAGTTTTTTTAGTATTCTAGACTAGTAACATTTTTTTACAATACCCCATGTAGATCTTATTTGGTTTTCAGATTTGTCAATATATGCTTGATTTGAAATAAGTTTAGCTTTTTTTATTGCACTGTTCAAAATTTTACAGCATTTTGACGTATTATTTTCCGTTTTGACTTTTTAAAGTATAACATTATTTTTTGTCTACACGATATTCTAATGCCTTTTTTGTAATCCAATAATTTGGTTGTTTAGATTTTAAGATTTTTTTATCACAAATCTTCTATTAAAAATCGAATTTAAAATGAGTCCACTAAATGCAAAACTCGGTATCTGACGAAATTTTGAAAAGTCATGTTTTTAACGCCATTCACTTGCTTATTATAAACTGTATTTGATTTACTAATAAATAAGATGCAAAACTGCCTAATTGTATACTAAAATTACATTTGAAAACGAAGCTTAAATGCAAAACTCTGTAATGTAACTGGCCAATGGCGTTGGGTCTTATAGTGGCGTAATTAACTGCACGTAGACAGGATTTTATTTGTTGTTTGGATTTGGTTGAGGACAGTAATAATTTACATTGCTCGTTTTTGCCAGTTTTTATCGTTTAAATAATTTTAGTAACAACTATATTTTGTTACAATGAATACCAAGGTTAAAACTTGCGAAATTGGAAAAGGTAGAAAGGGATAGTGAACAGAGACAAGTGGAAAAGAGTGAGGATGCAAGTGTTAAGTTAGGTAGACAATGCGTGTAGTAATTTAAAAGACTTGCTTTCCTATAATAACAACATTGTCTTAATATTTGTGCATTTTCTCTGTAATGTGAACGTTTATATTTTATACGAATACGAACTGTAAACGTAGTTTTAATAGTGTTCAGATTGTTAGTTGCATTTAGCATTATAAAACTAAAGTATTCAATTAAATATTTGCTTCGTTAAATTTAAATTTAGGTTTTTTTTATTCAGTTGCGAAAAAGCCAAAAAATACTTTATTTTTTAAATGTATTGTCTAAAAAAGTTCTTGGATTGATTTTAATTATATATTTTTTTTATTTCAGATATAAAGCAAAGGACTTGCCACAGTACCCGAATTGTAATCATAGTAAGAAACCCTGTTTTTCCTGCCAAATACTAACAATGCAGGATATCCAACATTTTCATAAAGCAGTTTATTCTACAGTGGACAAGGTAAAACAAGATATTTATATTTTACAATTTTGTGAGGGGTCAAAACCTAAAAGATCACTAAGAAATCATCACGGATTGTCTGTAAAATATCTTATTCCAACTGTCAATAAAGAAAAAGTAAGGGTATGCAAGAGAGCATTTTTGGGAGTTACTCATTTTAGTGCAGATCCCTTAGAAAGACTAGAAATCATTTGCGCAACGAAATTCCAGGTCAACGAACAAAAATGATAATATAAAACAATTTGTTGAAAACATACATTCCAAGCAAAGCCACTATCAAAGGGAGAGAGAACAACCCGACTTTTTTTACCATCTAAATTTCAAAAAACTGTACAAAATTTACTGTACTCAGAACCCAAATTTAATTAATTATTATTTTTAATTATTAATGTAAAACTTTGCTTTTTTAGAAAATATGCAAATAGATATTACAATATGAGCTTTGGAACACCCATGACTGATGTTTGTTCCACATGTATTCGTTTTAAAGAACTTCTTAAAAATTTTTATCAAAAGGCACAAATTATAAGAGAACAACGTGTACATACACTTAAAATGAAAACGTTTTATGATTCCCTTAAGTCAAGCATTGAAGATGTAGAATACTTTTCGTTCGATTGCCAAAAGAATTTAGCTTTACCCAAGCTACCCGACCAGAGTGCTTACTTTTCTCAACAAATTAATGTATACAATTTTACCGTCGTTTGTGGCAATTCAAAGACAAAACTATCATCAGATACTGTTTCTTCTTCTACAGGGTGTCCGGATTTGGTTGCAAAAGCAGGGTATCTCGCTTATTTTTAAAGATAGAACCTTGCGGTTTTCACGAACCTGAGCTCATTTTTTGTGAAACTCATGAAGCAGTAAACAAAATTTTCATAGCCTTCTTCGTTTATGAGATACAGGGCGAAATAGAAAATTTTGCATTTTGGGACCCCCCTCGTATCTCGGTTATCCGCTACTTAACGCAAAGGGAAAAATTTCTGCCTATGCAGTTTTTTACGCTGGATCCAGTGGCGTAGTCATATTTTTCATTTGAGTTGTTATTTTTTAAATATGACACAAAGTTGTGTTTTTTTAAACGGGACACCCTGTATATTTGCCCAGAAATTGATTTGTCCTTTTAAAAGCTTCTCAAAAATATATAATAGTATGGGTCTATTTTAATAAACAACAACAAAAATCCTAATTTTTATAATTATCATCCCAAATTTTGCAGTAGGCAGCAATTGACATTTCCCAATTTTGTACGCGTATATAAAAATATAGCGCTAGTTTTTTGTATTTATTTATTGTGTAAAAATATATTTGTATTATTATAGAAGAAAACCAAACTTTCGAACATTATGAAAAGTACGATATGTTAGCTTGTTTTATATTAAGTAATGAAAATGTTGAAGCGGCTTCTGAGATGTATTTTAACAGGTAAATAGTTAATTTTTAGGTATGTTGAAATACTATTTATTAATTTTTATTTAGATATCCAGAAAGGAGGCAACCTAATATATCCACTTTTTATCGGATAAAAAAGAATTTCTTAATCACGGATCATTTATCAAACCTCGTACGAAAACATATAATAAAGAAAATCGGGAGGCTGAGGACATTACGGTTTTGGCTAATGCAGAAGCTTACCCTACAAACTCTTGTAGGGCCAGTGAAAAGAGCATAGGGATTCGAAAAACTAGAGTTCAAGAAATTCTAAAAAAACACAAATACCACCCATACAAATTTAGGCTCGTGCAGCACTTACAACCAGGTAGTAGTCTTCTGCAATTGGTTTCGAGAAAGATGCGATATGGTTTGAGATTTTGAAAGGAAGGTTATATGGTCAGACGAAGCACATTTCAGTAATTCTGGTATACTCAATAGGCACAATAGTAGATTCTGGTCCCAGGAAAATCAACACCAAATATTTCCCAGAAGACAGCAGGGCAGGTTTGGTCTAAATGTGTCTTGCTTCATATTAGGAACACATATAAAATTTTATATATTTGAGGGAAATCTAACAGCCAATCGCTACATAGAAATTTTAGAGGCAGCTATACCTGAATTACTTGACGATGTTTCTCTAGCGCAAATTAACGAAATTTCTTTTCAACAGAATGGTGCTCCTGCACACAATTTTGGAATGACGAGATTATTTCTGGACAATAATTTTACCAATCAATGGATCGGAACAAATGGACCTATAAGATGGCCCCCTAAGTCCCCAGATTTGTCGATTTTAGATTTCTTTCTATAGGGATATCTGGAAAATAGAATTTACAAAGACCACTATGATAATGTCCAAGATTTAGGAAATGCAATAAGGGAAAATTTTCGCTATTTACAAAATCATCCCGTTATTTTGCTTAATTCCCTAAAACGAATACGAAAAGTGTGCGAAGCATGCATAGAACAAAATGGAAATCAGTT
The DNA here is from genome assembly GCA_030620095.1 of Kuschelorhynchus macadamiae. NCBI lineage: Eukaryota > Metazoa > Arthropoda > Insecta > Coleoptera > Curculionidae > Kuschelorhynchus > Kuschelorhynchus macadamiae. The sequence continues at coordinate 596,652 of JAUTXW010000215.1, forward strand.
TGAACAGTTCTTTTGATTTCCTCTTGTAGGGCCAGTGAAAAGAGCATAGGGATTCGAAAAACTAGAGTTCAAGAAATTCTAAAAAAACACAAATACCACCCATACAAATTTAGGCTCGTGCAGCACTTACAACCAGGTAGTAGTCTTCTGCAATTGGTTTCGAGAAAGATGCGATATGGTTTGAGATTTTGAAAGGAAGGTTATATGGTCAGACGAAGCACATTTCAGTAATTCTGGTATACTCAATAGGCACAATAGTAGATTCTGGTCCCAGGAAAATCAACACCAAATATTTCCCAGAAGACAGCAGGGCAGGTTTGGTCTAAATGTGTCTTGCTTCATATTAGGAACACATATAAAATTTTATATATTTGAGGGAAATCTAACAGCCAATCGCTACATAGAAATTTTAGAGGCAGCTATACCTGAATTACTTGACGATGTTTCTCTAGCGCAAATTAACGAAATTTCTTTTCAACAGAATGGTGCTCCTGCACACAATTTTGGAATGACGAGATTATTTCTGGACAATAATTTTACCAATCAATGGATCGGAACAAATGGACCTATAAGATGGCCCCCTAAGTCCCCAGATTTGTCGATTTTAGATTTCTTTCTATAGGGATATCTGGAAAATAGAATTTACAAAGACCACTATGATAATGTCCAAGATTTAGGAAATGCAATAAGGGAAAATTTTCGCTATTTACAAAATCATCCCGTTATTTTGCTTAATTCCCTAAAACGAATACGAAAAGTGTGCGAAGCATGCATAGAACAAAATGGAAATCAGTTTGAACAGTTCTTTTGATTTCCTTGGTTACTGTAGTTCTTATACGACAGTTGATTTTTGCTGAAAGGCTTGTTACATAATAATTTATTACTGTTTTGTTCTTGTGTTACATAAATCTAGGTAGGTGATACTTTTTTGGTGCGAAATTATCAATACATATTTTGATAAATAGATTTTATTACATATTTATTTTGATTTATTGTTAGGATGAAGATATTGTTAACGACTTTAAATAAAAGGCAGCATTGTTTTGCATGGCCTACTGCAAAATTTGGGATGATAATTATAAAAATTAGGATTTTTGTTGTTGTTTATTAAAATAGACCCATACTATTATATATTTTTGAGAAGCTTTTAAAAGGACAAATCAATTTCTGGACAAATATACAGGGTGTCCCATTTAAAAAAAACACAACTTTGGGTCATATCTAAAAAATAACAACTCAAATGAAAAATATGACTACGCCACTAGATCCAGCGTAAAAGACTGCATAAGCAGCAATTTTTCCCTTTGCGTTAAGTTAAAGGATAACCGAGATACGAGGGGGGTCCCAAAATGCAAGATTTTCTATTTCGCCTTGTATCTCATAAACGAAGAAGGCTATGAAAATTTTGTTTACGGCTTCATGAGTTTCACAAAAAATTAGCTCAGGTTCATAAAAACCGCAAGTTTCTATCTAAAAATAAGCGAGATACCCTGCTGTTGCAACCAAATTCGGACACCCTGTACAGATTTTCTATACGCAGGATTCTGAAAAACAAGGTTTATTTTTGGAAGGCTTTGAAGACTTGATAGAATGTGGTATAAAGGTTTCTAAACCTAATTGGATTAAATCTGAGATTTGTATACAACAAGGAAAGGGGGAGTAGAAGAAATTATAAGAGAACAACGTGTACATACACTTAAAATGAAAACATTTTATGATTCACTTAAGTCAAGCATTGAAGATGTAGAATACTTTTCGTTCGATTGCCAAAAGAATTTAGCTTTACCCAAGCTACCCGACCAGAGTGCTTACTTGTCTCAACAAATTAATTTATACAATTTTACCGTCGTTTGTGGTAATTCAAAGACAAAACTATCATCAGATACTGTTTCTTCTTGTACTGGGTGTCCGGATTTGGTTGCAAAAAAACACAAATACCACCCATACAAATTTAGGTTCGTGCATCACTTACAACCAGGGGATGCAGAGCGTCGGGTAGTCTTCTGCAATTGGTTTCGAGAAAGATGCGATATGGTTAGAGATTTTGAAAGGAAGGTTATATGGTCAGACGAAGCACATTTCAGTAATTCTGGTATACTCAATAGGCACAATAGTAGATTCTGGTCCCAGGAAAATCAATTCCAAATATTTCCCAGAAGACAGCAGGGCAGGTTTGGTCTAAATGTGTCCTGCTTCATATTAGGAACACATATAAAATTTTATATATTTGAGGGAAATCTAACAGCCAATCGCTATATAGAAATTTTAGAGGCAGCTATACCTGAATTACTTGACGATGTTCCTCTAGCGCAAATTAACGAAATTTATTTTCAACAGGACGGTGCTCCTGCACACAATTCTGGAATGACGAGATTATTTCTGGACAATAATTTTACCAATCAATGGATCGGAACAAATGGACCTATAAGATGGCCCCCTAGGTCCCCAGATTTGTCGATTTTAGATTCCTTTCTATGGGGATATCTGGTAAATAGAATTTACAAAGACCACTATGATAATGTCCAAGATTTAGGAAATGCAATAAGGGAAAATTTTCACTATTTACAAAATCATCCCGTTATTTTGCTTAATTTCCTAAAACGAATATGAAAATTGTGCGAAGCATGCATAGAACAAAATAGAAATCAGTTTGAACTGTTCTTTTGATTTCCTTGGTTACTGTAGTTCTTATACGACAGTTGATTTTTGCTGAAAGGCTTGTTACATAATAATTTATTACTGTTTTGTTCTTGTGTTACATAAATCTAGGTAGGTGATACTTTTTTGGTGCGAAATTATCAATACATATTTTGATAAATAGACTTTATTACATATTTATTTTGATTTATTGTTAGGATGAAGATATTGTTAACGACTTTAAATAAAAGGCAGCATTGTTTTGCATGGCCTACTGCAAAATTTGGGATGATAATTACAAAAATTAAGATTTTTGTTGTTGTTTGTTAAAATAGACCCATACTATTATATATTTTTGAGAAGCTTTTAAAAGGACAAATCAATTTCTAGACAAATATACAGGGTGTCCCGTTTAAAAAAACACAACTTTGGGTAATATCTAAAAAATAACAACTCAAATGAAAAACATGACTACGCCACTAGATCCAGCGTAAAAACGGCATAAGTAGCAATTTTTCCCTTTCCCAAAATGCAAGATTTTCTATTTCGCACTGTATCTCATAAACGAAGAAGGCTATGAAAATTTTGTTTACGGCTTCATGAGTTTCACAAAAAATTAGCTCAGGTTCGTGAAAATCGCAAGGTTCTATCTTTAAAAATAAGCGAGATACCCTGCTGTTGCAACCAAATTCGGACACCCTGTACAGATTTTCTATACGCAGGATTCTGAAAAACAAGGTTTATTTTTGGAAGGCTTTGAAGACTTGATAGAATGTGGTATAAAGGTTTCTAAACCTAATTGGATTAGTATACAACAAGGAAAGGGAGAGTAGAAGTCCCGCATCCCAATCATCGAAATTGTAGTGCCAAATTGCACGAGGAGGCATGTATTCTAGACCCTCCTGGGACAGGAAACAGGAATTAAAGCGCGGTGGTCAAAGGAAGACTGATAAGGCACTGGGTGAATGATGACAAAGAAGTCGAATAGATTTTGGTTGTGTTACGATGTGTGGGAAGTAAGTAGTTCCTCTGATGAGGTGGGTAAGAGACTGACTAATTGCAAAGGCCTCTGTTGCTCTACATTGAGGGTTGGATTTAGTTGACCCTAACCATTCTGTATTATGAACGTTAAATCTTCACGGATAATGATTTCAAAGGAAGATAATTAGAGAGTAGGTAATCCAATTTGGTAGTGAGAAAATCAAAACGCTCGTTGATGGAATTGTCTGAGGGAGAGCGATAGATACAACAAAGAAAGTTGCTTCCAGTAAAGTTATCATTGGTATCAATGTCTCATATTTCCATGAACATTGACTGTATCGATTATTGTCGAGGCTACGGTGTATCCAAAAAAGAGCTTCAAGAAAACTAAGTAAAACTACTCAATGTGTCTTTGTCAATCGATATTAACATTTCTTAATCATGAATTAATTATACGTAAATACATATGTGGTTTAAAACTGAAAATAGATTGAAATATGCCACAGTATCTTGATAGGTTGGCTTTAAAATTAATATGTAATTAAAATATTTAATTAACATAATAATTATAAGTGCGACTGTGTTTGAATATTTCACTTTTTGCTTTTAAGGAAATCCATTCGATTATTTTATTAATATTTCTTATTTTGTAAGAGACTTTGTCGTGCGAACGATCGGACCTCGACCAGTTATGAAAGTCCTTGCCTCGTTTTTACATTTACTTGTAAATTCCAGTAAAACGATGATTAGTTTGTGCACAATTAATAACTGAAATTATTTGTTTCAACAATAAATATTGTTTCTATAGAATAAAAAAATGCATACAAACTCAGTAAATTCACTTTTACCCACAACTTTCCTCGTACTGAATTCCAGTATTTACAATAATATATATATATATATATATATATATATATATATATATATATATATATATATATATATATATATATATATATATATATATACAGGGTGTCCCACGACGAACTGCAGCGATCGATTTCTCAGAAAGTAGGCTTTAGAAAAATTTGAAATTTTGACAGCTAACTAAAGTCGATGAGGGCAATTCGCGCAAAATATTTTCAAGATGACGGCACTTTCGGTTATGTCGGAAGTACACGTCAACTTTCTTATTTTAAATGGAACACCCTGTATATAATCGAATTTTTGGATTCCTCGAAAAATTCTAGGTATATTTCAGGTATAAACTATACATGAAATACTATACCTAAGTTCAACTGTTTTTGAGATATTTTGAATTTTATGTAAAAAATGACGTTTCCAGGTCTAGGCGTAACTATAAATCTCTGCTTATCGAAGTCTCTATTATTTATTTGCGGTTGGCTTCCTTGTCCAAAAGGGTACACTTTAGTGGCCTGTGCTGATATTTTTATAATAAATAAATACAGGGTGATCAAAAACTAACATTATAAATATATTTTAAAAAATCGTTAAAAGGTACTTTTCTCAAATGGAACCCGCAATTTTTATAATTGTATCTTATTTAACACTTAAAATAAAGGTGACTTTGTATAAAGTTGTCTATTCCAAAAATTTGTAGTTTTTTAGTTATCGACGATTTAACATTTTTTATTCCAATAATACCAGACGGCTTCTAAGTTTTCTTGTTAGTTGGCCATGATGGGGAGGCCTGGCGAGAACAAAACCAATTGGTTACTATAGAAACGTAATATTTGTTGTCGTTTGACAATTGCCTACTAAAACATTATTTATTTATTATAGTAATTATAATAATTATTAAACTAATAATCATGCCGGGGCGATTAAATTATTTTATTTTCTAAACATAAACAGGAACAATAAACAATTTCGTTCATTACATTTTCTATCAATTCCGGTGTTATTTTTCGGATGGATTCTCGTACTGCAGCTTTTAATTCTTCAATATCTTGAAATGTTTGCCAATAAACGTCATTTTCCAGATACTCCCAAAGGAAAAAGTCCGGGGGTGTAAGGTCTGGTGACCGAGGAGGCCAGCTAATTGGATTGGATGTTTGGGCCACTAGTAGCAATTAAATTATTTCCGAATCGATTTCTTAAATAATACATGTTGAGTCTTGAATTGTGAGGGGGAGCCCCATATTGTTGGAACCACATGTTATGGATTAGGTTTTAAGGCAAGTCATCCAGTGCCTCTTCAATTTCGTTTCTTAAGAACTGACCATACCTTTCGGAATTGAGGGTTCCTTCAAAAAATAATGGTCCAATGATACAGTTTCCCAAAATACCACACCAAACATTTATTCCAAACCGATTCTGGTGTTTGTATGTGCGGAATCGGTTTTCATTTTTTGTTGACCAATAATGTCAATTTTTTCTATTAAATAAACCATTGTTAGATAAATAAGTTTCATCGGTCCAAAGAATCTGGTGGGGAAATTGGGGATTTTCATCGCATTTTCGTATGAACCACTCACAGTAAAGTAGTTCTACGTTCTTCATCTCCAGGATGCAAAGCGTGGCAGATACGCTATTTATAAGTTTTTGGCACTTCTTGCTCTTTCTCGATGGTACGGAGTCCTATATTATCATCTTCTTCTAAAGCAAGCAAAACTCGCATTATTTGTTCAGGGTTTTGCGATTTTTTACGATGACGCACTGGCTTTTCAAAAGCGCCATGTTCTTTTAAGTTTGTCACTAACTTTTTGAAAATGGATCGGCCTGGTTGACGCCGTTCGGGGTATTTTTAAAGATAACGCATTTCTACTTGCGCGCGATTTTGATTACTTTCAATGTTACATGTAATCATATCAAATTTAACTTCATTGGAATAACGTGTCATTTTTACAATATAATATTTTAAAAAAATAAGTACTCAAATACTAACAAGAATGCAAAAGTGACAGATATCCAAGATATTCATAATAACTAAGCCAAACAATTGCAAGTATTGTTGAATTTCAAAGCCGCCTATGAATAATTGGAAATTATTTTGTACATACTGGAGCAAACCAAATATTTATTGTTATTAATTGAACCCAAACAGATAGATAAAAATAAATTTCTTGTTTCCATAGCAACTTTTACTTCTCGACAATTGTATTCATATTATCGCTTTAAATAGTATTATCACACCTGATACCAACACAAATAAAATAATTATTAATTTTTTTAAAGTCTACGGTAAGAGCTAGATCAAAATAAATTTTGCGCTACCATAGCAACTTTTTCTTCTCGACAAGATAAACTAATCAGATTTTTGTTCCGGCGTTTCATTTTTTGCGGAATCATCATCGAATATCACTGATGATAGTTTTTTGATTCCGAAACGTCGAATAAATGCAAAGTGCGATATGTCATTGAATTTAGAATTAAAAATAGAGATTATTAAGCACACAACAATTTTTTTCGGCTATTTAAAAAAATAAAGTTGATGGTGGTTGTGAAGAAACGAAATGCCATCTTGTAGAGGAGAAAAAGTGACAATGAAAATGTAAAATTTCTTTTCCAATATTTTTGAAAATGGAACCAGAAAAAAATAAAAACGAAATCGCGAGTTTTCGGTTTTTTCTTAATTTCTTCGGAAGTACTCGGAATGTTCCAAATCTGAAAACGTCATCTTGCAGAGTTCAGTGGAGCGCATCTAATTTAAACATCTCTGCATCTCTGCTAGTTTACGAGATTCCTGTAGAGTTCATTCTTATCCGGGACACCCTGTATATCCAGAATGTTTAATCTATAAAGAACTTAAATATATTCGCAAATATTGGAATCGTCACTCATTTGCAATCAATATGATTTTAGGTCAGGCGCTAACGTACGATTTTAAAAGAACGTTAATTAAATAAGTAGGTTCTTGTTTAGAAATCTCGATGTCCTTCTTAAGGCCGGTCGTCGGTTTAAATAACATGTTGTAGGCGCCATTTCGCGAAAGACATTTATTGTGAACTGGGCTGGGCGGTCATTAAAGTAAAGGATTACATCTGAATCATCGAAATTAATTTTACTTTTTGCACAAGAACGAGAATGTTCTTCTCACATGATTTAAGTTCTTTGGATTAGAAGAAACATTTAGCAAATTTGGTAAACAAACAAACAAAATCTTTTTTAGACTATTCAGTCCATGCAACGTGTTTCTATGTAAGTGTAACTAAACGAATTCTACTTCTATGTGTGTATGTCAAACCCCAAGGGCATAATAGACGATATTTCATCAGAACATAATACTTACTAGTTTCTGTAAAACAGAGACAGATCACCCACAATTCGACGTTGCTCTGATGCAAGTATCCTTGCGATGTTTGGATCCTCAAACAGGCAAATAGCTTTTCTTTGGACATAGTCAAGGATATTAAGGATTTAAGGAGACACTGCTCCCCATATAGGTGAGCAATACTCAAGGCAGGGTCTGATTTGGGAAGTATTGATGGCAGAAGAAAAGTATTTTCGAGCTCAGGAAATGAAAAGCCAATTTAATCGCGGCTGCTGTGGCAGTCGAGTTGACTTGATCATGCCACCAAAGTCTTTCTGAAAAGTAATACCAACTAGGCTAAAGGAATTTTTAGCTTCAAGCATTTGATTATTCGTTTTAATGAGGTGATTATTGCGAGATAATTTATGAGATAATAAACCAATTTATAGATATTAAACGCTTTAAATTAACACCACACCACAGTAAAACACCCACATTTCTATGGGTTGCCAAAAATTCACAATACCATTAAGAGCAATAGAAAGTAGAGTAAACTCACTGACACATCCTTTAGCTAGATTTTTTTTAAATATATTAAAACCGCTAGTAGGTAACACTGATTCATATATAAAAAATTCACAACACCTCCTAGAGAAATTGTCAAATATTCAAATGAATATAAATAATGCACTAACAAGTTTTGATATCGTTAGTCTTTTTACAAATGTACCTGTAGATGAAACTTTAAACATAGTAAGAAACAAACTTGAGAATGATAACAATCTTAGTGAACGTACATTATTAAACAATATTATTCTAGAATTATTAACTTTTTGTGTAAAAAAATCACTTATTTTCAATACAAAAACAAATATTACCAACAACATTTTAGCATGGCTATGGGGCCTCCTTTGTCTCCTCTACTAAGTAATATTCTTATAGAAAACTTTGAGTTAAATTATGTTCAAAATTACGATCATAAACCACTTCTTTGGTGGATATACATTGATGACATTTTATGTATCTAAGAACATGACGATCAACATTTCTTAATTTTTTTAAATCATATTAAGGCCAAAGATCCGATAATTAACTTTACTACTGAAAAAGAAACAGACCAACAACTTCCATTTTTATGCATACTTGTTAAAAAAGACATACACAGTTTTCAACAAAAGCATACAGAAAACCTATACACACCAACAGATATTTAAATTTTTACTCAGATCATCCAATCATGGTTAACAAGGGAGTTGTAAGAAGTCTATATGATAGAGCAAACATAATTTGCAAATATCAAAATTTTGTTGAACAGAAAATTTTTATAAAAGATGTTTAAATCAAAACAATTAACCTAATGATTTCATTAAAAAAGAGAATCCAAAGGTCAAACAAATCCAAAATAGACCAACTACAAACCTCTTTATAGCATACATAACTTATCAGATGAAATAAAACGAATAGGTAAACGTTTTAACATAAGAACGATCTTTAAGATACAAAATACACTTAGAAGCAAACTTACAAAAACAAAACCTAACAATGAGCAAGGAAATACAAAAAATGTTATTTATAAAATTCCGTGTCAGTGCAATAAATTTTATATAGGTGAAACCTCTAGGCCAAAAAATTAAAGAACGCCAAACATTAGCCAACATGCACTAGATACCAATCATAAAATTAATTGGAATGCTTCTTGTATTTGAGCAAAAGAACCATGTGCCAAAAAAGGTAAAGAAAAAAGAAAGTGCCTTAATATTGTTAAATAAAGATAATTGTGTAGCATCTTGTTCCATTAATTTTAATAACACATGGTTAAATTTGCTAAATACTCTAGGTACACATATTTTCTTACCTTACTTTAACAATTAAAAATAACATCTTTGAATTGACATTCTTTGACATTTTGTCAGAGATTAGCCATTATGCACAGTACACGGTGGTCTTTGGCCATTCTGGTTATATTTCTAATACTAAACAAAAGAAATATTCTGCTTTTAGTTTTTTTTAGAGCTGCTGAAGACGGGGTAGACATTCCTCCGAAACGTCCAGAAAACAAATATTTTTCAGTGTCGTTCCTCGGATACCTTCATGGTGGACCCAGAATTTAAGACTGCGTATTGATCTTATCAGGTAATTATCTTGTTTTTGCATTAAGATTGTGTTTATGGTGAAAAATTATTTAAACATGATTGTGTCTTAGTACCAGCCAATCCCAGACTCAAACTTAAAAAATTTTGCACAGTACACAAAAAACAAGAGAAAATGGATGGAAAACAGGAAGCAGTGGTATCCTAAACTGGATGATACCATCAGAAAATCTCTCTACAGGTCACAAGGAAAATTGCGCAACCTGGAAATCACTTAGTAGACTACACTCAGGGGTTGCAAGATCAAAAGTAAATATGCAATAATGGGGCTTTCCTTGTAACTCAATCCTATGTGAACGTGAAGAGGAACAAACCACCTTCCACCTCTATAAATGGAGCTGCAACATGTACCTTGGAGGATTTGGTAACTCGACACCCACTGCACCCAACGCTGCACGTTGCCAAAAATAATTTAGTCTCTTATATATGTTGTTTTGTCTGTCCCATATACTGCCTTTAAATATGTACAAGATCTCTGTATTTATGAATTCTATATTTTACTCCTTGGATTCTATATCGGTATATACTTTTTTTTATATTTGAAGTCTAGTGATGCTTCTGACACGAATCGGTGATGGTTTCTGTGGGAGTTTCCATGAAGAGAAAAACCAGCATCATTTTTGTAGATGACAACGTAAACTGTGATGTTTACCAACTAGAAATTTTATCTCATATGTTACCGGAAATCGAATATATTTGTGATAACTATACATTCCAACAAGACGGTGCAACTGCACATACCTCCAACAGTACCATTAGATATTTACGAGAGAAATGCCCAGATTTTATAGAACCTCAGTCTTGGCCCCCAAACAGTCCGGATCTTAATCCAGTGGATTATACAGTAGGGAGTATTCTGGAAAGAATGGTTTACGAAGATGTGGTGGTTAACACTGTTCAGGAATTAAAAGAAAGAATAATAATGTGCTGGCAACAACTTAACCAAGAAATATTAACAAATTCTATCGGATTATGGCGCCGAAAGCTAGAAGCTGTTGTAGAAAATCAATGTGGTCATATCCATCATCAGTTTTTATAAATTGTTAATGTTATCTACTGTTTATAATAAAATAGTTTAAAGTTCATTTTTCTCGAGTCTAATAAATAAATATATTATTATTTTATATTTCCGGTTTTTTACTCGTTTTTTTGTACATTTTTGAAATTTCAGAATACGCCAATCTTGATTTTAAATAGTTTAATATACTTCAGCAAAATACAAATTTATAGGTTTTTTAGCCGATTAAATAACTCACTTATGCGACTTAAATTAAAAAATTAACTACTAAAAATTTAATTCAATCAAAATCTTCAAATTGCTGGTCGTTATCCGAAAACTAATGAACCATTTTAACATGGAATGGTAGAAATATTGGAATCACCAGATTTTTGCAACGACTTTAAAATCAACGTTTTAGAACAATTCGGCTTTTTGCGCACCCTGTACAAAAAAATTCAACTAAAATATATCCAAAAATATTTAAAATCGGTTAAAAAATAAGAAAAATAATAAAGTTTAAAAAAGCTTCCAATTTAATTTGGACCACAGTGTATATTACTTCCTTATAATTAGGATTAGGGGTATGGATCTGTAGTTAGAGGGAAGAAACAGGTTGTACAGGGTGTTGGACCTATTTTCGACCTTCCTTGTATTTTGGAAAAATTCAAAATAGCCAATCGATGTGTAGAATCCAAAAATATCATCGAAAAAATATTTGAACCAGAAACAAAAGATTTGCATCAGGTGTTTTTTAAATGGAATGTATTTTTTTTACGATTTTTGGAAAAGATTTTTTTTATGTCCGTTCTGATTAAAAGATTTGATTTTGCGTCGTTTATATTACATTTTAATGACACTAAAATTTTGGTTTAAAATATAATAATTTGGTGAAGGTAAAATTATGTTTGAGTGCATAAAAATTGACATTATTTTGGTTGTCGAAGTCTTCACCTAAAAAATATATATTTGACTCTGATCGAAATGAAATACTCTTTGGACGAGTTTCATAGATTGTTGTGCTATTTTACATAAAAAATTTGTTGCAAATTTTCATAGAAGTATATCCATCAATACAATTCTAAGGATAAAAAACCTATTTGAGGAAAATAAAACTTTACATGATAGAAAAAGAAATATACAAATTTCCAATTTTTTTTGGGAAAGATGCCTCTGTCGTAAGAGTGGAATAATAACTGCGTTTACGAAAATGTTTACTAGACTTGGAGTATAATAACTGCGTTTAGTTTGATCGCAGGCTTAACTGATTCTAATAAATAAAACCGTTTCTTAGTCTTTCAGTTTTAAAAGTCCTTCTGTTTTGTCTAAAAGCTCCAGATTTTCTGTTCTCCGCAAAATGTTCATTTAAGCAGCTTACAGTGACATTTCATACTTGAAATGCCTTTTATGAAAGTCTTTTTTGAAATCTGAAAACAAATAATAATCAGATGATGCCAAATCAGGACTATAGGGTGGGCAAAAGGCTTCTTCAAAAACCGCACGACGCAAAAGCAAGGGCATTTTCGTAGACTAACAGCACAAGTTTTGTTGATTTTCCTGTTCTTGTTTTCTTTATGGCTTCTCTTAAACGAATAAAGATACTTACACAGTGTGCATTTGTTATAGCCTGTTCTTTTGTTTTACAGTTTATAAGAAGAATTCTTTAAGAATCCTACAAACATTTTCACATTAATTTTCCAGCAAATTGAACAACTTCAATTTTTTTGGGGCTGGACCACTCTTACCATGACAGTGTTTCGACTCTTTTTTTGAATAAAGATTATAAAAATGTATTTATGTTTCGTCTCCAGTTACAAACTCGTTTATTACATCTTCTTGTTTTCCTTACAGAGTTCTAAAGACTGCATACAATAATAAAGACCTACTGAAAAAAAAGTTTAAGAAAAAAATTTTACTAGCAATTTATTTGCTTCATTTTTATTTGATGCAATTAACTTTTGTTCGATTTATACTCTTTATTTTAAATCAATATAGGCTTTGATTCAAACAAAAAATATTAATCTGAAATATTTTTTATTATTTTATATCTAAACTAATATTTATTATTATCTATATTAGGACCAATTTGCTATTTAAATATTGGTTATAGACTCCCTCTCTCATTTACAGCATTAGAGCGGTCAAATTTTCATATTAGGGCTCACGCTTTACTTTTACTGAGCACTGGCTGAATCTAAACGAACCCTTTTATATTGAGAGGTATACCACAGTAGCTAGATATGACAGAAAAAACTCAGCTCATGGGGGAACACTGATTCTATCCCTAAATGGAGATTTCATGTCGGTATCTAAATATGATCATTTGTTAGCGGATAGCTCTTTTGAATTCTCTATAGTATATAATCAAAACCTTGATCTTTATGTAATTTGTATTTATAGATCACCAAACTCTGATGTACAATCATTTTTAAATAGCCTGGTAAGTTTGCTAGACAGCCTACCGATTAAAGGTAAAAAAATTCTATGCGGAGACTTTAATATTGACTATGCTACTGTTTGTGCCATCCAGAAATATCTAATTTCTATATTCGACTCTTTCGGTCTTTCAATGCATGTATCCTCGCCAACTAGAATTTCAAAAAACTCTTCTTCTATCATCGATTACATGGCGTCTGATTTTTCTCCATCAGAGGTGCAATCACAGGTCTATAACTCAGGTCTTTCCGATCACGAGGCGGTAATTTCCAGGTTTAGTTTACCTATTAGGCCCTTACCAAGATCTCGCCATCGGGGCAGAATTTTCTCGGCCGCAAATTTCTCAGTATTTCATAATATTTGCTTTAACACCAATTGGAATTTTGAATCTGATAATGTCAACACAAACTTCAGAACTTTTTTAAATAAAACTTTAAGTGCTTTTAACAAGGCCTTCCCGCTTAAGAATATCAAACCTAAGCGGCATAAACCGTGGACCACGAAAGGAATACGAATTTCTGCTAAAAATATGCGCTCGCTCTCATATATAAAAAAATTCACCGACTCCTTTCTTATTCTCGACTATATCTCTAATTATAGGAGGATCTACACTACTCTTATTAAGTCAGCAAAAAAATTACACTACCGAAAACGTCTAACAAACTCTAATAACGTTTCAAAAGAAACCTGGTCCATCATCAATAACCTCAGAAACAAATCAAACCCTGTGACTCAGAACTTGCCAGGGGCTAATGATCTAAATGATTATTTTATTAATGTAAGCAAAAATGTTACCTCTAGTATCTCGCCAAGTTTGGACCCTCTTTCGTTTCTCCCTCCTTCAAAAAATTTAGCTGATAGCTTTTTCTTAAGTCCCGTTAGCAACACTGAACTATTGAAGGTAATACATAATATTAAAAGTAAATCTTCGTGTAGCACTGATGGCCTATCAATTAGAATATTCCTGAACTTGCCACTCCCAGTCATAGAGGCCCTTACAACATTAATAAATGAGTCCTTTATAAAAGGTGTATTCCCTGATTGCCTTAAAACAGCTATAATTATTCCACTTCATAAAGGCGGCGAAAAAACTAACTCTTGCAATTATCGCCCAATTGCACTACTACCAGTGCTATCAAAAATCATCGAAAGGCTACTGAAGAACCGTCTTATGCCATTTCTCCTGAAACATCAGATAATATCCCCGGAGCAGTTCGGATTTCTACCCAACAAGTGCACCAGTGACGCCATGTTCACGTTGCTTAGAGGCGTCTACTCATCTCTCAATAACAACCACCCAACTGCCTCAGTTTTTTGTGACTATGCGAAAGCCTTTGATTGTGTTAGTCATGAAATTCTGATAAACAAACTAAATTTTTATGGAATTCGTGGTACTTCTTTAAATTGGTTCAAATCTTATCTTGGAAAAAGGCAACAACTTGTAAGGGCTAATGGTTCCGATTCTGATTGTAAGTTGATTACAAGTGGAGTTCCTCAAGGTTCAGTCTTGGGACCTATTCTTTTTTTGTTATACATTAATGATATCACGAACCTTAAAATTAATGGAAGAATCTCCCTTTTTGCTGATGACACAAGCATAACATGGAGTGATTTTGATACAACGTCTTTACACTCTAGTATCTCCAAAGACTTGGTTATAATTAAGGCTTGGTCCGATTCCAATATGCTTTGTTTTAACGTCGATAAAACGGTGGCGTTATCTTATAAGGGAACTTTACAACCACTTCAGGTACATAACAGCAATATTGAATACGTAGAGTCGGTTAAATTCCTGGGTTTAAATATAAATAGCAACCTAAAATGGTCTAATCATATTGACACCTTAACTAAAAAACTTTCTACCGCCTGCTTCGCCATTCGATCAGTTTCAAAAGAACTAGACGTTCCTTCTGCCAGACTTACTTATTTCTCTTTATTTGAATCCCACCTCCGCTATGGCCTTCCCTTTTGGGGCTGCTGTACCACCGAGCAATTTCGTAGTATTTTTATGCTTCAAAAGAGAGCCATTCGTTATTTGTTTGGTCTAAATAATAGAGCTCACTGCCAATACTATTTCAAAAAACATGAAATATTAACACTTCCTGCATTATTTATTTTGGAAACGGTATGTTTGCTGAGAAAACATATAAACACCCTCCCAGAAAGGCCACAACATGTATACCCTACCAGAAACTCTAGGCATGATATTTATCTTCCCATTCCTTCCACAGAATTAATAAAAAAATCAATTATTTACAACGCCATAAAACTTTACAACAATCTGCCAGTACATTTAAAATCTATCCCTATGCTTGCACAATTTCGAAAAAACACCAAAGCATACCTCATTGAGAGACCACTTTACAGCGTTAATGATTTTTTTTTTCAGTGAGTAAGTCTCTTTAAATTGTCACTAAACTCGCTTGTTTACTTAAATCTTTTGTGAGTCATGTCCTAACTCATAGCATAGAATTTTGTAAATCATTATATAGGGAAAAGAACTGTCGAACATTCACTTAAAACTTAATTATTTTTGTTAGGTATTGGATTAAAAACAATTTAATTCTTTTTGTATACTACATTCTGCACTAGTTCAATATACCTTCTGTTTAACATCACAATTATTTGTATAACTATAATAACATAGAGTTTAAGGTCGCATAGTTGCAATTTTGATTTCAATGTCATCGAAATTATTCACCTCGTACATGTGTGTTTGTTTACTTTTATAAGGTTATCATGATTCATTTACTGTTTGCAATGTTATGCTATATTCTAACGTGTGTTTTACGATTTGGTAAATTGATAATTTACATTTTAAAAATAAAAGCACTGACCTGTCGAAATTATTTTCGATTAATGTTTTGATATGTCTTATTTTTAGGTATATTTTGCTTTGTCCATAAAATTGTAGAATTTTTCTGCGGCAATAAAGCATACTTTTGTTTGTTTGTTTGTTTGTTTTGCTTTAGTTTCGAATGGCGTGCTTTGTTGATCGTCTAAGTGAGTTAGATATAAAGTTCGGGATAATTATATGTATTCATTTGAAAGTAACAAAGGTTGTTAACCATAATAATAGAAAACAGAGTGCAGTAAATAACTGTTTTAACTAATATAGGGGCTCAATCATTCTTGATTTTATGGTAGAAAATACCAACCATTGCCAATGGAAAAAAAGAGAAAATAAGCAATAAATATGAGTTTTACTTAAATAAATCGCTATTTACAAAATTGTATTAAAAAGCTCTAGAAAAGTGTACCTTTATATAATATTCTATTGTATTTATAGGTTGCATCGTTTGTGAAAGTCGATGTGATATTATTAAAAGTTTTTTCTTAACTTGACATGTATGATGTATGTTAGTTAATTAGTATGTTTGTTGGGGGTTAAATCTTGTAAATAATTTTTAAAGCAGTTCCCGTTATAGGAATTGACTGAGATTTGGTATATATACATAAACTCGATGTCAATACAATATTATGGTGTTCAATCGTGAATGTCTTATAGAGGATGCGTAAAAGATAATGCTAAATAGTACAAAATAATTAAAAAAACTTTTTTATTTAGCCGCGCGCAACAATGCTATGATTATCGTTCGAGATCGGACCAATGCAAGTCACCGCCGCACAGTGCTGGGACAAAAATCTTACGTTCTTGCGATTTGGCTGAAATTTAGTAGTAAGGGGTTTTCGAGGTCAAGGATCAAGAATCCGAGGCCAAAATTGAGTTATCTTACATTTGGATAGGGCTTTTCTAGATTTTCTGAAAATTGTTGAATAAACAGGTTTTTCAGCAACTCTCTACCATGTGATGTTGGATAAAACTTACACATTCAAAATTTTTTGATAAGAAGTATAGTTTTAAGAGTCGAATTACGATTTTATTTGGTAAAAATCAGTGTAAAAATCAGTTTTGATTTTGTGATATTTTTTACGATTCAGGAAAAATACTTTTGGTATAGAACAGTTAAATTTTGGGGAGAAATTTTGATTTATTGCATTTGAATATGTACTTTTACTTAATAATACTTAAATATTTCGCATTGCTTTCTATCTTTTGCAATTATTTTTTTTATAAAGAACATGTAAAAGGAAAAAAATGTTTGCAATATCTTTATTTATTTGTTTTATATACGTATTTATATGCTTAACAAGAATAAATTTTAGAGAAAAAATTAAATGTTTACAAAGTTATATAATATATAGTTTTAAATGCTTATCAGATTATCTCAAATGATTTAGTTTTCAGAAGTGGCTACCATTTTTTTTTTCATGTTCGTATCTAATAAACTATTAAAACAATTCTTAATGGAAGTGCGCTACCTTTATGAAATGATTTAAAAGATCAAAAAATAATGGTACATAAACTGCAGTACCTACGGGAAAAAAACCGATCATGTGTTTAGGAATACACACATAAATATTAAGTATGAATTAACTAAAAAGATCTAAATGCTTGATCTACCTACTATATAATAATATGAATATCACCTTATATTATAAAATAAAAAAATATTTAAATGCGCCTAATAAGTAATATGATTAATACATAAAAAGATATTGCCAGAGTAACTGTATACTCTATAGCCTAATTAAAAATAACGCGTAAATAAGTTTATATAAATTATGACAAGGTAGCAAAGCGTATCCAATATTCTTTCTAATACTGATACTGACTGTAGGGATTTAAGTGAGAAAGATTAAAAAACTTAATACAGTAAATCCAGTGAAAGAATGTCCATGCGATATAATATGGCAATCAGCAAATCACATAAGATTGCGCATGGTGTCATTGCTAGTGTACGGTTATTCTTTCCATAAAACAACTGTTGTATTTTTTTGTTATAAGTAAATAAAAAGTGCGTGAATTATCAAATAAATGAAAAAACATAATACCTAAGCCTAAAGAGACAAAAGGAACTAGTATAAAACAAATTAAATTAATCAATAATACTGCTTATTCGCCATCTGAAAGTTTAATATCATTTTATACTATTTTTTTAGGAATCAGGATTTACAAGATACTTTTCAACTTCGACATTATCTGCTCTTTTCTTTTTAATGGTTGTTACTTTCCGGTAATTGGCAATAAAAGGTTCAGAAGTAATTAAAAGCCTTTGCATTAAATCTGTATTACAGTCAATTCTAGAACACTTTCGAGTGTGTGACAGTCGATTTTTCCTTACCTCCTTGTGACGAGCCTCCAAAGCGTCCTCGGATAACTGCCCAATTGGCAAGGAGAAGGAACCAATTATTTCACACCCGTGTTCTAGAATTTTGTGCACAGTGCTCGGCATATAATACCAACTGTAAAGTTCTAAATAGAGTGCCTTTGTTTCTTTTAAAAGTTCCCTAAATTTTGATAAATTTATTTCACAACCACTTGAAATGACTCGAAGGATGATTGAGAACTTAAATATTAAATTCTCATCCACACCTGTTATTTCTGAGCTAAGTTGGTATTTTTCAAAAAAACGTCTCGCCGTATTACCATCGTTGGTTGAGCCAAAACCTGGCTTTGGTTTATCCACTATTAAAGCCATTTTTGACTTAAATTCAGCTTGAATTCTTTTTTTATTATTCGCTACCAATTCCTTATCTTTCTCTGCTCTAACTTGCCAGGTTTTAACCGGCAACTTATACCCTATGTGCAAAACACATTCGAAAAATCGGATTTGACAATGTAGAGTGGATAAACCAAATCGGTAGTTCTCAACCTTTGATGGGCGAACGTCATTCGAGTTCATCTGTTTTGGCGTGGCCGCACATATAATACATTTTTGAGTAGAATTCGTATTAGAAAGAATATTGGTTATACTACCATCCATCATAGTAAATATCATATGACAGTCTACCTGAGATTTTGTGCCATTTTTGCATTCAACTTCAAATTTTTTAAATTGGGCAATTTTATCTAGCATCATTTTCTCCTCAGCACGCACTAATTCTGCATTTTCTTTTTGAAAAAGCAGTTTAATGGGCCTACAATATAATGTAGAGGAGGTGCGTTGATTAACCCATATATCTGAGTTTATATTCGTTGTAATATTAGTTAATCTTAATGGCACCATAGCCACTAGAAACAAATATTCATCAGTGTTTGATACATCGCTAAATGCTTGCTTATACTGGCTATGACCTGAACTGCCATCGAAACCCCATTTGCAAGTAAGTTTTAATTGCGCTGGACCATTAAAATTGACTGTTTTCAGAATGTTAGTAGCTGTTTTCTCAATCAGTTCCTGAAAATTTACCTCTGCAGAGGTTTCGGTGGCAGTTATTTCAGATGGCAAAAGAGATTTTTTAAATTTATTTAACATATACAAACTTGGAAACAAGTCTTCATGAACCTCATTCACAACTTCTCTTAATCGGTTGTATTTTTTTTCGGACAGATCTAAGTCCAAATATAGAGCTAGAGCTTGCTCAAGTGAAAGAGATGAACTTTTTTTTTCTGACGGAACTTCTGTTAATTGTGCGGCAAACTGAATTTCTGCAGGTGTCATAGTAGTTGTAATATGGGACACTCTTCTTCGTTTTGTCTTAGATGAAGCTTCTTCAAAGGCTATTTGAGGTCTACCACGGCTTGGTCCAGGCTGATTTAATTCATTGGCATTGGTATCCACGGCCAAAACATTTAGACATTCCGGGAGTTGTATTGAGCTTTGAAGCCAGGCCGCATTTCGCTGTACGAATCGGTCGTAACATCTGTACTCTTTCTGCCATTTGGTACTAAATTTTAAGCAGTAAAACTTGCTTAAATTTAAAAGCTCACTTTTAATTTGAGCAGAGGGCTCAGTAATATATAACAACCCACATAGTTGCTCACAAACCAAATTTTTTGGGTTGTCATTCCGGTTATTTAACCAGGTGGTAAAAATATCAGCAACTTTTACTGCATCACTCTTATCTAAAAACACGAAAAAAACGCTTAGATGCAGATGGACGCAGCTGAATCATATTTTAATTTAAAGCATATTATTGTGGCATTAAAACCATAAAAAATCAACAAGGTGTTTTTTGGTGTTTTTTTTAAATGTCTAATTGAAGTTATTAAATAAAGCAACAAGCCCAAAAATACATCTTATTAAGTTTAAGTTTCTCTTGTCAATAACAAATACCAAAACAAAGTAACAAACTTATAAAATTAACACTACATACCTTGATTTCGTACTGCCATAATCAACAGATGGTAAAAAATTAAAAATATTAACTTAAACACACCCCTAACTTAACGCTTAAAATGCAATAAATAACGATGTCTGAGCAGGTTGTCAACCGATCCATTTTTCATGGTTTCCTAGCAACCAAGCAATTGTTTTCGCTCATGGCTAGGTGCGATTTTGGATGTATAGACATCTTTTCTTTACAATAAGCAAACTAATTTGTAATTAATAAATACTTAATTTTAACATTTTTGTCCATTGGTCGCGGCATTGTGCGCCGCCAGACAATTGATGTGGGCGGTTTCGGGGCATCCATTTAGCCCTGATCTTTGAGATCCTTAAATTATCATGAAATATTTTAAATGTTGTTAGTACTCTGCTTAGTAAAGGAAATTTACCAATTTTTCTTTTAATTAAGAATTGCGATAATCAAGATGAAATTTGACTTCTCTACTCAAAATTGATTAACTATGACGTAAATATAAAAACGAATGACTAAACTTGTAAAGCCTCCTTGTCTTATAAAAAAAACGTTTCTTGGTCTTTTAGACTTAAAAGTTCTGGTTTCGTTAAAAGCTCCAGTTTTTCCATTCTCTACACGTACGATATAATTTTTTTGAGTAGAATACAATCAACAATAGAATCGGCTTTGTCTAAAACGATAAAACCAACACAAACGCAAAATAATTATGTAAGGAAATTCACTTGCCGTTCACGTGCGATAACATCGAGCCTTGTTTCTTTGTTTTGGTACGGGGAGCACATCCGTTTCTAGTATCCGTTCGGCAATAAAATGCACGGTGCACACAATGCGAAGCCAAGATGTAACCTAACGTGTTTTCAAGTAATTTCCTTTTGATTTGCATATCGCACTTTACCTTTTAAGAACTTCTAGATTCGATAATAAAAACGGTGTTTTGTTACTTTTTAAGTGCCTTGTTTGGTACCCCGAATGTTGTCCTCGGCTATTCCAAGAAGGTCATCAGCTATTAAGAGGATATCGGAGTAACCCTTTCTACTTGAATCTTGAATTCGAGACCTAAGGTCCGAAGAAGCTACTGGGTAGCAAAACATATCACGAGTTGTTAAACAAATATTGTGGATTTCCACCGAGCATCAGCTGACACTATCGTATTGAAAAGATTAACAGTTTTACATGCCGGGTTAGAAAACGGTTAGAACCCAAATGCTTTATGGGTTTCTGCAAAGAATATTAAAACTCCTGTGTGGACTACTATCAAGATAAAACGGCAGAACTTAATGAAGAACGCTCAAGAATTGTCTTTTACCAGACATTCCTCTAAAATGTGCGACAGTAATGGATAATGTGAACTATCGCAGTCCTTAATGACATAAATGTCCTTGGCCAAAGAAAACGAAATTGGAGATTGAAAACTACATATTGGCGAATGACATATATTATGAATTATGTCATAAAAAAATGGATCTTTTAGAAAATTGAAGGTATTCTGTATAAAAAAGTATATGTTTGTGAAACATTGGCAGAGGAAATGGAAAATTCAATCCTACGACTGTGTGGTGCTGAAAAACTTATAAAAAAATCGGTAAATCTCATTTACCCTAAACCTCCCTTATTTTGATTTTTTAAACTGACACATACCGTCAGTTTATTACGTCATCAATTTTTTGCAAAATTTGATGTAATTTAGATAATTGTTTTTTTAGTAATAATTTTTTTACCATTGTCTCGCCATATTGGAATTTTACCAAAATATTACTAGATCGTCACTATATGACCCTTGTTTTTGACTCAGATTCAGTCAATCTGATCAGTAGTTTTTAAGCTATCCCGCGAATTGAAAGACAGACAGACGGACTGACGGAATTCATATAAATGTTTTTTGGAGTTTATGGACGCTAAAAACGTGAAGATATTTAAAACCTAAGAAAGTTATTTTTTTCACGATTATAAACATTGTACTTGGCCGACATTTTTTGTTTCGCTATCTTGAAGTAGTAATACAATTTTACTAGTTGATCTCTATACCACAATTAATTAACGCACAAAACTTGAAATCAATGGATTAAGTAGTGTTTTCAGGCCGAATTTTTAAATATTTTATTATGCCTCCATTTTGTTCTGCCATCTTGGATTCGTACAAAAATTTTACCAGTTAATTCCAACATAATACTTGATTGTGCAAAATTTGAGATAAATTGGATAAGCAGTTTTTAATAATAATGTTTTTAACATTTCACTAGGCCGCCATTTTCTTTCGCCATACTGGATTTTTACCCAGATATTATCAGATCATCCCGATATGTTCATTAAGTCAATCGACTGTCAGATCTATGGAATTCACAAAACTTATTTTTTGGCGTTTAGAGACGCTAAAACATGAAAAAATGTGAAACCTGAGAGGGTGATTTTTTTTCATGATTACAAACCTTTTATTTGTCCGCTGTCTTGAATTAATAAGACATTTTTACAATTAGATAACTTCCCTTTTACGTGGGAAAATGTGTAAATGATATATATTCTTCCAAGTATTTGGAAAAATTCGATTCATCTTGTAATTGCTGTAGAAAATTAGTATGTTTCTCTGGATTATATAAGTAAACCGATATTGATAATTTAGATGAGGAAAGCGACAGCAAAACAGAACTAGATAAAGAATAACAACTGTAAATCTATTATTGTGTAATTTTTCGATATTCCATAAAGGTATTACAAAAAAAGTCATATACAAAGTTTCTCAGTTGAAAAAATTGCACATTATAAAAATATTTTCAAATACACAGGGTGTGTCACAACAATGGTACAGCGATTTGTTTCTTTTTTTTTATAATTTATATTTATTTATAATTTTTTTATTATAATGCAGTCTGTTAATTTACTGTTTCTTAAATGAAGAAGAAAGTTTAAATATTTTGATATTAAAAAAATTTAAAAAATACCATACGGGGTGTTACGTTTGAAGAAACTCCCTATAATTACGGTGGAAAATTAAGAAATAAATCATACCTTGGCAGCAGCGCAATCGATTTTAAAAATATTTTTAGACTTAAAAGAATTATAAAAATTCAAATTATTTTAACAATGTTTGGACTTAAACGTTTGACATCCAGTTAAAAAAAATCCCAATAAAACTTACATGACATTTTATGATATCTGCCCAAAAAGTCTACAGAATAAGTTTATACGAAAGAACTCAAGATATATATATATATATATATATATATATATATATATAAGAAATTACTCCTCCACCAATGTGTCAGAATGTCCTTTAAAGGCAAATATCGAGCTCCACAATGTGTCAAGAAACGATCAAAACATGGCGCTGTGTTGTAAGTGAATAAATGAACTATGAATTTTTTATTCAACCCCTTCAAAAGAAAAAAAGGAAAAAAAAATCATCAACTTGGTAATACTGCAACTAATTTAAAAAATATTTTGGGGTTGAATAAACATTGACATCGATTAGAAATTTCCGACTGCAAAAAATAATAAGAAAAAATCGGTGTACCACTTTTGTGACACAACCCGTATATTTTATAAAAACTTTTTTGCTAACTACATAGTAGTTATGATCTATCGAAGAATTACACACAAAATTTACACCCTATATAAGTAGTATCTAGAAAAATTGTATTATTTGTTTGTTCATTTAATTAAATTAATATAAGTCAGTGACAAAATGAGTAATAGAAAACAATTTTCGGTTTTTTTGCATCCACAAGCTAAAAAAATGATATTAAATCTAATAAAATATCACGAAAATGAAAATTCACCGGCCAATATCCAGGAGACAGTAGCAAAAGCTCTGGGAATCGGTATACGGACTGTGCAGAAAATTATGCATGAAAAAAAGCATAATTTACGACAGAAGAAGATTAAGAAATGTACACGAAAAAAGTCAAAGACAAAAGACTTAAGTGACAATGTAAAAATGGATACTCATAATGCAATTTACGATTTATACACGACAAAACTAATAGAACCCTTCAAGTTTTAAAAGAAGCTTTAAAAAATCGAGGCATATTGGAAATTGGACTAAAATCGTTGTCAAAATTAATAAAAATGTTGGTTTTCGATATAAAAAGGACTGTACGACTGACGAAGATTTTTATGCGGGTTGCCACATATAGCAAGTCCAGTTTTTAAAGAAATACACGGAAAATGTTAATTCAAAATTTAGAAAAGTGGTATTTTAGACGAGACTTGGATATTTTCTAATGGAAGTGGTTCAAAATCTTGGCAGGACAAGTCTGTAAAAAGTGTCGTGTCAAAAGAAAAAAGGGATGTGGGACGGGAAAACGGTTCATCATTTTGCATGCAGGTTCTTCAACAGGATTTCTCCCAGGTGCAAGTTTACTGTTTTCTTTAACATCCAAAAGTATGGACTACCATAATAATATGAACTTTGAACTGTTTGAAAAGTGGTTAAAAGAACAACTGATTCCAAATTTAGATGTTCCATCTTTAATCATTCTGGACAATGCATCTTATCATTCGAGAATCTTAAATAAACAACCTACTTCATCCTAAAAGAAAAGTGATATTTATGACTGGCTAATAAAACAGAAACAAAATCCTTTACCCAATATGCTGAAACTAGAACTTCTTTTAATGGCAAAATCTATTAAAAAACCAACAATATATGCCGTAGAAGAAATATTATAGGAAAATGGACATGAGGTTTAATGCCATACCATTGCCAGTTTAACGCAATAGAATTAATATGGGCTGGGGCAAAATCATATTACGAAAAACACGTGATGTCTTACATCAGATGAAGTGCAAATTGTTTGGCAAGATTCATTAAATTATGTTACGCCGGAGTACTGGAAGAAATCTGTGGAACATACGGAGACATTAATATGGGATTGGTGGAATCGAGAACGAGTTCTAAATGTCGAAATAGCACCAACGATCATTGCGCCATTTGAGGACGACTCAGACGATGAGGACTTTTTAAGTGATGATGATATTTTTTAGTCTATAATATTAAAAAGTTTCTGAAGGATTATATTAGTCTTTGACGTGTATAAATTATAAATTACATTATGAATATCCATTTTTGTATTGTAACTTAAGACTTTTGCCTTTGGATTTTTTCGTGTACAGGGTGTTCCAGCGAGGACTGAACAGGGACCTATTTTCGACCTTCCTTGTATTTTGGAAAAATTCAAAATAGCCAATCGATGTATTTTTTCTTGTAGAATCCAAAAATATCATCGAAAAAATATGAACAGAAACAAAAGAGTTACGCTATGCATCAGGTGTTTTTTAAATGGAATGTATCGTTTTTTATACGATTTTTGGAAAGAGTGATTTTTTTATGTCCGTGAATTTTAATTTAAGATTTTTGTATTAGATTTGACACAATTTTTTTGCTTACTTTTTTAGTACATTTGTAATTTTGTATTGCGAAGTCTTCACCTAAAAATATATATATATATATATATATATATATATATATATATATATATATATATAAACATATATATATATATATATACATATATGAAATCGAAAAAAAAGTAATAAGCTAATAAAAATTTTTTAAAAAATATATAAAATTTGTTGTGACTTCTTGTTTTTGTTCTGTCTTAGGTAAGTCACAACAAATTTTATATATTTTTTAAAAAATTTTTATTAGTTTACTACTTTTTTCAAAGATCAGCATTAATGTCATTTTACATTTTTTTAACTATAAGTACCATACTGTCATTGAAAAGGGCTAAAAATTAGCCCAAACGTATGATTTTGGAATAAAATAAAACAAAAATGCACAGGAAATAAAATACGTTGATTTATTCCCTGTAAGAACCTTATCCCAAGAAAACTTTTCCTCTAAAAATATATATATATATATATATATATGATAGTATGTTTTCATTCCACTTACACCAACGTCATAACAAGAAAATGATCCTTGTTTGGAATATATATATATATATATATATATATATATATATATATATATATATATGTATAAATATATGTATATATACATATATATGTATATATATATATATATATATATATATATATATATATATATATATATATATATACGTATATATATAGGCTGTATTTTTCGCATGCATGGCTCTTAATTTTAGACTGAAATTTGAAGAAATCGGATAAGTAGTTGTTTAGCCATTCCGGGAACAGACAGACTGACTGACAGACATACCTACAGACATACGGAATTGAGAAAACATGTTTTCCGGCATCTAGGGACCCTTAAACGTAAAGATCTGAAAAAATTTCACGAGAGAATAACTAATTATCTTGTTTTTTTTTAACAAAAGTGTATAATATTTTTGCAAAATTAAATTTTTTGTTATAACAATACAAAAAAAAAAGTTGTCTTTACACAGGGGTGGCCCGCATTTAAATAAATGACACTGTATAAGTGGTTAGATTTTTAGGTCAAGCGGGGCTCCTAATTTTTGGTGATTGATAAAAAAATCTCACTTTCATTAAGTCGCTGTATAAAGAGAACATATCATGATTGTTCCACTGATTCGAAACGCCTTCCGACTTTATTAAGACGCTTGCCATTTTGTGTATTTGTTTTTGCCAACCAAAAAATTTTCTTATTTAGTCCCTCGGCATTTAATATATAAAATAATATTAAGTGGCTATCTTAATAATATTTCGTAATATAATAAAAAAAAACTATTTTCTTTTTTGCTGTATATTTGTAAACAGCCCATCGAGATTTAATAGCTCGATAAAAAAATCACACATTTTGGTATTCACTGTGTTTTCTGATTTGATTCATAATGTTGGTGACCTTTGGACCCGCACGACTATATTTATCTAAAGTTCAATACATTATTAGGTACATCACCTACACAATGAGACAGACCCAGGAAACTTTATTGCAATCTTTCTGCCAAATTTAATATACACGTCATTCATCTGGCCTTAATATTTCCCAGATTTTCATAAATTTTGTCACAAACCTGTGATCTGTTAAGGATCTCGAATTATATTATTTTGTTCTACATATTTATTAATGAGCCTCTTGGTGCATAACCATAATATTATTTAGTTTTTTGTCTTTTAAATTTTATAATTAGGGTAAAAATTCTATTATCCGTGATGTTCCTAACTAGCAGATGTATACCTAAAACCCTGATTTTTTCATTCTCAAAAGAATTTCTATGGTCAACTTTTGCTACCCCAATTTAAAAGCAGTGATCCCTTATTGGCTTCCTTTACATAAAAGTCCTTTGATCTTTCTCAAATTCTTTGAATGCGTCAAGAGAACTTGACCTTGCTTTTTCAGTGTGTCCGTATTATTATTCCTTAAGTAACCATATGGAGCCCACGTTCTGAAAATTATGTGTTTGTTTTGACACCTGAATTTGCAAAAAGCCCCTTTACATGCTCGCGTGAATGTATAAAGCGTCAGATACTTCGTGATGGTATGCGGTTAAAATTACAGAATTTTTTATTAACCATTTCTTATAAGTGCTTAATGAAATTGTCTGTCAGTGTTTTTGATTAAATTATTATTTTTTATTTACTTTTATGGATTTTTTATGTTAATTAGTAGAAAAAATTACGTTATTATAAAACCCTCACATGTTATTACTTTCCTCATAAAAGGGAAGTAGTCACCCTCTGAGATTTTTTCAGATCTTCATGTTGGGTTGTCTATAAGTAGGATTTATAACGTAATATTTAATTTTGGGGTGGAAATGTCATTTTTTTTATAATTTGTACATAAATTAAAACAAGTAATTTACTTCATATTTATTTTTACGTTGCCATCCAGATAAAATCACAATATTTGCCAATCATTTCAATATTCAAAGCAGGTAAAGGAATTTTATATTTAATATGAACATATCCTTTTGGTACTCTCAAGTCATGGATTCACGGCGTCGACGTCGACTTGCGTTTCTACTTTCGGTTTTCAATTGCAGTGTTGCCGAATCGAGTTAATGATTTTTCTTAAGTTTCATGGTGAATTTGAATTTGCCGCTTCCTTTCACGAGTCACTTTACTGACTATTTCCGTGCTAGACCTTCTTGGTTGGCCAACGGTCTTCATCCCTTGGTATCGTCATTCCGGTTAGTAGTCGAGGTACTTACAACACCTCCATGTGTTGATCCGAAGAAAAATCGGGAATCATCCCGAATATACCCAGTAGTGGTGATTTAAATTTTTGTTTCTTCGCATGGATTAACTATCTGCTTTATCTGAGAGCCAAAGTAAAGTTTGTGTTTTGGAGAAAACCTGGATTTTTATCCAGCAATCTTTGGCCATGCCGGAATCAAACGTTTTGGAGTTTTTTTTTGTATAGTAACTTTGGGATTTAGTTAAGGCAAGCCGCTTATAATAATTTCACATACCTTTTTCTTTGTTTTGAAAAATGTTATGTATTTCCCAGTTTTCGTTTTTTTTTTTGGAGTACTCATCCATGGTTTTCCCTCTCCTTTTAGAATCCACATGGGAGTCGACTCCTAAGTTTTGGCATACCGTACCGTCCCATGAGTTATGAATTATGGTCTTAAAAGAAACGTAATCTGTTGTCCCGCCTACACTTTTTTATTTGATCCAGTTCTGTTCGCATGCTGTTAGTTCCAGACACAACTGTTCCTGTGATTTTGAAGTGATCCTCTTCTGATGTTTTGATGCAGCCCTTGAAGTCCTGACATTCCTGGAAGAATTTATAAAGGCCAGATAATATTTTTTTTTTATTAAATATCCATTTTTATTCATTTTTTTTACTACAAGCATTATTTAATATTATACATTTTTACATTTGATTTACAGTTTAAACGATTTACGCTATTTAAAAGTGAACCATTTAATTTAATATTTCTTTCTAACTTTCATTTATGTAACAATAATTAAAGGTATTAAAATTATTAATGAGTTATGTGAACTATAGTCGACTATGGGGCTTGTTTAATTTTCTTTATGAAAATATTGTCATATTAAATTCCTTTTTTTTTACCTATTTTGAATTATCTTATTTAAATTGTATATTTGCTATATAATATATGGTATCGTAAGTATAGAAAATTTACCTCATATTTTCATTTATTCCGCCTACACTCACCTAATTTTTATTTCAGTTTTTTTTTTGCTATAGGAACTAGCTTAGGCTAAAGTTTCATGGTGAATTTGAATTTGCCGCTTCCTTTCACGAGTCACTTTACTGACTATTTCCGTGCCCGACCTTCCTGGTTGGCCAACGGTCTTCATCCCTTGGTATCATCATTCCGGTTAGTAGTCGAGGTACTTACAACACCTCCATGTGTTAATCCGAAGAAAAATCGGGAATCATCCCGGATATACCCAGTGGTGGTGATTTGAATTTTTGTTTTTTCGCATGGATTAACTATCTGCTTTATCTGAGTGCCAAAGTAAAGTTTGTGTTTTGGAGAAAACCTGGATTTTTATCCAGCAATCTTTGGCCATGCCGGAATCAAACGTTTTGGAGTTTTTTTTTGTATAGTAACTTTGGGATTTAGTTAAGGTAAGCCGCTTATAATAATTTCACAAACCTTTTTCTTTGTTTTGAAAAATGTTATGTATTTCCCAGTTTTCGATTTTTTTTTGGAGTACTCATCCATGGTTTTCCCTCTCCTTTTAGAATCCACATGGGAGTCGACTCCTAAGTTTTGGCATACCGTACCGTACCATGAGTTATAAATTATGGTCTTAAAAGAAACGTAATCTGTTGTCCCGCCTAGACTTTTTTATTTGATCCAGTTCTTTTCGCATGCTGTTAGTTCCAGACACTGTAACTGTTCCTGTGGTTTTGAAGTGATCCTCTTCTGATGTTTTGATGCAGCCCTTGAAGTCCTGACATTCCTGGAAGAATTTATAAAGGCCAGATAATATTTTTTTTTTATTAATTATTCATTTTTATTGATTATTTTACCTCAAGCATTATTTAATATTATACATTTTTACATTTGATTTACAGTTTAAACGATTTACGCTATTTAAAAGTGAACCATTTAATTTAATATTTCTTTCTAACTTTCATTTATGTAACAATAATTAAAGGTATTAAAATTATTAATGAGTTATGTGAACTATAGTCGACTATGGGGCTTGTTTAATTTTCTTTATGAAAATATTGGCATATTAAATTCCTTTTTTTTTACCTATTTTGAATTATCTTATTTAAATTGTATATTTGCTATATAATATATGGTATCGTAAGTATAGAAAATTTACCTCATATTTTCATTTATTCCGCCTACACTCACCTAATTTTTATTTCAGTTTTTTTTTTTTTGCTATAGGAACTAGCTTAGGCTAAAGTTTCATGGTGAATTTGAATTTGCCGCTTCCTTTCACGAGTCACTTTACTGACTATTTCCGTGCTAGACCTTCTTGGTTGGCCAACGGTCTTCATCCCTTGGTATCGTCATTCCGGTTAGCAGTCGAGGTACTTACAACACCTCCATGTGTTGATCCGAAGAAAAATCGGGAATCATCCCGAATATACCCAGTAGTGGTGATTTGAATTTTTGTTTCTTTGCATGGATTAACTATCTGCTTTATTTGAGAGCCAAAGTAAAGTTTCTGTTTTGGAGAAAACCTGGATTTTTATCCAGCAATCTTTGTCCATGCCGGAATCAAACGTTTTGGAGTTTTTTTTTTGTATAGTAACTTTGGGATTTAGTTAAGGTAAGCCGCTTATAATAATTTCACAAACCTTTTTCCTTGTTTTGAAAAATGTTATGTATTTCCCAGTTTTCGTTTTTTTTTTTGGAGTACTCATCCATGGTTTTCCCTCTCCTTTTAGAATCCACATGGGAGTCGACTCCTAAGTTTTAGCATACCGTACCGTACCATGAGTTATGAATTATGGTCTTAAAAGAAACGTAATCTGTTGTCCCGCCTAGACTTTTTTATTTGATCCAGTTCTGTTCGCATGCTGTTAGTTCCAGACACTGTAACTGTTCCTGTGGTTTTGAAGTGATCCTCTTCTGATGTTTTGATGCAGCCCTTGAAGTCCTGACATTCCTGGAAGAATTTATAAAGGCCAGATAATATTTTTTTTTATTAAATATCCATTTTTATTCATTTTTTTTACTACAAGCATTATTTAATATTATACATTTTTACATTTGATTTACAGTTTAAACGATTTACGCTATTTAAAAGTGAACCATTTAATTTAATATTTCTTTCTAACTTTCATTTATGTAACAATAATTAAAGGTATTAAAATTATTAATGAGTTATGTGAACTATAGTCGACTATGGGGCTTGTTTAATTTTCTTTACGAAAATATTGGCATATTAAATTCCTTTTTTTTTACCTATTTTGAATTATCTTATTTAAATTGTATATTTGCTATATAATATATGGTATCGTAAGTATAGAAAATTTACCTCATATTTTCATTTATTCCGCCTACACTCACCTAATTTTTATTTCAGTTTTTTTTTTGCTATAGGAACTAACTTAGGCTAAAGTTTATTTATTTTGGTTTCGCAGTTTTCCTTTATTAAATATATAAAAAAAAACAGCGTGGCGCCCTTTTAGTAGTCTACTTGGATTATGTAATGTATTTTTTTAAGATTTACTTTTGATTTTAAAGAACACACCGAAATTTAATAATTAAATTCTAATATCTAACATCAAAGTTAATTTAATAAAATTATTTTTCATTTACCCCCGAACCCATAGTGCTCTCCAGATGAAAAGCTGCCGTTAGCTGAGCGTAAAAAAAAACAAGGGGTATGATACGCTATATTGTCTGTCGGTATGTCTATTCGAGGCATAGCTAAAAAAACTACTTACCCGACTGACTTTAAACTTTGGTCAAAAATTAAGGGTCATATGGGGATGACCTGGTAACATTTTGGTAAAAATGCAATATAGTAAAACAAAATGGCGGCCTAGCGAAATGTTAAAAAAATTATTACTAAGAAAGTGCTTATCCAATTTATCTCAAATTTTGCTCAAATATCAAGTATTATGTAAGAATCAAGTGGTAAAATTTATGTACGAATCCAAGAAGGCGAAATAAAATGGCGGCTTAATAAAATATTTAAAAATTCAGCCTGAAAAAACTACTTAATTAATTGATTTCAAATTATGCGCTATAACTAATTGTAGTATATAGATAAATTAGTAAAACTGTGGGATTAATTAAAGATGGCGGAATAAAATGGAGGCCAAAAAAAAATTTTTGTAATCTGAAAAAATCACCCTCTCATGTTTTCCATATCTACATCCACGTAGCAGGTTTGCGATTGCAACCACATATTTTTATATGTGTCTTAAAGCTCCGTAACGGAAGTTGTTTAATATGATTTGATTAATTATTCCACATCTCATCCATCCATCATCACTCCGACGAAGCGGAATGATTTTTGAAACGCTGCTGACCTATGCTGTGCGATCCTAAAAGAATCTAAGTATCGAGTACCATAGTTATGCTCCTGCGTTGTGAATATAGACCTTAAATATGGAGGTTGATTAGTTGGTAATACGCGAAAAATAAATAAGAACATATGATACCCACGCCTTCTCTCCATTCACAGGATAGAATACACAGGGGAACAGTGATTCTGCGGCGCGGGTTCTGAAAGTCGATTTTGAGTAATTGTGTTGCCCCAAATACGAGGAGTATGGGAAAAAATCTTAATTGACTCTAGTTTCTGAGATAAAAAAAAGTGTCATATAAATTAAAACAAAAAAAAAAATAAAATTATTTATATTGAATATCTATATTTTGAATGCCACCAGCTATTTTATTATGTTATATTAAATTAAAACTAAGCCAATAAAACTGAAATACTAAAAAAAGTTAGTTGAAACGTTTGGTATATGACCGTCTCTTGTATCTTTGTTCTGGGCAATCCCTTTGTAACGTCCAGCAGTAATCCGCCATCATATGACGATCCCACCGGCCTTGGTATCTTTCTTCCATTATTTTTATATCCTGATGGAACCGCTCTCCTTGTTCTTCGCTGTAATCGCCCAAGTTATCCGGGAATCGATCCAAATGGCTATGCAAGAAATGAATTTTTATACTCATGTTAGCTCCTAGTTTTTCAAAAGTTTTTAACATCTGTGTGACAATTTCGCAATATTCTGCTGCCTTGTGATTACCCAAAAAGTTTTTGACAACAGATACAAAGCTTTTCCATGCTTCTGCTTCGACCTCATTCATGTGATTTAAAAAGTTCTTGTCTTTTATAAGATTGCGGATTTGGGGACCATCAAAGAAACCTGCTTTTAATTTCTCCATGCTAAGGCTTGGAAATGTTTGACAAATATATTTAAAACAATCACCATTTTTGTCCAGAGCTTTAACGAACTGTTTCATGAGCCCAAGTTTAATATGAAGTGGCGGAAGAATGATTTTTTCCCGGCTAATTAGGGGTTCGTGAATAATATTGGCATTCCCAACAGTCATATTTTCTCTCGACGGCCAGTCCATTCTAGTCCAGTGCTCTTGCTTTGCCCGACTATCCCATAAACAGACAAAACAGGGGTATTTAGTATACCCACCTTCTTGACCTAATAAAAAGTTCACCATTTTTAAATCCACACATACAGAGCACTGATGTTGTACAAACAATTTAATGTTTTGGTATTCCTCTTTAAGTTTGGTAGAGTGACCTATCGGGATTGAAGCTAATCTATTTCCATTGTGCAGTAAAACACATTTTAGACTTCTTTTAGAACTGTCTATAAAAAGCCGCCAATCTTCTGGTCGGTATTCGGAAAGATCCATTAAATGTAGAAGTCCGGAAACATCGTTACAATATACTAAACTATTTTCCTCGGTAAAATACGGAAGAATGTTTTTCTGTCTCGTTCGATAAGATGTTATGTTTACCTCAGGCTGTAGGCACTGTTTTTCTTTAAGTCTTGATGCAAGAAGCTCTGCTGATTTCTTAGACAAATTTAAATCTCGAATCAAGTCATTTAACTCTCCTTGTGAAAAACCCCTCACCGTTGCAGTTGCACTATAATATTCGAATTCACTTTCACTGTCGCTGTCACTTTGAATGTCCATCATTTCGACATCATCACAAGTAACGTTTGACAAGATACTAAATATCGGCACTGGCAATGAGTCACTATGCAACACTGGTGATTTAGCCGACTGTATATTTGGAAAAACCCAAGTACGCTTTTTATATTTATTCATACCTTTTATATTCACACAAAAGTAACAATCATCAACATGATTTGATGGCTCACACCACGTCATCGGCACCCCAAATGGAAGTCCGTTGCGTCCCCCTTGGGTCCAGTAGCGAAGTGACTCTACACAAGATTTACAAACTTTATGAGGCACCCACCATTTATCCTGCTGTCCAAGATACTTGCCAAAATATGCTTGGTATGCTTGTTTTACAAAACCGTTAATGTTTCTTTGCTGTTTTTCTTGACAGAATTTTCCACATATGTAGCAAAATTTGTCGGGATGGTTCACACAACTCTTGCGTGAAGAATTCATTGTTATTTTTAAATTTAACACCATCTTAAACGACTTAATGAACAAACTGATATAGTAGCAATTAAAA
Organism: Kuschelorhynchus macadamiae; assembly: GCA_030620095.1. NCBI lineage: Eukaryota > Metazoa > Arthropoda > Insecta > Coleoptera > Curculionidae > Kuschelorhynchus > Kuschelorhynchus macadamiae. The sequence goes on from JAUTXW010000215.1 coordinate 631,681, forward strand.
ATACGTTCTTTTAAAAAATTCAGACAGTGACAAAAAAGCACTTGATATCTAATAAAATAATTTTAAACTGACTGAAATGTCACTGTCAACCAAGATTTGTGCACTCGATTTTATTTCATGGCCCGCTTAGATGCGATAAGTAAAGTCGCCGCGAAGGCAACAAATAAACAATAAAAGGCGTTATCGCTAACTGTAAACGAAAGTAGAGTCAATTTAAACAAACAAAATATGTAGTTAGGACTTATTGTGTTTAATGTCACTAAATTTACTACAAAAACTAATGCCGCAGAAAAAAGTTTTTTTTTTGTTCCCCAGTGATATCTATTGAGATACGGTGTAATATGGTTCCTAAATGGTATATAAGTTCTTGTTTGTAGTGTTTAGTGTGCGCGCTTAGTGAGCTATGATAGACGACATCGCCATAGTCAAGTAAACACTAGAGAACCACATAATGAATATTTTGTAACACTAGATAGTTTGTTATGGATAAAAATACCCAAATTCTTAGCTCAAGTTGCAATTGGTACAGATACATCACCTATTTTAACTTGGAAATTAGTTGACACATTTTCAAAAGATTTTTATTAAACCCAAAAAATATGACGCAGAATTTGGAGGCAATTAACTTCAATTTATGATTTTTAGTAAACGTATTTAATTCGCTAAGATCTTCATTGAAGTTTGTGAAGTAAGTAAAGTATCTATAGTAAAAGGCTTGTAGAGTTGAAAATCGTCTACGAATTGTTGAGGTTTGGAGTGTTTAATTATTCTTTCCATTTCCGCAACATACAAAGAGAACAGCAAAGGCCCTAAGATGAACCCTTTTGGTACACCTCTTTCAAGAGGAATATAACTGGACTGTCTCTGGACTTGTCCACTTTTTATGGCCACACTCACACTTTAAAAACCCCATTGAATTATCAGAAAAACCAAAGTAATGAAGCTATAATTATTCTATAGTCCACAGTATCAAATGCTTTACTGAAAGCAAGCAAGCAAAGGCAAGTAAACTAGTTTTTATCTTCCCTATGTATGATTTCATTAACAAGATTACAAAGAAAAGTGGTAATGCTAAATGCCTTTCTAAAACTCGATTGACATTCCGGAATTATATCATATAAATTACAATATTAAATTATTTGATTATAAATATGCTTGTTTCAGCACTTTAGAAATTACGGACAAGATGTCTTTTAGTTCTTTAGGGTTAGGTTTTTTAGACAGAGGTTTTATAATCGCTCTTTTCCAAAGTTTTGGAAAGACGCCATTTAATATGCAAGTATTAACAAAATTTATTAATGGATTTTCACAAAAAGGCAAACATAATTTCAAATCCTTAAGTGAGAGACCATCTTCACCAACAGAATTAGTTTAAGAGGGTAAAATTAAGTTTAAATGTCACATTTCGATGAGTGTTTTGCTGATAAAAGGAAACACATCAGATAAACTGAGAGGTATTTCAGAATCACTTTTAAGAATTAAATTTTTGGCCGTAGACTAAAAGAATTTTCCTGATTTGCTAGACAGACTTAAAAAATGCATTCTTTTCCCGAATTATGGCATTTTTAGTATAATTTTGGAGCTGTTTGTAATACTGTAGGCGGCCTTCCGTTTCATTTTTTAGATATTTTTTATATGCTAGGTCTCTTAGTTTAACTAGTTTTTTAATGTTATTTGTAATCCATGGAGTAAATGGTTTATTGTATATTTTATTTGTTTTTATAGGCGCATGTTTATCTTTAAATATTTAATATTGGAATTAAAAATGTCCATTTTTTGTCTATGTCATTGGTGTATTAAACACTATCCTACGATAATTGTGATGCATCCTTTAAAAATTCATCAGAATTAATTTTATTATATTCCCTATATATATTCAAATTTGTCCTTATTTATGTTTATACTAAAGATTGTATATACTAAACAGTGATCAGAAATTGTTTGCATATAAGTAAACATATCATATGTTTACTTTTCTCAATGATTAAATTTTACTGTCGTTTAGACATAATTTAAGATAAAAATGCCTTATAGTGACGGAAATGATGGAAGGTATAATTCTTCCCTGCGATACTGAACGAGGCGAAAGAAGCTAGGTTTGTTGCCAGAAATATCAAAAACGCAACACGAAAATATTTTCAAGAAGTTTAAGGAATGGTGTCAACGAAATACAGTAAATCAGTGGCGGCTCGTCAGGGTAGGCCTCTGAGGCCGCGCCTCACCCCCAAAATAAAGGAAAAGAAAATTTTTTTATATAACTTTTTATCTATTACCAATTAGAAATATACTTTTTAACAGTTTTACAACATAATAACATTAAAAAAAAAAACAAAATATAATCCCATAATAAATATTTTAGAAAATAAATTCTGACAACATCAAAAAACCGACCGTGCAAACCCATTCCTAAAGAAAGTGCTCTCGAATGAGGCGAAATAATTTTAGCTTGGAAAGTTTCGACTTCTGACCTATTTATCAACGGCCGATGCCGGCGAGTCACCTGATTACGACAGAGCGGGATGGCGATTGCCGATGCACGCGTTTTCTATTGCATTCTTGAGGCGATAAATCTGTAGCTTGGATATGCTTTTATTGGTTATTTAAATCACATGACTAGCGAAATATTCCAACGGCTTCTTTTTACGTGGTGCGTGCGGCTGAGAAAGAAATAGGAAATAGATTGCGATAATCGCTGATTGAGGGCGTTCTGTCTTTTAAGGTGAATAAATCCGCGTGAGTAAGTTTTTGTTTTGTTTTGATTTGGTAAGTTGGACCGTTCCATTTTTTGTATTTGCTTTTTGCTTTTGAAATGAATCCTATTCACGACATTATTGCTTCATTAATTGAAACGCCTTTTTTAAGAAGAAGCGAAACTGAAAAGAAACAGATATTAGGTAGCCGTCCGACGCCGAAAATTTTAGCAATATTTAACGATAAGAGGCAAGGTAAAAAATATTCAAGAAGTTTTCAAATATCTTGGTACGAAACTTATAGGTGGCTATGCGGAAGTATTTATAAAGAAAGCTTATATTGTTGGCCTTGTATTTTATTAGGTTGCGTCAAAAATAATTGGAGTTCAGGGGGCGGATATTCGGATTTAAAAAATTTTTCACGAGCAGTAAAATCGCATGAAAGTTCAAGAGAGCATATTAAAAATTCGGTAGCACTTAGAAGACTGGAGCAAAATAGGGCGACTATTGCGGATGCACTACAAGAAAATGCAAGTCTTAATAAAATTGTTTATAATGAAAATGTTCGAAAAAACCGTTTATTATTAAATTATTTAATTGATGTTACTATTACTTTGGGTAAACAGGACTTGGCATTTCGAGGTCATAATGAAACAACAGATTCTTTTAACCGTGGCAATTTTAAGGAAATATTTGCATGCTTAATAAAAAGAAATGCCGAACTTACTGAACATTGTGCTAAATTTAGTAATATTTTTACGGGACAATCTAAGACTATACAAAATAAACTAATTGGTTGCATAGATGACTATATTCAAGAATATATAAAAAAGAAATCAATGACACCGATTGTTGTTTTTTTGGCGTAATTGCGGATGATAGTACTGATATAACAGAAAAATCACAGTGTTCGATAACAGTTAGGTATGTGACCAACGGATCTTTAAAAGAAAGATTTTTAGGATTTTTTGACGTTAGCGATAATAGAACAGCAGACAGCCTTTTTCATTTAATACAAAACAGCTTAGAGCCTTATGACTTTAAAAAAAAATTGGTCGCGCAGTGTTACGATGGGGCTAGTGTTATGGCAGGTGAAATAAATGGGCTTCAAACAAAAGTTAGATCTATTGCTCCTTTCGCTATGTTTACTCATTGTTGCGCCCACAGATTAAATCTAGTTTTACAACAGGGAACAAAACTGATTACCCAAAGTCGTATATTTTTTGCCACTTTATTAGGAATACCAAATTATTTCCACCAATCACCAAAACGGTCTTTTGTGCTTAATCAGATAGTAGGTAAAAGAATTCCGCGAGCTGTAGAAACGCGATGGTATACACGGTCTAAAATTTTAAACTTAGTGGCTAATGAATGGGACAATTTAATTATAGTATTTGAAACTATTATTAATGACTTAAGTTCTGGAACAGAATCTATTAATGGTGCAAAAGGATTTCTAAAGCATTTTAATGATTTCGAATTTTGCCTTTTAACGCATATTTATAAACAAATTTTTAGTTGCACAGATGAACTGTTTCAAATATTACAGTTAAAGCATTTAGATATAAATTACTGCATTTCGCAAATAAACCTTGCCAAGCAACGAATTATTGAATTTAGAAACGAGGACCATTTCAAAGAACTTTTCAATATTGCTAAAAAAGCCACTATTCTGCCAACTAATACACGTCGAGGGCAATGTTCTAGCGACTTTGATATTTTTACTAAATATAAAATATTATATTTCGAAATAATAGATTGTATAATTCTTCAATTAGGGACGCGGTTTGAAAATTTAAATAATTTAAATTTTTTTGCTTTAGTAGATTGCACAAAATATTCGGAATATGTTAAATGCTTTCCAGACGACTTATTAAATAATTTATTAAAAAATTATCCAAACATTTTTGACAGAGATAGATTAAAGAATGAGCTTTCTGTATTATATAGGGATGAACAATTTTCAAATTTAGATGTCGAAAAAAGTCTAGCTTTGTTATTTAAAGATTTTAAAGCAATTTTTGCGGAAGCATATAAGCTTTTTAATTTAGTTTTAACTATTCCCGCAACAAGTGTATCGGCCGAACGAAATGTTTCATGTCTTAAACGGATCAAAACCTACCTAAGAAACACAATGACACAAGAACGGCTTTCGGGTTTAGCAATTATGTCAATAGAGCAGGAATTACTGTCAGAACTTAGTGAAGACCAAAACTTTTACGACCAAATTATAGATAAATTTGCAACCTTAAAACACAGACGTATAGATTTAATGTACAAAAAGTAGTTTTTTTATCTTATTTCATACAACTATTTATTTTAAGTTTTAATAAACTAAATTATGTTTTTATTATCGCAATCACCGCTATATTTTAGTGATAGGTGTACATATTTTACTTGTTTTGTTTACTTTTTATTAACTTTTTTTAGAGTTTATTTTTTTAGTTTTTAATGGTTTAGTAGGGCTATTGGCGATGACCTCCATTAAAAAAAAAAGGTCAACGCGTCGCAGAATAATACCTCATGGGTGACGTGGAAATTTATACACATTTAAACAAAATTAACCTCATGTAGCCTCACCCTTCAATATACTCACGAGCCGCCACTGCAGTAAATCATATATTAGAATACATTATGCTTTCATGAAAGGGAGAAAGTTCTAAAACCTTCATCCTTGTGGTCAAAAGCCAAGTTAGCAGTCAAAGAATATATCTATATTATAAAATGTTCAAAATCAGTAGCGTTTTTGAAACGGAAATCCGTTGGATATCGTGGAAAGGAATCCAAAAAATGTATTAGAGAACAAATATTAATGTTTTTAAAAGAAGCTTCCGTTGAAAAATACTTATACGATCCTAGCTAACACTGGTGCAGATCTTCTAGGTTTGAAACGTCATGGTGGTTGGTGGTCAAACAGTTGCTGAAGGCTATGTAAAAGATTCCATTCAAAACAAAACAAATGTTGGTCATCAAAATTATATATTTATTATTTATGTTTAGCAAGATTCTGGACACCACAAGTCCAGAATTTATGAAAAATCCGCATAATAACATTTTTCCATTGAGCATTGTCTCTAATTTAAGTCGTACGTTATAGAAATTAGAATATTATACAAAACATTATTTAAATTCACTATATCATTAGTAAGAACCGAATACTACCAGATTCTTGCTTCCGTATATTTACCCTCAATTCATACTTTCGAACTTGTTTGTACTATAAACTCATCGTATTCATTATTATAATTTGACTAACGTAAGTAATAAACCTATTTAAAACAACTTTTTTTTCTTACATATTCACGACAGATTAGACCACTACATCGATGCAATAACCTGTTGTACAATAATAAATAAATAAAATCACAAACTGTAATTTTAAAGTAGGTCATTACGCCTTCTTTTCCGAGAGAACGACCTTCCATGTGGCCGCTAGCGATGGGCATTGTCTGGAACATAAAATATGATTTCCAACAGTACACTGAAATGTAAAACCATATATTTAAAATGTCATATTAAAACATTATCTGTGGTTATAACGAGGTAGAGCACAAAACCACAAGTAATTTTTTATAAACGTACAGTTAAATATATAATCATAACAATTCACCTGCCACTGTTTTAATCACGTTTTTATTAGCTTGACCAATCCTGTAGGGGGTTTTTGTATCCTTAACAAATTAATCGGTTAAGCTCAAATTTTTACAGTTCGCTTGATACCACAATTTGACACGTTCGCATGTAAAAATTCAAAATGGCAGTTCGATTTTTAAGGTATTTAAGATGGCAAATAAAATTTGAGCCAACATTTAAAAATTCAAAATGAGAGCGTGAATATGGTGGACTAGATTTGTCATTTGTGCAGATTTATTATGGCAGGGGAGAGCTCGTGACAAAGCTGTAAGAATTTTGTAATAGCTCATATTTCAATATGATGCAGTATTCAGGGTGTACATGAGTCAAGGTCGGGGACACCTGGGCGGCGCACAGAGGGTAAAATACCAATATTAGGAAATAAAAAGTCTATTTTTGTAAAATAGAACAAATATTATATTTTGTGATTGAAACAAGCTTTAATTTGTAAAAAGCAGTAATAGGTAACTATTTTATTAAATAAACTACTAAGTTATCAAGAATTCTGAGGTTTTTTTTTAATTATATAATATGTATACACTTTGAAAATTCAAGTAAAACTGTGCATTTACTAATAACAAAAGGTATATATTCAAATAAACTGTTTTTAATTCGAATTAATACTAGTATTATACTATGTTAACTTACTGCTTAAGTTCTCGCCATATGGAAAACTTTCTTATTATTTATTTTACGGAAAATAGTTATTCTTTATAAAAAGTTCTGCATGGAGTTAAAGCTAAAGTTCAACCATCAGATATTAATTTTTCAGTCATATACAATGTTTTTCAAAAAGTATAAATTTGGCTCAAGAGTAAAGTTCCTTTATTTGTAACAATATCGAAAATTGTTATTGAGAAAAATTGATCGGAACTAAAAACTACGTTTGAATATGCAATGCGAACTTAAGCAGACATACGATACAGGGTGATTCAAATATAAAACATATTATATGACAATCAGACGAACAATATACAACACCGTTATTTAGAACAATATCAAAATCTAACCATGAAAGAAAAATGTTTGCTTTGGGAAAATCCCGACAAAGTTATTATGTTATCAATATAAAAAATTATTTAGTGCATCTGTTTTAAGATAATATTCTGACTATTATTTTCGGAATAGTAAGTAAGGTATCGCTAAATTTAGATAGAACTTAAGTTTTCCTCATCAGAAATAGAATCATTATTTGATTCTGACAAAGAACTGGAATCAGTACCATGATAGGGAAATGAAAGAAGTGCAAGCACATCAGGATCTATTGACCTTTTTTTAAAACCATGGATGGTGGTTTTTTTTGAGGGGCTAGATATTATAGGATCCGACGAAAAAAGTAAGGAATGCAACAAATCGGTCATTGTTTGTTCTCTAGAAAATTTTCTTGTGTTGAATTCTCTAAGTCTTTTTAAATCTTTATTCCTTGCTTCGAGTGCCTCTTCTGAAAAAGTGCCTATAGGCAAAACCGCCGCTCGTATTATGTCTCCGCCATGAATGAGTAAACGATGGACGCTGCTTGGTAGATAATACCATGGATATAATGATATGAACATTTGTGCGGTTTTTAACGCATATTCTTGAAATCTATTGGCATCGACATCGTACCCGCATGATATCGTTTTCAAAACGACAGCGAAGTTTTTAACGAGATCTTCGTTAAGCCCTGTAATTCGCGATGTTAGTGAAGGATCTTCGAAAAAGCGTCTAGCCGAGTTCCCATCATTTGTTGTCCTAAAGCCCGGTTTTGGGATGTCCACTAGAAGACCCATTTCTCTCCTTATTCGGTCTATAATTTCTTTTTTTTCTGTCTTTAAACACATCTTTATTTTCTTGGGTTTTAACCTGCCAAGATTTAAATGGTATTCGATATGACACGTTCAAGAGACACTCGAAGCAACGAATCCAAGCGTGAAGACTAGAGAGGCCATATTGCAAATTAATAGGGTTAATATGTAACGTTTTGATAAGGTCCAAATTATTCATTTGTTTGGGGGTTGCTTTACAAATACCACAAACCTGATTTGAAGTAGCACAAATCACTCCAAACATTTTACCATCAAGCATGATAAGTTTAAAAATGTAGTTGACGGTTACTTTGAAATCATTACCTAAAATGATTTCCAGCGGTTTTAGCTGCAAAATTTGTTGTTCGACGTTGTTTATTTCTTGTTTGGAAAGTAAGGGTGTTTCTTTTGCAAAAATTATCTTAATAGGTCGACAAAACCTCGTAGAACTTGGGCGAGGATTGTTCCAAATAACGGTGTTTGTATTTTTTGCAGCATATATTTGTAATGGTACCAAACAGACAGAAAACAAAAATTCATCAGTAGCATTTTCATTTTCACCAATGAATTTTTGCTTGTAGCGAGAGTGGCCTGAGCTTCCGTCCAAGCCCCACTTAAAAATTAAATTCACTTCAATAATATCATTACAATTGCAATACTGCAAAACTTCTTCCTGTAGTTTAACAAGTCTACTGGCTATATGATTTGCAAGAGCTTGCAAGTTAATAGTGGCTGATGTTTCTGAAACAGCAATAGATATTTCTTCTGGATAGCATTCCTTTTTTGCGCACTGAATTCGATTGTAGGAGGGGTATATGTTTGCGTTCCTACTTTTTGCTCCCCTTTGCATCAAAATATAAGATGCTTTTGTGAAACGCCCATCAACAAACAATGCTAAAGCTTCTTCTGGAGTATACTTCACTATAGCTAATTTTGGTGATCTATAGGCATTAAGAAATTTGGTAGCCATATCTGAAGACCCTGTAGAAACTTCTGCTATTACTTTGGCTGCGTTTCTTTCACCCGAACGATGTAAACTACTTTGCGCTGCAAAAGTTAATTCCTCTGTGGTGTTATTTTCGAGCAAATGTTTTATTTTCTGTCTTTTACTTTGAGCCGAAACTTGATTAAAATTCTCGGTCGGACGACCAATTTTTTTATTTTGCCTATTTAAAGGTAACTCAAGAGAACAAAAAGAAGTACGCCTATTTAGCCAGTTTTTGTTCTCGTTCTCAAACACTTTTAGGACTCTTCGTGATTTTGACCATTTTCTTTTTAAAAAACTGGTAATGTTTCTGACCTGCATGGAATAACAGGAACATGGGTCATTCTGGCAATCATTGTGATCCATTTTATTTCTGACATAATTAATAACATTCATATTTTTTTCATGAATTGGCTTATTCTGATGCCACACTTCAAAAAGCTCGCGATTGGAGATTTCGAGGGGTTCTAAAAAAAACAACTGTTTTAAGCAAAAACTGTGGCGTGCCATTTTTTTATAACAATAAATTCAGAACAAATGTCATACGAACGCCAATGGTAAAACAAGGAAAGGTGTTTGTACACCAGAAAATGCATCCTGATGCATAGAATATAATATGTACCAACTATTTGAAAGTTATTCAAAGTGATATCACAGATATTATAAAAAAATATTTTTTTTCAAAACTTTACCATTGACCCTGTATTTTGGAAACGAACCATTTGCGGACAGTTTTATTATCGGTCAGTTTTATAAAGCTTTGCAAAAACCACATTTTTTAAAATTCGTAATGTGCGCTCCTAAATACGCATTTGTACCAATTTTGAACGAACATGTCTATACTCGTGTTTATATGTTACCCCTCTCCACCCACTCAGAGGGGAGTTGTCAACTTCATGACATCATAATATTGTTATGTCCCAAAACTATATCTACCACGCAACGCGAGGTTGGATTCCGCTTGTGACGTCACGCGTGTTGGAAGCTTAGACAAGGAATTCCTTGTCTAAGGTTACAAGCGTTTGCCTTTTGTTATGTATTTAAATGGAAAACACGATTGAATATTGAGTTTAAACTTATTTTATTGTCGTAATTTTATAAATATCTGTATTTTAAGCTTTATAAAGTCTACAGATGGTTAAAATAATATTTAAAACATTTAAAGCTTTATGAATAAAATAATCAAGATTCCCTTGCCTGCCGTGTCACACGCGTGACGTAAGCAGCTGACATACCTTGTATTTATTGTATCATGCCACATACCACATTTAAAGGTAATCGGGTAAGTACGTAAAAGTTGGTCAAATGTTAATTAAAATTTGTCCAAAGCATATACGTCAACATTGTCAAGTTAAATAAAAGGTTATAAAAACAGCATTTATTGCAATTTGTTGCAGCTGATTTTAGTGTGATTTGATTAACCGAATATATCTCAACAGTATACCGGTCGATTTAACTGTAATTGAGTGTAATTTGACAATAATATGCTTTACCAACTTAAACATATAACAAAAATACTATACTTCCCATACTGAGGGGATGTGGAAGTAAAATATATAACAAACGTTTGGTTATATAAAAAATACTAGATAATAAAATGTACTTACCTTGCATATTTACCATACTATTGTTGCAAAAACTAAATTACTTTCTAAGCTCACAAAACAAGAACCTGATTTTGACGTTAATTATCAACAAATAATAGAAACTATTTGACGTTTAATATACTTACTATTTTTCCAGAGCCTACTATAAAATAAGTTACCCGAAAAATTCAAAACAAACAAATATGTTTGTAGGGACATATTAAGCATTCAATGATGCATTTGAAGGACAAAAAACGTAATGTTCAATATTTGACTTTTTATTTTCTAATTTTGGATTTTTGCCTTCTGTGCGGCGGTGCGCTTTGAGCTGGCAAAAAACTGTTGGGTTTGTTTTCGAGTAGAGCATTGATGTCTTCGAATTTTTGTTTTTCCTTTCCCACGGCGCCATCTCACATCTTTTCGCAGACCGACAGAGAGCTAAGAACTATCGCTCGCCTAAAGCACGACCTGCGACGTCACTTACGTCACTTCGTTAATGATAGACATCTCAATCTTAACGGCCCAGCCGATCGATGCCAAACTTTTTTACTTCCTTCGTAAAAGTATTCAGATCTTCGCGTTTCAGGGTCCTTAGATGACGAAAAACATGTCACAATTCCGTCGGTCTATCGCGGGTAGCTGAAAAACTACTCACCTGATTGACTTGAAATTTTCGTCAAAAATTAACGGTCATATGGGGATGACCTGGTAATATTTTGGTAAAAATCCAATATGGCGAAAGAAAATGGCGAATTATTACTAAAAAACTATTCATCCAATTTATTTCAAACTTTACAAAATCATTAAGTAGTATATTGGAACCAACTGGTAACATTTTGGTACGAATCCAAGATGGCGGAACAAAATGGCGGCTCAATAAAATATTTAAGAATTCTGCTTGACAAAACTGCTTAAAGGTTTAATTTCAAATTGTGTGCCGTAAGTAATTATGGTATAGGTATCAATTAGTAAAACAGTGGTACTAATTCAAGATGGCGAAACAAAATGGCGGCCAAATAAAATGTTTTTAATCGGGAAAAAATCTCCCTTTCAGGTTTTACATATCTTCTCGTTTTAGCGTTTCTAGAGGCCAACAAATATGTTTTATTAATTCCGTCGGCCCGTCTGTCGGTCTGTCTGTCAGTTCCCCTGTAGCACAAAATATAGGTCCTAGCCTAGTGCACTGTTGGCCCAATATTTACAAGTGGGGCCAATATAGAAGTTTTTTAGTCTACGTAGGTGTTATAGTGGCAAAAAATATAAGTTTCGATATAAAATGCCACTTTTAGACCCATATAGACCCAATATTTTATCAGTAAGGCAAATATAAAAGTTGTTTAGCATATGTAGGTGTTATATTGGCAAAAAAAAATATGTTCGATATATAATGCCACTTTTGGGCCAATATAATATATTACCTCTTATAAATTTCTATCCGTTCGATGTTTTTTAATTAACGTAGTATGGACATAACATATTTTTCCAGAATATTCGGTCTCTATATCACCAATGATGGGCGATCAGACTGATCGGTCCGTTTCGGTCTTATTCGAATGCATGCGGGGTATCGCATAACCTTGTGCTTCTGACATCCCGACAGTTGCTGGATTGGAGAGTTATCTCGGTAAATATGAGATAAGAGAAAAACTTTCGAAGGGTATTTTTTTAAGATTTTATTTCCCTTACAAGGAAAGTAAAAACAAATATTTTTAAATGCGCCGAATCTTCGAATTAAAAAGTAGTATTTATTCCCCAAATTTCGTGTCATTTGCGACTTTTGGCAACGCCAAGCAACTCTGGCAACTTTCCTTCAAATACCAAATGCAAATGGCCGGTCAGTGTATCTATGTGTTCATAGAAAAAAAAAACAGTTATGGGGGTAAATATTTCGATTTATGTCGAATTTTTTTTTCTAGATACTTTTCTAATGTATCGAAAGTCTAGTACAATATATTAAAATTTAAAACATTTGACAGAGGGCCGAACGAAATTTGAATCCTGCCGTCTCCTTTGAGTCCAAATCCTACAGGGTGGCCTATTTACGAGTGGCCTAGGTATACCTTATTATCTCCGACATAAATTATATGGAAATAAGTTTTATATATAAAGTTATTCGTTTTAAAACGATCTTTAATTTTTTAATACTTTAAGAGGACTCAGCTGACCGTTTTGTTGTTAGATTTTTTTTTTATTTATTTAAGGGGCAGTGCGAAGACGATTCAAAGATGTTGCGATAAAGATATAAAAAGACAGTTTCGTTTTTTTAGTAGGAGCAAAGGACCGTGATAGAGGGCGCAAAATTAGCGCAATATGCCATATACACCATTAGGCACCTAGTGAGTGGAAGAAGAATTAGTAGAAAACGATCTCGCAGTTCAACAGTCTAGTAACTGATGGAATCTCATTTTTATTTTCATGTTTTGTTGATTTTTGTTATTGATTATAAAACCGAAAAATTAAATAACGTATTTTACTTAAAAATCTCTCTTAGGAGTACGTATGGTGTTAAATTAAATTAAAGTTTTAAATTACACTGTACTACTAAAAAAAATCTGACTGAATTTTTCAAATGATCTAGTGCTAGGCTCTTTAATGTAATAGAGCTCTATTGTTAAATTAATATAATGTATATATGTGTGTGCGATGGCCGAAAAACTTTTTTTTATAATAAATTGTAAACAAATTTTCAAACATTAAAATTTTTTTTATACCTACCCTCTCAGTTTTTTTTATCCTTAAAAAAACCGTTTTTTGGGATAACAGACATACTAATTACATTATAACAATTTAACAATCGAGCTCTATTACAATAAAGGGCCTATATATATATATATATATATATATATATATATATATATATATATATATAATATACAGGGTGCCCCAAACTCGTTGGTACGTTGGCCGTAAATCCAGATGTAGCTGTGGAATTTTATTCAAATTCGGAAAGGAGATAAGAGGTCAACTGAGCTCTCAAAGCAAAATATATTGACATTTCTGTTATTTCCGGTTTGAGCGGAAGTGACGTCACCTTTGTTATTTTAAATGGAACTCCCTATATTTATTAATTAATTTTGTTTCGTTGTTTAATTCTGAACATTTTTTTATAACATACTTGTACCTTTATCTTTAACCGTTTTTGAGATAATTGAGATTAAATAAAAAATTGGAACAAAAGATGGCACTAATTAAATGGCAATTTTTTAGAAACTACTAAACATGAAGAGACAAAAATTTGGTGGGTTGAAATATTAATATGACCCAACAAGATAAATGTCATATTATACATTTATTTTATACAGGGTGGCTCAAAAATCGTATCATGTTAACACATTTTCTTTTTGCAATAACTATGATTTTTTAAATGGAACACCCCGTATATTTTCTAAGTAATGTTTTCTCTCTAGAATGCTTATTTCAAAAAGTTATAATGTTCCTACACCCATCTTCAACGGTTTTTTAGATATTCAGGTTTTTATACTGGAACGTACTAAATATCCTAAAATTTGTGAAATTTAGTAGCTGGCTATGATATGACAGGTTTTAGCAAAACAAAATATCGTTGACTATCAGAAGAGCAACTTAGTGAACTACAAAATTTTACAAAACGTTTCGAGTTTTGCTTTCGTTATGATCAGTTTATGAAAGTAGACATTACTTTTTATTACCATGTTATCATAAGGTGAATAAAGGGTATTGAAAATTCAGAAGATTTGCGTTAATTAAAAAGAACTTATAATTACTCACGTTCTGATATTCTAAATATGTTTATTATTCATAAAAAATACAATCGAATAGAAGCAAGAACATGTACAACATTTAACTAACAATATCCCTATCTACCATCACTAACGAAAGAAAATTCAGAAAAGTTGAAGTTAATTTAAAATGCTGACGGTTTTAAACAAACAAATTTAGGTTAGTTTAAAAAGAGAATGAAAAGGTTAGACTTAGATACAATATTAACATAAAAACGGGTTTGGCGGCAATAAGTATTACGGACAAAAACCTTAAAACTAATACGTCCATTAAAACAATAACAAAAATAAATATTATTCCAAACACTTTCTTAAACATCAATATGAATAATGATGAAAATAATGTTACTTATTTAAAATGTCCTCCATTTGCCGCTAAACATTTCAAAATAGATGTTTCAACATGCTGAGTGGTAGCTCTTCTAACTTCTTCACCGTCTAGGTTTCGAAAAGCTACGCGTATCCTATTTATTAAATCATCCTTGGAAGTAACTGGCGTTTGATAAATCCTTTCCTTGATGGTGCCCCACAGATAAAAATCTAATGGTGTAAGATCAGGTGACCGAGGTGGCCATAACCAAGGACCCATTCGTCTAAACCACCTGTCATCGAATAAGTTATACAACAAATTTGAAATTTGTTGAGTGCAATGTGCCGGTGCACCATCTAATTGATACCAGCAGGATGACCTTACGTCAGGGGTTAAAGTATTTAAAAATGGCCCTAAGTATTGTTAAGAATATCTGAATACTTTTCTGAATTCAGATTTTCATCGTAGATGCAATACTGAAACTTATTGTCCATTAGTATACAAAAAACATTGAAGCCAAATTTGTCTTGAAATCCTCTTTCCTTTATAAAATGTGAGTTTTCTTTTGCCCAAAAATGAGACTTTCTTCTGTTAAAAATTCCTTCTCGTGTAAATTTTGACTCGTCCGACCAAATAACTTTTTGTACAAAACTGGGATCTTCCTGCATTTTTATTAAAAACATCTCGCAAAACTCAACGCGCTGAATAGCATCTCCCTCTCTTAAAAATTGCGCTGTTTCAAACTTATAATTGTGCATTCGGTTTTTCGGAAATTCTTTCAATAGACGAATAGCAAATTCCCAAATCACTTTCTGCACTGTAAATCGAAGCGTGAGGGTAAGCTTCAAAATATCCTAAAACGTTAATGGTATTGTCTTCATCTCCAGTAATCGGACTAACCTGAATCCGTTCGGTTTTAATATCGCCATGGTTTTTAAAATTAGCCTCAAATTTTCTAAATTTTCTTTCGTTTATTGGTAGTAGTTGGCGATATCGTTAGTTAAATGTTCTACATGTTCTTGCCACTATTCGATTACATTCTCCATGAATAATAAACAGATTAAGAATATCAGAATGTGAATAATTATTTGCCATTTTTGAAATTAGGAGAAGAAAAGGTCAAAGCTTGTTACTGTTCTGACAGTCAACTGTACTTTTCTGTTTCCAGAACCTGTCATATCATGCATAGCCAACTACTAAATTTTACAAATTTTAGGATATTTAGTACGTTCCAGTATAAAAACCTGAGTATCTAAAAAACCGTTGAAGATGGGTATAGTAACATTATAACTTTTTGAAATAAGCATTCTACAGAGAAAACATTACTATTAATATACACGGTGTTTCATTTGAAAAATCATAGTTATTGCAAAAAGAAAATGTGTTAACATGATACGATTTTTGAGCCACCCTGTATAAAATAAATGTATAATATGACATTTATCTTGTTGGGTCATATTAATATTTCAACCCACCGAATTTTTGGTCTCTTTATGTTTAGTAGTTTCTAAAAAATTGCCATTTAATTAGTGCCATCTTTTCTTCCAATTTTTTATTTAATCTCAATTATCTCAAAAACGGTTAAAGATAAAGGTACAAGTATGTTATAAAAAAATGTTCAGAATTAAACTACGAAACAAAATTAATTAATAAATACAATCCCATTTAAGATAACAAAGGTGACGTCACTTCCGCTCAAACCGGAAGTAACAGAAATGTCAAAATATTTTGCTTCGAGAGTTCAGTTGACCTCTTATCTCCGTTCCAAATTTGAATTAAATTCAAAGGCTACATCTGGATTTACGGCTAACGTACCAACGAGTTTGGGGCACCCTGTATATATACGGCAATAAAAAAAAACAGGTTGAGAGTCAGTATTGGTTCAGTTTTTATTATTGGACCCAGATAAATTTCATATATTGGAGGTATATTGTGGAACAACATTGGTTCTAAACAGTATGCTAATATTGGCTTACATATAATGGGATAATATTTAAATATATATATATAAAGTTTCTTGGTCCCATATAAAGTAGCCAATAGTGGACCAATAAATACACTTAGCCGCAAAAATAACGCACAACCGAAAAATTATACTCAATTTCAAAGTTGATTTTCTCGTGAACCAGTAAACCGATTTCGATAATTTTTTTTTGAACTGTAGCTTTTTTCTTTAGTAATTGCACTATGATAAAAAAAATTTATTCAGATTTCAGTTTTTGGCTTATACAGGGTGAAAAACGAGAATAGTTTTTTTAGGTCAAATTTGAAACACCCTGTAGGGAGCGTTAACAAAAACAACGGTTGCATATTAAAACCATAATGTAGCCTCATGTTTTCTGAATATTTTGTTTTTTTGCTGACTCTGATATCTGTAATATCAAAGAAAATACAGAGTTTTATTCCAGAACATGTTTTTATTCAATAAATCACAGTTTTATTGGATACTTATTACGTTTACCAAAAAAAGCGCTTAGTAGGCTATGATAAATCAACAGTGTCAGCAAATGTCAGTTTTGACAATTCCTTTATTTATGTACCTATCGTCTCAAGCTGAATAATTTAAGTTCATTCTTTAAGTTCTTTCGTGAAAATGGAACGGGTTAGAAGGAATATGACTCGTGATGAATGTGTTCAGGCAGTGACGTTACATAACGAAGGAGTAAGCTACAATGCTATTGGTTTGAGATTAGGATTTTCGCATACAACAATTTGTCGTGTTGTCCAACGCTTCAGAGAAACCAATGACTATAACATACGTCCACGACCAGGCAGACCTCGAGTAACTACAGTTGTTAAGATCGCTATATTAGACTGCGTGCTTTAAGAGAACGTTTTACCACGTCAAGGAAACTTTTGATGCAACTCAGTGCAGTTCACAATATTCAACCAAGCATTGATACTGTGAGGAGACGTCTTTCTGAACACAATTTACATGTCAGAGTTCCAGCGACAGGCCCTGCATTAAATGCAAACCACCGCAGAGCTATACTGCAATTCGCCAGGGAACATGTAATGTGGACTATTGAGGATTGGGAACACGTTCTATTTACAGACGAATCTAGGTTCTGTCTATATAGCTCCGATCGACGTTTAAGAGTTATCCGCCGGCCAGGTGAGCGTTATACCCAGTGTAACGTACGTGAAACAACTTTATTTAATGGAGGCTCTGTGATGGTTTGGGGAGGAATTTCCTTAACCGCACGGACGGATATCGTACCTTTACGTGGGGGCTCTTTAAATAGTGAAAGGTATATTAATGACATTTTGTCTGAGCACGTTGTCCCTTTCGCACCGTACATTGGTAATAATTTTTTACTAATGCACGACAACGCAAGGCCTCATGTAGCGCGCATAATTGGCCACCGCACAGTCCCGACCTGAATCCTATCGAGCATTTATGGGATATTATTGGTAGGGCACTGAGACAGCGTCAGCCCCCTCCTGCCACCCTGCAAGATGTCGAAAGGATGGTTACCGATATTTGGAATGGACTTGACCAAAATCAAATATCCAATTTAATATCGAGTATGCCGAGGCGATGTGAAGCTGTCATTAGAAAAAGAGGTGGAAACACGCGCTACTAGTGCACGTTTTTTTTTGCTTTTTATTGTTAATTATTTTAAATTTTATTGTTAGTTTAATGTTGTTAAATTGTTATCTTGATAAAAAAACATGTTCTGGAATAAAACTCTGTATTTTCTTTGATATTACAGATATCAGAGTCAGCAAAAAAACAAAATATTCAGAAAACATGAGGCTACATTATGGTTTTAATACGCAACCGTTGTTTTTGCTAACGCTCCCTACAGGGTGTTTCAAATTTGACCTAAAAAAACTATTCTCGTTTTTCACCCTGTATAAGCCAAAAACTGAAATCTGAATAATTTTTTTTATCATAATGCAATTACTAAAGAAAAAAGCTACAGTTCAAAAAAAAATTATCGAAATCGGTTTACTGGTTCACGAGAAAATCAACTTTGAAATTGAGTATAATTTTTGGTTGTGCGTTATTTTTGCGGCTAAGTGTATGTGCTGCAGGGGTTCACGGCATAGCTTAAAAACTAACCCGATTGACTTCAAATTTTGATAAAAAATTAAGAGTCATATGGGAATAATCTGGTAATATTTTGGTAAAAATCCAATATAGCTGAAAAATGTTAATAAAATGTTGTTAGAGTGGTGTATTATTTCGGGTTACAGGACACATATATAAATCCTCTAGCCTGCTTGAAACCGATATTATCACGCTTTACTTACTCCATTGGTTCGCTAATATTTCCTGGATATTAAGTTTCTAAATGGTTTTTGTTAACAAACTTTTTGTTGTTGTTTTAGTGGTCTATTATTTGGGATTAGGGTCCAGTAAAAAAAGTATATTTTTAAATAGTCGACGTTTCGCAAATTTATTGTTGCATCCCCAGGACATATATAGTTTCTATATCCTGCATAAACCCCATATTATTAGTTTTTACCTTTATCTCCGCAGATATTTCCCAGATAATATGTTCCTATGGTTTTCGGTAATGATCCTCTTGTTGTTATGTTACAGTGGTGTTAGGGACCAGTAAAGAGACAAAAGACTTTTTTAAATTGCTGACGTTTCGCAACTTTATTGCTGCCTCCTCAGGACACATATAAATTCTAAATCCTGCATGAAACCCATATTATCAGTCTTTACCTATTACCTGGTCCCCAGATATTTTACGGATATTAAGTTTCTAAATGGTTTTCGTTAACGATCTTCTTGTTTTTATGTTAGAGTGGTGTATTATTTGGAATTAGGATCCAGTAGAAGAAAACTAAAGTATTTTTTAAATTGTCGACGTTTCGCAACTTTATTGTTGCTTTCTCACGACACATATAGAATTTATATCCTGCATGAAACCCGTATTATCCGTTTTTACCTACTCCGTTGGTTCGCAGATATTTTCTAGATATTAAGTTTCTAAATGGTTTTCGTTATCGATCTTCTTGTTGTTAGAGTGGTGTATTATTTGTAAAGTAAGTAAGTAAAGACTGATAATATGGGTTTCGTGTAGGATATAAAATCTATGTGTCCTAAGGATGCAACAATAAGGTTGCGAAACGTCGTCATTTTAAAAAGTTAGCAAAATTAATTATTCCTAGCAACTGATCCGCAGTTTATATTATTATTCTTTATAACATAGAAGATATATCCTTGAATGCATTGCTAGCTTGTTAGCAAAAACGTTAATTATTACATATACGTCAGAAAGTAGTTTACTTCTACGACGGTTTGCAAGGCAGAGTCATTATTTATAGTACCTATCAAATTTAGCGTCGTCTGGTAGAATGCCTTTGTCTGTAATTTCGTGACCTTTTCTAAAGCAATTGCATTTTACCAGATTTAAATTTAAAATATGCCGCCGTATCCAAAACAGTTTCTAAAATGGTTAGAGAAAATTCCTTTAAAACGTTATTATATTCAACACCATGATTTGACGAGAGGGAAAAACGATGAAAAGTAAAAATAAAAAAGAAAATTTTTATCTAATCAATTGTAATTAGAAATTATCAACATTAATTTATTAAGCCATCAATATAGACAATTTTTCCGAGGGGTATTTGATAAGTAAGTTACTAAAAATCTAGTTTTTATTTTATAGCTTATAATTTTGCACTTTTTGTCTATTACATTATTGTTTAGTTATGATATTCGCCTTCGAGCAAAACACAATCACTTTTAGCACGTATAACATACACTTTTTTTCTACAAACACCACTAAAAGCCCACATGAACGCATTTATTACGTTAATAAATTGAATAAATATCCTTAATAATATCATTTTTAAATCTAATTTGAATGAAATACGCAACAAAAATCGGTAAATTTCCTTTACCCTGAACTTCCCTCATTATCCTCATATGAGCCTTAATTTTTGCTCAAAATTTGAAGTCAATCTGATGAGTAGTTTTTAAGCTATGATGCGAACTGACAGACAGATCGAGGGACTTAACTTTTTCAGATTAAAAAAATTTTATTCGGCAACCATTTTGTTCCGCCACCTTGAATTAATACCACAATTTTACTAGCTCATCCATATACTACAATTAGTTATGACACACAAATTGAAATCAGTTCATTGAGTGTTTTTTTCAGGCTAAAATTCTAAATAAAATTCTCTATATTAATAATACATAATACTTGATTTTTGTGCAAATTGGATAATTAGTTTTTTAAGTAATCATTTTTTTTACTGTTTTCATTATGTCAATCTGATGAGTAATTTTTAAGATATGTCGCGAAGTGACAGACAAACAGACAAACCGACAGACGGACCGACGGACTTGATATAATATATTTTTGGCATCTAGGGACGCCAAAACGCGAAGATATGTAAAACTTGATTTTTTCAGATAACAAAAATTTTATATGGCCGCCATTTTGTTCCGCCATCTTGAGTTAGAACCACATTTTTACTAATGCAACTCTATACTACAATTAGTTATGACACACAATTTGAAATCAGTTCATTAAGTAGTTTTTTCAATCTGAATTTTTAAATATTTTATTAAGCCGCTATTTTGTTCCGCATAATATAATACGCATACGCATATACATAATACTTGATTTTTGTCCAAAATTTGAAATTAATTGGATACGTAGTTTTTTCACAATAATTGTTTTAACATTTCATTTTGTATGCCCTTATGGATTGACTCCTCCCGGAAAACCGGGCGCAGTCAATCGGTTTAGGAAGGTCGGCCAAGAAATCTCTTTAAACCAGTGGTGTCCCGTCGTTCTTGAAATAATATGGCACTCCTTTTTGGCTATACGCACTTCAGATAATTAAAAAAATGTTTAATGAACCTTTATCTATATTTGTCTGTTTTCTTTCGTGTACCGCACTTCTATATCTCTTTTGTGTTGCAAAAATAAATTAATTGCAAAATAAGTTAATAAAATATGCTCTTTTATGCATAAAAGACGGGTATCAAATTTCACACAGTTATTTATCTATAATAGCATCAGAATTAGGATTTAAAAAATTGTTTTTTAGGTTCGTATTAAACTTTTTTCTAAAAAATGTCCAAGAATCACCCCCCCCCCCCCTTTAACATTAGCACACAATTAGGAAACGCTCTGCATATTACTTCACAATGACGCCCCCTGTATAAAGTAATATGACAGACGGAGGCAAACGGTCACTTTTGGCATACCCGAATAGCCCAAAGTCGAACTGCATAAGTTAAAATTTTGATAAATCTTGTTCACTGGAATCAGTGCTGGCTCCCCTACTATAACTACATTGATGTGTTAATTTTGGAAAAATATGAGTTCAGTAGTTTTTCAAATATTAATTGCAATATTAGATATTTTTTGACACCCGGTATTGAACAGAAAATTAATTATTTTGAAGCAGTTTATTGACAGCTACTTTATGAACAATTTTACAAAATATATGAAAAACAACTAAGCCATTTTTGAGGTTGACGGCTGTGATTCTAATGGTTCAATTCCTTCTAAATCGTTGTCTTCTCTGAAAATGATGAGGTTTCGTCGTCACTACTTGAAGATCCCAGTGTGATAACTAAATCATCAATAACCGTTTCAATTTTGCCATCTACTTCCCAGTATTTATCTTCAATAGAAGGAACATGTTTAACATACGATTTCCAATCCAATTTTCAGCCGATACTGAGTCAATCGCTTCTAATGTTATTTTATTTAAATCTTTAATTGAAAGTTCACCGGTGTTGCGCTCTCGAATATATTTTTTTACTCCTGCCCATGCAAGTTCAATAGGGTTGAGGTCGCACATGTTTGGAGGCAGCCTTAAAGGTGTATGACCAAGGTTACGTAAAAGACCGCCAATTTTATACTTTTTTTCTCTAGGCTTGTTGGCTGATATTACTTCATATAATTGATATTTTCTCCATGTTGGATCACATACAAGATTGCTCGATTTAAGCCACGATATCATATGAGCTTTTTTTAGAGTATTTAGTTGGCAGTTTATCTTCTACGTGAGAATGATAAGAGGCTTTATCCATTACCACGACTGATTTAGGAGGAATGTTAGGTAGAAGCTTCTCGAGCAACCACTTTCCAAAATTATCTCTATTCATCTGTCCATGATAGTCTCCAGTTGTTAGTCCCGAGCAAAAAACTAAAGCAGCACCTGAAACAAATCCGGCTTCTGAACCAGCATGAACTATAATTAAGCGACTATTAGAGCGGATTCCCTGAACAACACCTGTAACACTTTCACTTTGCCAGCATTTGTTCACTGTCATATCATTATCTACCCAGGTTTCGTCTAGATACACAATATTGCGTCCTTCTTGCCTATATTGCCTTACAGTTGATAGATATTTCACCAGCCAGTGAAAAATCTTTGTTGTCTCAATGAGCAATTTTCGTTTATTTTGGCACTTGCGCCAAACAAAACCATTTGATCGTAAAAGCCGATTTAAGATTTTATACCCGTACGGAAAATCTATTTTGTTCTTTACAGCACGAAGTAGGGGTTTGCAGGTAGGAACCTTCTTCAAGTTTATATAAAAATCCTCTATTGTCCGTCGAATTACTTGAAAATCACCATCGTCAATTTTATCTTTGTATGATAAGCGGGGTCTTTTTTTACCAGAAGATTTTAAAGGTTGATTTTTTCTTACACTACTTTCCGAAACACCAGTGTAAAATGCAGCGCGTTCTATTCGATTTTGAATTGGAATAGTCAAACTATTATTTTCAGCTTCTCTAGTACAAGCCTCTATAACGCTCGGAATAACTTCACGTGCACCGCTTCGAATTGTTTTTCCTCTTTTGCTCGCCATCGTTACTTCGAAATAATAATTCAAATTCAACGCAAAGCATTTATATCGAAATGAAAACAAATGCTCGAAATGTATAGGCGCCACTGGAAATAGCTAGAACCTTCTAGCGGCAAGTGCATGGAGACTGTAGGCACACCCCAATTACATGCGGACCAGTGCGAAATTTACTAAATCCTCGATTAATTTTCCGTACCGCTTAGCTGGCGCACTTTATAGGTGAAGCGGCAAACTATTAAAACAAATAAAATAACATAAAATTTATTTGCGTACACAAAATTTACTTTTCCGCTTTCTTAAGACTATGTACCTTTATTTTAAGGACCGCCTGGTTTTCTTTCGTGTCCCGCACTTTACCAGGGCATCCTCATATGACCTTTAATTTTTGACCAAAGTTTGTAGGCAAGCGGGCAAGTAAGTTTTTAGCTATGCCGAGAACAGACAGACCGACAGACCGACGGAATCGAGAAAACATGTTTTTCGTCATCAAGGGACCCCGAAACGTAAAGATCTGAAAAAATCTCGGAGGGTGATTTTTTTCACGAATACAATACTTCCCTTTTATGAGGGAAGTAAAAACTAGAGGCAGGATTAAGTTGTGGCCATAAGAGGTTTTGATTAGGAGGTCGAAAACTATAACATATTATATTTTCAAAGAAATTGACTGAAAGTAATTTTTTAGAAAAAACTGAGCGGGGTCGTTTAGAATGTTTGCGATTTTGGCAGTCATTTTACCAAATGTGTTGATTCTTAAATAACTAATATTCGCTGGACGAAGGGTATGTACTTTTTAAAACTGCTCGTATACAATGTAGTGGTACATTGTATATGAACATAACAAAGGTTCCTTGCATATTGGTTTGTACGTCCGCGGCCTGTTCCAAACCTCTTACAAAATAAAGAGTCACTTTTAGCACTTGTATCATAAATAACTGTTTTATTGTCAATAATTAATTTTATATCGTTACACACTTATACAAATTAACTTTAATATTGCTGCAACCAATATTAAATCGTAAACCTTACATTCTACTGCACAGGATATATTGGTCCCATTTTAGGTCAGTTTCTCGATATTCTTGCTCATTTCAAATACCTAATTGTTATTATGATATATGATAATTATTTTATATAAGCGTGTACGATATTAACTAACGACGAATTACGATTTCAATTAATAGCCGATTGCCAGAGTTACATAAAGTTGAGTTAGGAGACTTCAATTTGCAAATATCGCTAAATTAACACAGTTTATAGACCAACTTTCGTTCACCTGAAATCAGTTATAAGGAAACCAACTAATTTTATGTCTTCTAGAAGCTTCTCTTAATAGCGGAAAATAAGAATTTTTCTGCGGAAATGCATAGTTTTCATTTTTCACACTTTAGTATACCTGAAATCAGTTACAAGAAAACTTTGCTTTGGTTGCCAAATCGAACAATTTTCTGAACATAAAAATGCCAAAATATTTCTGCCGATTTTTTTTATTTCTATATGCCTAGGAAATTCCTTGCACTTTAGAATACATTAAATCAGTTACTTAGAAAAATTGCTTTGATTTGCATTTTAAACATTTTTCTTAACATAAAAATGCAAAAATGTTTAGATTTTCTATGAAATCAGATACACACAAAATCTTATATTTAGCCCTAAAGAAAGCCCGCGGGAGCGCGCCAACAAAGTCCGAGCGTACACTCTGTCCCAGATTCGCTTCTCTATACAGGGATCTCGGCTCCTATTATACCTACAGCAAAGGTTAAATGGGAAAAGTTTTAGAGGAAACTTATTGCATTCGATATCCGGCTTCAGATTTACGATCGATTAATTGTTTTTGGAAATATCGCGGAAAAACCGAAAATGGCGGTATTCGTTTTTGGCCAGTATATCCAGAACGGTAAATTTGACAGCTGCCAAAATGTGACATTATTCGGACACATTTTTAAGGAAAATAAGATAACGTATACGACACGTCTTCATTGATTTTTGTTAACCCGCAACCCGCCACAACTTTCATTTATCTTATGGCCGCCATATTGGATTTTTCGATTTTTGGAAAGAGCCTAAAATTTCCAGTCTAGTGATATTTCACAAGTGCATTAAAGATTTTAGCATCATCGAAATATTACACTTTGTAAAGTTAGGTTTCGTAAAGTTAGGTTTCACTTTTTTCTAAGGAGGCCATGATTTATTTGTAACAAAATTGGATTTTGACTTTGACATTAAATTAAATAGTTGAAAGTATCAAAGCTGTGTTTTAATAAGTAGTAGGTACGCTTTTATCCTAATAAAATCATAAATCTGACACATAAATTGTAAAAACCTATAGAAAATGGCCAGCATTCCGTATTCAAATGAAGAAAAGGTTGACATGTTAGCTCTGTACTCACAATCCTACAGAAACGCCGACTTTACCTCTGCCAGGTATTTGGAGATGTTCCCCGAACGACGGCAGCCTCATAAAACCCAATTCAGGAAAAGCGTAGTTAATTTAATTAACCATGGTGCCTTCGAACAACCTAGAAGCGAATACAATAATAACAATGAAAATCGAGACAGAAAAATTTTACAAGTTATCAACGAAAACCCTAGCGCATCGGTAAGAACTGTAGAACAGGAAACTAATGTGCAAAAATCAACAGTACAGGGAGTTTTAAAAAAGAATAAGTACCATCCATACAAACTCATAATAGTACAAGGACTTAAGGAAACTGATTTTCCAAGACGACTACAGTTCTGTGAGTGGTATACTAGGAGATGTAATGAAAATCCTGATTTTGTAAATCATGTCTTGTGGTCCGATGAGAGCAGGTTCACGAATTGTGGAGTCTTTAATAGGCACAACCGTCATCATCGAGCTGTGCAAAGTCCTCACGAAGTGCTCTCTGCCACTGTCTACAGATCAGATTTGGAAGTAACGTTTGGTGTGGGATCATTGGTAAGTTAATCTAACCAATGTTTTTTAAATAGGCACCAAATGATGATCAAATAATAATCTTTTTTTTTTCGTTTAGTTCTTTAATTATACTAAAAGAGTATAATCTAATAAAAAAAAGTAAAACGTTCTACCCTAATCAGTCAACTTACTTTTTTTGATATTGTATTACATTTTTTTCAATCATTTTGTATTGTAGTTTCGAAGAACCTATAAAAATAGAATTGGGTTCTATAAATTTATTAAAACTTTATTTAAATTTTCTGCAGATTTAGCAAATTCTTTAAAATTATTTTGATTGTCTGAATTTAATTATTTATTATTATGAAAAAAATACCATATTAATCAAATGTCGAATTATTTTTCGATTTTCATTATGATTTATAGAAAGGCGTTCAGCTGTATTTCCGAATAATTTAAATTTTAAAGCGCAAGGGGTTTGTTCTTTTGATATTTTATGTTTTATTAAGGCACGATATACTTCTTTACGATTATTATATTACTGAAATAAATTGATTTAGTATTTCCGAAATTAATATGCAATACCAACAAAATAATTTATTACGGCTATTACTTCCCGCAAACCAAATATGTTTTTCTTTTTCATAATAAAGCTAAATAGGTTTCAACTGTATACATGCTCATTCATTACGAGATGTTTCGATAATTATTTTTGGAAAGAAAATATCTACTTTTTAATAAAGATAATTTTCCCTTTATAATTTATAGTTTCTAGTACCACCCTGCCGCCCTTGACTGTTGGGCACCTATTTACAAATTATTAATCATTTCAGGAAATCGACTTATTGGACCATTTTTGTTTGACTACAACCTAAACGGGCAGAGGTACGTAGAGCTTTTGCGAAAACAGGTTGTACCAGCCTTACGAGCTATTCTAACGAAAGATGAATTAAGAAGAACTTGGTTTCAACAAGACGGATGTCCGGCTCACAATACCATTCAAGTCAGGAACTTCTTAAGAGAGCAGTTTGACGAAAGAATAAATGGTTTAATATCTTGGCCTTCTAGATCCCCTGACCTGTCGCCCTTGGATTTCTACCTCTGGGGTCACACGAAGAATGAAAACTATGAATTTGATCCCCCCGTGACTATAGAAATCCTGAGACAAAGAGTTCTGGACATTTAGAAATATTAACCGAAATACATACTAAACTAGAAATAAGACACAAAGGTTTCAAAAAGAGTATAATGCGGTTACAAAAACACCTTCGACATTAACTAAAATCACAAGAACAAATCAAACAACTATAACGTCACATGTTAAAATACAAATCCGAAAAACAGTCACCAATGCAAAAATGGACAATGGACATCATTTTGCAGATTTGTAAATTAATGTTACCCACTTACAAAGTAGTTAAAGCTCATTTAGATTTTTTAAGTCGTTATTTACGTTCATGTTGTATTGAAAATTCAATGCGTTCAATACATGACTTACTTATTAATGTAATCTTGTGACAAATAAATCATGGCCTCCTTTAAAAACATTGAAACCTAATTTACGAAGTGATATTTTAATGACAGTAAAATCTTTAATGCACTTGTGAAATATCACTAAACTGGAAATTTTAAGCTCTTTCCAAAAATCGAAAAATCCAATATGGCGGTCATAAGAAAAATGAAAGTTGAGGCGTGTTGCGGGTTAACAAAAAACAATGAAGACGTGTCGTATACGCCATCTTATTTGTCTTAAAAATGTGTTCCAATAATGTCAGATTTTGACAGCTGTCAAATTTACCGTTCTGGATATACTAGCGAAAAAGGAAATCCGCCATTTTCGGTTTTTCGCCGATATTTCCCAAACTTATCGTAAATCTGAAGCCAGATATCGAATGCAATAATTTTCCTCTAAAACTTTCCCATTTAACCTTTGCCGTAGGTATAATAGGAGCCGAGATCCCTATATAGAGAAGCGAATCTGGAACACATTGTATATTAAAACCAGGATTTTTTAACAAAGCGTGTACTGTCGTGGATCTCTTCCTCCCCAGGTGTAAGGTTAGCTCAGGATTGTCGATAAAACCATCATTAAAGCCATAAACTATTAATAAGGTTATAAAACCACATTAATTTTTAAGTTCTACATTCAGAAGGCTTTATAGAAGTAAACTATAATAAAAATGCGAACTAGGTTAGGTTAGGATAAGGTTGGTTTGCAGTAAAAACATTCTGAAGATATATTAAAAAAATTTTTTTAAAGAAAATCTATACTGTTGGGCGGATCTATCCCGTTACGTCTTTTGGTTAACCCAGGTTCGTTGGTAAAACCATCTTTAAAGCTATATACCATCATTCTAAATTCCATATTCAGAAAAAGGTTAAAAATACATAAATAAATAGATAAAATAAAAGTTGAGTGTTTCCGTAGAGATTTTTTTAGTTTCTGGTACGATTTAATACATCTCGATTTTTGACTTTTTCAGAGTTTTATTAGGAAGCTTACCTCAAATTTACTAAATTTAAGCAAAAAAAACGGGGATCCATTGCAATTTTTCACAAAATAATATAAATTATAACACAGGCCAACACACATTTTGGTGCCTGCGATTTTTTAACTGTTCCTGGGTAATTTTGGGATGCAGAATGTAAAAAAGTTCTCAGATTTTGTCTATCAGATCTAGTTTAAAAAAAAATTGTGTATATATTTTACGTTATAACTGTTATAATATATAATATTACTACTGCCAGTTAAAAAAACAAAGACACATGAATATAACTATAACTCATAACTCATTTCCCCTCGTTCAGATGGCATCCCATTAAACGAGACACTCTGAACTCTACCCGAGAGATATGATTCAAACCACCTAAGTGCTGTCCCTCTAATTATTTAAGTATTTATTGCAAAAACTTAATTTACATAATTACATTAGTCACTAATCACATAAAAATTTTCTTTTATACGACATTCTAGAATGGAGTTCACTAGGGCAGTCTCGCTGAAGGCTCCAGCAGTAGTCCACCATCATGTAGCTATCCCATCGTCCTTGATAACGACCTTCCATAGTTTTAATATCCTGATGGAATCTTTCCCCCTCTTCTTCACTACAATCACCTAAGTTTTCTGGAAAACGATCTAGGTGGCTGTGGAGGTAGTGAACTTTTATACTCATGTTACAACCGAGAATACTAAAATTTGAAAGCATAGTTTTCACTAATTCTACGTAATTCTCTGCTTTATGATTGCCAAGAAAATTTTGCACTACTTAAACAAATGAACACCAAGCGTTAGATTCAGTCTCGTTCACTGATGTGGTGAATTGTGGATCTTTCACAAGTTGTCTTATTTGAGGACCATCAAATATACCAGCTTTTAGTTTTTCCGTGTTAATGCCAGGAAATTTACGTGACAAATACCCAAAACAATTTCCATCTCGATTTAAAGCCTTCACAAATTGCTTCATTAGGCCTAGTTTGATATACAAGGGCGGAAGTAAGGTAAAGGTTCGTTGATCACGTTTTGTTTTCCTTGAATCATGACATCTCTTGAAGGCCAATTTTTGTTAACCCAGTGCTCATTTTTAGCTCTGCTGTCCCAAAGGCACAAAAAACAAGGATATTTTATATAACCACTCTGATGTCCAAGGAGGAAGTTAAACATTTTTAAATCAACACAAATTGCCCACTGATGTTCTTTGCATTTAATTTTTCTCAAAACTAATGCAATTGTTTCATATTCTTCCTTCATGGTAGTAGAATGACCAATAGGAATTGAGTCATATTTGTTACCGTTATGTAAAAGAACACATTTTAAACTACGTTTTGAACTGTCAATAAAACGGCGCCAATCATCTAGAGTGTATTCAGGCAAACCCATTTTTTCTAAGAGCCCTTTTACTGTCTGTCTGTCTTATCTCTTTTACGATAAATATATTAGTACCTGGACAAAGAAGATTTTTTTCTTTTAATCTGGATGCAAGTAATTCAGCGGATTCCTTTGAGAGATTCAGGTCTCTTATAAGATCGTTTAGTTCTTCTTGATTGAAACACTGTGGAGCTGCTAAATCTGCTTCAAACTCGCTGTCGTTTTCTGATTGAATTCTTTGAACTTCGACAGACGTTGATGTTTCTATATCATCTTCTGTCAGTTCGGATAGACTGCTGAATGATGAAACGGGTATTTCTTCCGAATGCGCTACAGGCTTTCTTGCAGAATCTAGATCAGGATATGTCCATTTGTGTCTATTGTTTCTATTTATGCCTTTAATATTAACGAGACAAAAATAGCAGTCGTCATGATGGTTTCGCGGTTGTCTCCAAAACATTGGTACACCAAACTTCAGGCACTTCCTCTTTCCGGTTGTCTACTGATGGATGTTCAACACATGTTTTACATTTGAAATGTGGGGCCCAAGATTTATCTTGATCTCCTACATGAACGCCAAAATAGGCAAGATAAGCTCTTTTCACAAAGTCAGAAATCGTTTTTCTGCTCTCTTTCAAAGTGTATTCACGACACACATAACAAAAAACATCGGGATGATTTATACAGGTACGTCTGCTTGTGGATGCCATAGTTTCAGTTTAGTGTCTTGATACTACAAAACGACCAAAATGTACACAAAATGATAGCACAACTTTACTTGGGAAAACTCAGTAATATACTAAATCGAGTACAGCCAAGCAGGTATAGAAGGATCGGGTCATAGGCAATTACAGTTATAAAAGTAATTAAGAGCAGTGTATTGAGTAGTTCCTAGTATATGAACATTGGGTCAGGGACAATTCCAGGTATCCATTTGGTTAATTAGATTCTGGGAAATTTCTATTTTGACGATTATTATATTATATCTCTTTATTTGTGGTCCTTTATCAGAAAAAAATATCAATTAACCTGAAACCTGTATCTCAAAAACTAGAGCTGATAGAAAAAATCTGGTGGCATTTTTGGAATTAGCACATTAAAAACATCTAAAATCAGATGTTAGATTTCCGGCACCAAATTTTTGTTTTCATTTTGTTACCCCGTGTAATTGATTTGTCAAGTCGCACTACGGCACTTTTAACACGTTTTATTTAAAATTCCGTTACATTTTATGCATGTGATTGTTGGTTTAAGTTATATTTTAATTTTTATATTTTTTAATAAATCACGAATATGAATATTTCTCTAACATAATATCTAACAAATGAAGTTTGTTTATTGTTTGTTGCCAAAGTAAATTTTGTTATATTCTTTGGTGTGCCAGTAATATTTTTTTATATAGATGGGTTGGTGCAAATCAGAGTGGAAAGGAATTAGGTTTATTGATACCGGGTTAGTACCAGGTTAGGTGCCGGAGCGCAATAGCGCGGAGTTTTTCGATAAAACCATCATTAAAGCCATAAGATTACATGCTAAAATCATATCTGAAATATGCGCCCACTCTAAAGTAGCGTTATTGACGATAGAGATTTAGGGTCCTATGATTTATACCTGGTCAGGTTAGCACCAGGTTTGTTAATAAAACTATCGTTTTATTAAATTTAGGAATACAATTTGTAGTATACCGTAAAACCCCATAACTTTGAACCGTCATATATCTTTGAACATAAAGTCATTAAAACATATATTCCCTTACTTCATTCCTATATATTCTTAAAACAAGGACAGATTGTGTTCGATAAGTTCCTCCGATAACAAACGAATAAATTTGTACTGCGCCGATAACGTTTCGATGCATACTATCGATCCTAAAAACATTGAACGGTGTGTCAAAAAAGCCCGCGAAATTAGGAGTGCTTCAAATTTACCTCAGATCTGCTTACATAGTTGTTCTATATACTTGTTTTCATGTTTGTTCAGTGTCCTTAGACCTCATTAAACCGTAAGTATGTGGAGAATAGTGAATTTTGGCGTAAAATATTGTTATGGTATATTTTATAATCTAACCTCCAAATTTCAAATATTTCCCTTAACTTTGAACAACCGTTCAAAGTTATTGATCCATTTTTTAAACATGATAAAAAATAATTATACCGACTATTTTATTAATTTCAGAAAATATCAATGCCGGGAAAGCGTAAATATCGGCGTTATGATGCCGAAGATAAACCACGACTTGAAGCGGCATTAGCTATGGTAAGACAAAATAGAATTAGTCTTTCTAAAGCCAGCAGACAAAAGGTACGTTATCAAATAAATTAAACAATCGTCACGGAGGAAAAGTGGGGAAACCGTTTGTTCTTCCTGTCGAAATGGAAAATGCAATCGTCCAACATATCCTAGATGTAAGCGAATGGGGGTTTCCTTTCGATTATTCAGATTTGGCTCATTTGGTACAGCAATTAATTATTAGGCACGGCTTAGAGGCTTCTCAACTTCAGGAAAATAAGTTACCCAGTAGAAAATGGTGTCAAAGATTTATTCGGAGACACAAAAATGATCTCACTTTAAGGATTTGTCAAAATTTAAAAAAATCGAAGGCAAGCGTTACACCTGAAAATATGGCAGACTACTTTACTAATTTAAAAGAGATAATTTTTGACAACAACGAGCCTCTACCTCCGAATAGAATGTTCAATTACGATGAGACCAATTTATCCGATGACCCGAGGACTAAAAAATGTATTTTTCATAAAGGCATAAAATACCCTGAGCGCATCAGGGATTCGTCAAAGAGTAGCGTTTCCGTAATGTTTTGTGGATCTGCGGATGGACATGTACTTCCACCATACGTGGTATATAAAGCAGAGAATCTGTGGCAAACCTGGACTGAAGGCGGACCGAGATGCACCAGATATAACCGTAGTAAGAGCGGTTGGTTTGACGCAGTAATTTTCGCCGACTGGTTTTTGAATTCGTTTATACCTTTTCGAAAAAGAATTGAAGGGCGAGTCGTGCTTATAGGGGACAATCTCTCTAGCCATTTCTCTGAAGATGTTTTAAGAGGAGCCCAAGAAAACAATATTTCATTCTGCTGCCTTCCTAAAAATTCTACCCACCTTGCACAGGCCCTTGATGTTGCCTTTTATGGGCCATTGAAGCGAAAGTGGAGGTCTATATTAGATGCATGGAAGCAATCCTAAAAAAAAAAGTCGCAAGTGTTGCCCAAAGAAAAATTTCCCCGATTATTAAAAACATTATGTGATGCTGTTGCACCTGATAATAAATCTGATAATTTAGTATCAGGATTCAAAAAATGTGGGATTTTTCCGTGGAATCCTGAGGAAGTATTAAGCCGATTTCCAAAGGAGCTTACTGAAGATAACAGCAATTCTCAGGTGGTTTCTGAGGTCGTCATAGATATGCTAATGAATATGAGATATGGAGAAAAAGAAAATGCCCCAGCCAAAAAAAGATCTAAAATAGATGTAGCTCCCGGGAAAAGTATTGCTTTTGAGGATCTTGTCCAACTACGGAATGACAACCCATCGAGTCGCCCATCAACCAGCAAAGGGATTGCCGAAAAAACTTTAAAGAGCAAGAAGTCAGCATTAAGCAAAAAAGAAAACTACTCATCAGGAGATAGTGATGGCGATAGCGGTGAATCAGACAATATAATTTATATGAATTCGTCGGAAGATGAGGACCTTACTGCAATAGTTGAGAAAGAACGGGAAGCCCTGTGCCTTAGCTCAGAAGAAGACGACAGTTCAACCCACAGTACTTCTCTTCGCACAGAAACTGATTCTCCTGCTTATAAATTCGTATTGGCCGAATTTATATACAACGAAGGAACAAAAAAGGAAGCCAAAAAAATATTCGTCTCAAAAATTATCGCCAAAGATAAAAATGGCTTCAAAGTCAGTTGTCTTCGACGATATGGGCAAAAGCCGTCAACCTTTATTTTCCCCCAAGTAGAAGACGAGTATCGAGAGCATATATTGAAAAGGGCCAAGTAAAAAGAACGTTGAGAAATCCCCTAGAGCTTAGAGGCCGTTTTACATTCAACGAAGACTTAAGCAATGTCCAATAAAGTTGTGTTCATTTTAAATCAATACCTACTTTTTTGTGTTTTAGGTAATAACCTATCTATTTACTCACTTTTTCACTGTTTGTGACCAAAGGAACATTTTCGTTTATTTTATATTTATTTTAGATAAGTTTTAATAAATATTATCACTGTTTTTATCAGGTTTTTATTTTGCGTCAACTTTTTTTCACGTAAAACAATGTTATAAAGGATTTTTTTCGTTCAATGTATTGTATACAACGCATTACGTTGAACATAAAGGTAATTCTAATGTCTCGTTCATAGTTGTGTCCATGGATACACAACTTTGAACACCCTATTTTTTTTAAAAAAGAGGGTCTTACTTACCTAAATGTAGAAATGTTATTACATATTTTCAAAGATATTATTGGTCCCCCCTACATGCTCACATTGGTGTTTGTCTATTGTCTGTTACTTAAAATATGCAAACGACAAAAGTCAAAAAATGTTCAATGTTATGGGGTTTTACGGTATTTGAAGAAAAGCAAATTTCACATCGATAATTTTCTGGCCTCATTTAACTATTTGCAATACTAAATCGTCATTTTTCCCGTCACTGAAATAAATAGACGGGAAAAATATTAGATTTTAGCTATCGGTAAGTTGATGTTGCTTTCAGTAAAACTAGAGACCCTGTATATATGTAAACTAACAAAAAAATTCTTATAATTCAAAAACACTTTTGTGTTTAACTTTTTTTAATATCTAGAAAAATACGAATGGCACGGGGGTGTATTTATAACCAAAAACCCTGTACCGCAGGTTGAGGCAAAATGAATTTTTTGTTAATTATATTTCATACACCTAATTTCCATATATTAATAAATGCAATTTGTCGCAGAAACTTCTAGGTTAAAAGAAATTTGTAAAACCTCCCTGAGTAATCGGTGTTCATAGATAAAAAAAAAACATAGGGTCGAATTTAACCCTCTCCTTTTTTTAAGTCTTGAAACAAAAATATAAACATATTCAATATAAAATAAATAAAATCAAAGTCGCTATCTTAACGGACGCCAATGATACAAACAAACGAAAACCGCTTTGACGAGGACAACACACTCGTCAGTGCCACCCTATCTACCGGAACCACGCTCCTTGCCTCTCTGCAGACTAATTTTTTTCGATAGTGTTTGCACTCCCGTTGTACGGTATAAGACACCAGTAGATATGTTTTATACCGTTGTGGTATATTCATTGTTCTTCACCTGTTAAAAAAATAGGGAGATTGAGATTACATAAATTACGAAAAGTCGAGCATTGAGTTCGTATGTTTTTTTAGTTTGCTATATTTTCCACGGTTCTTCAGTCTATTTTGTATCTTGATAATAATTAAATTATTTCATTTTTACTCGAGTTGAGGTTTATATGAAAAAATATAACAAATCTGTCATGTTTTTCTGTTATTATTGCTTTTGAAAAGCTGTTTTACCCCTTTATAATCAATATGGGTAATTTAGTGCTGCAACGATTATTGTTATACGATTATCAAGTAAAAAACGTAAAAATATATACTTAATACATATTTCATTTTTTAAAAAAATTTTTAAAGAAAATAAAAACATACTTTAAACAAAATAATAAATCACAACGAAAAAATTTAAAATCTAAAAGGCAAACTAAACGCTAAAAAACCAGAATTACGTGTTTTTGGTATTTAATATTGGAAATGTAGAGAGATTAAATTTTTATTAAGAAAATATAACATTTTTTCTCTTAGGAGTTTGAATGTTCCGACTGAACCGAGGATGGTTTGAATGATAAATATGTGTGTAAGAATTTATTTAAATTTGAATACAAAGTACTTTCACACCAATATTTAAAAACATTTACTGAGTGATCTAAATTAGGTGACCTTAGGTATCTCTCAATCTCATAGAATGAAAGCTTTCACGGCTGTGGTCAATTAACAAATCATGGTTCTTGGAATTAGACCGCCTTAGAATGAAATCACTTTCCGACGTTTCGCCTTCGATTGCACGAGGCTACTTCAAGGTTCTTCACTTCACGAGATCGGAACAGTGAATGAGCTCTGAGAGACCCAGGCCGGCCATTTATAGTCGACCTGTGTTCACCGAAGCGTGACTCGGTGAAACGATCGGTTTCCACGTATGACGTAGACTGAAGCCCGTATCTCTATTAACATAGGATGCTTATACATTTCAATAGACTCTCTAATTTTGCGTTTATAGAATGCCATAACCGATACATGAACTTTGGTTTCTTTTACGTTTATGATATGTCCAGTAAAATGTTGGTGTTTAGATACAGCAGACTGTACAATTTGTTTCTTTACATTGTTTCATATTCCTTAAGCCTAGTCGATATGGATCGTTTCTCCAATATAGACATCACTACAGGAAAAAGGAATTGCATCTACTTCTTCTGTTTAAAAATGGATAATGTCCTTTGGCGATCGCAAACATTGTCCAATTTTCTTGTGTGTGTTGAAGATTGTACGTATGTTGGACCGGCGAAGTAACCTTGCAATCTTTTCTGTGGTTCCGTGTATAAATGGAAAAACTACACTTCCTATCGGTAATTCCATATTAGTATCATTTCGTAGAGTTGGATTATTATATTTTCTAATTGATCGTCTAGTATCATCAGTGCAATATCCATTCCATGTTAAAGCTTGAGTCAGTTTCTCTGATTCCGATTGTAAAGAATTTTGGTCACAAATCGCCAGGACTCTGTAAACCAACGTTAATAACTGACTGCTTTTGTGCTGGATGATGATGGGAATTTACATTTAAGTACCTGTTCGTATGCGTTGGTTTTCTCTATACAGAGTGTCCTTTTCCTTGTACAAGAATATTTAGAAAGAGAATCGTGTCCTCTGATTCAATTTCCATTGTAAATTTTGTATTAGCAGGTTGCAGCTGCGAAAAGAACGGCGATAAAAATATTAAACAACAATACAGATATTTTGGTCCTTCCAGCGGACAAGGGAAATGTCACTGTCGTCATGGACAAAACAAATTACGTGAAGAAAATACAACTACTTTTGGAAGACAACATCTACAGAGCGATCCAATCAGACCCGAGCAACAAAATTGAAAGACGGATAACCAACCTTATAAACGCATCCAACCTACCAGCAGAGGAGAAGAGGATGTTAAGGCCAAGCAGCTCAAGGATCTCGCGGTTCTACGGACTACCTAAAATACACAAAATTAATGTACCACTTCGACCTATCGTCAGAGCAATAGGATCTCCTACTTACAAAATTGGTAAATAGATTTCAAATATTCTTAATAATTTTACAGGAAAAACACATTCATATATTAGAAACTCTACGCATTTTGTAGCAAAACTTAAATTAATCCAATTAGATCTCAAAGATATCTTAGTCAGTTTCGATGTAGAATTGCTGTATACGAATGTGCCTATAAATGATTCAATTTCCATAATATCAGACTTATTTCACCATAATAGTATTGACAACTCACTTTTAGATCTGAATTTGAATTAAAGCATGTCTTACATCAACGTATTTTGTCTTTCAAAGAACTTTCTATGAGCAAACCTCAGGAGCAACCATGGGATCTCCGCTGTCACCAATGGTAGCCAATATCTTCATGGAAACTTTTGAGGAGCAAGCCTTAGAGTTGTCTCCACTAAAACTAAAAACATGGTTCAGATATGTAGACTTCATTTTTGTAATATGGCCTTATGGTCCAGAAAACCTCCTTTTTTTCTTGATCATCTGAATCAACAACATGCTAATATAAAGGCACGATTCTCTTTCTAGATATACTTGTATAAAGAAAAAGGGATGGTTCCTTAGGACACTCTGTATATAGAAAACCAACGCATACGAACAGGTAGTTAAATGCAAATTCCCATCATCATCCAGCATAAAAGGAATCAGTTGTTAATTCGTTGGTTTACAGAGCCCTCGCGATTTGTGACCAAAAAACAGAGAAACTGACTCAAGCTTTAAGAGGGAATGGATATTGCACTGATGATATTAGACGATCAATTAGAAAATATAATAATCCTACTCTATGAAATGATACTAATAAGAAATTACCGATATGAAATGTAGTTTTTCCATTTATACACGGAACCACAGACAAGATTGCAAGGTTACTTCGCCGGTCCAACATACGTAATCTTCAACACACATAAGAAAACTGGACAATGTTTGTTATCGCCAAAGGACACACGGAAGGAGTATATGCAATTCCTTGTTCCTTTGGTGATGTCTATATTGGAGAAACTGGACGATCCATATCGACTATAGGCTTAAGGAACATGAACGTTTTATCAGAAAGAAACAAATTGTACAATCTGTTGTATCTAAATACCAACATTCTACTGGACATGTCATAAATGTAAAAGAAACCAAAGTTCTTGCATGGGTTTCGGGATTCTATAAACGCAAAATTGGAGAGTCTATTGAAATTTATAAGCATCCTAACAATTTTAATATAGATACTGGCTTCAGTCACCGAGCCACGCTTCGGTAAACACAGGTCGGCTATAAATAACCAGCCTGGGTCTCTCCGAGCTAATTCAGTATTCCGATCTCGCGAAGTGAAGATCCATGAGGATGCCTCTTGCAGTCGAAGGCGTAACGTCGGAAAGTGATTCCATTTTTACACGGTCTAATCCCAAGAACCATGATTTCTCAATCTCATCTTTGAATCCAGTTGCTGAAAATAAAGAAAAGCATTATTAGAGAAGCAGTACACTAAAATTAATTTCAAAATGGGAAAGTCTATATGGCACTGACCAGCAAAATTTGACAGTGGCTCTTGCATTTCCACATCGCTTATTTTACTCCTTGCAAATATCCCGAATTTCATCACTCGTAGAGGCTCTGGTTGCTAGCGGTTTAAGTCCACTCTCTGGTACTTGTTCTGTAGGGTCCTTTTCCAAGGCGGATAATAGAAGTCTTTTTGCATTTTCTATTATACGCTGATAACTAAACACTCGCGCCCTATACCGAGGATCGAGGCCAGGATATAATTTTTATATTTTTTGACATCATTAAACCTCTGAGTCAAGTGATGTTTCAAATTATCAACAATAATTTTCAAACTCTCTTTCTCTTTATCTAAAGATTCTTTATTCAGCATTTTAAAAAGTGAGTTTATCAATGGGATTCAATCCGCTAAGGTAACTGGGTTTTTGCTGAGTGCCTTTGTAATATCATTGAAGTAGCACAATGGTTTAACTACTTGTTCAACTAAGATCCACTTAAGAGTACTGAGATCATATGGACATTTAAGTTTAGGAAAGAAATTAAAATAATTATTTTGAATTTTCGCAAACAATATATTTTCGCGGAATTGTAAAGGATATATTTTAAGGTTATGTATAGAGTAGGAGCCCAAAAAAAGCCAGAAAGATGGATAAGTCAACAGAATTTAAAAGAAATTTCCTAATACAAAGTCCTAGACAAAGTTCAGAGCATGGCCGGTGAATTAACAGTGGTTCTAAAAATTGCGCATAAATTATAACAATCGGCGGTTACAATTAATCGGAAAATCATTAAAAGAAGTTTGGCGTTTTTTACCGTTAAAGAATGGTAAATTCGTCTTTACGCACAACTTTTTATTTATGCGTGTAATTATTTGTTAATAACTTTATACAAATCTTATAAACTGTAATTGACTTTTTTTTTCGTAAGAGGGATGTAATCGAGAAAAAATTACCCCCCCAAGTTTTAACAGATATTCACGTTTTAGGGTTCCTAGATGCCAAAAAAACATATTTTTTCAATTTCGTTGTCGATAGGTCTGTTTACCTGTCAGTCTGTCCGTCTGTATGTCATATTATAGTTAAAAATATATATATATATATATATTAGCTTATATATATGATTTTAAATTTTGTATAAGAATTAAATGTGATATAGGGACAAACTGGTAAAATTTGGTACGAATTGAAGATGGCAGAACAAAATGGCGGTGAAATAAAACGTCTATAGTCGTGAAACATTCACTCTCTTAGGTTTTTACGTATCTTCGCGCTTTGAGATTCTTAGACGCAAAAATAACATGTTTTATCAATTCCATCGGTGTGTCTATCTGTATGTCAGTTCGCGACATCGCTAAAAAACTGTTTACCAGATTTATTTCAAATTTTGATAAAAAATTAGGATTCATATTGGGATGACTTCGAAACATTTTGGTAAAATTGCAATATGGCGGAACTAAATCCTAGTGAATTGTTAAAAAAAATATTACTGAAAATTTAATTATCGAATTTACCTCAAATTATGCAAAAAAATCAAGTTTTATATAGAACTGGTAACACTTTGGCACGAATACATTATGGCAAAACAAACTGCGGACAAGCAAAATAACTATTCCAGCTTTTACACTAGATTAATGAGACATGTTTAAGACTTAGACCCGATTTTATTGTAATGCAAAATAAAAATGTACAGCTCTATTTAGTATCAGGACTGACTTGACAGATGCGACAATACAACAAATAATTTTTCTATATGTCACATTTACAAAACAGGACATGACATAAGCAAAACCTTATAGGCAACAGTTATTGATCTTATTTTTGCGATTCTCCATTTCAACCCTTTTAGGTTCAAAAATCATATTGAAAAAAATTGGTAAAACACAAAAAAAAAAATTGGAAATACAGTAAAAAATTCCCCGAAAATACAAAAGGACAATAGTGAAAATACAAGAAAATACTAGAAAAGACTTTAAATATAAATAAAATACGACATAAAATCGGTAAACTTTCTTTATCAGGAACTTTCCTCTCTATGATTTTTTTCCATTTCTTAGGAATAGTCAAGTGTGTCCCAATTTAATTCAGTACATAGTCACATGTATTACATATACTGTATTCATTTTTATTGGGCGCCATTTTGTTTCATCATGGCTATCTATGCCACACTTGACTTTTGAGCATAATTTAAAATAAATTCAAGAAGTTTATTATTGACATATGCTTCAATTTTGCTACGTCATCTAGAATTGATCCGCAGATATTTCTCAACCTCAAATAATACACTACTCTAAAAGCAAGAAGATCGTTAACGAAAATAATTTAGAAAAAAAAATCTGGGAAATATCTGCGAACCAACGTAATAGGTAAAGACTGATAATATGGGTTTCATGAAGAATATAAAACCTATATATATATATATATATATATATATATATATATATATATATATATATATATATATATATATATATATATATATATATATATATATAGGTAAAACCCCCAGTGGTTGACAGTCACCCAATAGTTGACACTTTCAAACAAAATCACTATTCATAAGATTTTTCAAACAGCCCGCCAAATGTTGAGCAGGTAAACTTACAGGTGGTGACCTCTAGTGTTTATCTTTAACACCAAATGTTGAGAGGATTAGTTTGCATGGAAATTAAACACATGTTTGTTATGGTCCATTTATGAAAACCGTTTTTCTAGTAATTCCTAAGCCAAAGTGTTAAGAAAGTGTGTTGTTCATTTCTTCCATAGTTAGTGTACTTTTTGTCCTAGACAAATCATAGTTGAACTCAACAGTTTGGAAATATATTTAGCAGGTACTGAACCTTATATATTACAAACACATTGCATTTTGAGTGTTTTTTTTTTGTGTGTCAACTTTTGGTCCAAAATAATTATGTAGGTCTAATAGTTGACACCAGGTGTCAAGCATTGGTGTCTCTGTCGTTTAAATGTTTTTGGCATTTTGTTAAACATGTGTAATTCCTAGTCAACGAGATTTAATTGAATATGAATTTCATGTTGATATAACGTTCAGAACCAATGGATGACATACTGTCAACTATTGGGTTAAAAGGGTGTCAACTATTAGGTATCAAATATTTTCTTTCAGATTTAGAATCAGCATGCCTCTTGAAAAACGCCAAATTTTGAAATATTCTGAGGATGATATGGAATCAGCGATCCAAGAAGTAGAAAAAGGAATGCCTTGCGCTACAGCAGCAAAAAAATATCGTGTTCCAAGGATAACACTTATGTATAAGGTCAAGAAAAAAACACCTCGACATCGACAAATGGGTCGCGACTCATATCTCACTTCAGAGGAGGAGAAAGTTCTTGTTTCTTGGATTAGTAACATGGCAAAGGCTGGGTTTCCTATAGGAAAAAATCAGCTTCTTGATAGCGTGAAGCATTTAATGGTCGAGTTAAAAAGACCTAATCCATTTACCGACAATAGACCTGGAAAAAGTTGGTATAATAGTTTTTTAAGAAGAAATCCCGAAATAAGTGCCAGAACACCGCAGAATTTAACATTAACTAGGGCTAATGTAACGACAGCTAAAATACAACAGTGGGCTTCAGAAGTACATGGCTATTTGAAGGATCATCAGCTTGAATATATTTTAAACCATCCTGACAGAGTATTTAATGCAGACGAAGCCGCATTTTTTTTAAGCCCAAAGGGGGAAAAAGTTTTGTCTAAGAAAGGTGAGAAAAACGTGTATCAGGTAATCAACAGCGACGAAAAGGAGTGCATAACAGTTCTAGTAACTGGTAATGCGGCTGGACAACTTGCTCCGGTGATGGTAGTTTTTCGTTACGAGAGAATCCCTCGAGAAATTGCACTAAGTGTTCCTAATGACTGGGGCATTGGAAAATCCGAGTCGGGGTGGATGACAGGGGAGACTTTCTATGAATACGTAACGAACGTTTTTTTCCCCTATTTAGAAGCAAGTAATATACCACTACCCATCATTTTATTCATCGACGGTCATGTATCCCACTTAACCCTGCATACTAGCAAATTTTGCGAAGAAAAAGTCATTATATATCGCTTTATATATGCTACACATATATATATATATATATATATATATGGAAATCCGATTGTCAAAAAAACAGATTTTTGTCCCCTGCTTAAAAAAGCTATTGACGATAGAATTGTCCCTTCGGTCCTGCAAAATGGTTTTCGAAAGTGTATATATATATATATATGTATAATTGAAACCATATCTGTAGACTCCCAAGACATAGATGTAAAATGTTTAAAGGAGTTGGAAAGTGGTCAAAAGTTTCTAGAGAGATACATGGATCAAGAGAAGTTAGCTCAGTTCAAAAGAAGTGAGCGTTGGGAAGGTGACTCGTCTGACAAATCATTTTTTGAATTCTACAAAAGTATTGACAGAAAATATTCAAAATTGAAAGAGAAGTTGGGAAAACAAAATCGATTACCAATAATAGAAAAAAGTACTGAGGAAGAAGGTGAAAATAATCCTCCAAGTAAGATAATCAATGGTATGGTAACATAATAACTAACTCGTTGGTTAGTATGTAAACTAACCAAATCCATTTGGATAATTTATTAGAAAAGTGAGGTTATGTTTAGTGTCGCGTGTTGTTATTGTTTACTACTGGTGTTTTAGCGATTTTAGTCTTTAAAAAATGAATCAACAACAAAAATTTGAAAGTATCATCTCGGAAGTTTACCAGAAAAAGTCGCGAAATTCAAAATTAATGAATGATAATGAATACAATGAACTTTTGCAACGTATAAAGATAATACGCGAAACTGGACCTAACAGTAGTAAGAGTGATTATCATGTGATAAGTACGTATGATTTACAGAGAATCGAATCATCTTATATAATATTACATAAAAAATCCGGAAAAATTATGTTGCGTATGAATGAATTTCATGATGCCATTAAAGTTGCCCACCAAGGAACTGGGCATGGAGGTCGTCAAGCAACTACAAAATTATTAAATGAAAAGTATTATAACGTAACACAAGAAATGACGAAATTATTCATTGAAACTTGTGAAAACTGTCAACTCAAACGAAACAAAACCAAGAAAGGTATTGTTGTTAAACCAATCGTTTCGAATCATTTGAACTCTCGGTGCCAAATCGATCTTATCGACTTACAAACTAGACCGGATGGTGACTACAAATTTATTTTTGTCTATCAAGACCATCTAACCAAATACGTCCGGTTGAGGGCGCTAAAAACAAAGCAAGCTAGGGAAGTAGCTGAGCACCTGTTAGAAGTATTTGCAGACTTAGGAAGCCCTTGTGTACTGCAGAGCGACAACGGCCGAGAATTTGCAAATCAGGTAGGTATTTTTCCGGATATGTGTACCGGGTCAATAGGGTTAGTACAGTTGGTTATTATGGGAGAAAGGATGAACAGTGTAGTAGCGTGCTCGCCTAGCACGCGGTTGGTATGGGTTCGATTCCCGGCCAATTCATTTTTTAGGGTTCCGTACCTAAAGGGTAAAAACGGGAACCCTATTACTAAGGCTCCGCTGTCCGTCCGTCTGTCACCAGGCTGTATCTCATGAACCGTGATAGTCAGAGAGTTGGAACTTTTACAGATGATGTATTTCTGTTGCCGCTATAACAACAAATACTAAAAAGTTCAAAAATCAATAACACAAAAATCTATTTTTGCAAGGTAAAAATATCAGCCACATATTTTAATAGCTACGGCTCGTGGACACAATTTTTCACAAGCTAGCGGGGCCGAGCGGTCTAAGGCGCTGGCTTACGGCTCCAGTCCCTTCGGAGGCGCGAGTTCGAGTTCCACCGGTGCCAAACTT
Source organism: Kuschelorhynchus macadamiae (assembly GCA_030620095.1). Taxonomy (NCBI): domain Eukaryota; kingdom Metazoa; phylum Arthropoda; class Insecta; order Coleoptera; family Curculionidae; genus Kuschelorhynchus; species Kuschelorhynchus macadamiae. The sequence continues at coordinate 676,641 of JAUTXW010000215.1, forward strand.
TTTTTAATTTTTCTATTTTAAATGGTCATTTTTAGGGCTCCGTACCCAAAGGGTAAAGTACGGAACCCTACGTGCGCGAGTCTGACTCGCACTTGACCAATTTTTTTTATACTTTCTTATTATAGTCTTTGAATCTATTTATTTCTGTAAAAATGTCTGCATTTGAACAGTCAATAAAATGAGTAAGAATATTCCTACCTTCAGTATAAAACTAAAAATGTGTTTGCTTTTCTTTATAGCAGCAATATACAAATTTTTAGGTAATTGAGGAATTAGTCGGAATGTGGCCCGACTGCCACATTGTGCATGGTAAACCGAGGCATTCACAATCGCAAGGTTCAGCGGCGAGGGCGAACCAGGACATAGAGAATAAGTTAGCGTCGTGGATGAAAGATACTAACTCAACTAAATGGAGCGAAGGTCTAAAAATTGTCCAATTTCAAAAGAATCGGTAAGTTCGTCTCTAAAACTGTTTTTTTATCTCTAGCTTGCTTTCTAATCTGATCCAAAAAAATTCTGTGTCCAGTATGTTGTGGAAAAGAGCATTGTTAACTTTTGTATCTGTTTGCGTAAGTTACTGCAACAGTAGCTCTGTGTTTGTAGTTTCATGTTTACTCATTATTTTTTATAGCTGTTTTCATTCTGGAATTGGACGCAGTCCTTATGAAGCATTGTATGGTGTAAAATGTAGAGATGGTTTAAATAACCTACCCTTACCTACTGATAAAATTAAAAACATACGTACAGAAGAAGAACTAGAAACAATATTGTCGTCTAGTAATGATACCGAGGAGAACATGGTAGAAGATTCAGATCCTACAAATAACAATTATGTACCCAATGAAAATCCTATCACCACCGAAAATGAAATGATCGTGGAAAACCGTTATGGCACGTAGTATTTTCCAATTCTCAATAAGTATGTACAACCTAATATTTTTCAGATTTAATTGAAAATCCTACAAATAACAATTATGTACCCGATGAAAATCCTATCACCACCGAAAATGAAATGATCGTGGATTTAATTGAAAATGCTACGCTGATTATACAGAGTGATAATACTGAAATCTCAGTTTCACCCGAAGAAAACAATGAAACATCGGTTTCACAACCAGCGGTAATTAACCCAGGAACTGAAACGACGGAAAACGATCTCAATGAAATATGATCATTGCATAAATGCATACTTTGTTCTGAAGAAAACGCGTGCGATCATTGTCAAAAAAAAGACAATATCAAAGCGATAAGGGATGCATGCCACGAAAGTCTAAAACGGCAAGCAGAAAAAATGTTACAAACTTCCAGGAAAACATTTAAACCAGGAACTGCTGGCATGTCCGTGAGAGTGCCAATTCCAGATGTAGACCGAAGTCGATCAGATCACAGAAACATACTGGGCGTAATAATGAGCGTGGAAGATGAATTTTACCGCATAGGAACTGTTCACGGTGTCCTTAAACAACTATATTCTCGAAATGAATTTGAAATATGCAAGCAACAATTTATTAAGCTAGAAGATGTCAAGACAGACACCGAAATAACACTACGGAGCGCTGCAGGAAAATTTTCAGAATCTGGCTCAACTCAAGGCTATGTTCGCTGTCATTGTAAGAAGAGTTGCACAAATAAAAAGTGTAAATGTCTTGCTTCGGGATATACGTGTAACAGCAAGTGCCATAATAGTGCAACTTGCTCCAATAAATAATATACTTTTTTGTAGTTTCGATGTTTTAAAAGTTATTATTCGTATATTTTTATATTATTTTTCTTTGTTTTTTTACTTATATTTAAGTAGTAATAATAATGATAATACGACATGTTGTACCTATAAATAAACTTGATTCCTGACAATGAATTATTTTATTATGTTGAGCCAAATTAACCAAACAGAATTGGTTAGTTTACATACTAACCAACGAGTTAGTTATTATGTATTACTAGGATTGTTAAGTTCACATTTTATCCATTTGCCGTGGATAGTTTTTAAACTAGCCAAAAACACCGGTTATTTTGTATACTTTTCTTGTGGTTTATACTTTAGCTGCAAATCTTGTATAGTTTGTAAACTAGCTGGATAGTATTCAAACCAACCAATACTGGCAGCTATTTTAGTCGACAAAATATTTTCCATCAAAATAACCAGACGTTTGGATAGTTTATATACATTCCAGTTAGTTTATAAACTAGCCAAGTAAACAATTTAACCGTAACATATATATATATAGTGAGTGGGAGGGTAGTCACGACCGAACTAGTTGAATACAAAAGTTTGGGGCTGAAGTAAGTTTTTTGTTTTTTGTTTTTTATAAACAATAACTACAGATAGGGAGAATTCTGTGATTGTTTTACCAGTCAACCAATTACACCTTATTAATTAGCCACCCAAAATTAGTTAACTCTAGTTTATAACGTAATTATAATAAACAACACAAGTTCAAATTTAGCGCCAGATATACCTTTACTTGCTAAATATGCTTACTCTGTCAGATCTTTGTGTCGATTTTTGTTTATTCACCTAGTTTATAAAAAACCACAGAAAGAAATTCCACTGATAATACACTCGGTCGTCTTCATTAGATGCGACCAATTTAAAACGTAGAATAATTATATTTTTATGTAAATTTACCAATATGTAGTCCTATATAACACAAAAATGAAAAAATTGGAATGTTTCACATAGAAGCTAGATGTAGTAAAAAACTCACCTTGCACGTAAGTCCTAGAGTATTAATTAAATTTAAATTAATTTTCATAAACTAATTTGAACATAAATATAGAATCCTAATATTTTAACAAGCATAATTTACCACAAATAAAACATAGAATTAGTAATTAAGTTAAGTAGTTAAGTAAAATGTAGGCACAGAAAATAGAAAATGAAAGTAATAATTCAAAAAAAGACATTTTTCAGTCAACCAGAAATGTTAAAATCTTTCATCTCTCTTCTTTGATATCTTTATATATAATTTATATAATTTTCAATATTAAAAAAACGTTAAAGCTTTATTTAGAGAGCTGGTGCAATATTGTAAAGTTCTCTTTTGTATTGTAGCCTTGAAAAAGGGAACAATAAATTTCCGAAAGCTCGGCGTATGTAAAAAACGAGTTTTACTTCAGCCCAGACCGCTACCCCAAGAAAAAATTGAAACTTTTATATATGACATGATATATATAATGTACTTTCATTCCGGGTGTACATCCGTTCACTACTGTCGTTCTGAAAAGAACAGTTTTGCTGACGTTTCGCCACAATCACATTAGGCATTTTCGAAGCTTTCTTTCCCGCGTCCGAATAGAGTCTCTATTCTATATATATGTGAAGATGCAACAATAAAGTTGGGAAACGTCGACAATTTAAAAAAAGAGACTTGTTTACTGGACCCTAGCCACCCCAAATAATACCCCACTTTAACATAACAACAAGAGTATTGTTAACGAAAACCATTTAGAAATATAATATCTAGGAAATATATGCGGACCAATGGAGTAGGTAAAGATTGATAAAATGGGTTGCATGCGGGATACATTTCACTAGGTCGCCATTTTGGATGTTTACCAAAATATTACCATTATTAATTTTTGTCAATCGGGTAAGCAATCTTTAAGCTATGCCGCTAACTGACAGACAAACAGACAGACCGAAGGACGGACCGACGGAATTGATAAACTATATTTTTGCGGATGCAAAGATGTGTAAAACGTGAGAGGATGACTTTTTCACGATTACAAACATTTTATTTTGGCCGCCATTTTGTTCGGCCATCTTGAATTAGTACCAGAATGTCATTAGTTGATCCATATACCACCATTAGTTATGACACACATTTGAAAGCACACCATTAAGCAGTTTTTCAGGCTGAATTTTTAAATATTTTATTGGGTCATCATTTTCTTCTGCCATTTTAAAATCAATCGGGTAAGTAGTCTTTAAGCTATGTCGCGAACTCACAGACCGACAAACGGACCGATAGAGTTGAAAAAACATATTTTTTGGCGTTTAGCGACGTTAAAACATAGAGATGTGTAAAACCTGAAAGGTTGACTTTTTCACGTTAACAAACATTATTTTGCCGTCATTTTGTTCGGCTATCTTGAATTAGTACCACTATTTTACTGCTTGATTCCTATACCACAATTAGTTATTGCACACAATTTGAAATCAAAGCGTTAAACAGTTTTTCAGGCTGAACTTTTAAATATTTTATTAAGCCGCCAATGTGCTCAGATATCTTGGATTCGTACCAAAACGTTATCAGTTAATTCCAACATAATACTTGATGTTCTTGCAAAATTTGAGATAAATTGGATGAGTGGTTTTTTAATATTAATTTTTTAACATTTCACTAGGCCGCCATTTTGTTTCGCCATATTGGATTTTTACCAAAATTTTACCACCAGTTCAGTTCCAGCAGTTGTACGAGGCGGTTGTGTTTTCGCTCGTATATTGTTTTGCCGGTACTTGAACGTTTGTTTGGTTTTGGTTTGAACTGTTTTGATTTCAATTTGTTTTTTGTGTGCTTTGACCCGATCATCAGTTCGTCGTTTGCTATAAACTAAACTTGACCTTGTTTACCCGGATCCGGTTATCAGTTATAGATATTGTTTGTGCGTGACATTTAAAGATTTTGATATTTACATAAAATTTATCTACATCTTTTTTTTAATTTTCACTTTTTTTGTTCCTTTGAAAATTTTAATTTTTTATTTATTTATAAAATGGCTGAATATAAGTGCGATTCTTGCCAAAAAATCGTTTCGGAAAAAGACTGTTACAGAATTCGCTGTAGTGGGGAGTGCCGAAGAGATTTTTGTATGGTCTGTACAGGACTGGATAAATCCACGACAAAAGTGCTCTACAAACAAAAATTCAACAACATAAGATTTTTTTGCACTGTTTGCGACTCTCCAACTCTGAAATATTTGCATGATAAAATATCAGATCTCCAAAAGACTCAAATCTCTTCAGAATATCTCGAAGCCCTGGGTTCCTGCTTAAAGAAAAACAACGACATCCTTCCGATCATTGGCGAAATTTACGACATCTTACTCAATAATGACTCCAAATGGAAGATACTGCTAGAAAAAATTGAGGATATTCACAGCCTCCATTCTGGAATATCTGACAGTATACAAGAATCCTTATTTAAATCCATTAAAGAAATTAGGCAGGATACTTTCAATCTATCATCTATTTTAATGGAATCTCAAAATGAATCTGTCAAAGTCCAGGTGCATGATTCATCGAAGGAGCAGTTGACTAAAGAGATGGCTGAGCTGAGGCATAGTGTAAAACAAATGGCACTTACCCTGGAGAAGCTTGCTGATAAGCCTAAACAACAATCAATAAAGAAGATATACACCACAGCAATATCAACCCAAACCGATACAACAGATGTCCAAATGCCTGTCAATAGGTCTCCAAAAAAAGCTGTTTCCTTCCAGCCCAACAAAACACCCATTATAGAGAAATGGCATTATGTAGTGGTATCCTTAATTCCGTCCACGTATAAATCAAATCAGCTTGTACACTACATCAAAGAAAAATTAGGAACCACGAATTTTGTGCGTTGTTTTCCTATGCTTAAGAATGCAGACACTTTGCGCTCCGATTTTAAAATTGGGGTGCAAAATAAAGATCACTTAATTCAGCTTAAGAACGCTAGTCTGTGGCCACCTGGTACCATAATTGATCCTACCAATGATTCAGTTTCACCAACCCTTATCCAAACGCCGCCCACTTCCACAGCCCATAATGTCTCACCTTCTAGTCATCAAGATGTCAATATAGATATCCCAAAGAGCCGGGGGCTGTCTCCACCAAAGCCTCAATTATTGGAATCACCAGTGACATTTGTGCCTGAGGAGGATAAGTCAGTCATGATTGGCTCTGACAGGGAGGCCATAGCAGCTTGTAGGTCATTGGCACTGGAGGGTTCTAAATTAAGCATGGAGAAAACTGCAAGGAAAGATGATTTTTTGCAGTTTGATCCAATGACTCCACCAAGAGTGCGGCTGTCCCAAGATTCGGATAAAGCAAATGGTCGCTATATATTAGCCAGATTAAGGGATCCTTCCTTACTAAAGACCTTAAGGCTATTTCTTGCTTATCTACACGACCAGCCATCTAGTGTGTGTTTTGAGGGGCATACAAGTACTAGCATTAAATTATTGCTAGCTTCAGAAGGCCTTCCCAGTGACAAGGACTCCCTGCGCAAGTTGTATTATCGCTTCCACGATGCCTATGGGATTGGTTCATCTGAAGTGGACTCAGACCTTGCAGCGTATAGATCTTTTTACTCCTCGGAAAAAATTTTACGGCTCCAAAAAATTCTTGAAAGTACTGGTAAATATTATTCTAGTGGTTCACCATCAAAAAGTAAAAATTTTTAGTCAATATGACGCGAAAAGAGGATCTAGCACCCTCTAGAAAATTGACCAATAGTAATTTTAATCTTTTTTTTCTTAATATTCAGTCCTTAAGACATAAAACAGACGAATTATATCTTTTGTTAGAAGAGCTAAATTTTCCAGAAGTCATTGCCATCACTGAGCACTGGCTAAATATCAATCAACCTGTTTTTATTAAAAACTATACCACAATTGCCAGATTTAATAGAACTAATTTAACTCATGGAGGCACCATGATAATGTCTTTAAACAACGATTTTTCCGAAATATCAAAGTATAATCATTTATTATCTGAAAAAGTATTTGAATTTTCTATCGTTTATCACAATACTTATGACCTTTATATTATTTGTATTTATAGAACACCTGATGCTGATGTGCAATTATTCTGCCATAACCTTCTAAGTTTGCTCGAGTCCCTTCCTGTAAAAAGCAAATTAATCTTATGTGGCGATTTCAATATTGACTTTTCCAGTGTGTGTGCTGCTCAGGAATGTCTTCAGTCCATCTTTGAGTCATTAGGAATTGCCATGCACGTCAACTCACCAACCAGAATTACTAAGACAAGTGCCAGTACTATAGATTACGTTGTGTCTTCTTTCGATCCTAGCTCCGTCGAATGTAATGTCTTAAGTCCAGGTTTCTCCGATCATGAAGCAATTTTCACAAAATTTTCAATTACATCCAAAGCCAAAAATTCCTCTAGACAAGTAGGCCGTATTTTTTCGGTTAGAAATTTCATTAATTTCAAACACCTATGTCAAATAACTGACTGGGACTCTCACACTTATGATGTCGACACTGAATTTTCTCGTTTTATAAAAACTCTAACTAATATAGCTTCTGAATCTTTTCCTCTTAGGCCTATCAAAAATAAAAGAAGTAAACCCTGGTCCACTTAAGGTTTACGTATATCTTCTAAGAACATGCGGTCACTATCTCATTTAAAGAAATTTTCGGACAGTGTCTTTTTTCATAATAATGTAAAATCATACAGAAAAATTTATCATAAGACTATTAAAGCCGCCAAAGATATTTATTACAATAATAGACTTTCTAACGCCAAAAATGTAGCTAAAGAAACCTGGTCTATCGTAAATGATTTAAGAAACAAAACTCCTTTATCCAACACTATCCTTACCTCTCCTGAGGACCTAAACAATTATTTTGTAAATGTAGCCAAAGATTTGACTAAATCCGTATCTCAATCTAATGACCCAATTTCATATCTCTCTAATCATAGGGTAAACCTGCGCAGTTTCTTCTTTTCACCAGTAGTTTTATCAGAACTTCGCAGTACAATTAATGATATCAAAAATAAATCTTCCTCGGGAATTGATGGGCTTACTTTAAAAATGTATTCAAGTCTGCCGGAGTGCACTCTAGAGCATCTGACTGCTTTGATAAATATGTCTTTCCAAAATGGTACTTTTCCAAGCTGCCTTAAAACTGCAATAATCATACCTCTTCACAAAGGAGGTGTTTCAGAAGAAGCTTCGAACTATCGCCCAATTGCACTTCTCCCTACGCTATCTAAGATCATCGAAAGACTGGTTAAAAAAAGGCTTTTATCATTTCTGTCTAGATATGAAATACTTACAAAACATCAATTTGGATTTTTAAGTAACAAATGCACAAGCGATGCCATGTTTTCCCTTCTTAATAGAGTTTACTCCAGCCTAAACAACCATCACGCTACGGCAACAATTTTCTGTGATTTTTCCAAAGCTTTCGATTGTGTGAATCATAATATATTAACTAACAAGCTGCAGTACTATGGATTTAGAGGGGCTCCTCTCGATTGGTTTAAGTCATATCTTAGCAACAGAAATCAAGTTGTGAAAGTTGACAACAGGATGTCTTCTTGTAGGCCAATGGAATATGGAGTGCCTCAAGGCTCGGTACTAGGCCCTATCTTGTTTCTTCTGTTCATAAACGACATGGCTAATTTAAACATTAGTGGAAAAATATGTCTCTTTGCGGACGATACCAGCTTTACGTGGAGCCACCCAGATGTCACGGACCTACATAGGATTGTATCTAATGACCTAATCACCATTAAATCCTGGTGCGATTCTAATCTCCTATGTTTGAACATCTCTAAAACGAAAGTCTTGTCTTATAAAAACACGCTGCAACCTTTTGACCTTAATGGCACCACTATTGATGTCGTAAACTCTGTAAAATTTCTAGGGCTTCTTGTAGATGATTCTTTAAAATGGGATCTGTTTCCGAGGAGCTTAGCTTTTCTACCTCTAGAACTGTTTATTTTGCTCTTGTTGAGTCGCACCTCAGATATGCTATTCCATTCTGGGGTACATGTTGTGCGACTCAATTTGATCGAATTTTTATACTACAAAAAAGAGCTGTTCGTTACCTACTGAGACTTAACAGTAGAACTCACTGCCGAGATTTCTTTAAAAGATATAAAATACTAACCCTTCCTTGCTTATTCATTTTGGAATCGGTTTGCTTAATTCGTAAGCATGCACCTGCTCTATTAGAGAGACCTTCTCACAACTACCCTCTCAGAAACACTGAGCACGATCTCTATCTTCCAACCCCACACTCAGAGTTAATTAAAAGATCAGTAATCTACAATGCAAAAAAAATGCATAATCACCTGCCATTTAACATCAAATTCATAATATCTCTGACTTCATTTCGCAAGGCTTTGAAGTCATTCTTACTGGAAAGCGCCTTCTACATCGTGAACGAGTTTTACAACACATAAATTTATCCTTATGAACCCCTAGTGTGATAGTTGCCATTACCAACCATTTTTACCGAATTTTATATATGTATTTTTTTAATTGTTTCGTACTTTTTTATTTTTTATTTTTTACTTTGCTTTTTTATTTTTTTTTTACATTATATTTATGAAAATGTTTATAACATAGTACGACTGACAAAGTACATTTCTAATGTACTTCTTTTAGGATTCTATTATATTAATATTCTAAATTCTTGATTTAAATATTATTTTTCTATAATATTTATGATGTGTTTTTGTTTTGTTTTGTTTGCTAATTTTGATGTTTGTAAACTATTTTTTTTACAATAGCTTTGTCCACAAAATTGTAAAATTTTTTTTTGACAATAAAGCATTTATTTAAATTTACCAGGACATCCCCATATGACCCTTAATTTTTGACCAAAATTTGAAGTCAATCGGGTAAGTAGTTTTTTAGCTACGCCGCGAAAATATAGACAGGGTGACAGACAGACAGATCGGCGGAATAGAAAAAAAAAACATGTTTTTCGTCATCTAGGGACCTTGAAACGTGAAGATCTAAAAAGATCTTGGAGAATGATTTTTTCACGATTACAATTCTTTCGTTTTACGAAGAAGTAAAATAGAAGATAGAATGAAATATCAGAAAATACAAGAAAATACTTCAACAATAGAGAAATACAGAAAATAAAAAATGGTGTACAGATTTTTTTGTCAGTGGATTCCCCCTCGACAAGCTTATATATCTTACAGTTGTCACACCCTGTATCCAAAGAAATTTGAAGGGAAGAGCAACTCCGTTTTCACGAACATTTTCGATTGATTGACACTGCTACTTTCAAATTCTTAGTTCTGATTTTGGATTTATGCAGATATAACAGTTGGCAAATTTCAGAAAACAGAAGTGCGTATTCAAAGACAAGGTAATAAAAATAGCGTGTGACAAATTCCCTGTTCCTCTGACAAACAAATTGGCCAACATCGAAGCAGGCTGTTAATTAGTTAAAAACAATGGGCTCTCGTCTCGTACTTTCGCAAATTTTTTCCCAAACTTGAAACGTAATGGGAAGTGAAAGCGTTTTTCTTGTCTTATTTATTATATATTAGGCAAATTTTTTTTAATCCGAAGAGTCGACAATTACTATAATTTATATAGTTGTTTTTTCTATGAAAGAGCTTATTAAAACTCCCAGGTTGTTTGAAGTGTGAATTAATATTTTCTTGTTATATCAGTGCTTTGTTTCTCAGAAGTTTAATAACCCGATTACAAACATTGGCTATTATTTATTATGCATGTTATAAAACGCAATGTTTTCTTAATAGATAAACATGAGAGAGTTTACTAAAATACAAAGGGTGCGCTAAATATATTTTTTTAAATAACGAGGGTCTCCTCACTACATGTTTGATATATTTATTCAAAATATGTACTACCAAGCTGAATATTATTCTCGGTCATTTAATCATATTTTAACAAAATAATTAATTATCCGAAAAAATTTTTTCATTTTCCTATTTTGTACTTTTCGAGCGTATAACTCGCTTATGTGCCAAGTGTAGGTATCATTACACTGGGTGACAAGTTATACAGGGAATAGGCTCTCTGTCTTTATTTAGTGCTTTCTTACAACATTTAACTATTTCTATACTCTCAAATGCATCCAATAATCTATTATTAGGTACATTTTTAATTAACTTAAGATTATTTATTCCTATTTGGTGATTGTTTTCCAAAGCATATTGAATAACGCTTGACTTTTCTGTTCTTCCGTATCTTAAATGTGCCATGCGTTCTTTAAATCGAATGTTTATGGAGCGTTTACTTTGCCCAACATATTTTAGATCGCAGTTCTTCAAGTCGACTTTGTCTTTTCCAAGAAGATTTTTCAAACTGTTCTCCGTTTTGTAGACTACTCTAAAACCTACGTTTTTAAATACTTTTTCTAGACCTCTCGTATATCTAAGATCATATGGGATTACTATGAACTTATTGGGAGCCTCAGGTGCTTGAAGAGTGGTGGCATCTTTCAACATTTTCTCATGCTTATGTCTATTTACTAATTTATGTACAAAATTATCATTATATCCATTACTTTTAGCTATGTTTTTAATCCCATTCATTTCATTAGTAAAACGTTCTTAACTTAATGGAAAATTGACTACCCTGTGAGTTAAGAAATGGAATGCTGCCATTTTGTGTTGATGGCAATGAAATGAGTCGGATGTCAGTGGCGGCTCGTGAGTATATTGAAGGGTGAGGCTACATGAGGTTAATTTTGTTTAAATGTGAATAAATTTCCACGTCACCCATGAGGTATTATTCTGCGACGCGTTGACCTTTTTTTTTGTAATGGAGGTCATCGCCAATAGCCCTAAACCATTAAAAACTAAAAAAATAAACTCTAAAAAAAGTAAATAAAAAGTAAACAAAACAAGTAAAATATGTACACCTATCACTAAAATATAGCGGTGATTGCGATAATAAAAACATAATTTAGTTTATTAAAACTTAAAATAAATAGTTGCATGAAATAAGATAAAAAAACTACTTTTTGTACATTAAATCTATACGTCTGTCTTTTAAGGTTGCAAATTTATCTATAATTTGGTCGTAAAAGTTTTGGTCTTCACTAAGTTTTGACAGTAATTCCTGCTCTATTGACATCATTGCTAAACCCGAAAGCCGTTCTTGTGTCATTATGTTTCTTAGGTAGGTTTTGATCCGTTTAAGACATGAAAAATTTCGTTCGGCCGATACACTTGTTGCGGGAATAGTTAAAACTAAATTAAAAAGCTTATATGCTTCCGCAAAAATTGCTTTAAAATCTTTAAATAACAAAGCTAGACTTTTTTCGACATCTAAATTTGAAAATTGTTCATCCCTATACAATACAGAAAGTTCATTCTTTAATCTATCTCTGTCAAAAATGTTTGGATAATTTTTTAATAAATTATTTAATAAGTCGTCTGGAAAGCATTTAACATATTCCGAATATTTTGTGCAATCGACTAAAGCAAAGAAATTTAAATTATTTAAATTTTCAAACCGCGTCCCTAATTGAAGAATTATACAATCTATTATTTCGAAATATAATATTTTATATTTAGTAAAAATATCAAAGTCACTAGAACATTGCCCTCGACGTGTGTTAGTTGGCAGAATAGTGGCTTTTTTAGCAATATTGAAAAGTTTTTTGAAATGGTCCTCGTTTCTAAATTCAATAATTCGTTGCTTGGCAAGGTTTATTTGCGAAATGCAGTAATTTATATCTAAATGCTTTAACTGTAATATTTGAAACAGTACATCAGTGCAACTAAAAATGTGTTTATAAATATGCGTTAAAAGGCAAAATTCGAAATCATTAAAATGCTTTAGAAATCCTTTTGCACCATTAATAGATTCTGTTCCAGAACTTAAGTCATTAATAATAGTTTCAAATACTATAATTAAATTCATTAGCCACTAAGTTTAAAATTTTAGACCGTGTATACCATCGCGTTTCTACAGCTCGCGGAATTCTTTTACCTACTATCTGATTAAGCACAAAAGACCGTTTTGGTGATTGGTGCAAATAATTTGGTATTCCTAATAAAGTGGCAAAAAATATACGACTTTGGGTAATCAGTTTTGTTCCCTGTTGTAAAACTAGATTTAATCTGTGGGCGCAACAATGAGTAAACATAGCTAAAGGAGCAATAGACCTAACTTTTGTTTTTATTTCACCTCCCATAACACTAGCCCCATCGTAACACTGCGCGACCAATTTATTTTTAAAGTCATAAGGCTCTAAGCTGTTTTGTATTAAATGAAAAAGGCTCTCTGCTGTTCTATTATCTATTTCTAACTATCTAGCTAACGTCAAAAAATCCTAAAAATCTTTCTTTTAAAGATCCGTTGGTCACATACCTAACTGTTATCGAACACTGTGATTTTTCTGTTATATCAGTACTATCATCCGCAATTACGCCAAAAAAACAACAATCGGTGTCATTGATTTCTTTTTTTATATATTCTTGAATATAGTCATGTATGCAACCAATTAGTTCATTTTGTATAGTCTTAGATTGTCCCGTAAAAATATTACTAAATTTAGCACAATGTTCAGTAAGTTCGGCATTTCTTTTTATTAAGCATGCAAATATTTCCTTAAAATTGCCACGGTTAAAAGAATCTGTTGTTTCATTATGACCTCGAAATGCCAAGTCCTGTTTACCCAAAGTAATAGTAACATCAATTAAATAATTTAATAATAAACGGTTTTTTCGAACATTTTCTTTATAAACAATTTTATTAAGACTTGCATTTTCTTGTAGTGCATCCGCAATAGTCGCCCTATTTTGCTCCAGTCTTGTAAGTGCTACCGAATTTTTAATATGCTCTCTTGAACTTTCATGCGATTTTACTGCTCGTGAAAAATTTTTTAAATCCGAATATCCGCCCCCTGAACCACAATTATTTTTGACGCAACCTAATAAAATACAAGGCCAACAATATAAGCTTTCTTTATAAATACTTCCGCATAGCCACCTATAAGTTTCTTACCAAGATATTTGAAAAGTTCTTGAATATTTTTTACCTTGCCTCTTCTCGTTAAATATTGCTAAAATTTTCGGCGTCGGACGGCTACCTAATATCTGTTTCTTTTCAGTTTCGCTTCTTCTTAAAAAAGGCGTTTCAATTAATGAAGCAATAATGTCGTGAATAGGATTCATTTCAAAAGCAAAAAGCAAATACAAAAAATGGAACGGTCCAACTTACCAAATCAAAACAAAACAAAAACTTACTCACGCGTATTTATTCACCTTAAAAGACAGAACGCCCTCAATCAGCGGTTATCGCAATCTATTTCCTATTTCTTTCTCAGCCGCACGCACCACGTAAAAAGAAGCCGTTGGAATATTTCGCTAGTCATGTGTCAATAAAAGCTTATCCAAGCTACAGATTTATCGCCTCAAGAATGCAATAGAAAATGCGTGCATCGGCAATCGCCATCCCGCTCTGTCGTAATCAGGTGACTCGCCGGCATCGGCACCGGCCGTTGATAAATAGGTCAGAAGTCGAAACTTTCCAAGCTAAAATTATTTCGCCTCATTCGAGAGCACTTTCTTTAGGAATGGGTTTGCTCGGATTGCACGTTCGGTTTTTTGATGTGGTCAGAATTTATTTTCTAAAATATTTATTATGGGATTATATTTTGTTTTTTTTTAATGTTATTATGTTGTAAAACTGTTAAAAAGTATATTTCTAATTGGTAATAGATAAAAAGTTATATAAAAAAATTCTCTTTTCCTTTATTTTGGGGGTGAGGCGCGGCCTCAGAGGCCTACCTGACGAGCCGCCACTGTCGGATGTTATATACCCATCAGTATTAGTAAATTTCCTATAAATATCAAATTCTCTAATTTATCGTTATTCCTAATAACTAACGTGTCGAGAAAAGGTAATTGCCCATTGTTCTCCTTTTCGTACGAAAAATTAATGGAAGGATATTTATTGTTTAATGTTTCTAAGAAAGTGTCGAAATGTTCTGTTTTAGTATCAAAAATAGCAAATATATCGACTACGTATCTATACCATACCCTTAGGAAATACTTGAGTTCTTTTTTAAATTGGGTTTCTAATCTACCCATAAACAAATTTGTAAGGAATTTATTGTTGAACTGAAAAAAAAATTGATTCATACATAATTTTGTGATCAATAAATAATTATCAATAATTTCTTTCTCCAAATTATTGATTTCAAGTAGTTCCTTTAGGTACTCTAAAGCTAGTGTTATGGGTACACTAGGAAACAATGAGCTTACATCAAAAGATATTAAAATTTTACTTTCTTTTAAGTGAACATTCTTAATTTTATCTAAGAATTCTAACGAGTTAGTAACAAATACTAAAAAAATTACCTTCATATGCAAAGACGCCACTTACGAACTTCAATTATAATAAGTATGTTCGCGCCTTTATAAATGTAACTTTGATCAAGTCGCCCCTGGAAATAAATCAAAATCATCAAAAGCCAGCACGACAAATACTCTTTCCAAATAATTTTTTATCTTGGGAGTAGAAATTTGTTTATTAGCTATGCATTACACAAAGGAAGAAGCCCGTACCAGATCCAATAAGACACCGTAGGGTAAGAACTGAAGGGTGTTTTGAGATGTCGGTTGGATGTGTTCATAAAATATTAAAGTATTATAAGATGCACCCTTACCACATTGTTTCGTCAAGCGTTAATGAATAGATTTCGATAGCTGACTAAATCATTGCAATTTGATGATAAATATGTGAAAGGAAGACAAGCATTTTTTGATGGGCTGATGAAGCTCCATTTACCAGCAATGGAAGAGTTAATCTTCATAACATGCATACTAGCCTCACTTTAATCCACATTGGATGCGATATGTTGACCAGCAGATTCGCTGGAGCGTCAATGTCTGGTGCGAAATTATTGAAGGCTATCGTACGAGATATTTAATTTACTGAATTCTTCTACTAACCACTTTGAAATATTCTACATTCTTGATCCAACATCTGAAACAATAGATCTCATGGACTTCCCAGGTTTATGGATTTTGGGAAGGCAATACAGTTTAGATATCTGTGGGTTAATGTGTTAGTTTGAATTTTAGTTTATCAGACACAAGGTTTTTACTCTGTTTTAAGATATTTTTTACTTCTGTTATCATTTTTGATAACAACCGAGTTTTTTTTTAATTAAATCGTAAGGACTAGTTTGAATCAAATTACCTACTCTTTCAAAATAATCTGTTTTGTCCAGTAAAACAACCTTATTTCCTTTGTCAGCTTTTAAATAAAAACATTCTTTTTTCTTCAGTCTCTGGATAACTTCAGTATTTTTACTAGAAACATATTTTGACATGTTATTAACAACGTTTTTTGAGATTTGATTGCAGCTTTTTATTGATGTACTAAATCAAATTTTATTCACAGCAGCATCCAGTTTTGAGTTGGTCATTGTGTGTGGTGATTTGAATGTAAATGCTGGATGTAATGATAAATCACATAGAATACTCTCGGATTTATTAGAGAGCTTCGGTATGGTCTCTCTTTTAAAAAATCCAACCCGACTGAATGCCATTTTAGACTATGTTATTTTTAATAAACCTTCTTTGCTTCAGGTACATAACTGTGATTTGGGTTTCTCAGATCATATAGCTCAAATATTTAAATTTAAAATTATTGATACATGCGATTTGCCAAAAAAATCAATAAGTACTATGGATTACAGATCCATTAATGAAATAATTAATTTTTCTAAAGCTTACTTTCTGAGAAATCGATCGCCGCAGTTCGTCTTGGGACACCTTATATATATATATATATATATATATATATGGCCTATATATA
The DNA here is from genome assembly GCA_030620095.1 of Kuschelorhynchus macadamiae. Classification (NCBI taxonomy): domain Eukaryota; kingdom Metazoa; phylum Arthropoda; class Insecta; order Coleoptera; family Curculionidae; genus Kuschelorhynchus; species Kuschelorhynchus macadamiae. Next base: position 693,152 of record JAUTXW010000215.1, read on the forward strand.
TTCTAAAATATCCCACCCTTATTTATGACTTTCCTGGTATATTTTGGGAAAAACGCTTGGACACGTCAATTTTGATTTTTAGGGGGACGTCTTTTCATGTATGATTGTATAATACAGGGTGTTCCAAAAATAAGATATCGCATTACACTTGACATTTTTAAATGGAAACCCCCAATTTTTTTTCTATTTTTGGATTCTCCAGGAAGTTTTTAGTAACTTTTGTATAATAGAGTTTATACCTATCTTCAACCATTTTGAAGTTTTTTTAATTTTTTTTATAAAATTCGCCTCATTTAATTTAGTACTGATAATACGGAAAAAAATAATAATCACCGATACCAGCAAGAAATTTAGCATCCGTCAATGTCATCGTAAATCATAGAACAACTTTATCTTTGATTTGAAATCGTTAAGTTGCCTAGTTCTATTATAATATTTTGCAATGATTTATTCAATTCAAGAAAGGGTCGAAATAACGAAACTGTATTATCAAAACGGAAGCATTGCAAGAGCTACCGCCCGGTTGTTTAATGCGTTACATCCAGACAAAAATATTAACCATAAGTATGTGGCTAAATTAATAAGAAAATTTGAAGCAACTAGATCTGTATCTAATATTCGCCGGAATCATATATATACTAAACCATTTACAGTTTTACATTCACATTAAAATTTAAACAAAAATTAGTTACTTAGCTACAATGTGTCAAAAAGTCAATGTGGTAATAAATGTTGAAAGTGGTGTCCGTTTACCTCCATGCAATAATAAATATTTTGCTCAAATCTATTCCTAACATTTTCACACATTTCTGGAGTTATTTGTCTGCATTCCGCCGTGATCCGCTCCCGAAGATCTTGGATGGAGTCTGGCTTCGTACTAAAAACCTTACTTTTTATATGTCCCCAAAGAAAGTAATCTAAAGGACTCAAGTCCGGAGACCTTGGTGGCCACTAAAGATGGGGTACTCTTGTTCATTGTGATAAAATGGGGCCGCGCCGTCCGATCCACTGATTTGGGAAATGGGTGTCCAAAAACTGTCGTACTGGAGCTACATAGTGCGGTGGTGCACCATCTTGTTGGAAATGAAGAAAATTTTCATTATAATTAACCTCATTTTCTATTATTTCGGTTATTCGTGGCTCTATTGTATTTTCCAACATGTCCAAGTACAACTCCCCCGTCAAGTTTCCAGGAATAAAGAAAGGCCCTACAATATGATTTCCGAAAATGCCGGCCCAGACATTAATTTTTTGTGGGTATTGCGAATGTACCTCTCGAAACAAATGTGGATTCGAGTCGCTCCAATATCGACAATTATGTCTATTTACAGCACCATGTAAATAGAAGGTACATTCATCCGAAAAACAAATGTTAAATAACAAATTTGGGTTATTGTTCAAACGTTGTGTCATTAATTCGCAAAACTCCAACCTTCTATCATAATCGTCTTCATTAAGCTCATGGACAAGTTTAGTTTTGTACGGGTGAAATTTATAGGATTTCAAAATTCTTTGCACTGTTGAGCGTGTAAATCCTGAAGAAGTAGCCAGACCACGAGTACTTTGGGTGTTGTCAAGAGCCACGTGTCCCAAAACTGCTATTTCTCTGGCTTCATTTCTACTTGGACGATTTTCCTGATTCCGGCGAATATTAGATACAGATCCAGTTGCTTCAAATTTTCTTATTAATTTAGCCACATACTTATGGTTAATATTTTTGTCTGGATGTAACGCATTAAACAACCGGGCGGTAGCTCTTGCAATGCTTCCGTTTTGATAATACAGTTTCGTTATTTCGACCCTTTCTTGAATTGAATAAATCATTGCAAAATATTATAATAGAACTAGGCAACTTAACGATTTCAAATCAAAGATAAAGTTGTTCTATGATTTACGATGACATTGACGGATGCTAAATTTCTTGCTGGTATCGGTGATTATTATTTTTTTCCGTATTATCAGTACTAAATTAAATGAGGCGAATTTTATAAAAAAAATTAAAAAAACTTCAAAATGGTTGAAGATAGGTATAAACTCTATTATACAAAAGTTACTAAAAACTTCCTGGAGAATCCAAAAATAGAAAAAAAATTGGGGGTTTCCATTTAAAAATGTCAAGTGTAATGCGATATCTTATTTTTGGAACACCCTGTATTATACAATCATACATGAAAAGACGTCCCCCTAAAAATCAAAATTGACGTGTCCAAGCGTTTTTCCCAAAATATACCAGGAAAGTCATAAATAAGGGTGGGACCTTTTCGTTGGGCCACCCTGTATATATATATATATATATATATATATATATAATTGGGTCACACTTCACTATTCCTAAGAAATAAACCTACTTTTTTAAAAACCTAATTTTTTTCTTATTAACGCTCTCTACTACTATGGTCTTAAACAGTGCGTGCTGCCTGACTTGCCATACGGGTTATCACATAAGTTGTAACAGATGAGAAACTAATTCCAGCATTCCCGAAATATTATACGACTCGGCGGGATACTTCAAAATTTATTTTAAAAATAGTTATTTTTGTGAGTTATTTTAAAATTCCAGCAGTCATTTGCATTCACCAATCCGAAAATAAAATAAATGAGGCACCTTTTCATATGTGAAAACCATTTTTCGAAGCGTATATTAATCGTTGCATATAGACACACTGGTATTTTTTTGTTATTGATGAAGTGTAAAAATGTATTTATAATGTATATACTTAGTCACTGAAAAAATATTCAGTTCTGAAAGAACTTTTAAAACATATTACTTTCCAATCACTATAAAACTCATTAGCAACACTTAGCTGTGCCATGCCTTAAGTTACTTTTATTACAAAATTCCCAGTTTTTGTCATTATTGTGATGTCTTTAGCCTTGTTAAATTATATAATGGTAAACCACGTATGCAAAAAAAAATAAATATTTGTTCCAAAAAGAACCATCTGTCACAATACTGATGACTCTCCGAAATAGCCTAAAGATACTTGTTTTTCAGATTTAAGTATTTCCAGGCTTATTTATTTATTTATTTATTTACAAATACCTGCTTTACAGGACAAAGTCCCAATTACAAAGCAGGGCAAGCACTTATAATTATAATATAATATTATATAACGTAATCAAGAAAAACAAAGAAGATGAAAAAACTAAGTTAAAACTAAAACTAAAAACTACAACATGCATCTATATGTGGAAATAATGTCAACGCAATAGCGATCGCCGCACATCAGAAGCATTAGCTATGGAAAAATCCAAGTGATAGCTCTTGTTATATTTATCACACATTAAATACAGAGGTGAAAATTTTAGAGTGTTTGTGCGCGGTTTGGGCAAATAGAATAAATTATGTTGTTTGAATGAGTTTAAACGAGGTACACAAAAATTCAGTTTTCCTAGTATATATGAACAATCAATTTTATAATTAAGCAATTTAAATAATGTAACTAAACGGTGGTAGTCACGGCGATTTTTTAGGGAATCATATTCTAAGTTGTTAAGCAGCTGCTCATGCACCGTCTTTCAAAAAACAAGCATATTTTAAAAATTCATGTTGTATTCTTTCTAGACTCTCTATGTGTGTATTGTACTCAGGTCCCCAAATTATTGAACCGTATTGCAGTTTTGAGCGGACGTAAGAATTGTACAATAGCTTTAGTACACTGATGTTTATAAAGTCCCTCGTACAGCCTAAAATGAATCCATACATTCTGGAGGCTTCGGCAGTAATAATATTCATGTGAGGGACGAGTGAGAGTTTTGTATCAAATAAAACTCCGAGATCGCGAAATGAGTCACACCGAGAAATAGCCTTATCTGCTACGGAATAGTCATATTTACAAATTGACAGTTTATTAGAAAATGATATTACATTGCATTTCCCTATATTAAGCATTAAGTTGTTAGTAAAACACCAATTATTTATAAAATCCAGACTCTTTTGTAGCTCAATGCAATCAGCAATCCCACTGATATTGGTATAAATTTTGATATTATCAGCAAACATTAAAAATTTTACGTTTAGGTCACAAGCAATGTCGTTGATAAAAAGGATAAAAAATAGCGGTCCCAGTACAGACCCTTCAGGTACACCAGAAACTGCAACGTATTTGCTAGAAGTATGTCCATTGAGGGCGACATACTGTTGACGTCCGTTATTAATCTGTTAGAGAATCCAGTATTTTTAAGTTTAGTAAGTAAAATTTTATAATCAATTCGGTCAAACGCTTTTGAAAAATCTAAGTATATTACGTCTGTTTAACTGCCTGCATCAATTGATTCGGCTATATCATGCGAAATACAAAGCAAATTGGTAATTGTTGATCTTCCCTTAAAAAATCCATGCTGTTGAGGTAGAATGAGTTCTTTAAATAGAGGAAAAAGGGAATCATGCAGCAAGATTTCAAATACTTTACAAATATTACAGATAAAGGACACCGGTCTGTAGTTTAAGATTTCATTTCTGTCACCTTTTTTGTACACTGGACAAACCCTAGAAATTTTCCAAAGCTGAGGTATCGTGTGTTGTTGTAAGCATAAGTTAAAAATAAACAGAAGGGGCTTTAACAAGACTAATTTGCAAACATGAATAAGAAAAGCAGGAATTAAATCCGGTCCAGTTGTGTTTTTCGGGCGTATTTCTTTTAAGGCTTTTATAACATCCTCTTCGGAGAAATATATAATTTAGATTGGAAGAAATGTTATTCACCTCTACAAAAAGAAATGTTATTCACCTCTACAAAATTTGTATCCGAATTAGAAAACGATTGTTCAAAATAAGAAGCAAAAGAGTTAAGAATATCTAAAAGTTCCCTTAATTCATTATTATTATAAAACATATTGTTAGGCATGCTACAAACAAATTTCTTTTTTACTTTTTATAAATGACCAAAATTTTTTAGGGTTACTCTTAATATCTGTCTCGATTCTCTGTATATATAAGATATAACTATCTTTAATGTCTGTTTTTATTTTTGTTCTAAGGTTCGTAAACAATTCCAAACAACCATATTTTATGTATTTTTTATGACATTTATCCTTTTTCTTTATATTCTGGATGATTTTAAATGTAAACCATGGTGGGTATTTACGTTTAGATATTTTTTATACTTCGAAACACATGAATCAAAAAGTTCATAGATTTTGTCATAAAACAAGGCACATGCACTCTCTACATCATTTGCCCGTTCAAGAAATGACCAATCAATATTATAAAATGTTTCATACATCACCGGAAAATTTGCTTGGCGAAAATTATAATTGTTTTCAAGATTTAAAGCCAAATCACATTTACGGTTTACAGATTGAGAGTATTGAAATGATATTTCCAAGGCAGGGCATTTACCACTGGAGGCATGTTTAACCGGAAAAATAAGCATTTTTGGTCAAAAGAAAACCCGCGAGCTCTTCAGGTGGTCAAAATTCAGGGAAGAAGATCCCTACATGTTTGGTGTGGCCTTCTTAATAATCATGTTATTGGACCTATATTTTTAAATGGGAATTTAACCGGACAAAGGTATCAGGAGTATATTTCTTTGCTACAAATCTAAACACGGAAAATTCCATTAGGAATGTATATTTCAATTAAAATACATATAATTACCATATTTTCGCATAAAGTTATGTATATTTTTGTAAAAACACATCTCATCGTTTAAAAAAATGTAAAACTTTGTTAAATAATGTGAGATAACGTACATTACTATAATTCTATGTAAATTTACAAAAATATACCCTAGTATCCATGTGTTTTGTCCCCTCCACGACTTTAATTCTAGAAATTTATTAGTTATTGCATCAGCATCAGGCGTTTTATTGTTTGATTAGTGAAATAGTGAGTTATAAAGGCAAGTAATAATGTTTAAGTGTTGCTTTTGCTCTAGTTCTTTTAAAAATATTAAGAAATGCTTTTTACATCAGCGTTCTCACAGGTGTAGCAGCAAAAATTTTGTTTGCCCACATAACGACTGCCAAATGGGTTTTTTTTAAATACAGTGGTTTTCACTCGCATGTAGTTCGGGAACATAATGGTTTTAAGGATAAAGCTGAATTAGACTTTCTTTTTACTTGTTCTTTGGAGAATTGCTTATACCAAACCACTATGGTAAAGGTCTTTAAAGAGCATTTTTATAAACATTTAGGTGAAGGAAAATCATTTCCTTGTCCTTTTAAATGTAATTTTGATAAACTTTATAGTGAAATAAATACTCTTAGGGTTCATTTTTGTCGAGAACACTCAGACAGTAATTCAAAAGTTACTGTAAACGACATGTATGACTAAAAAAGAGACTCGGATTCAGAAATCCCAATATATTTTAACGACAATGCACAAGAAACAGTTAGTATCTATATTTAACATTAGAGACCAAATATTTGAGAACTAAATCGTTCATAGAATTTATTATCTCGGCAATTTTTGATATAGGTATTTCAAATACTGAATATATACATAAAAATTTAAAAATGAAAGGCTATTTTGTTCCACCTGAAATAATAGCTAAAGATCTATTTTTTTATGCATAATCCGATTAATGGAATTTTTAGGAGTAAATACTTAAGAGAGAAATATTATAAAAACAATTTAAGTTTTGTTAAATTAAAAAAATTGAACTTGAAAACGAATCATATAAGTCATTTTATTATTTTGTGCCAATTCTTGAAACAGTCACGCAATTGTGCACAAATAAATACATTTTTGAGCAAATATTTACCAAGCCCAAGCAAAATTTCAGATTTTATAGCGACATATATGATGGATGGAACAGCACACAAAAAAAACCTATTATTTAGTCAGAATGATTTTTCAATAAAAATTATACTTTATCAGGATGCGTTTGAAATTTATAATACTATTGGGTCAGCCAAAAAAAAATATAAAATTTTGGGCAAACACATGACTTTAGCGAATCTTGATCCATGGCTTAGAATGAAAACGGATCACATGCAGCTCGTAAGCCTTCTTTTTGAAAAAGATATAAAAAGATTTGGATTTAATTTTTATCTATTGAAATTTTAATTTTAGAAATATAGTGTTTTGTATTTTTTTGAACATCCTGTATATCTGACCTGCATGCTCCAATTTTTACATTTTTTGTATTGTTTCATACTTCTTATATTTTTTAAAAGTTTTCTTTAGATACGCTAAAATTTGTTTATGTCATAAGATATCTATCAAATTCGGTCAGACGGAATTATTATACCTAAACTACGAAAGTTGTTATTCGTTCGATTTTAGTTTCTTTTACGACTTTTAATACATCGTTTTAGTATAAACAGTGTAGTTCTCTCTAAAATATGTTCGCTTTTAGTTCCATGCTACCACTCCAAAAAAAAAATGGTAAAAAATATCTCAACGAAAACCAATACTTTTTTTTAGTTTATTTAAATAAAAATATCTTTGTCACTCGATTTTCTGAAGTAACCGTTCATGTAGCTATCGTTTTTTTTTTTAAGAATTGTTAAAGCAACATGAGTTACATATGATCAGAATACTCCCTTAATAGTGTACAGTTGCAGAATTGTCTAACACTGCATATATAATCATTTTCTTGTTATTAATAAACTTAGTACCTATATAACTTTTTTGTTAAGAAGTTTGTGATTTATTTTGCAGGGCAGGTCATCTTATGTTACTTGGCCTATATCTTTAAGGAAAATGAAACTGTCTTTGTATGTTGTTTTTTGTTAATAAACGTTTATGTATTTATACTCTGTTTTAATTGAATTTAATTAAGGATAAAGGAATTGAACGAAGTATAGGGGACAGGGCTTTGATTATATTTTTTCCATCCTTTACCTTCTCTAATGTTGGTTTAAGAAATCCAAATTCGTATTATTAAAAAGGTGGTGGAAATATAATAAATGCGGTCCTGAATTAGTAAATTACATATGCCAGGAAGGACATTCACCTGGTTATACAGTAATTTTCCATGTCCGTATAAGTAAAGTTACAGCAGAAATATTGAGATCTACTTGCTTGATGATGTAATTTTACAAGTGTTTGTCATTTTACATTAAACCTTAAGTAAAACTACTTGAACAATGAAGGGTATTTTACCATATGTTTTACGTCTCCAATCATGTAAAATTTTACATGAATATCCAAGGCGTTTTATTACCAATGACGATCAAGGTAAATTCATGTAATTATTTTTTACTGTGTATGTCACTGGCGTTGTATACGCGTCTAGGGACCCTGAAGCGTGAATACCTTTAAAGACCTGGGTGGGTGATTTTTTCACGATTACAATATTTAATTCCCTTTTACGAGCATTACAATATGCTCAATATACGAAAACTCTTTCAGCTACAACGTCCTTTAACTGACACTTTTATTATTTTCCGTTGCCCGTATAAAAACCTTAGTTAAACAAAGAAAAGAATATTTTTCCTGTTTTTTAGTAATAATCATATCTTTGTGACAACGATAATAGCGCGATATCATGACGGGGTTCTTCAGGTGGAAAAAGCAGTTTCCGGCAATTATTATTGAAAGAAGATTGGCTCGAAATGAAATTAAAAAAATAAAATAGCAAAAACTAATTTATAGAAAAGAGTGAGGCACTAGTAATTTTTACCCGATATTGTATGCATTAAGTAAAGTGTTTACCAGTCTTTAAAGGTATGTTTGTTTGTTATCATCTGAATTATGCATCAAAAGTTTTCCTTGTTTTTCCTAGAAAGTAATTAGCTGTTTTTTTTTTTTAATGGATGAATTGACCTTTACCTTGGACTTCCTCGCACTATACGAATAACACTCTTTATACAGGTTGTTCCTAAATATCGTACACAAACAGAAGGGGGGTGAGTGATTCTTTGGTTCATTTTATAACTGAAATTTCAACTAATCTTAGGTCTGCAAACGCTTCGTAACCGATATACAGGGTGTTGTAATTTCAATATTTTTTTAGTTTTTTTGTTATAACTCCTGCAATTTTTGAGCTATTTACCTCAAATCTTGGAATGAGATTACACAATAGGAATTACATAATTGCACAAGTCAAATGGTTGTTGGAATCTACAGGGTGATATTTTTTCTTTTCTCCTCTTGGACTTTTAGTGCGGTGAGCCGCTGTTAGTTTCTAAAAACCAAAATTATTTTATCTTATTAAAAATCGTGTGATTCACTTGTAGTTTTTTTGTATTTCCGACCCTTTTCGAAAAAAACAATATAAAAATGGATTTTCTGCAATTAGCTAGATGAAACTAATTTCCTATGGTCTAGTAGCCTATGGCTTTATTTTAATAATCTTTTGTTTTATTGATTTTGACATTTTATTAGGTTTTAACAACAACAATTAACAATTAAGAAACATAGGACAAAAAATTTCTTCACAAAAATTGTTGGAAGTAACTTCTCCAACCCCTTTTTTGCATTGATTGTCGCACTCTTTCGAACACTTTGGCAGTATTTTTCACAATTTCAATTCCATCTATTATTCGATATTGCAGGTCATCGACTGTTTCTACACTAGTTCGACAATTCCATGAAGATTCTCGTCTGTCTATAAATGGTTGTTATGGAAATTCATAATGGATCATAAGGCACCACCTGCAGAAATTAATCCTTAAAGGAATATGCCAAACAACTCGATAGCTAGTATTTAATAACACGGAAATTTTGTATACAGGTATTCACGCAACCCGTTCATTAAAAGTTTTTGATGATGCCATTTAGATAAAAATTTCAAATTTTGGGATTAAGGTAAGGTCAAGGGGTACTTCTTTTTTGAAATATTTTCAACTTCCTGTCACTTCCGGTTTAACCGGAAGTTGGTATCAACTTGCTTATTTTAAATGGAACACCCTGTATTTTATGATATTTTTGGATTCTACGGAGAATTTTAATGCTATTTTATGTAGCATGTCCTATACCCAGTTTCAAGCGTTCTTAAGATATTTGACCTTGAACCGAAAATGAGCCTTCGGGGTACCAAATTTTAAAATCTCATATTTTTGTAAGTTTTGAAGATATAATCTTCATATTTTGCAGACGATCGGTAAATAATCTTAGGTTTCTATTTTTTTTATTGAATTTTTATACAGGGTGTCCTAAATTCAGCGGCAAACAGTCACATTTTCAAAGCCGCTAAAGTCCGTTTTTTTAAATGGGACACTCTATAACTTTATGCACTATCAAATGTAGAATTTCATTTTCTATCGAACTGTATTAAGGTTCCCTATACCTATTCGTAACCATTTTCGAAATAATTGGGTTTTATAAAAATATCGTATGTATTTGCTTAAATTTTTACATGTTCCAATGGTGAGCCATGGAAAAACAATTGAGACAATATCCAATATGACAGATGATTAGTACGCGTTATTTATCGAAAGCTGTCAGTGATAAACTAAATCTTCTAAATCGAAATGGAAGAATACTCAAACGCGGATATTCTCAATCTATTTTATATTCATGGAGAATGTTATAAAATTTTGGAGAGAACGTGTCGTGTGTTTAATGAACGCCACCCTGATTTGCCGCCAACGAACAAGTCAAAATTCAAGAGGATTGAAACGACCTTTTTGCGTTTTGACAAGGTTAAAGTTACAAAAAATGTTCCGAAACCTGTGACAAATGCCGAGGATAACGTAATAAACACATTAGCTTATTTCCACGCAAACCAGCAAAGTTCAATACCGTCTGCAGAAAACGATTTGGGAATTTCTTCTTCATCTGTCCAAAGAATCTTGAGCGAACATCATATGCACCCTTATTCCTTCCAAAACGTGCAAGCCTTGAGACCTGGTGATGACGTCCGACGAGTAGAATTTTGCGAATTCATGTTTTTGAAAATTCAAGAGGACCCTCAATTCCTTTCAAAAATATTTTGGACCGATGAAGCGAAATTTTCTAGAGAAGGAATAACAAATAGAAGAAACGAACATTTCACGCACGCTTTAGGCGAAACGCGTTCTCAATAGAGGTTTAGCTTCAATGTTTTCGGTATAGTATTAAATGATCAGGTGCGGTACTGTATTTATGAAGACAATTTAAACAGTAATAAGTATTTGGAAATTCTACGAGGGACGGTTTCTGAATTTATAGAAGAAATTCCTATTGGTGAGCTGCAAAATTATTGGTATCAATTAGATGGGGCACCAGCACATAATTCCTCTGCAATTATCTCGAAGGTCTCGAATCGCTGGATTGGTCCCAATGGCCCTTGGAGATGGCCCCCGCAATCGCCTGATTTAGCACCCCTAGACTTTTATTTATGGGGATTTATCAAAGGTAAAGTCTATGCTTCCCCAGTAAATAACCAACAAGACTTACTGGACAGGATACGAACAGCTTTTGCCGAATTAGAAGACGGACAAATTCAACGGGCCACAGCAACTATACAAAGAAGAATTGAAATGTGTCTTCAAATGAATGGACAGCATATAGAACATTTGTTATAATTCAATTTTATTATTTTATTTATTTATTGTTGATTGTTAGATCGCTATAATTTTTAAGTTCACTAAAACAAGTTTAGAACAGTCTCCAACTTAGTAGATATGGTTAAAAATAATGTAAACAATTTATTACATTTTTTATAACTTTAACTTTTCCGAAACGAAAAAATTTCGTTTCAATCCTCTTCAATTTTCTCTTGTTCATTGGCGATAAATGAGGATGTTTTTCATTGAAAACATGGCACGTTCTCTCCAATATTTTGTAACATTCTCCGCGAATATAAAGTAAATTGAGAATATCAGCTTTTGAGTGTTATTATATTTTAATTTAAAAGTTTCAAATCAGCTGTCATGTTGAATAGAAAAGCACAACAATTCTTTTTCCATGGCTTACTACGGGAAGGTGTAAGCATTATGATTATTTCGAGAATGGTTACGAATAGGTAAAGGGAACCTTAATACAATTCGATAGAAAATTAAATTCTACATTTGATAGTGCATAAAGTTATAGGGTGTCTCATTTAAATAAACGCTACTTTGGGTCATATCTAAAAAATAACAACTCAAATGAAAAATATGACTACGCCACTGGATCCAGCGTAAAAAACTGCATAAGCAGCAATTTTTCTCTTTGCGTTAAGTTAAAGGATAACCAAGATACGAGGGGGTCCCAAAATGCAAAATTTTCTATTTCGCCCTGTATCTCATAAACGAAGAAGGCTATGAAAATTTTGTTTACGACTTCATGAGTTTCACAAAAAATTAGATTCGTGAAAACCGCGAGGTTCTATCTTTAAAAATAAGGGAGCTAACCTGCTTTTGCAACCAAATCCGAACACCCTGTACAAACCTTTCACCAACGAATGGAAAAAAGCTCAATAATTTGTATAAAGATATTAACAAAGTATTTCCAGGGATACTTAAATTAATTTTAAAAAGTTTTAATACTTTTCTTTTTGGGATTTTTGGATAGGCTTGTTAGACTTTCTCTACGTAAAAAAAGGTGATCCCTTCATAAAAAAGGGGGCTTTAAGTTCACCTCTAATCCTGATGTGATATAGATAAATTTGTTATATGTACAAAAAAGAATTTTCAAATTAAATATAGTTATTAATAATATTTCAAGCTTACTTTATATTACTTACTATTACTTGCCACTACTTTAATTGATTCCCAATTATATTTTACTTACTTTTGTATTAATACTTTAATTTATTGCTTACATGCCCATTTTTATTTATATTTTCCAATTTTCTTTATTCTGATATGTACGTTGTATAATTTTATCATGCTCTTTCAACAAGTCTTTTATATTCTCTGATAAATACTTTTTGAATTAAAAAATAATAATTTGTTTTATTATTTTTATTATTATTACAATTATCTTTTATGAAAAGTTTTAGTAAAACGTAGATATTCGGAAACTTGCAACTGAATTAAATACTTGTATAAGAAAGGTCTTTTTTAAAACGATATAGATATAGCAGGAAAGTTAATTTATTAAGTTCCCCAGTTATTTATAAAAACAATTTGCTAGTTGTCTAGATTAATTCTTGGGTGTTTGAATACATATTATATATTATGTCTTCTTATTTTGCGATTTTTTTTTAATATTTCAAGTGTTTGTTTAATATAACTCACCTTTCTAGGTCGAATGAACAAATCTTGAGAGACCTCAGGCAGACTATTTGTAAAACGTTCTTCACTAATTTTCTTATTCTCCTCAGTAGTTGTAGAAAAATCATCCATTTTCGATTTATTGTACTGAAAATTCACTACAACGCTCCGCGCGAAACAACTTTTAAAATTTTCGTTAGAGGTAAATTCGTCCGAAGATTTCAAACCCAGTTCTTTTTGATCGCACATATTTTCGCAAGTTTACAGAAATCCCTAATGAAAACCTCTATTCAGTCACATTTTTTTTTGAAACTTCGTATTCTTTTTCTACTACTTCTTCACAGTGGTTTAACACGTAACAAACAGAGCATTAACACAATATTGAACCGACCCTCCTTGTCACAACGCCGGCAAGAAGTTTTAAACTGAGACTGAGAGTTAACAGGTAAACAAACACTTCTTTGGGATCGCGCCGGTTGGTTCATTCAAAGAGATTTTACACGCGCCAGTTCACACAGTGCGCATGCCGTGTGTGGCTTCCGATTTAGCATAGTGAGTGAAGTCATGCATCAAATTTTATTTGCGCTTAGAACGAGTTGTCAGGCAACCCTTTATACATTCTACACGTAACAAGTAAATAATTTGCATTTTGTCAACTATACGAGAATATGAACTTAACAGAATAGCAAAAATAAATTGAAAATTATTATTGTTTTTTCATTTCCCTCGTAAAAGGGAATGTATTTTTAAATGTGTTCAGATTATTTGTTGCGTATAGATTGACAAACAAAAATCTTTTTGGCTTTTTCGCAACTGACTAAAAATATTTACCTTTAAATTAATTGAAGCAAATATTTAATATAATTACATACCTCGACATGTAGACTAGTCTGTCTACGGAATGTTTCGATACTAATATAAACAATATTATTTAAGCAAGCATAAGAAATTATATCATTTACCTTAAATTTTTATAGACACATAGTAATTAAAGTTAAATATTTTTAGTCAGTTGCGAAAAAGCCAAAAAGATGTTTGTTTGTCAATCTATACGCAACAAATAATCTGAACACATTTAAAAATAACGTTATAGATGGCTGCAAACTATCATTTTTTTTCATATCTAGGTTACATGTCAAACAGACACATTTTAAAATTTTGAAATCAATTCTTTTCTATTATTAATGTTTTTCTCTTACGATCGGCGCACTGATGGCCCGATAGGATGAAAGTATTTGTACCATTACTATGTGTCTATAAAAACTTAAGGTAAATGATATAATTTCTTATGCTTGCTTAAATAATATTGTTTATATTACGTATCGAAACATTCCGTAGACAGGCTAGTCTACATGTTGAGGTAAGCAATTATATTAAATATTTATTTCAATTAATTTAAAGTTAAATATTTTTAAATATCTTGGTTAGGGTTTCCATATCAGTTTTTTAAAACCCAGGACATTTAAGACCTAAAACCCGGACGAAACCCGGACTCTTTTATAAAACTGATATAGTAGTATAAATTTTTAACTAAAACAATAAAACTATAAATTAACGTACTTACTTATTTATTTTGAGCAAAAGTAAAACTTAAATAAACATTTATTATTAAAAAAAAGACGGAACAAAAATAGGAATAAAAGATAGAACAGTGCAAAACATAGGAACAAAAAAAATGATTTCATAAAAAAAGGTGCCAAATTTCCTTATTTTATTTGATACTTTTCAGATTTCTGAATTTGATTTAGGACAGACATATTTTCAGGTGACAAAATAAAATCATAAAATTCACTGCAGGTCATATCATAATTAAAAATTGTCAATATAATCCCTTTTATTGAATCAAGGGTTAGCCTATTGCGTTCCTTTGTCCACTGGGCAGCAATTAATGAAAATATACGCTCAACATTTGCATTGTGTGCCGTGATGGAGAAAAAAAATTCGCATAGATTTAATAGTTCCGAAAATACTTCAATTGATACACAACTTTGAAAGTAAATAACCCACTTTTTATGAGCTGACAAATCATGCTGCTCTTCAGAAAAACTGTTAGTTATAAATTGTTTTAAGGAAAAGTATTGGTCAAAAAACTTTGCATCGTCAATATTGACGCCTTTTTCTAAAAGATAGTTTATGGATGGTAAAATGTCCACCTCCCAGTCTTTTGCCTCCAAATTATTTAAGTTCATCCACTTAAAACATTTAAACTGTTCAAGAGGTTTTATCCAAATTTTGACATAATCGATAGCTTTTTCATACATACAAAATATATTTTTTCTAAATATATCGCACTCTGTTTCAAAACCTTCTTCTGAAGCTTTTTTTAAAATGTCACGGACTTTTAGTGGGATAAACCTAGTTTTTAATCTGTTAGTTAGGTTCTCAATAACATTTTCAAGAATGACTAGTACCTCGACAACGGAATTATCAGCGCGTTCAATACGTTCAATATTTTGGTGAAACACTGACATCAAAGAATGAACAAAATATAAATAAGCTTCAGAAAATAAATTTTCGAAAAATGATTTAATAATAAAGGGTGGAGTTTTTTCAGACAAAAAATACGACTTCAAAGCGTCAAACATCTTGAGCACTCTTTCAATAGCCGGAAATAATGAAAGCCACCTAGTTTTGGAATGGTATAACAATTGCATGTAATTTGTGTCAATAAAATCACAAAATTGTTTTAAAGAGGCCACTCTAACTGTAAAAATGTGAAAATAATTAAACAGCTTTAAAACTATACTTTCTATGTCAATTGGCAAGATGTCACAACTGGTCTGAACCGTATTATTTATGATATAAGCCGGACATCCAATGCCGATTAGATTATTATTTATTTTAGATTTTAATCTGCTAAAAATATTATTTTGACCAGCCCTGTTAATTCCACCAAAGTTGGTGTTACAATTATCACCAGAAAATGAAATGCACTTTGTTGTAAGTTTAAGTTTTTCCAGTACGGAATATAAAAGGTCTGTAACAGTCTCCGATGTTTCGTTGTCTGAGCTACAATATCAACTAGTTTAATCTGTATTCCCCCTTTTTTAAAATCAAAATATTGAATTAATATAGGAAACATCTTAATTGCATTATGGTTACTGGCATCTGTAGAAATTCCAATAAACGAAATACCACTAATCTGATTTGTGATAGCTTTTACTGTTGACGGTCCGAGTACTTCATTTACTATGGCTTCAACTTTCGAATGGCCGCAAGTCACTGATTTTAAAATTGATGAGTCCTGATACATCTTCTTGTGGATCTTAGTTGTACAATCCATTGAATTAAATGACTGGTGATGTTTGACTGTATGATATGCTAGTGTTGCTTCAGCTGCCTTAACAAGTTTTTCATTATCTTTACTTGTTGCCTTAAGAAAAACGTCTAGTTTGGATGTGCCTAAAATTATAATAAATATAATTTAGATTTTCTAACATCGTTAACTAGTTTTTTTTTTACTGACCTGCCTGACTTTTCAAGTTCTTTTTATGTTTTTCAGTAGCTATATGGTCCTCGATGTCTTTTTTGCCTTTGTGTGCAATGCTAAGATTTACACTGCATCTTACACATTACTTCAAAACTCGACTTTCCCTTACATATCTTACACATTACTTCAAAACAACGCACTTTCGTTTTGGCATAATTAACTCTCAAAATAATATATTGATGTACTATGTAAAAGCACAAAACACAAACCACAAAAAACCAAATGCACAGAATGCACTGATTGGTCAAAACAAAACCGTTCGAGCCGTTCGGTTATAAAGGGGAATCCCCGAGTAAAATACAAACCAAAAACACTCGCATAGAGATGGGCGAAACGAAACGAAAACGCGCTTTGTAGAACTTCGTTGATATAGCGGATTTGGCCAATCTGTAATGTTGGTTGCGCGCCATCACGAGTTGTCGAAGGTCGAGTTAGTTGAGATTATATAAATTTATGAACTTTGCTGATGTAATGTTATACCTATTATTAAAACTATGGTTTTCAACATTAACCCGGACATTTTTTGGAAATCCGCCCGGACGTCCCCGGACGCCTTAGAAACCCAAACATGTCCGGGCAAATCCGGGGAGATGGAAACCCTAATCTTGGTAAAAATCCAATATGGGAAAACAAAATGGCGGCCGAGTGAAATGTTAAAAAAAATATTACTAAAAAACTATTTATCCAATTATTACGTAAAAATCAATTGGTAAAATTTTCGTACGAATCCAAGAGAGCAAAATTTCAAATTGTATGCTGTAACTAACCGTGGTATTGAGATGAACTAGTAAAATTGTGGTATTAACTCAAGATGGCGAAACAAAATGACTGCCTAATAGAGTGTTTGTAATCCTGGAAAAATCACCCTTTTGGGTTTTACATATCATCACGTTTTAGCGACACTAGGCCCCAAAAATAAGTTTTATCAATTCTGTCGGTCCGTCTATCTATCCGTTCGCGGCATAGCTTAAAAACTAGTTATAAGATTGACTTTAAATTTTAGTCGAAAATTGAGGGTCGTATTATGGCCATGACCTTGTAATATTTGGAAAAAATCCGAGCATCCAGCAAGATGGCGGCCTAGTGAAATATTACTAAAAAATTTATTTATTAAATTTATCTCAAATTTTGCACAAAAATCAAATCCTACATATAGTCGAATGCGGTCTTATCGTGCGGGTGCAAAGGTCACCAATTTTATGAATCAAATCAGAGAACACAGTGACTACCAAAATGTTGTGTGATTCTTTTATCGAGCTATTAAATCTCGATGGGCTATTTACAGATATACAGGGAGAAAGAAAATAGTTTTACTTATCATATTACGCAATATTATTAAGATATCCACTTAATATTATTTTATATATTAAATGCCGAGGGACTAAATAAGAAAATTCGCTAAATATGTATTTGGTTAAAATTTTTTAGTTGGCAAAAACAAAAATACACAAATTGTGTGTATTGCGATAACAAAAAAATTTTATTTTGCAAAAATATTCTACACTTTTGTTAAAAACACAAGATAATTAGTTATTACTTCCCTCATGAGATTTTTTCAGATCTTTACGTTTAAGGGTCCTTAGATGCCAGAAAACAGGTTTTCTCAATTCCGTCTGTCTGTAGGTATGTCTGTCCGTCAGTCTGACTGTTCGCGGCATAGCGATTTCTTCAAATTTGAGTCTAAAATTAAGGGCCATGCGTGCGAAAAATACAGGCTATATATATATATATATATATATATAATATATATATATATATATATATATATATATATATATATATATATATATATATATACAGTGTGTCCGAAATTGGTTATGACAGTATTGGGATCTCGGAAACCGTGACAGTTACAAAAACGTTTAAATGGAGCAAGTTTTAGACAATTATGTTTGTAATTTAAAGCCGTTTTGCTCGCGATTCTATCTTTTTTAGTTTTTGAGATATTTTGAAAAAACCAAAAAACTGCATTTTCGAAAAAGTCCTATAATTTATTTATTTATGAAAATTTTCAAAATCTGTAAGAACATTATTAAGGCAACTTTTTATGTAGAGTGCACCTATTAAGTCAGATTTTACATACGACGTTTCGATTTTCTAGAACCATCATCAATTTTGTTTTTTCTTATGGCGGCTGTGTTCGATTTTAACAGTTTTGAAAAGAGTATTTCTTTAGCTTTTCAACGGTGTATCACACTTTGTAATTAGGTTATTACTAAAGGTGCAAAAAGTGCGTAGAGAAAATATTTAAACGTTTTTTGGAATTATCAAAGTAAAAAATTAAAAATTAATTTTGATCGTAGTCAGTACAATCCATTAAAACAGTTGCATTACCTTTATCTGGTGGAAGAATTTTAATTGTGTTATCTGATTGAAGTGTTTTTAGTGCTTTTTGTTCTACGGGGGTGAGATTTTGTCTAATTTTAAGTGGTTTTTCAAGGGCAATTTAGTTCTAATTCTAAATTCATCTTTTTGATCATCTGATAGATTTTGAGTCGTTTCTTCAATTGCTGAAGTGATATCAAACTTAGAAATTGTTTTTTGTGTAACTGAAAAATTCAAACCTTTAAAAAGAACAAGTTTTTCAGACTCTGAAATTTCTCTATTTGATAAATTAACTACAGTTTTTTTTATTAAATTATTATTTTTAAGAAAATTCATTTCATTATTATTATGTTCCAAAAAACGTAAAATAAAAGAAAGTGCCTTAATATTATTAAATAAAGATAATTGTGTAGCATCTTGTTCCGTTAGTTTTAATAACACTTGGTTAAATTTGCTAAATACTGATGTAAAAAAAGAACACCTCAAAATACAATAAATTAAAATGAACATACTCTAGGTACACATATTTCGCACTTTATTCTAACAATTAAAAATAACACCTTTAAATTGACATTCATTGACATTTTGTCAGAGATTAGCCATTCTGGTTAAATTTCTGATACGAAACATAAGAAATATTCTGCTTTTAGTATTTTATTTGTAGGTTTGCTGAAGACGGGGGTAGACTTTCCCTCGAAACGTCCAGAAAACAAACATTTTTCAGTGTCGTTCATCGGGTATCTTCATAGTGGACCCAGAACTTAAGACTATCTATTGATTTTATAGGGTAATTATATTTTATTTTTTATTTTTTTCCAATTTTCTAAGGCGGAAAAACCCAAAAAAATAGTTTTAAACCTTAGTTTTTTTACATTTATAATATGACCAGTGAAAAGCTGGAGTTCAGCTACAGCAGATTGAACAATTTGTTTCTTTTTAATACATCGTTTATGTTGCTTGAATCTAGTGGATATTGTTTTAAGAACTTTTTTTGAATTTTCTCTAGCTTATCACAGTAAACAAACTGCCTTGGGACCCATAGCTCTGCACCGTACTCCAACTTCGATCTAACCAATGCATGGTACAACATAATACAAGTTTTCGTGTTTTTAAAATCTCTTATAAATGGCATAACACAACTTAATCTTCTACTACACTGTTCTGATAAATCCAATATATGTGTTGCAAATCTGAGATCGCTAGTAAATATAATGCCCAAGTCAGATATCTGTTTCACTAGTGTGAGTTCGACTCCATTGATCATAAAATTGACAGGGGAGTAATTGTTTCCCCGGTAAAAGCACAAATGTTTACATTTGTATTCATTTACTTTTAATCCATTTTTCAAACAAAAATTATGAAAGGAATCTAAATCATTTTGTAGATTTACATAATCTTCTTTATTCTTGCGAAAGGCAACCATTAAATTTAACAAACAGTACCCTGTTTTCCAAAATAAGACTTCAGAAATCTACATGCATTACTACCAAAATTAAACATTTTAAGTTTTCGTATAAGGACCAGATGATTTGCTTTGTCGAATGCCTTTGACATATCAATAGAAATTGTGTCTACCTGATATTACTAATTCTTTTAAGGAACGCGTAATATTTTCAGTGCAATAACCATTCCTTTCAAACATTCGGTCTTCGGTCAGTTCCGATGTTTCCTATGTTAGATCTTGTTCAGATATCGAAACGGTTAATAACCGATTTTTTTGAGCTGGATGTTGGTGGATATTTGCGTTTAAGTATCTCTTTGTATACGTCGTTTTTCTATACACAGAAAGTCCTAATGTACCATTTTCCATCCTTTGAAAAAATACATCTAGAAAAGAAATCTTTCCATTAGACTCAATTTCAATTAAATATTTAATAGTATGATGCTCTGGCACAGAAATATAAGAAGATTTTTCCTCTCCAACAAAAGTGTCATCTACATATCTGAACCAGTGTTTGAGTTTCAGTGAATCGGATGTTAATATCCTCATCGGTATCCATAAAGATATTCGCTACCACAGGTGACAGAAGAGACCCCTAATAGCTCCAAGATTCCAAAGTCTTACGGTCTTCTCAAGATACACAGAAGCAATCTACCGCTTCGATATATTGTCAGTGCAATAGACTCGCCCACATATATATCAGGTAAATATCGTTCAATTTTTTTTAATCCATTTACTGTATTTTTTAATAAAAATTTTTGGACATTTTGTGGAAAAATTTGAGGCAATACAGTTGGATCCCGAAGATATTTTTGGTCAGTCGCACATGTTAATTACTCAGTATTTATTATATCATACATATTGGATCATAATAATCCAGATAATAATTTAAAAGACCTGGTGGAGGTTTGTCTCATATCTACTTATATCATTTTTGAAGAAACTTCCTTTAAGGATATTGCTTTAACATACACTCCACTAAAACCAAAAAACTATTTCAGATATGTAGATGATACTTTTGTTGCTTGTCCTCATGGACGGGAAGTTCTCCTCAATTTCCAACTTAATCAACATCAAAATATAAAATTCACAAAGGAAATTGGGTCTAATGGAACGATACCCTTTCTAGATGTATTTGTTCAAAGAATGGAAAATGGTAAATTAAAACATTCTTCGTATAGAAAATCGACGCATACAAATAAAAACTTATATGCAAATTCCCACTACCATCAAGCACAAAAGAAATCGGTTATTAACTCACTAGTATTTAGAGCCATTACGATTTTTGATCAAGATTCTTTAACATCGGAAACATCGAAACTGACCGAAGCTCTCAGAGGGAATGGCTATTGCACTCAGGGTATTACGAGTTCAATTAAATGATATCGTAATCTAACACCACGAAAGGAAACTGATAAGGATTTACCGATAGGTAGTGTAAGATGTAGTTTAACCTTTAGGCCTATAGAATAGATCTGGCAACAATGGGTCAACTAGGATCCAATAAATGTGATATGTCAACATTGTTAAGAAAACATAACCTAGTTCTAGAGACAGCGGGTACAATGTTATTATGTTAACGCGAGGTGCTAGTTAATCTTAGATTGAAATAAACGATTAACAATCGTTTCCTAGTTTTATTTTACAGCCCATTGAATAATACATGGTGTCAGGTTCACACGCGGGATGTTGTGAGACTGAAAATAGTAAATTTTGTGTGTCGAAAGTTCGTTCGGAATAAGTTGCACATGTATATGTGTGAAAAAGTCACTGGTGAATTGTGAATTTTAATCTGGAAAAACGCCGCTATGGAGAATTTGTTTCGTCCCCCAGAGCCCTTAGTGTTAGATGGGCAAATTGGCGAAAACTGGAAAAAGTTTTGGCAAAAATTTGAGGTATTTTTGGTCGCCACAGATTTGAAGTCTAAAGCAGAGGAGACACAAGTAGCAGTATTTTTAAATTTGGTGGGAGACGATGGCTTAGAATTGCATAATAGTTTTTCCTACACAGCGGCAGAAAAGAAGTCTCTTGATGCTATTAGAAAAAAAATTGAAGAGTACTGTTCGCCTCAAGCAAATGTGATATTTGAGAGATTCAAATTTAATAGTTCAAAAATTCAGTTTAAATCCAAAACTGTTAAGTTCATGGTCAAATTTATTCAAAACAAGGTGTAGAGCCAAACAAAAATTATGTCAAAGCTATAACTGATTTACCAGATCCTAAAAATAAAACTGATTTGCAAAGAATACTAGGAATGGCAAAATAGTTAAGCAAGTTTTTGCCTAATATGTCAAAAGTAAGAGAATTAACAAAGCTCGATGTTGATTTTGTTTGGAATATGGAACATAAGCAGTCCCTTTCTCAGTTAAAGCAGTTGTTAGTAGCAGCCCCAATACTAAAGTATTTTGACCCATTGAAACCAATTGAGATCGAAACAGGTGCATCTAAAGACGGTCTTGGAGCATGTTTACTTCAAAATGGACATCCTATTGCATTTGCTTCAAGGAGTTTAACTTCCACAGAGCAAAAGTATGCCCATATTGAGAAAGAGATGCTTGCCATTGTTTTTTCTGTACAAAAATTTCATTTTTTTATTTATGGTCTCAACAATATAAAAATTAATTCTGATCATAAGCCCTTAGAATCAATTTGCAAAGAAGATTTAGCTTGTTTGTCTCCACGTTTGCAAAGAATGAGATTAAGACTTTTAAATTATGACATTTTAGTAACTTACAAACCAGGAAATTATCTTTATATTGCTGACACTCTATCTCGGGCATTTTTATTAGAAAAAGGTTTAGAAAGTGACAGTGAATTTACTTTAGCTATTCATTCGATAATAAAGAATATTCCTATGTCATCTAAGAGAAAAGATCAATTTCGATATGAGACTTGTAATGACCTTCAATTAAAGAGTGTTATTGAATACTGCATCAATGGGTGGCCAGAAAATAAACATGATATTCCAGAATTTGCTTGTAATTATTATAAAATTAAAGATTCGCTTACTGTTTCGGATGGTTTGCTCTTATTTTGTGAAAAAATAGTAGTTCCAAATTCCCTGCGGTATGAAATGCTAAAATTATTACATGAAGGTCATGTAGGCATTGAAAAATGTAAAGCTCGGGCCCGTCAAGTTTTTTATTGGCCAGGTATTAATTTTGACATAGAAAATTGTAATAAAAAATATAAGGTATGTGAAAAATTTTCTCGAAAACAACAAAAAGCGTCATTACATTTATATCCCATCCCTGAACGTCCCTGGGAAAGATTAGGCCTTGATATTTTCACTTATGGTGGAAAAAGCTACCTGGTTGTAGTAGACTCATTTTCAAATTGGCTTGAGTTAATTCATATACTGGATAAATCCACAAAATCTGTCATAAACGCTCTTAGAAAAGTTTTTTTGCACTTTTGGGTCCTCAGATTTTGTAACTTGTGATAACAACCCATTTAATAGTTATGATTTTAAATGTTTTGCTAAAGCATGGAATTTCAAAATCACAACAAGAAGCCCGCATTATCCGCGCTCAAATGGCCTTGCCGAAAAAGGAGAAGGTATTGCCAAAGGTATTGTCAAAAAATCATTAAAGGAATTCGCCTTCTCAACTTTTAATGAGTAGAATTTGCAAGACTAAGATTCCAATCTGTAGTGATTTACTTGTACCCAGGTTGTGTGAAAATGTTCACAAAAAACTACAAAATAGGCATGATACTTATAAGAAATATTATAATAACAATGTTAAAGATCTGGACCGTTTGAGTCCTGGAAGTGATGTAACATTATATGATCATGTTCAGAGGAAGTGGGACACTGGAAAATTAATTAGTAAACATTCTCTTCCAATGTCTTATTTAGTTGAAAATCAGTCCGGTGATATTGTTAGGCGCAATCGCATTGATATAAAACCATCTTTAAATAAATTTGCCCCTTCATCTGAAAATGATAATAATCTAGTGTTAGATGATAATACATTAGTTGTTAAAAATAATAGTGACTTATGTCATGACCAGCATCAAACTGTTTGTGATACTCCTACTAGGTTTAATGATAGATGTTTAGAGACTTCTGTTGATTTGCCTTCTACTGTAATGAGTCCTCAGTTGCCTGTTAAAAAGACTACTAGGTCTGGTCGTACTGTTAGAACCCCTACTCGGCTTAATTTATAAAAAGGGGAGGATGTAAGATGTAGTTTAACCTTTAGACCTATAGAATAGATCTGGCAACAATGGGTCAACTAGGATCCAATAAAGGTGATATGTCAACATTGTTAAGAAAACATAACCTAGTTCTATGTTCTAACATGTAGCGGGTTACAATGTTATAGTTGGCGCATTACCTTTCTGGAATGACGTCACGCTGGTTTCAAATAACGTATTTCTTATATTATTTATATTTAAGCGATGATTCCTAACCTAAACGTATGCAGTGATGTAGATAGGAGGGGTGCGTTCAGCACTGGCTAAAGCGAATTTAAAATTGGCATTTTCTGTACAGAAAGCGCTGCAACTTGTCGAAAATGGCTGGCAAAAAATTAACACTCTCATTGCCATAAAAAAACCCTCATTTTGCACACTTAATACAAAAATAACTATTATAACTTCAAAAACTAAAATTATTTTGCAAATAAGACTTTACTAATATAAATTCTTTCATCTTAGTCTTATTCTTTGTTTGCAATATAATAAATGGACGCCAGTTACCCATTTTCATCAAAATTATTTTAATTCTCAATTACAGACAATACTGAAAAAATATTAAGAAAAGGGGAATAACGAACGATGAATCCTTTACCTCCAGAATGTTTCAAAAACAAAAAGAGGTAAAAACAAAAATCACAGATTACTTAAAGAACAAAATAAGAGATATGATGGTGTCCCCTTCAGACTAGCAATGTATTGGTCGTATTTCCTCTTACACTCAGACCATACCATTTCAATAGCATTAAATTGACAATGGTATGGAGGAAGTCTTAGTATTTTGTGGCCCAAAGGTTTCACATATTCGTCAAGGTAGAATGTTTTTTCAATGTTACAATTTTTTTTTACAATGCTCCATATTTCATCCTTCATGGCCCTCTCTGGGAAGTCAATGTTCTTTTCTTTTAACCATCCAATCAATCTCTGCTTTGTCCATGATTTTCTTGGAATATCCTCTAAAAGGCCGGAATGATAGCTTGCGTTGTCCATCACTATCAAACTTTTTGGAGGAAGATTTGGTACCAGCTGATTTTTAAACCAATTTTCAAAATTTTGCTTGTTCATATTGTCATGATAATTTCCGCTTTTTAGTCCACTTTTAAATATTAAACTGGCCCCCTTAATAAATCCTTCCTTTGATCCAGCGTGAACTACAATATATCGATGACCTTCACTAGCTTTTTTAGAACTTGTAGACATAGTGTTATCCTGCCAGCTGTTTCTAAACGAACCTTTACTAAAAATCCAAGTCTCATTAATAAATACGGTGGTATAAGCATCTTGTCCTAGATTTTGATTTTTGACATATTCCCTCAAGAAATTGATTCTCTTGTGGACGATGTGGGGCAAATCCATCAGGTATTTTCTATTATTTGATTTCTTCCACTTAAAACCAATACTTTTTACGTATTTTCTTAGCGAGGTGATGGAAAAATTAAAATATTCATTTATCTCTTTTAGTTTTTTAAGCAAAGTCTGCATTGTAACATATTCATTTTTCGCATACATGCAGTAGATCGTATCTCTTATTTTGTTCTTTAAGTAATCTGTAATTTTTGTTTTTACCTCTTTTTGCTTTTGAGACATTCGCTCGTTATTCCTCTTTTCTTAATATTTATGATTGTTGTATGGCTAAGTTTTGTTGCATTTGAAGCTCGTTCAATTATATTATAAGTTTGCGGAAGGATTCCATTTTTAGCTTGCTCTTTTTCCAATTGAAAAAAAGCCAAGATATTCAAAACTATTAGCTGTGATTGCTGATTATATCTTCGCGGCATCTTGCAAAAGTTTAAAAACAATCACAACAAATCAATGTCAATTTTGACGAATATATTCTGAAAGACACATAACCAAAACCGGCATTGACTGTTGTAAAGAAACGACAATGAGTTTTTTCAAAATGTTTTTGTCACTGTTAGTTAACATAAATCAAACAAAAATAACCAAAAATGACGTCATTCCAGAAAGGTAATGCGCCAACTATATTATGTTAACGCGAGGTGCTAGTTAATCTTAGATTGAAATAAACGATTAACAATCGTTTCCTAGTTTTATTTTACAGCCCATTAAATAATACAGGTAGTGTTTTTCTTCCCTTAATATATGGCTCTACATATAAAAAAAGGACGATTACTTCCGCGATCCCACATAAATATAATCTTTAATAAGAAGATTGGACAATGCTTGCGATCCTCGAAAAATGTTGTACCTATTCAAATACAGAGTGTATATAAAATTCCTTGCACCTGTAGAAAAGTTTATATGGGATAAACAAGACCCTCAATACCCACTAGACTTAATGAACCTGAATGATGTTTTAAAAAGAAACAAATTGTTCAATCTTCTGTAGCTGAACACCAGCATACCACTGGCCGCATCATAAATGTAAAGGAAAACCAAGGTTCTAGCATTGGTTCCAGGATTTTATAAATGAAAAATAAGAGAACCTATTGAAATTTTTAATTTGGATATTTATACCTTAGTTTATTTGTTATATTTTGAAATTAATTGAGGCGTGTTTTACAAAAACAACATATGTCCAAAACTAAAAAAATTCAGGAGATAAAAAAAACGCTTAATTTTAAAACTGTTTATGTTTTCAATTTTTTTTTAGTTATTTACTGTTGAGATAAGCTTAACAAGTTGATTCGTAATGTAAGAAACAAAGTTTTTTGTTCGAATACTTTAAAAAAAGTAAAAAACTGTTGGACATATGTTCTTTTTGCAAGAAAAAAAAAGCAAATTTTCAAAAAAACCAATTTATTTGGGAAAAAAAAACAAAATAAGATGTTTGCGAATGAATAATAGGTGCATAATTTTAATCTTCGCATCCACTGCTATTGTCATCCTCTTCTATATCTAGATTATCAGAGCTAGATAGATTACCAAGGAGCCGTTCATAGTACTCTTTGTTTCGCTGGAGGCGTAGTAAAGGTAATAGCGATTTTAAGTTTTCTGCTTTATTTGGAGCAACTGTTAAAAGTTGATTGTAGAGCGGTTCAAGTTGGATAGTGCATGGCAAGTTTACCTTGGCAACGATACTGCTTCGAAATGGTCCGTTATAGGTATCCTTATTTTTTTAATGTTGATTGCCGGTTTTGGAGCTTTAAGGAAAAAGTTACATGTTGCGGATTTGATGTCAAAGAAGTCATGTTGCTTCATTTTCACCAAATTAAAAGGGCTAGGTTTCATTCTGGCATTTAATATTGTCTTATCCCAATCCTCTGGTCTTTCGGCTCTCTCCAGGCGTCTCTTCTTTTTTTCAATCAAAGCAAAATCTGAATCATTCGGCAAAAATGAATGGCCTCTCATTGGAAATATGTATTCTACCGAATCAGCTATTCTTAAAACGTGAACTAGGGTATATAAAAAATGTACCATTACATAATTTTTATTTTGCCCTGGGCAGCCGTCACTAAAAATAACTAAATTGCGATTATGGATGTTATTTTTAAGGTAATGCAACAACATTGAAGTGACCTCATTGGCGCCCTTTTTAGCTTCATTTTCAAGATAAGTGTACATCGTGGCATCTTCAGTTCCTAGGTCATGTATCCCAAAAACATTGTACCACAGTTGACGGCTGTAGAATACTGGGTTAGATGGTATATGAGGAAGGGGTAAATTCTGCATAAAATCAAAGCTAATGCACATCAATTCGCCAGCTTTTGCTTTACTTTTAAATTTTCGTTTCAGTTCAAAAAATGATTCAGCTTTGCGAAGGTGTATTTCTCTTTCGATTTGGAGTTGGTTTCGTTCTTCTGTATCAAGGTCGGTACGGTTAAGCTGCTGTAAAAGTCTGTCACAGTCTGAACAGGTATCAGATCTCGGAAATCCAAATTTAATATTAAAATTGGTTCTAAAAACTTTCCAGTAGGTTTTGTACGGTATGTTTATTTTATAACTTTGCACAAACATGTCATGCATATCCTTCAAAGTAAGAGATTCTGGTAAATAAAAACAGTTTGGATTTTTACGACGTGAATAATGCGATTGTCTTGCAGGGAATGATTTAATATGGATTTTAATAAGTTCCGTTATGCATTCCGGGGTTTTTTTGGGCCTGTTCCTAGGAGAAGCACCTGTGGTCATCAAAGAATCTCGGATTCGTCTTAGACGAGCCTCCTTGATACCATAAAGGCTAAGGAAAGCTTTCTTGCAAATTTTATTTTCAGATTCCCCTGCCCTAACCTTATATGTAAAAGAGGCACCATGAGTTTTCTTATGTACTTCTGTTCTAGGACGTCTTCTTGTAATATGATTCATTGAAATAAGGCCACTTAAATGTGCATCTTGACTATTTTTGTCATTCATATTATTGAATTGGGTAAGAATAAAACATCTTTTTTCTTCCGAAACTTTGGAGAAACAAGCATTTTTACAGCTACAACAAAATATTTTTGTGAACCTTCCATACCCCCATTCCTTAATTAAAAGTAAACATACCTGCAAGGTTCTCCAGTTTTACGTGCTTCAACAAGATTGCCTTTATGATTTGTGTGTTCCTCACCACGAACTTTAAACTGTTTTATTAGAGTTTCGCGCTTAATTTTCTTCTCTTTCTTTTTTGGCCAATCAGTAGGCACATCTCCATCGTTTTCCATGTTTCACGATAATGTTTTAAACTTTGAAAACAACCACGATACCACGATAATCACAACACATCTATACCGAAAACGTAACAATAACAAATTAACTTAGTTGTACGCATCAGCAAAAATTTCTAGCAAAAAGCACACATGTCCTATCCTGTCGCGGACTTGTGTGGTATTTGTGTGAAAAGCCAGGGACATATGCGCTTTTTGTGGAATCACTGAAACTTTAGCTGTGCATATCTTGGCATTTATGTTGTTTTTGCAGAAACTGACTTTATGATATTATAATTATGTTTCTTTTCTACTAGATGACGCTACAAACTCATTTTCGCCAAATTTATACTTATGTGGTTTTTGTAAAACACGCCTCAATTGTAGGCCCATACAGTGGCGTGCTTAAATGGCTCGGAAAGCCAGCGGCACGGGGGGGGGGGGGGGCAAATTAAACAGGATGTTCAAATAAAATATTTTTTCCATAGTTTTTCGCAAGTTTTGCAACTATCGGATACATTGGAAACGATAATAATAAGATAACGTAATATATATTAAACCCTATGAAACATAGGTATTTAGATGTAATAACAAGTCAGCTAGATAAAAGATTTACTGCTACTGCGTTTAAAACAGTTAAATTAAATGACTAGAAATTTTGGAAAAAGCCCAGTTATTAGTCAAGAAATATTCAAATGATAATAATAAAATATAAGAGAAATAAAAAGATAAAATCATTACTGTATAAGAACATAGAAACCTTAAAAACCTTAATGCAAGTCGTGAATTCGCAAACTATATTTTCGAAAAAAATAAATTATTTTTAACTAGTATACCAGAACTGTTTTGCATTCCAATTACTTCTTGTCCTTCCTGTAACCTCAGCTCAATCGGAAATATCATTTTCAAAGTTGAAATTAACTTTAAAATTTGAATTTTCTTTTATGCTACAGGGTGTTGAAAACATCAAATGGCTAATAAAAAGTTACAGCTTATTATGTAGAAAAATTAAATTATTTGACAAAAAAAATCATATCACAAAATATGTTAAAAATTTTAAAAAAAGTTTAAAATTGTTTTTTACAATTTCACCAAGGATTACGATAATCTATAATAATAATAATAATAATAATAATAATAATAATAATAACGTTTATTAAATTCATACAAACATACATGAAATATATCAAACACATAGATTAATATAAATATAACAGTAAAATTAAATAATAAGGACAAATAGAATTGAGAAGGAAAGTAATAAACGTTGTGAAACCACAGAAGCATGTCTTAAAAACGCTCGTGAGTGGTGGACTTAATATACTTATAATAATAAAGCCAAAGTAAACAAACAAACAAATAATAATGTAAATTCAATACACATTTTAAACAGTTTGAGTCCAAATCGAGAATATGTATTATATTGAGAGAAATAGTTTGTGTCACTATCGAGAAAGCAGTCAAAAAAGTGTAATAATCATTTATTATATTAGAGTTTATGTCTATTTTAGTGAATTTTTGTTTATAATGATACCTAAACTAGATATTTTAAATTAATTAAGTTATTAAAGGTAAGTCTGTCACTGTCCAGTAGCCAATTTTGAAGCGAACACTTAAATTTTTTAAAACTTTTTATCGATTTTATGTTATCAGGTAACATGTTGTACACTCGAGGTGAAAAATAATTACACGATCTTTGCCGCGTGTTTTAAGGGTAGATGTTAAATATGCAGCCTTTTTTCGAGTATTATATGAGTGATCACTATTAATAATTTTAATATTGCCCTTTTTATGTTTTTAATTATATTTAAACAATATATCTGACGAACATCAAGAAGTTTACTCTCTCTAAATAGCAAATCTGTTGAGTAGGTTTTGGGTTTCCGATAGATAATCTTGATAAGCCACTTTTGAATTGAATTCAAATTTTCAAGATGGTTTTCTGACTTTCCGCCCCAATCTATTATGCCATAAGAAAGGTGAGTGTGAACCAAGGACATATACAATATTTTTAATTGGCTCGTATCAAGAAAGTCTCTTAAGTAAGCAAATTTTCCCAGCAGTCCCCTTAATTTATTAACAACATTTTTGATTTGCAAATCCCACGTAAGATGACAATCAATTTCTATCCCAAGATATTTTATCGAAGAGGTTTGAGGGATATCTGTATTGTCAACTTTTAAAGATCCTAAATTTGGGAGATAATTTTTATACGATGTAAATGGTATGTATTTTGTTTTTTCCAAATTTAAGGTTAACTTGTTTTGTTGCTACCATAATTTTAAAGCTGTGATGTCATCAATTACCATGTTTTTTAGGGACTGCCAGGTATTTGCCCGACAGAACAATACGGTGTCATCTGCAAAACTGATTATAGTACTTTTTGTTTTTAATTGAAGCATATCATTTATATATAGTATGAATAGAATGGGGCCAAGAACAGTACCTTGCGGTACTCCATATTCTACAATTCTTTCATTACTTTGTATTCCATTTATGACCACATATTGTTTTCTGTCGGCCAAGTAACTTTTAATCAAATTAAAAACCTTTCCCCTCAGTCCATACCGTTGCAACTTTTTAAGTAGCCTTTGATGACATACAGTATTGAACGCCTTTGAAAGGTCTACGAATATACACATACAAGGGTTAGTTGAGTCAAGGGCGTCATAGATGTTAGATGTTAGGATATGTATGGCATCGTTTGTTGATTTTCCCTCTCTAAAACCATACTGGTTTTCAGAAAGTATTTTATACTTATTTAAAAATTTAACCATCTTAAATTTAATAGCCCTTTCAAATATTTTTGAAAAAACAGTAAGTACAGAAATCGGCCTATAATTAATAATCCTGTCTTTTTCTCTACTTTTATATAGTGGTTTTATTATTCCAATCTTTAGACATTGTGGGAAACATCCGATTTCAAAGTTTTTGTTTATTAAAAATGTTAACGGTTTAGATATTTGACACGTAATTTCCTTAAGTGTTTCGCTTTTGATTCCATCCCAGCCAGGTGATTTCTTTGTTTTTAAATGTTTTATTATTTTTTCTGCTTCCTCGATTGTAACGTCGGTTAACACCATTGAATTTTCCATGTTATCAATTGGAAATCAAAAATTTGTTGGGGATTTAATTTTCTCCGCTAGGGTTTTTCCCAAGTCACTATAATGATTGTTAAATGCATTTGGAATATCTTTTTTATCAGTAATAGTTTGATTATTATCGATACTAATTCGTTCAATACTTGTTTTTGTTCTGTTTGTCTTATTGCATATTTTATTAACACATTTCCACAATGCGGAGGACGTGTTTATACATTTGTCAAACTGAGATTGTATATATTTTTTTTGCTGATTTAATTATCCAACGTAACTTGTTTTTGTAGACATTATACCTAATCTTTAACGCTACATTTTGTTGATCTTTCAAAAGCTCTTTATATAGTTTGTTTTTTTCCTGAATGGATTTTAAAATTCCTAATGTTATCCATTCTTTCTTAACTTTGTTTAAGATTTTGTTTTTAATTTTTTTAGTGTTTTTATTAATCTGGAGATTTATTTTTTGTATAAAAAGTTTCATAGCATCGTTAAGGTTAGACAGGTTGTATATGTCTTCCCAGCTCTCTTTTTCCAGATCACTTCGAAGTGCTATATAATTTATATATTTTTTTGTAATATTTTTTTCACATTCATAAATGTCTTGTTTGAAGGAAGTGACCAAAGCAATTGGAAAATGATCTGTAATGTCTGTGTGGAATATAAAAGAATTTGTATTATTTTTAAAATTATTTTCTCCTTTTACAAAAAAGTGATCCGAGCATGTACCTGATTTTGGACGGGTACTTTTGTTTACGAAAGACGTAAATTTGTGTTGAGCTAAAATATTTTTATATTCCTCTACGTGTTCAGCATCACTTAATAAATTGATATTAATGTCTCCCACTATTATGTGATATTAGAAATTAGCAAATTAGAGTTAAATCCTTTTTCGTTTACTGATGGAGACTTATAAATTCCTGTCAAAACAATATTTATATTCCTTAAACTAATTTTAGTTTCTAAAACATTAATTTCCTCAAATTTTACAATGCTGTGACTGTATTTTAAATGTGATTTAATGTATATTACAATTCCATCATTTCTATTTAATTTCCCGTGGTTGTACAGTATGTCGTAACCGTCCAGATTAAAAGGCGATTCGTCTAAATTTGTTTGTGTAAATGTTTCTGTTAAAACTATTATTTCAAAATTAGAGTGTATAGTATTTAAAAATAAACACAATTTATCAAAATTTTTGCCTAAGCTACAAATATTACAATACAATATTTTAAGACTTGTTTTATCTGAATCATTAAAATTTTTATTATATAGGTTAATATCATTTATGATTTGTGTGTCAGGAAGCTCTGAACGAAAGTCTTTAATAAAGGAGTCCATTTCTGAGTCTTAAACTAAAATACTAAAAATACCTTTTTAAGAACGTTTTTAATTTTTTGGTAATAGCACGTTTTGGGTTGGTTGTTTCGCTTCCCTTGGATCCCGCCCTAGTGACTCTGGCTTTTAAAGTTTGTAATGATGACACCCTTGAAGATGTGGTAGACTGGTTTCCGCCTCTTTGTACAGCTGAATCAGGTTTGGCTCCAAAAACGTCGTCGCAATCACTGTTTATGTCTTTTTCTAGTGTTGGTGTTGGGGGGGCGCTATTGTTAGAAAACAACTCTTCTTTATTTACCAAATTTCGAAATGCTTCTTCGTCACTGTTCTTTAAGGCTTCGGTGGTAAAATATTCCCCATTTATAATTAATTTATTATTTGTAAATTCTTGCAGAATAATTTTTTTTTCTTGCAATTTTTAAATTCTTAGAAAGAATCTTATTTTCTTCTCTTTGACTTGGTGTCAAATCGTAGGCAAACTTATTCCTGTATTTTTCAAATTTCTGGACTTTTTTAATATTTCGGTTTTTTTAATTTCACTAGTTAGTTTTACTAGGATTGGCCTTTTTCGTTGTTGTTGCTTCTTACTAATTCGAAAACAATTATCCAAATTTGCTTTACTGAATTCGATTTTCAGCTTGTTGCACAAAAAATTTGTTACAATATCTTCTATATCTGTAGCTTCTGTTTCTTCAATTTCAAAGATCATAATATTTTTTCTTTTTTTGTTCAAAATAATGGTTTCTTTTAATTTAATGTTTTCGGTATCTAGAGCTTCGATTTTTGTTTTTAGAGCTTCCACTTGTTCTCGATAAATGTTTAGTTCGATTTTAATTTCTTGAACTTCCTTTTTAATTTGATTATCTAACAATTAGAACTAAGAAACTGTTTTTGTAGATTTTTTGCGGAACAAATAAAAAATTGGAAAATTTGCAGAGTCTTGTTTAACTCCCTGTATAAAAAACTTTTTAGCTTAGGTAAGTTTTACGCCTAACATCGATTATATGTAATAAAATTTTCAAGATACAACTTAAAACCGCACCTCAGTGTCTCGTCTCGTTTTAAGAATATTCGAACTTAAACTTTACCAAAAAATGCAGGTGAACTGTTTCAAGTGGCCAGCAGTTTAGTTGATACGTGTTTATCTAGTCGATACAAAAACAAAAAAGTCTAGTCTACCGCGAAAGAAACCGATTGTTGTACTCATTGTTTTTTATTATTTTTTAGTTTTGCTTGAACCAGAATATAGGTATTATTTTTCAATATTTAGTTAATTTTTGTTTTGTGTTTATTAGTTTACCTATACCTATTAAACTCAAAATATATATTGTGCCTTCTTTTTTTTATTTTTTTATTCCTTTTTTTTGCTAGAATTATTTTTTATTTTATGTTATGGTTTTTGTTAATACATTTATGACATTTTTGTTTATTTATTGTTTTGGATAAATTATGCAGAGGGCTCCCAAGAAAAGTCTTGCGGGGGGCACGCCACTGGGCCCATACGAAATCTAGGGGCTGTTTGAAAAAATCCGATCAAGCACAGAGAATAAAAAAACGGTTTTCAAAAATAAAGTGTTGATATTATAAATAATTTAAAACGCAATAGAGTGTAACCAGATCCGAAAATGGTTCAACTGATTTTTTTTTAGATATAATAGGTGAGTAAAAATCTTATATTTTTTGGTGCATTTGAGATGAAGTTTAAAACTTTCACTAGCATTTACAGTGCAAAAGTACGTGATGACCACCTTTAACTGTTTTTAAAATAATAAGTTTGTCTTATAGAAGCTCTAGGTAAGCTATGGCTGACCGTTTTTCGCGGATATTAGCCTCGATTTTGTTGAAATTGTATGTAAAATGCTGTTTGTTGTTGCGCCACTGTACTTTATATAGGCGATATTATTTTAACACATCAGCAGAAATGCTTATTGATAATTTTCTCTTATATAGTTATTAATAAAATTAGTATGTGCTGGAAATTCAACAATCGTGTTTCATTTTAATTAGGTTATGGGCCCAGGCCGTCGCGAAGCCCATTGATAACCTCCGAAATTTGATATCGTGTTTTGTTAGTTTAATTTCCGAGTAATCGCACAAGAATGGCTGGTAATTATATAGTTAATGTTCCAAGATTGAAAGGACGAGAGAACTATGGGGAATGGGCGTTTGCTGTATAGAACTATCTGGTTTTAGAGAGTCTATCTAAATGCATATCAGAAGTTGTAGCTGACGATGACGCCAAGGCCAAGGCCAAAGCAAAACTTATCTTAACAATTGCCACATCACTTTATGTTCATATTAAAGATGCAAAAACGACTTTAGGATTATCGAATAAATTGAAGACGTGGTTTGACGATAAGGTTTTTGCAAGAAAGACTAATTTGTTAAGATGTTTAATTTCCTTGCGTTTGGAAAATTGTGATTCTATGACAAATTATGTCAATCAAGTTGTCGAAACAGGCCAGAAACTACGAGGTACAGGTTTGGCTATTAATGATGAATGGATTGGTTCACTTTTGTTAGCCGGATGGCCAGATAAGTTTCAACCTATGATTATGGCAATTGAACACTCAGGGATTGCCATTACAACGGATTCGATTAGAACTAAACTATTGGATATGGAAATAGATGTCAGTAGCAGTGGAAGTGCGTTTGCCAGTAAACAGGATTGGCGTGACAACCGAAACGCTAATAAAATCTGAAATCGGGCGCGAATGTCAATAAACAGATAAAATGTTATAAATGTAAACAAATTGGACACTTTCAGAATAAATGCCCGAATAAGGATAATAAAGATACTGGTAAACAGAAGGCTTCAAACGCTTTTAGTGTAGTTTTTCTGAACGGATCATTCAATAAATTCGATTGGTATATTGACTCTGGTGCTAGTGTACATCTGACTGCAAATAAAGAGTGGCTGGAGAATATAGAAAGCTCAGCAAATATATCACAAATTATGGTGGCTAATAAGACAAATGTTCCTGTTATTTGTTCGGGTGATGTAAATTTAACGACTGTTGTTGGATATGATAGTTACGAAATAACTGTTAAAAATGTGTTGTGTGTTCCCCAATTGGCAACGAATTTATTATCGGTAAGTCAACTGATAAGAAATGGTAACACTGTTAAGTTTATGAATAATCGCTGTCAGATTTTCAATAACCAAAATAATTTAGTTGGAACAGCTGATTTAAAGGATGGGGTATATAAGCTAAAGACATTGACTGTTGATACGTGTTTATTATCGACGAAATCGGTTATTTCAGGAGAAGTTTGGCATCGTTGTTTTGGGCACCTTAATAGTGCTTACCTGAATAAAATGAAGGATGGTATTGTCGAGGGACTTAATTATCTAGTGTTTTAGATATAGGGCAGAAAAATTGTGAAATATGCTGCGAGGGTAAACAACCTAGATTACCATTTAGGAATAAGGGTCACAGGGCTAAAGATATTTTGGAAATAGTACATACAGATGTATGTGGTCCAATGAACACTGTGTCTCTTGGAGGATCAAAATATTTCATAATTTTTGAGGATGACTTTAGCCGTATGGTTTTTGTTTATTTTGTAAAGACAAAAGACCTGTTTGATTGTTTCAAAAATTTTAAAAACATGGTCGAAAATCAACAAGGCAAAAAGATTAAGATCTTGAGATCAGACAATGGGGGAGAGTTTTGTAATAGGGAGTTAGACAAATTTTTAAAAACCTGTGGAATTATCCATCAAAAAACAAGCCCATATACGCCTGAACAAAACGGAATGGCAGAACGGATAAATAGGACTGTAGTTGAAAAATCTAAGTGTATGCTGTTTGATGCGAACCTTGAACAGAAATTTTGGGCAGAAGCAGTTCACACTGCAGTCTATTTACGAAACCAGTCATTAGCTTCTGGAATTGATCAAACTCCATTCGAACTGTGGACAGGCAGGGTGCCTGATGTGAAAAATCTCAGAATTTTTGGCAGCACAGTAATGGTACATGTTCCCAAAGAAAAACGCTTAAAATGGGACAGGAAGGCTGTTAAATGTATTTTAGTAGGGTACCATGATGAAATTAAAGGTTATCGAGTATATAATGCTACGAAAAATACAATATTTACGAGTCGAGATGTGACCATAATGGAAAATATCAAAGATAAAGTGAACATCATGGTGAACAGTATAGCAAACACAGAAGCAGATAATAATGACCTAATATCAGTTCCAGTGGGAGATCATGTTACAAATGGAATAATTGAGGATGACTTACTCTCTAATAGCTCAGGTGAACTTTGGGAGAATGCTGTCAGTAATGACAGTGATGATTCGCCTCCTGATGAAGAGGCTCCTATTGTATTAAGAAGATCTGAGAGAGTGCGAAAACCAAGAAATTTTGAAAATGGTTTTAGTTGCATTTACTCTCTTGGTTTTAGTTGCATTTACTTATTTCTGATGTGAACACTGATCCGGAAACTGTTAAAGAGGCTTTATCACAACCTGATGGTGACCAGTGGAGAAGGGCAATGGAAGAAGAGCTGCAATTTTTTCTAGGAAAACGAAGCATGGGAGCTGGTTGACATTTCTCAAGAACAGACAATTGTGCAGTGCAAGTGGGTGTTTAAAAAGAAAATTGATTGTGAAAACAAAGTGCGGTACCGTGCTAGGTTAGTTGCGAAGGGTTTTTCCCAAAAACCGTTTTTCCCAAAAACCAGGTATCGATTTTGATAAAACTTTTTCACCTGTTGTAAGACATTCCACCCTTAGATTGTCAATAGCCTTATCTGTGAAATTAGAATTAGATATCATACATTTAGATGTTACCACCGTTTTTTTGAATGGCATTCTAGAAGAAAATGTTTTTATGATGTTACCAGAGGGATTTAAAACTCATGATAAAAATAAAATTTTGAAATTGAATAAAGCTATCTATGGACTAGCAGTCTGCTAGGGCATGGTCCATAAAAGTTGACGTTGTTCTTAAGAATTTAGGTTATAAGAAATCTGATCATGAAGCTTGTTTGTTTACTAAGAGCAGAGGTAATTTGTTGACTTTTATAACAGTATATGTTGATGATTTTTTTATTTTTGCCAATGATAAGATCGAAACAAATAATTTAAAACTTGAGTTAGGGCAACATTTTAAGATTAAGGACTTAGGGCAAGTTAAGCAATGTCTCGGTATGAGAGTTAGTATTGATAAAAACAAGAAAAGCAATATATAAATCAAATTTTAAAACGATTTAATATGTTGGATTGCAAGACTGTACGCCTATGGAAGTCAATGTAAATCTTACAAAAACAGAAAAGCCATGTAACACGGAATTGCCATATCAGCAACTGATCGGTTCTTTGATGTATCTCGCTATTTTGACTAGACCCGATATAGCATTTTCGGTAAGTTATCTGAGTCAATTTAATAATTGCTTCGACGACACTCACTGGAAACAAGCTAAGCGCGTTTTAAGATATTTAAAACACACTAAGCATTATGGATTAAAGTTTTGTAAAGATAATACGGAATTAGAAGGTTTTGCTGACGCAGATTGGGCTGCAGACTCGAATGGTCGCAAATCATACACAGGATATTGTTTTAAACTTTGTGGTTCCGTAATATCATGGGAATGTAGAAAATAAAAGACTGTAGCACTATCAAGCACTGAGGCAGAATACATGGGGGTCTCAGAAGCTACAAAAGAGGCTATTTACTTAAGAAATTTAATAGCTGAGTTAACAGAAGTTGTTAATTGTATTAGAATATTCAATGACAATCAGAGCGCAATTAAATTGTCTGCTAATTCAATGTACCATAAGAGGACAAAACACATTGACACGCGTCATCATTTTATTCGGGATGCAATTTCTGATAACTTAGTAGAAGTTAAGTATTTAGATACAGCGAACATGCCAGCCGATATTCTTACAAAGGGTTTGGCATCAGTTAAACATTATAAGTTTTTGGATTTGTTGGGTATAACACATCCATTAAAGTAAATTTTTGATCATCATTTTGTGTTAGTGGGAGTGTTGAAATTGTATAACCCAAAATGCTGTTTGTTGTTGCGCCACTGTACTTTATATAGGCGATATTATTTTAACACATCAGCAGAAATGCTTATTGATAATTTTCTCTTATATAGTTATTAATAAAATTAGTCTGTGCTGGAAATTCAACAAGCGTGTTTCATTTTTAATAGATTTATCGTATGTTTATATTTGTTAAAAACTGACACTGTGTAGAGAGGTGGATTAACAAAAACACATTTTAACAAATACATTCATATTTATTTAAATATACAATACCAAGAGAATCAATTCATTCACATACTCCATTTTCTATTAGAATATATTTATAATATAAAACAATTCCGGTATTTTATTTACAGTATTTGTACTTTTGAGCAAAAATACTTTTTAGCATAGATTCAT
Organism: Kuschelorhynchus macadamiae; assembly: GCA_030620095.1. Taxonomy (NCBI): domain Eukaryota; kingdom Metazoa; phylum Arthropoda; class Insecta; order Coleoptera; family Curculionidae; genus Kuschelorhynchus; species Kuschelorhynchus macadamiae. Next base: position 733,046 of record JAUTXW010000215.1, read on the forward strand.
TTAGATCGATTTACAAAAGAATACGCTGAGTTTTGCTCGCAGTCCTCTAGATGGCGGTATGTTGCCTATTTTTGGACAGCGGCAAATTGCTCTAATTTCGTTCGCGTTATGGATATAAACGTGTAAGTAAATGTATCTATGCCGTTTTCTATTGCATTATTGTGAACCAAAAACTATTGTACATATATGGTTGAGCATATTTAGTAACTGTTTTAAGTTAATGGCATTCAATTGAGGTTACCTGTAACAGAGGACAGGGTTATTCGCTTACAAATGGTATGCGCACGGCGAACAACTCTGTCATTTAACACGATTAAAGAAATTATATTAAGCATAGTTTGTGTTTGAAAAAAATTGAAATGATTCTCTTTTTTGTTAAGGATGCTGGACGCAATAAATTTTCGATTAAAACACATACATCTAATTCCCGAAAAGATTCAATAATATTGATATAAAGATTGTCATGGAAAGAAAAAGATGCTTGAATAATTTTAAGGGCTAATTTTATATGTGATTCGAGGTCATTTTATATAATTATGAATTTTGCTCTTAAAATGTTCCAAGTCGAAGGACAATAAGGTTCAAATTAATGATAAAAACCAGCTTATTAAAGTTAAATAAAAAAATTTAACCCTGTTCATTTGTAATATCCCAGTCTTAACCTATTTCACTTACTGCTTACTATTTTTAACTTGTTCCGTGGCAACTTTACTAAGGAAAGCAGTTAAATATAGAGTTTGTTGTATATTTATAGTAGTATTTTTGCAGAATATTATCCGTTAATTTTTATCATTTTTGTTAACTATACGATTTTATTTTCAATTGATAATTAATATTGAGTATATACAGTATATACGGCTTTGCCAATTGAGATGTGAAGGTTTTTGCCATTAGACCAAGTTAGATTGAATCGATTTTTTTGGGGAGATTCAGGCGGGCCCTTATACCCCACTTGTGCTCGCTGAATCGTGGCACTGTGTTAAGATTGGTTCTTACTTCGGCGGCCCAACATACGTACAATCTTCAATACACATAAGAAGATTGAACAATGCTTGCGATCCTGAAATAATATATTGTACTATTTCAAACAGAAGGAGTATACAAGATTATTTGTTGCTGTGGAGAAATGTATGTGGGAACGACAGGACGCTTAACGCAGTGTTGAGATCTCGTGAAGTAAAAATCCCTAAAGATGTCCGGTGGAATCAGAGGCGAATCGTAGGATAGTAATTCAATTCACAAGAACCATTATTGAGCATATATTTTACGAGGTACTGGTACTTATTTCAACTACCACTTCAAAACTTAAAGAAATGTGATTTTTACAACTAGACTATAGTATGAAAAAACAACAACTAAGCTAGTACAACAAGGCATTTCACAAACATATAGGTGCTGTTCTAAAAACTTGCTAACAAGCAAAAACAATTAACCATGCGCGAGTGCCAATAAAGGCATGACAAGGACATATACATTTCAATATTCTTTTCTAGCTATTACAAGTCTTACGATATCTGAAGTTTTGCATCTATTGTAATCAAGTATAGTAAAAAAAGTAGCTATATATATAATTATGAATAAACAAGCGTTTGAGATGGAAAAGGTGAGATATAGAGTGTTTTGAAGGAAGTAAAAGCTATAAACTACAAAATACAGAGTAAAAAATCATCCAATGAAATAAATCTAAATTATTTGCTAGCCAAATCTATATTTAAGGACAGTAAGAAAATATCAAAAAAGTGATTATTATACTTATATTAACTTCTCTTAGAAAAAAGCCCTACTATAAAGAAATAATATGTAAAGAAGCCATGAAGATGGTTTTGAAACTTGTTAATCTAAACAAGGCACCTTTCACAAAATAATGGCTGACGAAATGGTTCTGTCACGACGTGCCACAGTACTTGGTCTATATTCCAGTGATAACAATGCCAACGACAGGTCAGAATATGTATAAAACAAAAAAGACAGATACTTATTTCGAAGACACTTAAAATTGGTAATGTTGCAACTAAGGTTGATATAAAAAAAAGCATATAAAAATTAAATTCCACGGGTTTTTAAATGATTTTACCATATATTAATTCATGGCGAATTTCTGATGAAAAATATGACCTTTTAGAACCATTTGTTAATTCCTGAGATCTGGGTAAAATAGTTAAGCTTTAAGATGAATTTTTATGGACAGTTTATATTGCCTCTAGTACAATCACTCCTTTATTTAGGATTCATACAGGAATATGGTTTTAAGGTTGAGATAAAAATGATCCGTCATAAACCCTTTTTACTTTATGGGTAATATGATGTAGCCAATTGGCTGTAAAAACCAAGAAGACGCAAGTCCACGTTTGTGAGAGATGACAGCCGACAAAGCTGTGATCAATATATTCATTTTTGTTGCCGGAATTTTTTTACAATTTAATATTTTATCACTGCGTAAATTTTGCTGCGATTTTCGACTCTGTTTCCAAGTAAGTTTTAAATGCACGTATAGATAGATATCCTGTTATAATATCCGTAATTCAATGTTGGAAAATAATATCGTTTATTTATAGAAAACCAAAGAATCCACGTCACTATGGGTGTTTTGTGGTGGCTTAAATGAAAAGAACAGTCTTCTGAAAAATTCAAATTTACTATTGGATAGAAATAAATGGGAAAAAATTCTTTGCGTAGTGAAAAGAAAGTGTTCAACAGGTAAAGAAGCAGAAAAAGGGTTAAAGTTAACGAACGAAAAAGTCAGACACTGAGGCTGAGCCAGCAGATGCCTCTTTACAAAGGAACCTAATCTTAGGTACAAAATTAAAGAAGCCCGAAAAAAAAATTATTGGCATGCCTGACTTCAACGATGATCATTCAATGATTCAAACAAAAATGGTTTTTCGTTGACTTAAGTAAAACAAAATATAACACTGAAGAAATATAGCTTTATGATGGTTTTATCGAGTACATATACAAGATTACTTAAAACCATTTAGAATATTTTGAGACAACGTTACAAGCTAAGTATCTTAAGGAGGTTTTAGAAGCAAACTACTATATCAAGGCAATTAAATGACTCCTTTAGGGCTTGCTTAAAACCAATTTTTTATTAGTTTTATGAATAGCTTTTATGGTTAATGTTAAAACCTTATATTAAGATCATTTTCAAAATCAAAATGTTTCGCGGGCTATAATTACGAGATACGTAAAAAAAAGTATAAACAACAGTACACTTATTAAGGAGCACGTTCTCCGTCTTTCTTAAACTCTTATGGCAATGTTTTTGACAAATTTAGTGGACGTCTTTGAAGAAATGTATATTAAACGTAGTATAATTCAAATCCGCAAGATGCGACTTATTTGATGACTAGAAAATATACAGGTTTTGTTTAAAAAGAAATGTAAAATTTGTAAATTGGGTCTGCTACACATTTTTGTGACATCCTGTATACTTTAATATTGAATACTTCTTTCTCTCTCTCAAATTTAATCCTGTATTGTTGGTGGCGAATTATAAGAAAAAACCCAGTACCTGTATTAAGTAACCATATGGAAATATCCGAATGTGTAATTTCTTTAACCAATTGTCTAAAATTACCAGATTCGTAAAAATATCATAAACCACAGTATACTATTTCAGGAATACTCAAACTGAAAACCTTAATAACCAAAATAAATAAAGCATATTCCAAGACAAATTCTGTAAAAATACTACAAATATCTCCCAATCTTATAATTGAGTATTCTGCGTTCTTAAAAAGAAAAAAAACACAACAATATTGAGTATTATGGCCATTAAATCTACATCAATTTAATATCCTCTACAATCTTGTATTTGTTCTCAATAACAATAACATTAATCTTGGAAAAGCGATTTTCGAACAACAAAAATAACTATCTCTAACCGTTTGCCAAACATTTAACAATCTTTAATCAATTTCTCCAAACTTCAAATAAACAACAATAAAAAAATTCATTAATTTATCACTTTAGGAAATTTTGCTAACCATGACTAGAATTTTGCACATATCCCACGTACGTCCTAAAAAAATACATCTTAATGCTGACGTCACTTTTAGATTACATAATATCATCTATCAAATACAAAATTGCGTACTTATTAGTTTTGATAAGGATAGTTAAAGTTTCGAAAAGGGACAGTCAAAAGTCACCCATTAACTCCTAATTTATATGGTCTACACATCATATAAAAGTATTTTTAAATGCTAGATATATTTTTGATTTTTACATTCCGTTGGTAACTCTATTTTCAACTATCCCTTCCAAATTTAACAGGAACCAAAAAAATCCCTAGTCGTAAACTATGGCACTTATTAAAATATTTTATCTAAGACTTTTCTTTTATCTCGAAAATCCAATTTACACCTAGAGGTAAATTTACAATGAAAAAACGGGGGTGAAATCTAATATTAAATTTTGATGAGAGTATTTTACAAGGTTTATTACTTTTTAAAGCACAAATCTTAAAACTAAGTAATATTTTCGTCTACGAAAGGTAATTTTTATCTGTAAGGGTGTCGAAAATATCCTGCACCTTGGTGTGTTTATCAGAGAATTAGTTTCGTTGTGGTTATTTAACATTTCGTGCTCCTTTTAAAAAAAAAAGTGTACTTCCCACTTTTTGGTTGCAAAAACCGATGCAGGATATTTTTTGATCTACATTGGTGCGCATGAGTCTGTTCAATTAATAAAAATGCGGTGATTGGTTTGATTTTATTACATAAAACCATTCTACTTAATTTGGTATAGTGATGTCTAAAATTTTTTGAAACTGTTTTTCGTGACAAAGATACAACTGTCGATTTTAAAATATTTATTTTATATAAATGCAGCAAGATGGAATGGTATTTCAAATAATCTTTTTGGAATGCCTTAGTATACGGTTAACAAAAATCAGTCTTAGGTTTGCTTAAGTTTATTCGAAAATAAAAATAAGTTTTTTTTTTGAAAATTTTGGAAGCACAGTAGGATAAGAAAAACTGTCTGTCAAATTAGAAAGAAGGTTGTAAAATATTCCATTTTTCTTGACAGTTGATTTCCCGACGAAGAAATCTACAGGGCGTTCACTATCCATATCTCGAAAGTCCTTCATGTTAGCGTCTTGAAAAAAATATTTTAACAAAAATGGCCAAAAGCAAGTGACTGAAACTATTTTTAGGTTTCTAAAATAGCAGCAAGGGAGCGCAGTTGCAAGGATGAACAATACATTTCAAAAAACTCCAAACTAGTATAAGTTTTACTTAATCCTCGTTAAACTACCACTTTGTTTCTAAACCTATTGGTAAGGGTGGGGAACTGTTGACTTACCAAAGATTTAAATTGCTACATCTTCTGAACCCCCTATCCAACTTTAATGAGCTTAGGCTTATTTAAAATGAAATTTCAAGCTGTTCTGGGATTTAGATCGAGTGACAGTCCCTAGTTTTCCAGAAATTGGTTAGATGGCGCTGTTTGTAACGATTATAGTTTTTTCTCGATTTCTTAAAATTTTTAAATAGAAGGTTATACTCTCTCTTACATTAGTTATTAGCAATAATAAAAGACTCAAGTTTTGGCGAACGTCGATCTTTATTAGTTTTTAAGCAATTATCAAATAAGTAAATTAATAGGCATTTTTCGGACGTAGAGATTAAAATCTCGTAATTTGCCAGCTCAGCCACAATTTAGCCAACTGTTTAATATATTGCGGGGTACAGCCCCCCCAGCCCCACTCTTGGTGATGCCCTTGATTCTAATGCTGCACACAAATCACATGATATCTGCGGTATTACAGATCGATATGGGCCTCTGAAAGAAGCCTCGAGAAGCCTCATTAGTCTAGCAAATGAAAAAAAATATTCCCAGCAAAAACATATTGTTTTTTTGTTAAGATTATTCGAAAGTGTACAGATTTTCAATAAAAATCGAAACATGGGCAGTTGGTATTTTTGCCCCCTTTTTCTGGACGGACAAAAAAGCTCTAGGGACACTCCTGGAGATTTTAATTTCATTCCGATGTCTTCGTTATTAATCATTTCGTCCGAATTGGCAATTGCTTAAATACTAATAGAGAAACCAATATGCGGTTCTCTCCAAAGATTCGGTCTTTTATTACCCTGTATAACTAGAGTAAGAGAAGTATAACTGTGCCGTTAAAATTTTTAAGAAAATTGGGAAAAATCTGTAATAGTTATAAACAACGCCGTCTAACAAATTTCTGAAAGACTAGGTAATGTTACTCGATACAAATCCCAAAACAGCTTGAATTTCCCTGTTAATTAAGCCTATGCTCATTTAATTCGGATAATGGATTCAGAAGATATAGCGATGTAATCTTTCCTAAGTCAACAGCTCCCCCCCCACCCTTATCAAGGGTGGTATGACAATAAATTTTGAACCAAAGTGATAGGAAATTAACAGTTATATGTGGTTCTGGGATTTTTGTAGAACTTTTGAAATTTTATTCATCCTAGCAACTGCGCCCCCTTGTGGCAATTTGGGAACTTAAAAATATTTTCAGTCATTTGCTCCTGGTCACTTTTTTGTATATTTATTTTTTCAAAACGCTAATATGAAGGACCTCCGAGATAAGGATAGTGAACCCTTTTAAGTGAACAGCCTGCAAATATATTTTTCTTTAACCAGGCAGGATGTTATTCAAGAACATGCTTTATTTAGCATAGATGGAAATTCTGAGATATAAATGTGTATATATATATATATATATATATATATATATATATATATATATATATATATATATATATATATATATATATATATATATATATATATATATATATATATATATATATATATATATATATATATATATATATATATATATATATATATATATATATATATATATATATATATATATATATATATATATATATATATATATACATATATATAAATATATATATACATATATATATATATATATATATATACATCGGTCTACAATCGGACGCGAAACAGAAAGATTCGAAAATGTCAAATGAGATTTTGGCGAAACGTCAGCAAAAGTGTTCTTTTCTGAACGAGAGTGATGAACGGATATACACCCGGAATGAAAACACATATATATATATATATATATATATATATATATATATATATATACAGGGTGTCCCGGATAAGAATGAACTCTACAGGAACTAGCAGAGATGCAGAGATGTTTAAATTAGAAAAAAGTTGCGCTCCACTGAACTCTGCAAGATGACGTTTTCAGATTTGGAACATTCCGAGTACTTCCGAAGAAATTAAGAAAAAACCGAAAACTCGCGATTTCGTTTTTATTTTTTTCTGGTTCTATTTTCAAAAATATTGGAAAACAAATTTAACACTTTCATTGTCACTTTTTCTCCTCTACAAGATAGCACCTTTGGATTTCGAATCCGACGTTTCGTTTTTTCACAACCACCATCAACTTATTTTTTTAAATAGTCGCAAAAAATTGTTGTGTGCTTAATAAGCTCTATTTTTAATTCTAAATTCAATGACATCGCACTTTGCATTTATTCGACGTTTCGGACTCAAAAAACCATCATCAGTGATATTCGATGATAATTCCGCAAAAACGAAACGCCGGAACAAAAATCTGATTAGTTTATCTTGTCGAGAAGAAAAAGTTGCTATGGTAACCGAAAATTTATTTTGATCTACCTCTTACCGTAGACTTTAAAAAAATTAATAATTATTTTATTTGTGTTGGTATCAGGTGTGATAATAGTATTTAAAGCGATAATATGAATAAAGTTGTTTGTTTTTTTATTAAAGCAATTTACATCAACAACAATTATTATTAATAATGTTAATACAATAATAAAGTTCTAAAAACTTAACCTACTAAATAATAACAAATTTATGAACTTATCTAATTTAGATTTGAAGCATTGTATTAGTATTAACTTACATAAAAACTTATTATTAACTAAATACAATTAACTATTTTTCTTATTTTCAAAGATGCCGCCCTCATTTTCTCAACATTAATAGGAACAGTAAACAATTTCGTTCATTACATTTTCTAGCATTTCCGGTGTTATTTTTCGGATAGATTCTCGTACTGCGGCTTTTAATTCTTCAATATCTTGAAATGTTTGCCAATAAACGTCATTTTCCAGATACCCCCAAAGGAAAAAGTCCGGGGGTGTAAGGTCTGGTGACCGAGGAGGCCAGCTAATTGGACCACATATAGCAATTCAATTATTTCCATCCATGTTGAGTCTAGAATTGTGAGGGGGAGCCCCATCTTATGGGTTAGGTTTAAAGGCAAGTCATCTAGTGCCTCTTCAATTCCGTTTCTTAGGAACTGACCACACTTTTCGTAATTGAGGGTTCCTTCAAAAAATAATGGTCCAATGATACGGTTTCCCAAAATACCACACCAAACATTTATTCCAAACCGATTCTCGTGGTTGGATGTGCGGAATCGGTTTTCATTTTTTGTTGACCAATAATGTCTATTTTTTCTATTAAATAAACCATTGTTAGATAAATAAGTTTCACCGGTCCAAAGAATCTGGTGGAGAAATTGGGGATTTTCATCGCATTTTCGTATGAACCACTCACAGTAAAGTAGTTCTACGTTCTTCATCTCCAGGATGCATAGCGTGGCAGATACGGTATTTATAAGGATGGTATTTCTCTTTACGCAGGATTCTATGTGCAATGGTTTTTGGCACTTCTTGCTCTTTCTCAATGGTACGGAGTCCTATATTATCATCTTGTACAGCAAGCAAAACTCGCATTACTTGTTCAGGGTTTTGCGATTTTTTAAGATGACGCACTGGCTTTTCAAAAGCGCCATGATCTTTTAAGTTTGTCACTAGCCTTTTGACGCCGTTCGGGGTATTTTTAAAGATAACGCATTTCTGCTTGCGCGCAATTTTGATGACTTTCAATGTAACATGTAATCATATCAAATTTAAATTCATTGGAATAATGTGCCATTTTTACAATACAATATTTTAAAAAAATAAGTACTCAAATACTAACAAGAACGCAAAAGTGATAGATATCCCAGGTATTCATAGTAACCAAGCCAAAAAATTGTAAATATTGTTGAAATTCAAAGCCGCCTATGAATAATTGGAAATGATTTTGTACATACTGGAGCAAACCAAATATTTATTGTATTAACTGAACCCAAACAGATAGAAATTTCTTGTTTCCATAGCAACTTTTTCTTCTCGACAATTTTATTCATATTATCGCTTTAAATACTATTATCACACCTGATACCAACACAAATAAAATAATTATTAATTTTTTTAAAGTCTACGTCATCGAATATCACTGGTGATGGTTTTTTGAGTCCGAAACGTCGAATAAATGCAAAGTGTGATATGTCATTGAATTTAGAATAAAAAATAGAGCTTATTAAACACAGAACAATTTTTTTCGACTATTTAAAAAAATAAAGTTGATGGTGATTGTGAGGAAACGAAACGTCGGATTCGAAATCCAATGATGTCATCTTGTAGAGGAGAAAAAGTGACAATCAAAATGTAAAATTTGTTTTCCAATATTTTTGAAAATAGAACCAGAAAAAAATAAAAACGAAATTGCGAGTTTTCGGTTTTTCCTTAATTTCTTCGGAAGTACTCGGAATGTTCCAAATCTGAAAACCCCATCTTGCAGAGTTCAGTGGAGCGCAACCTTTTTCTAATTTAAACATCTCTGCATCTCTGCTAGTTTACGAGATTCCTGTAGAGTTCATTCTTATCCGGGACACCCTATATATATATATATATATATATATATATATATATATATATATATATATATATACATATATATATATATAAGCAAAAATAATACGAAAGGTAATAATATAAGGTGATCTGGATCTTGGGGTTTTACAAAGAATTTTTATGTATTCAGATTTTAACCGAATATAAAAAAACAGTGTTCATTGAAATACTTTATACATATACTTAGTGTGTTACACAAAACTACAGTTTTCAATAGTCTGAGCAAAATTTGCCGTGGTCGGGGCAAAATTGTTGGAGCGTTAGGGTTTAACTAAAACACGTAGGAGAAAAATTGCACGAAATGGTCTTTTATAATATGTTTCGTTCCTAAATAAGAGAAAAAAGATTTATATCATCATAGGTCGGAAAACACTTTGTTTCCGAGATATATTGCAAATAAAGTTTGGGAAGAAGAAAGACCAATTCAATTAGATACAGCAGCCTTTTCCTAAGGAGGGAGAAGTTACATGCTGCCGATATCGAGTAATGTTGCAATATCTGTCTCACTGTTGTTTTTTAAAGGGCATTTTGTGTGGAATAAAAACGTGGTAAAATGATATATAATTATTTTTGGTTTAAAATAATTTGCTTTGTGTCCTCCCCTTGCCCTTAATTACACCCATGTTTATCTATAGCACATTATGTTTGTTTAGCACCTTATCTGGAAATTGTGATTTGTTTAGTTATAAATCACAATAATTACAGCACACTTTTATTCTTTCTGCATGATGTGTTTTCCAAATTTTCAGCAAAAAAAAACATTTTATTTTGAATAAGTCAATGTCAATAATCTAGTTGAAATCACTGCAGTGTTGTCTACAGAAGAAAAATAAAAATTTCGCATTTTAGAGATCAAAGTTACCATATAGGAAATAAGAAATAATCAACAGTTGTACCTTGTTAAATTATACTGATTAAGTTCAAAAATACCTAATTCATATTCATTAAAAAATTCGCAATAGTAAGAGTTGCTTCATTATCATTAAGAAATATAAAACACTTAGACCCTTTTAACTGGGATATATCACACGTCAAACACTTCCATTATTATATCTGTATCGTTTCACGAGAAGTCTAAACTAAAAACTTAACTGTAACACACTCTTGAGTAAAAATCATTAGTTAAAAATGTTGTTAACTATTTACATGAAAACTGTTCTTAAAAACTAACGATAAAAGCTATCACGATTTTAAGTCTTGTAGCTCAAAAATATTCTGTCTGATCAAAAAGCCCATAAAATATAATAGGATTGTTTGTTTTAAGTCATTTGAGTCCTGAAAATAAATTAAATAGTAGCATTAGATATACTTTAGGTGCTCCATTTCTGGGGGATTGTTATTACGATAATAGAAATCTAAAAACAAGTATCTTCTATAAATAATTGCATTAAATATTAATATTAGTATCAATACTTTTATATAGAATATTAATTTTTCTTGTTTGATGTAGACGTATAAAACATTATTTATTTTACAGGTAGGAACATTAAAAACATACATTGTGTAATAAGTTAGTACTTGTAAAAAAAATTAAAAAAATTATATAAACAGTCTCGAAAATGCGTTTAAGGGCGTTATAACCTTTCAAAGCCACATCTATTAAAACATTCCTATTTTGGTGAATTCATGACACTTGCTAAATTTTAAGTAGAAGTTATAAATGTCTCATAGACGGTAGTTTTGATAATGGTGTGGAGTGTTTCTTAAAATATCTTTTTCAGATTTGGCTTTTTTTGTAACTTTTTGGTAGTATTCATTAAAATTCTAGTTGTTCAAAAACAATTTTAACACGTAAAATACAAAATATTTAAATAAATTAATCTCTTTTATGTTTAATTTTTCTTTAAATAAGAATTATCGTTGAGTCACTAGGCCACTGGTAGCTGGAAGAAGTACGAATTGAGCCGAAAGGTCGTCGAAAACGCGGTAAGGAAAGGAAAGAGGCGCGGGCGAAGGCAGTTTGGAGAATGGCGTGATTTGGCGGAGTACTGTCGATGGAAGGTTTTTGTTTACACTAAAAAACAATCTCTCTCATACTCCCTCGCCTAAATTATTAATAAGAGTATGTAATAATACAGTTGTAAAAAAAGTGCAGTAATTGGAAGTGAAAAGTAACAATTTCCAGACGCCATTGTTGTTAAAATAATGGACAAGGCATTAGCAGCTATAAGTTTGACGTTCAAAAAACATTTATTCGTGAACTTTAACCCAGATAAATTATTGTTTGAACTAAAATCTTGGGTTTAAGGTTTAATTATATGAAGTTTAGCAAACGTATAGATATTAGATTATTAATTCAATAAAAAAATATTTTATTTACAACAAAAGAATCAGCCTATGGAAATAACGGAATGAACAAAAGTTCCTTTCAATGTTGCTGGTATGCAGAGTCGTGCCACTGCACTAGTGAAAACGATACTCTTGTTTCTAATCCATATATCCAACAGTTTGGTGACACTTGACTTTAAAAGAGTTAATACACTAGCCAAGGACACATATTTTATTCTTAGAATAATTAATTTAAAAAAACTGAAAAAAATGAATTCTGGTAAAAACAAGTAACTGTCTCTAGATATAGGCAATGACCTTATGATCATGTTGGTAAGTTATGTGGGATCAATGTGGCTTCTAAAATATGATTGGTCCAGAATAACCACTAGATTTTGATCAGAGTAGTAGCATTCAAAACATACTGACAAGTAAGTGGATAACAAGTACCTAAACATTTTTGCCAACGGTATGATCTATTATTAACAGATTCTGAAAAATATCTATAGGTCTTAAGCAAAAACTAGTTGGAAGGTGGTTTAAAATTTTGGCTTTGATAGCTGTAGCCTAGAAAGAGTTCTAAACAAAGTATCTAAGGGATTTCTAAGGGAATGACTATTTGATAAACGAATCCAAGACAACATTTAAAGAAGAATGATAGGGTTTATTCTCATTGTCTTGATTGAATAAAACTCTCAGAATATACCCGTCGGACCATGGTGTCGAAGAGGCCTTTCCACTGGGAAAATATACTGTTTTTTAGGCTGAGGTCTATCCTATATCGCAGGTTGCAAAACAGGACGAAGTCAGACTGCAAGCGGAGAGTGAGATAAGCGTTCACCCAGACAGTCAAGCGGCTACTGAAGGTATATGTAATCCCAGGATCAGCTTTAGTCCAGGAATGCAGAGATACACTAGGAGAGCTAGCAACGACGAAGATAGTGAGATTGAAATGGATCCCTGGGCATAGTGGTGTCGCTTGACTGGGGCAAGACAGATAAATGACGAGCCGTCTTGGTAGGGATGTAGAGTAAGGTGGATCGGACTGGGGTTAGCGGAAAGGGACTTTTAGGCTTAGTTGCTGGGCTTGTCTTTCAATCTTACTACTGCTACTGCTAGTCAGCTAACAAACGCACTATTAGTCTATTAGGCAGACATTTTTTGATGATAATTAAAATAATATTAATTAAAAAAAAAGAATTGTTTTTACCCTATATACAAGACGAGACTTAAAAACGTCCCGTCTGCTCAACTTTTGTGGATAGAAGATACGAAGGAATTTTTTTAATAACAAAAAGTTCTCAAATGAAATTAGATTCGTTATTTCAACGGATGGTCGATCGACAAAACATACTTATGTTGTAAACGCACCCAAAACTAAACGTGTTGAGAAATCGAGGCAGACTTTCAACAAGGTTATGATATAATGATATTACATAAATTGCAACAATTGGATTTAATCCATAATAATTGCGAAATAGATGGTAATAATAATGATAACGAAAATATTGATGGTAATGACTGTGATGATCATAATAATGATATGGTGATAATAATTAGGGTGATGGTTGAAATGACATTAATGATAATGATAATGATTGTGGTAATGAGGATCAAGATCATTAAATAAATATATATTTTAATATAGAAAGTCTCCAATCCACTTATATTGTCTAATCACCAAGCTGTAAGAAAGCGGTCGTAGCACTTTTTTAAGATAAAAGTGGTACAATCAAGCAGACGAATTCAATTTATTATAATGTTCCAATGATACCGGGTATTGGTCTTTGCAGTTAAAGGTGATAATGGATAATTTATCAGAATAGAATCTGTAAAACAGATCGCTCACAATTCGACAAACTGCCAGACATCTGGATTTAAGTGTAGTTAGTCATATGTTAAGCAGCAAGGATCAAGAAAGTATTATTGTTGACGATTTAGTCTGTCTAGTAAAGCAGAATGGGAATCTTAACATCAGTCTTCTACTTAAAGATTCAGAATGATATAATATGCAATATTGCAATCGCAAAACATTCGTTACACATGGCATGTTTCCAAGGTACGTACTCTGTATAATATTAATGTTGTTTTAAATGTATTTTTGTTTCATGATCATAGTTTGTTTTAAATGTAATGTTTTTTTGAGTGATGTTTTTTCAATATTGTTTTAACCAATTTAATTACTAACTATACATGTTTTTATTGTAGAAAATAAATATCTTGAAAAAGCTCAATATAATGTGCGAAACGTCGATTAAATTATAGTTTTACTTCTCAATGAGTCAACCTATGCCCAAGAAAATAATTAACATATATATATATATATATATATATATATATATATATATATATATATAGACCTAATCGGTATTCAAACAAAGATGACTCTTGGATTACATATAAGGAAAATATAGTTTTTCGTCGTTATGGCTTAAATGAAGTCACGTGACAATTCATGAATTACGTGGGCAATATTTATTTGACCCCTCAACCGACGAAGAAAAACTTAAAGTCGTAGATAATGCGTATTTCATTAATTTCAATTTTTAAAACAAAAATTAAATTTTTGTACAGCAGAACTTCTGCTTCGTTAAAAATAATTAGACAATATTGATATGTTTGATGGTTTACTAGATAATTTACCCCAATATGGGTCACCAAGTATACCTACATCATAGAAATTCTGTTGGTAAAAAAGATACCTGTTTCCATTTTTACTAAGGGCTACTGAAATATCGTTAAACAGGGCTCTTTGACCAAATTCGAAAACCATAACCGTTGTCTTGTTTCTGTTACCTGTCTAAAAGTAATCGTATACAAAAATCTATTATAAAACAAAACCATTATACATACCAAAAGATTTTTGGTCTCTATACTAACGTAATGTTAATTTTTGACGGGACCTAAAGTGGATTTTATTTACATTTTTTTTGGTTAATACGAAGAATTTTCAAAATATCCTTCCAACCGCTATCTTTATAAAGGCGTGAAAAAAATATTTTGAAAGCACTTCGATACTAAATCTAGATTTCAACTTTTTTTTCAGTAATATCTCTATTATTTTGAGAACTGGCATTGGAATTGTCAATGAAATTTAATCTACAGTTAATAGATCGAGAAAGATATTAATTTTATAATCAACAACTTTTTCTCGACTAAAAATATTACTAGCATCTTAGTGTCATATAATAATAAAAATCTGAACCTTCTTTGTAAATTTTTAGATTGCTCTAAATAAAAGGGCAAGTATTTTGTCTATAGTTGTTTTACTTATTTTTAATTTTCATATCTAATACCTCTACCAGTTCTCGGTATTTTGCCAAAAGTCATTCAAAAACGGCGATTTTGGAAATCCAAACGGTTTGTAAAAATTAGACAAATTAACAATAACTTTAACAGTCCAGTAACAAAAAACCTTATATTTATTTCATGTATAGTTTATATCTATTGCAGTGTACATGGTAAAAAGTGAGTTCCAACACCGGGGTTTGGAGTCAGACGCGGAAAAGTTCCTGAAATTACTATTTCAGGTATGGTTTGTTATAAGCCTGTAACTCAAAAGTCCTTTTACTGGGGACCACCAAATAAGAAAGCAATAGTTTGTTAACTGCTGCAAAATAACACGTATCAATTTCAAGGCTAATATACAAGGTATTCCAATTAAAACGAAAGGATTTACAGGGTATTTATTGGCACTTTTTCAAAAATCACTGGGATATGTACATTATATTTTTGAGAATAAAAGTATTAATATAGAGACTGAATATATTAGATATTTTCAACCCTTCAGGAGAGGTGCAGATGACCCCTATTATTTTTAAATGGAAAGAAAGCTTCAGAAGTTTTTCATTTTAGCGCAATATCAGACATTTTTAAGATCGTGGCGCTACTTGTGTTTATCACGGAGAAATCTAGGTCTTTGTCACCTTCGACGCTTGTGAGAACATGCTCAACGTTAAAAATAATATCGACATTAGCAAATTTCACAAGCTAATTGGCCTGCTGAAAAGAAGAAATGAAGGATATGTCAAAAAAGATCAGGTTGATGAAGTTTTTAATAGATGCCCCAGACAACCAGTTTTTAATGATGAAGGTAGTCCATATTTTTGGTGTAGCTGGTGCCTGTAGAAGTAAGGAGTTAGTTGAGTTGGCGGTGGAAGATGTAATTGATTTGGATTACTCAATTATCATTAATATCAAAAATATTAAAAACAAAATTGATGGAAATTTCACTGTTAAACAATCAGGTAGCAATACTGTCCGAAAGTAGCAGCATTCTTAAATCTACCCGTTATTATATAATATACATTGTTTTCGATGAACATCTGCCTCTTTATTACCTGACGCTGGTGCATCTGTGGATGTTTTAAAAAGGCGTGGAGGATGGAAATCGGCAGCCGTCGCAGAGAGGTGCGTCGAAAACTCCATAAATAATAAAAAACTATTTTCTACTTGATTCGTGACCTCAGATTGATATTTTGTACAGAAGGGTTGGTTGGAATTCTATATATAACAGGGTGTCCCAAAAGTGATGGATCAAATTAAAGTAGGAGGTAGGGGGGTTTATTTCTAACAAAAAAAAGTCCTATAGACATATGTCTGATTCCTTACCGTTTCCGAGTTATAGCTATTTTTGTAATTTTTATGATATTCTCACACTTCATCACAAATTTTTTGTTTCAAAAATTATCTGTTAATTTTTTTTCTCACATAAATTTTTAATAGCATTCCTATTAAGGCTTCTTTATTGTGCAGAGCACTTTTTTATTTTGCTCGCTAATTACACAACCTACTGCCATTTTAAAGCACATTTTTGGGATTTTAATGGAAAAACATTAATTTTTGTAGTAATTTTTCTAAAAAAATAATCAATTGAAAAGGTGTCCCATAACACAAAAAACTACGGTCAGGAATTCTGTTTTAAATAGTGTACTTTTTAAAAATAATCAAACAATTGTTATTGCTGAAATTTGTTAAACATAATTGTAATGTCAAAAAACTGAATTAAATGAATACATTTAATATTTATTTATATCAGAGAAATAAGTAATGAGTAAGTTTATTTATAGCCTAAACATTCTTCAAACTCGATGGGTCAAATGTTTATTTGCCAATTGAATTATCTGTTTATCAGCTTAGTTAAATTCTGCAAATACCGAGGAAAATACCTACAGTTTTTATTTTACCAAAATTGCATTGCCTTTAAGAGTATTTAAGTCGTGTATTGACAAGTGTTCAGTTCTAACAAGATTAACAAAATGCCTTTTACCTCGCAAGAATATGCAGAAATGCATTTTGTTTATGGATTGTGTAATGGACGTGCTCGACGTGCTGCGAGACTTTATCGTCAACGTTACACGAACCGACAACACTATCCCGATTATCGTGTTTTTATTCGGGTACATAATGCATATGTTGCTGGAAGGTTACCTGGAGTCCCAATAGAACGTATAGGAAGGCCAAGGCAATATGACGATGATGTGGAAGACGTGTTAATTCAATTAGAAGAAGATCCTTCAAGAGGTATTCGTGGCATTGCAAGAACTATGGGAATACCACGATCAACAATCCATCGCATATTAAGACAAAATCAAATGCATCCATTCCATTTACAACGAGTGCAAGCCTTATTACCTGCAGACTACCCATTAAGAGTACGATTTTGTAGAGAAATGTTGCAGCGAACCAGAAACGATTATAATTTTTTCCAACACATTTTATGGACAGATGAATGCAGTTTTAGCCGAATTGGAATTTTTAACATTCATAATTTACATTACTGGGCAATGGAGAATCCAAGAGCGATTAGAGCTGATCGATTTCAACATCAGTTTTGTATTAATTTATGGGCTGGAATACTTAACGGCACTTTGATAGGCCCATTTGAAATACCCAGAAGACTGAATGGAGCAAATTACCTTAATTTTTTACAAGACGATGTAAACATCTTATTGGAGGATATTCCGATTGCTATACGTGCGAATATGTGGTTTCAACTTGATGGGGCTCCCCCTCATTTTGCTCGCAATGTGAGACAGTTTCTTGACCAAACATTTCCCAACAGGTGGATAGGGCGAGGAGGAAGAATAAGATGGCCACCACGTTCGCCGGACTTAAATCCGTTGGATTTTTTTTTGTGGGGATACTTCAAGGAACAGGTTTATTCGCATGAAATCCATAACGAAGATGAACTTCGTGAAAGAATAGGAGTAGTGGCACAGCAAATTCGTAACAATGTTCCCGCTTTAAGGCGTATAAAACGAAATTTTATACGTCGATGCAGATTGTGTATTAGAGTCAATGGGGGACATTTTCAACACCTTTTGTAACCTAATTATTGTAAGTTTTTTTATGTAAATAATTACGTTATAAATAAACTTACTCATTACTATCACATTGTCTTATTATTTCTCCGATATTAATCAATATTATGTATTTATTTAAATTCACTTTTTTGACATTACAATTATGTTTAACAAATTTCAGCAATAACAATTGTTTGATTATTTTTAAAAAGTACACTATTTAAAACAGAATTCCTGACCGTAGTTTTTTATGTTATGGGACACCTTTTCAATTGATTATTTTTTTAGAAAAATTACTACAAAAATTAATGTTTTTCCATTAAAATCCCAAAAATGTGCTTTAAAATGGAAGTAGGTTGTGTAATTAGCGAGCAAAATAAAAAAGTGCTCTGCACAATAAAGAAGCCTTAATAGGAATGCTATTAAAAATTTATGTGAGAAAAAAAATTAACAGATAATTTTTGAAACAAAAAATTTGTGATGAAGTGTGAGAATATCATAAAAATTACAAAAATAGCTATAACTCGGAAACGGTAAGGAATCAGACATATGTCTATAGGTTTTTTTTGTTAGAAATAAACCCCCCTACCTCCTACTTTAATTTGATCCATCTCTTTTGGGACACCCTGTATATATATATATATATATATATATATATATATATATATATATATATATATATATATATATATATATATATATATAGGTCTACGTTTAGACCTATATAAGGTCATCCTCAGGACTAAACAAGGCAGAACTCCATGTCAAATTAGAACATATGTTTAAAACTGGAAACACTATTAGATAAAGGATTTTAAGAGATCGCCGAAAAAATTTTTGGGACATGTTGATGTGATTACATTCCAAATTAGAGCTTCAAGAAACGTGTCCAGAGAAGGTTTTAACGAAGTATCTAGAACTGTCGCATGCACTTCTACGAGTAGCATTGTTGAACATATTGTCGACGAAACAAATCGATTATTTAATATTGTAAATTGTACTAATGTAAATATTCATCTAAAGATAAATAAATAAATGTGTTCAATTTAAACCTTTTTTAATTATGCGTTGCTAAGATACATTTTAGTCCCTTGGGATGAAATAAACTTCTTTAGTTCCTAGGCAGGACTAAAGTATATACTTTAATCCCGAAAGTACAAAAAATATATTTTTTTGTGACTAACTAAGATCATTTTTTTACGCTTTTATTGTTACCAAATTTACAGATCGGCATGAAGGCCAAAAACTTCCATATTCCAGGAAAGGAACCTAGGCTATAGAATATTTGAAAATTTCTATGCAAGGGCTGGAAAAATGACTCACAACATCTTTCCAAGAGAGTAGTGCACCAGCCCACTTGATTTGGGTCATATTAACGTTGAACCGACATTGAACATTAAGAAGTTGACAGAAATGGCAGGGAGAACACGAAGTAGCGTTTCCTGTATTTTAAATTTTCATTTCAGAAATCCACCTCCTGCTACAAATAAGTGAAAAAACTACAGTCGAGGCCACGACACACGTTTACAATCTGTGCATTTGTTGGCAGCCTAATTTTATTTCTAATGTTTGCTTTTCGGATAAATATACATTTTCTTTAATCTTAAAAATTTCAGATAAAAAGTTCATAAGACTCAATATTCCTAAACTCAAATGTATGAGCAGGATTATATGGTGATCATCCAGTCAGCGTTTTCTTTCCACTGGAAAACATAATCAATTCAAGAATTATTGGAATTATTGAACTATGACTTCCATATTCTACGGCGGTTTTTTAACGACACATTTTCGTTCGGGTGGCAAAAAGTGATCCATGCATCCCGCACGTTCACCAGATTTGTCATTTCCCATTCGATCGCCTTCTGTAGACTAAAAGTTTAGCTTTGCATCTCAATCCATTGGACGAGATACACAAATCATGCTTCTATGTTTATTATTCTATCCAAGATTGTGGTGGTCACTCTCAATATTTAAGTTTAGTAACTGCCGTTAGGTATAAAATTTCTTTATAAAAATGTACCGCTGTTTAGGAAGTTGAAGTGGCAGGGTGGAAAATATTTCCTACTCGAAAATAAAATGAGCCATTTCCAGCGAATTTTGTAAAAATGATTATAAATAACCTAAAAATAGCTTCCATATTGTGTATTAGAAGTATGTGTGAATTTCAGTTTAAAATTATTGCCTGTACTTTTTGATTGTCCCTCGTAAAAGGTTGTTTCGTAAACTTAACGTTCTGATAATAAGGTACTTGTCTATTTTATTATATATGTATTGTTTATCACTATGTTGTTGAGGCACTGCAGAAAACTGAAAATGTAGTAAACGTACTCACTGAAAAAACGCTGGTTTTGAGATTTCCGCGTCCCACCCCAAAATTTGTAATAAAGTATATCTCATAGGTGTATAAACCCTGTATAAAAAAGCTAAACTTTATAACTTATACAAGTTGTGTATATATAGAATATATATGTATAAAAACGGCAAGTATAGAGTTGAGTTTGTCGGTACCATCACCATTTTTTTAAAATCTGATTTACGTATAGGTATTGTAAAAAAATTACCAACTATTTTGCTTAAAAGATCTCTTTAGACGATGCGAAAAATAGTTTTTTTTTCATATTTATTTGTCGCGTCGTCTGAAAAGGTCTTAAATATAAAGACACTGTGTAGAATTAAATTGTGTACTATTGTTTAACTTATTATAAAAATAGTTTTGTTTCTATTGCACTCAGAGCAACTTTTAAAAGTACGTATCAATTACACTATTTTGTATTATATGGATTGACGTAGCTCTATATGTCCAAGACAAGAAAATATTTATATAAATTAAAGAAAAAGAAAATTATTTTTGGATTATGACTGATGTATTTGGTTATATTTTATTTATTATGTAAAATAATTTCATCGCTTTATTGATCAAATTTCTCAATTGAGTCCCTCAAATATCCAACAAAAGTAGTTCTCCTAACTGCTAAATAAGCCGTCAATAAAAAGATCGATGCAACTTAATGATTTTTGGCTGGGAGTTAGTGCTAGCAGAGTTGTTATATTCTAAATTTGCACCCCTTACTTGCTTTGATTTGTTTAAAACTGTATCAAATATATTTAAAGCGGAAATATGTTTTGTAGTAGTTATTTCCTTTCAGGTTATCAGAAACAGATAAAAAAAATTTTCGTATCAACTCTCTAATCAAAAGTTAATAACAAAAAATTGTAATACAGAAAATACATCGATCGATCATATCAATCAAAAATACATAGGCTGAATTATTAATAACCCCTTCATTGACCAAAAGCCAAATAGTACTATTTGTTAAAATGTATTATAGATCCTTGTACAGGTTTTTTCCTCATACTTTGCCACCCCCTTAAAGCATTTATTTGAAAAAATACAAAAAAACATGTATTCGAGAGCTGTAAGACTTTTCCTGAATATTTGCACTATGGTAAATTGGAAAAAAATAACGATCGGAAATCACCATCAACTTCGTTATTTTAAATAGAACATCCTGTTTATTTTTAAATTTCTAAATTTTCCGCATTGTCCTTTTTTCAAAAATATGTATCTATACTTAAAATGGTAGTCCTTGAGCTATTCGACTTTGCCCTTTATTAGAAATTTAACATACCATAATAGGTCTAGCTACTCGTGGATACGAATCAGCCATTATGATACCTAAGTCGCTCTATGAAATGTCAAATGAAAACAAAATAATAATTTATCAATAATAATATATCATTCACGTTTTACGTTGAATTTATAAGAATAATTATTATTATTATAAAATGATTTGTACTGAAGAAGAATAATCGAGTTATTTTACTCAAATTATAACAATAATATATAATATACAGTCAAACGCCAATAGGGGAGACCGGGGCAGGTTGCAACACGGATAAGTTGCAACACACTTGATATCTAAGGCACAATTATATTTAAAACTCTTGAACGCACTCTTCCATTCAATATCGACTGGCAAACGTGTTGGCGAACGCACTTTATTCTTGTCGAATGACGTTTTTTTCGCAGGTTACTTGATTTGTGATTGTTGAGTGTAATATTTTTGAACAGTTTTTTAATAAATTAAACCTCTCTGCTTTGTTTTTCACACGTGTCATTAGTGGTAAGTTATAGCACATATATTACGTGTTTATTGTTAATAATGGGATGTCTACAAAACAACAAAAAAATTTAGAGGTTAGATTAGGAAGGTCAAATTGAGGCAAATTGATAATAACCCCGGTGTTGCAACGTGTTTTCATTTTATTCCATCATTTTAGTTTATTGCTTCATATAAACTAGGGATCATGAGAAATTATAAGAAAAAATTCCGGATAATGTTATTAAAAGCGCTGCCCAATTAGTATTAGAAAATATTGGGAATAAAGAGTCTATTAGAAAAATCGCTAAAGATTTTAATATTCATTATTCAACGCTTTCACTATATGTAGCGAAAACAAAAAAATTTCGCGAAACGAAGCATACAATAGAAATGCCAGATAGCGGTTATGCCAAGCCACGACTAATATTTAATAGAGAACAAGAACAAATTTTTGTGAAGTATATCAAAAAATGCAGTGATATTATGTTTGGACTTGATCCGATTGGGGTCCGCAAGTTAGCATATCAATGTGCAAAGTTACATAATATTCAAGTTCCTTCTTCTTGGGATGACCACGAAAAAGCTGGAGTGGAGTGGCTAAATCTGTTTATTAAGAGAAACACCGACAATTCTATCCGCCAGCCCGAAGCCACAAGCCTTGCCAGAGCTTCCAGTTTTAATCGCACAAACGTAGACATCTTTTTTGCCAAGCTCATGGATGTTCTATCGCGTAGCCAATTTCAAGCTTCTAGAATATGGAATATGGACGAGACGTGGGTGTCAACCGTTCTTCGCCCAAGAAAAGTATTAGCACAAAAAGGTAAATACACATTTAATATCCTATACTGATTTCTGTTTAATGCACTATGTTGTTTCTTTACAGGTGCTAAGCAGGTAGGATCCATTACTTCGGCTGAGCGAGGAGAAATGATCACACTTGCGGTTGCCGTAAATGCCCAAGGAAATTTCATACCACCTATGTTCATATTCCCAAGGAAACGTTTCAGAGAATATTTTATCCGTGATGGTCCTTCCGGTTGCATAGGCGAGGCAAATGGATCCGGCTGGATGCAAGAAAATACGTTTTATATTTTTATGCAGCATTTCATCTCACATGTCAAACCATCGAAGGAAACTCCAGTGATTTTATTATTAGACAATCATTCATCCCACTTAAGTTGTAAAGTTCTCAATCTATGCAAAGAAGACGGTGTCATTATGGTCTCTTTTCCACCACACTGCTCACATCGGTTGCAACCGTTAGATGTAGCAGTGTTTGGACCTTTTAAAAAATGCTGCAGCTCAGGTATTAGTGCTTGGTTGGTAAACAACCCAGGAAAAACTTACTATTTTTGATTTGTCACAGATCATAAAGCTTGCATTTTTAAATGCGGTAACTCCTAAAAATATCACTTCAGGTTTTTCAGCTTCTGAAGTTTATCCTGTGAATCCTAACATATTCACTGAATCTGATTTTGTACCAGCTTTTACAACGGATCGGCCACAACCGGAATCGCTAAGCAGCATTAATAAAATGGATCAAACGTCGAAAGTGGCCGGTACACCGAATCCAGACACAGAAGCAGTTAGTACACATACTTTGGATTTTCCTGGCACCCCAGATAAGCAGCAACCAAGCACTTCAAAATTTAGCCCGGAGTGTGTTAGACCCTTTCCTAAAGATTTTCCTGATGAGCAGCAACCAAGCACCTCAAAATTTAGCCCGGAGTGTGTTAGACCCTTTTCTAAAGATTTTCCTGATGAGCAGCAACCAAGTACCTCAAAATTTAGCCCGGAGTTGGTCAGACCCTTTCATAAAGCCCCCCCACGCGTGGTTCAGTCTAAAAGAGGTAAGAAAAGAAGAAAAACTGCCATATTAACCGACACACCTGAAAAAGAGGCTTTGGAAAATGAGGAAAAACTGAGAAATGAAAGAAAGAAAAAAACGTCCACAAATATTGACAAACCAAGACAAATGAAAAAATTAACATCATGTAAGAAAGGGCCAGAAGTTCGACAAATATGCCCCAATGACTCTTCAGATGATGAACCACTCATTCATATAGTTAAGAAAAAAACCATAGCGAGAAAGCATCCTAAGAAAGATGATGACTGGGAAATTTCTTCTGAGGATGACGACACGTTGTGTCTAGTTTGTAACGAAATTTACCAGGGCGAAAAAGAGAAGGAAGACTGGTTACAGTGCACAAAATGTAAAATGTGGGCCCACGACCACTGCGCAAAATCTGATCCATTTTATATATGTATAAATTGCTTTTCTGAATACTCAGATGAACCAGAGTAGTATGTTGCAACTTACCCATCTTATTGTTGCAAGTTGCCCCACAAATGAGGTAAGTTGCAACACATGACTTGGTCAAGAAATATATGCCTATAAGCGTTAATTAATTTTTTTTAAGCCTCTCATTATATTTTGATGTATTAGCGAAATACAGATAGATATTTTTTTCACCTGACTCTGATTGTTATTTACCTGATAACCTAAGAAAAAAATACTATCCATTTTTTGATGCAACCTGCCCCGGTCTCCCCTACTTGAAGCATCCACCTTACTTGAAACAAAATTAATCGTTTGTAAAAATGGCAGCGTTCGTCGAAAAATCTTGGCAGTCGCTTATTATCTTCTCTTAGTAGGATTTATTCTACCGAAGAAGATTCGGTCCGAACACGTGTAGATATTGGAATAACTTGACCTCGGTTTATTCGAATTATTTCGTGCAAATAAAGTGTCTCGCAAATCCAGGTAAGACGCAATCTAATAATTTCTTCTCTTAATATATGAACACAGACGAAATTATGGATATTATGGAACAACGCAGAATACACAAATCAGTAAATGAAAACATGTACAAAACACTCCATCGTGATATATGCCGAAAAATCAAACAGGCAAAAGAAAAATGGCTTAATGATGTATGTCAGGAAATTGAGGATCTATAGAAAAAACAAGACTTATTTAACTTCCATACGAAGGTCAACAAGATTATGGGAACAAATAAAGAACGGCACAAAGGAATACTATGTAGTGAAGATGGTCGAGTCATAACAGACATAAAAGAAATTCTGACTAAATGGAAAACGTATTTCCGGTATTGATGACAGATTTGACCAGCATGTATTTCAAGTGGCAGATACAGGTTCACCAATCTTGACGGAACAGGTATTAAAGACCACCATTGGCTGAAGAAGATAGTGCCAGAATTCTCATATAGTTATTTAATAATATCTATAATTCTGGAGAAATTCCAAAGAATTGGTTAAGATCGACATTCATTGTTCTGCCAAAAAAGCCTTACGCAAAACGTTCTGCAGAATGCCGGACTATAAGTGTAATGAGCCATATACTAAAGCTGTTTCTCAAGGTCATTCAAAACAGATTTTATAAAAAATGCGAAGAAACTATTTCTGACAAGCAGTTCGGGTTTAGGAATGGTCTTGGAACCAGAGATGCTCTTTTCGGTATGCAAGTTCTAATCCAGCGTTGTCTGAACATGAATAAGTTGGAGTATTTATAGATTATGCGAAGGCTTTAGATAAAGTCCAACATACAAAACTGATGGAGATATTGCAAAATGTAGGTTTGGATCAACGCAATACGAGACTTATTGTCCATATTGGAATCAGAGCGCTTCTGTTCAAATTGGAGATAACCCAACAGAAGAAGTGGCAATTCTAAGGGATGTTAGACAGAGACGTGTGTTGCCACCACTGCTTTTTAAGAAACATAAATTTATGTAAACGGAGTATCAATAAATAATATCCGATACGCTGATGACACTGTTTTAATTGGCAGCTCCCTAGAAGAACTTCAGTGGTTGCTGACCTTGAGTTCACGAAGCCAGTAACAATTATGACCTTAAAATGAATATAAAAAAAACCAAATTCATGATATTCAGCAAAGAAGCAATCGATAATAATGTGCAGGTTGCCCTGGGGAATGAGAATATTGAAAGAGTTACCCGATGTACTTATCTTAATGGTATATTGGACAGGAAATTAACATTCGCATCGACAAAGCGTCTCTCAGTCTAACTGCAAGGTTACATTTAGTAAAGTGCTATATTTTTCCAATATTGCTTTATGGTATGGAGGGGAGGAAATTGTTAAGTATACATTGTAAGAAAATCGAGACGTTCGAAATGGGGGTTTAACGACGGCTGCAGAGGATATCGTGGACCGAGAGGGTAAGCAATGTTGACGTCTTACGCCATCTCAACATAACAACTGAAGACCCGTTCACAATAAAAAGACGGAAACTGGCATACTTTGGCCACGTAATGCAAGGGAAAAAATACAGTTTAATGCAGCTTATTATACAAAGGGGGTGGTACGGCAAAAGCACTAGATCTCTTTTTCGTGCAGCTGTCTCCAAGATACAAATAGCCAGAATGATCGCCAACCCTCGGTAGAAGACGGCATTCAAAGAAGAAGAAGATATACATTCTAGAATATACTGTAATGAGATTAAGTACGTACAATCCAAACTTGTAAACAAGTGTCCCAAGTTAGGGCAGCGCATAATTTTGGCGGCAAATTTTATAATTACTTTCCTTTTCTTGTTTTAGGTTAAAAAAATTGATTTTGATTGTAAGAAGGTAATACGGACAGAAAAAAGACGACGAAAAAAAAATACCATGATTTTTCGGGGGAACTTCTTAGTGCAGTTCTTATCGATATTCAAAAAAGTAAACTAACTCTACGGCAAGCAGAGAAAAAATATGGCATCCCAAGAAGTACTCTAAACCAAAGACTAAACTTGACTCAAGAGACCTAATTAAAAGAGGTTTGGATTCAAAAGGCACTGTCGAAAAGGGATTCACAGATAATAGACCAGGGCAAAAATGAGTAAAATGCTTCCTAAAGGGACAAGAAGAATCCTTGAAAGTCTGACATAAAACGTGCTAGAGCCGCTATCTCGCCCGAGATAATAACAGATTATTTTAACGCAGGACAACCTAGAGAAAGTAAAAGTAATAGTGCGCCGAAACTACAAGTCGCCAGAACAGTATTTTAACGCAGGACAGATAAAGGACAATTCGAAGTCAGCTTATTCTGTTTGCAGAGTCACCTGGTAGTCCACGCTTTTCTCGTTTATATGGTATATAACGAACCTCTATCATTCCTGGATGGAGAGAGGACCTAAAGGAGCCAGATACAACCAATCAAGATCGGTGTGATTCGAAGGACCTATGTTTAAGGACTGGTTTATTCCCATAGCTTTGCCCTACCTAAAAAACTAAGAAATAGCCTAAAAGCTGTTATTGGAAATAACCTAGCGAGCCATGTACCAATACGTATTCTGGAACTTTGCCAGGAAAATAATATATGATTCATATTGCTGCACACATCTATGCCAGCCACTCGACATGTCTTTTTAGTCCACTTTAAGCTTGGAGGAAATTGCTTCAAGAATATAAAGACAAACACTGTGGCTCAATTCCCAAGGACGTGTTCCCTCGAAATTTTAAACAAGTTTTAGATATTATGGCCACTAATTGTTCGAAGAATCTAAAAGCTGGTTTTGCAACCAGGTGAATTTTTCTGCTGTTTGATTTTAAAATGTCACAATAATAACGCACATAACAACGTGCAGGTTTGGAGAAACAGTTTTGAGGAATTTTTGTAAATCATCACGTTCAGATGGAACTCGAGCCTTAAAAAACCAATGAAAAGACCTACCGTTCCAGGACAAAGTTTGGCTGAGACTGATGCTATTTTAGAGGCACTAAAACGAAAAAAAGGAGAAAAGTCAACAAAAAAAGTTTAAATCTAGCAGTAGAAGCAGAAGCGATTCCAAGGCCATCTGGTTTATCTAATTATGAACAGAGAGATAACAAGCAAGCGAATGTGAAGCAGAAAGAGTTGATATGATAGACCAAAATAACCAAATTTTTATAGAGAAGCAGAACAAAAAGACTGGAAGTGATGATGGTTGTGAACAATAGTTGTCAACAGGAAGCTTTGTTAAAGTAAATCTTAAATATCATGAGAGAACCAAGAAAGAATTTACAAAAAAAAAATTGTAGCCCAACTTGTTAAGATTGGCGATAATGACCAAATATTATTAGGTTTTATGAGAAACTATAAAGGCTCTAATTTGTTTTTCCTAATATAGAAGACAAAATGTTTGTTACAAAATCACAGATTAAAAGACAATACCAACATCTAACATTAGAAATATTTATACGTTTGAACTTTTAAGGCGACTAACCCTTAAAAAGAGACAGAATCTTTGGAATAATGGATTTTAAATACCTTTTCAGGGGTTGTGTCAAGTTAAGTTATATATTTCTAACTAGAGACAAATGTCAAAAAAATTATTATAAACCGCTAAAGTTAAAAATCATCACATCGTTTGACTTTATTAAAAAAACATATGGAAAGAAAACTTTTCATAGAAAAAAAAAGAGAATAATGAGACTGCGAGTAGGCTGTCAGTTTTTCCAAAAGGTTTTGTGGTCTCATAAAACCACCTTTACCACAGCCGGCTATTTAATAGGAAAATAAACATTTTTGGACAAGACGGAATACTCTTGTAATCGAAAAAATGAAGAAGCAAGTCGTGGTGCGGCATCAAACCAAAATATTGGACCAATAATTTTGATGGTGTTTTGACGGGGGTAAATTTCTTGAATAACGAGATAGAGCACCCTTTAAAGTAGTTTTCCATTCATCAGTATACTCGAATAATCTGGCACCAAGATGGCGCACCGCCTCAAAACGTCTAACTGGTTACCAATTTTTAAATAATGTAGATCGGAAGGCAAGGCCCTATTTGGTAGCCAGCAAACAGCCCCGACCTTACACCCCTAGATATTTTTGTTGGGATATTTAAAAGGCAAATTCTACTTTAATAGAAACGATAACATTGAGGATTTACGAAAACAAAAATTAAAATTACCAAACAGCAAAAAATTATTTGGATAATGGAAGTGGACATGTAAATATGTTCTGTATAAATATTAAATGTTATCTTTCTTTATTCAATTATTATTCATTAGCGTTTTTGAAAAAATTATTTATATTAACCCAATTTCATTTTAGTCGTTTTTTTTCAATGTAAAACGTCAATGAAATATTATTGACAACAGTGTTGCCAACTGGGCAAAATATAAAGTGCTTGACTGCAAAATAATGCTGAATTGGCAACAATGACTGAAAAATAATTATTTTGTTTTCAGTTTCAAGATTTCATGGGTGGAGCGACTTAATATTATAATAATCGAATCACATTCACGGCTAAGTAGACTTAATACTGTATGTTATATTTCTCATAAGGGGCAATTTCAAAGCCGAATGTCTTAAAAGCTGTCATTCCAAGTAAAGATATATTATATGTTTTTGAAAAGAGGATATCGTGGAAAATCTAAAAATTTAAAAGTATGCATACCAAGTGAATGGTGTTTTCTACATTTTCCGATCGTCATTTGTTTTTCAATTTACCGCAGTGCAAATACTCAGAAAAAATCTTACAACTTTCGTATAAACATGTTTTGTGTCCTTTTCAAATAAAGGCTCTAAGGAGGTGACACATTATAAGGAAAAAATCTGTACATTCTATCGAAATCCTAAATGGAATTAAAAAAATAGAGAGATAATGATATGCATTAAAAACGTATTTTCTAAGACGTATTTAACTTAGTTGAAAATTGCGAAACTATATATTAGTCTAAGCGTATTCTTTTGAAGCCACGTCATTTGAGGCACGGCAAAAAGAAACTTTTAAAAGTTGTTCCTTTTTAACATTTATCTGTAGGTACTATTTATAACTCTGTAAAAATATGGAAGTTTAAACCACAGTTGCTTGGCATTTTGTTTAGTAAGTTAGAACCCGTCAAACAGTTCTATCTTATTATTTTCTCTTAGCGCTTATTTTTTTTACATTTAAGAGAGATCACATATCATAACTCTAATACTACAACAATATAATCAATAATAATGTATGGGGTGCATAGGGATATCTTTAAGGATTGTATTTTAATTTCTTGCTTTTGCAGTTAAATTATTTTAAAAGTCTAGTATACCATTTTTAATTCTCCTATGTATCACATTTCCTCTGTCAATAAACAGCTATGCATCTAAGAAATATATATATATATATATATATATATATATATATATATATATATATATATATATATATATTCAGATTTCTGAAAATATATGAACTAGTTTTAAAAAACAATATATGGAATAACTTATATTCAAACCCAGCATAGAATTACTGCAGTATACGTTTAAGAATGTAGTCTACAGGGATATCGTAAACCAAAAGAGATACGACGTCGATTAAATTAGAAAAAAGTTGGGCGTAGTTGAGGATCTAATCAAATTCTGTCTAAACATTTGTCAGATATTCAACTGTTTTAGAGATTTTTGGGAAATCGTTTATATTTTTCTCTTACTTTTTTTGAGGAGATATCTAAAAACAAAAGTTACTTTCGCATCACCGCTTTTTGTCCTCTGCATCTTTCAATTTCTGATCCCAAGTTTTGGTTTTTTATCGTTATCAACAAATTTACTTTTTTAAATAGACGGATCATTTTATTTTATGTTTATTAAATTCGTCTTTTCATTCTGAATTCAACAACATATCACACTCAAATCCTGACACTGGATACTGTGTTGGAAGATAGATCAAAATACAAGAGTTCTATCCACATTACACCACAACTTGTTACCTTCTAGACGCGCGTTTCGCTAACCAAGTTAGCATCATCAGCAGATGATATAAACTAAACTTTAGTTTCGGCGTTGAGAACTACAACATCTGGACTAGAGCAAGATGCTCTCCTTCATTACAAGGACGAGCCGCCTTCGTGGATAAGTGAGGTGTCGTGGGTGGGACTGGGGTTTGCTAAAAGGGGCTTTTAGGCCTAGTTGCTGGGCTTGTCCCCCCAACTTACTACTACTACGTAAAGGTAATTTATTAAGTAGGCCATGATCGTTTCAGCTATGACAAAAGATACTAAGCGATGAATCCGCCATTAGGTACTAAATATTAAATAGTAGGCTTTGATGTTTGATAGTTGTGCAGTGCACTAAAAGCATGTAACACAATTCAAATAAAGAAAAATTTGACATGATATGTTACTATATTCAAAAGACTAAAACTGTGCAGTTCCTAGATGACATTCACCTGGCCGTAATCAACAATATGTGGATTCAACAAGATGGCGCACCTTCTCATAATTCTCCACGTAGTACGGAATATTAAACGCAGCGTTTCTAAAACCGGTTAATTGCCATTCGTGGCCCCATAAGATGGCCAGCGCGGTCTCCCGATATTACGCTATTGGATTTTTTCTTGTAGGTCTTTCTTGATGATGAGGTCTACTGGAAAGCATGTGAAAATATTGACGAACTTTAAGCTCAAGTTCAAGTTGCATTTAGAAGAGTAATACCCGAGATGTTAAGAAACGTAATGGATGAAATGTTCATGGTTGTTATTTATGTTCAGAAAACGAAGGCGAACTTTTCGAAAATAAAATCTAGTTACTTTGTTTTTATAAAATATTCCTGTTACTTATTACACTATTTGAAATACAGGGTCGTTGTACTTATTTGTATTGATGATGATTTTATAGTTCGAAA
Organism: Kuschelorhynchus macadamiae; assembly: GCA_030620095.1. Classification (NCBI taxonomy): domain Eukaryota; kingdom Metazoa; phylum Arthropoda; class Insecta; order Coleoptera; family Curculionidae; genus Kuschelorhynchus; species Kuschelorhynchus macadamiae. The sequence goes on from JAUTXW010000215.1 coordinate 765,083, forward strand.
CGTTCTATTAATACTAAATATGAAATGCCGTTCAATTCAGAATGAAAAGGTGAGTTTAATAAGTATAAAATAAAATTATCCGCCTATTTAAAAAACTAAAGTTGATGATGAGTACGAAAAATCGAAACGTGGGATCAAAAGCCCAATAATGCAAGCATGTAGAGTATGAATATCTGACAAATTTTTGGACAGCTTCTGATTAGATCCTCAATTACGCAACTTTTTTCTAATATAACTTACTTCCTATCTCTTCTGGTTTAGGAGATCTTTGTAGCGTGCATTCTTAAACAGGCAGATTTAAAAATATGAATATGGCTAAAAAATGTATTATTTTCATCTCTGCAAATAGTCACAACAGGCTAAGATGATATTGGTAATAATTAATTGAAAAAATTAAATGCCAATTTTTGGTTTATGAAACCAAAAAATACTGTATGCCCATTGCCTTTTTTTATCAAAATAATATATTTATATATATTGCAAATTACATTCTGCAGTTGTAAGGACATGATTTACAACTGTAAGCCTGTAAAAACTTGGACCTAACCCCTAATTGATTTTTTAAAGGGATACTTTAAAACAAAAATGTTATAAAAAAGACCGTTTAGTTTGCAGGGTCGATATGTTTAAAAATTACAATGTGATCAGAAATTGTACTGAAATGTTCAAAAAACATTTGGTATTTTTAATTTCAAAATATGTTAGCTACTTGAAAGATCTTTTGAACAGTGTTTGATGTTCAAGTTATTAGTTATTGCCACTTTTAAATTAACTTTACAAAAAATAAATTTTTCGGCACTATTCTAAATAAAACTGAAATGAAACTAAATTATTTCACTACAGGATAATGCAAAAGATATAGACATACATTTTTCTCTATTCTGGATGGCAGAACTGCATTATTTGACATCTGCTTTTTAACTTACACAACTATTTCAAATATTATTTTTGCATATTTTGGATTCGTATTTCCGTTCTGCTTCAATATACATGCGATATTTGAATTTTAAAAGAAAGTAGCAAAAAATCCATTTGTATATATATTCTTAGCACAGAGACGTATTACCTCTCTTTTAGTATTAATTTTATGCAGCATTTCTTGAAGAATGGTATAATTAAACGAACGTGATATTTGACTTCAAATATTTTTCATTTCTTATGCATATTTTATTAATATTGTATTATTTGGAGTGTAAATAAAAATTAAATTCTTAAAAATATCCATATGCGCAAAACGTACTTACATAGTACATTTTTTGTCTTGCTTAAGAAGGTATTGCCAAGTAAACAGGACGCTTAACAGAAAACAAACATTGAATAACTGTATGTATTATAGACAAATTTTGTCTTTATTTTACAAAAAATGGTAATTCTTCGCTGTCGTGTTTATTATGGGAGTGACAGAAACAATATGTTGAGTTCTCGATAAAAATGGGATTAACAGCAATAAAATTATTTTAATAATTCTGCTATATATGTATGACTTTAGGCAAGCAAACCAGCAATAACCAAACCTGGGGTACAAACCACGTTTTTTTCAGGAGCTTCCAAGTTTTCCTTCTACAAGCAAACTAGTAGCTAAATACCGAAAAACAAAATTTAGTTTTTTTAAAGATCCTTGGTATTTCTTTTCATTTTGCTGAAAAGGTTTTTCGTAAAACTAAAGATGCTGTTAACAAAATTTTCATAGCCCTTTTAGTTTTTAAGATACAGGGCTAAATTGAAAATATTGCATTTTCAGGCACCCCTCGTGTCTCAGCTATCAGATAGCTTATCGAAAATGTGATGCATGTTATGCAGCTTTTTGCCTAGAACTCAATTCCGCCTTCGGAAGTAGTATACAGGGTCAGGTCAAAAAGTTATCGGCCCTACTTTACTTTTTTAAATAGACCACCCTGTATATTTATAGACTATAAAATTTGCCTTTCTCTACGTTTTCAAAAATATATAATAGTACGCATTTTTTCTCAGAAACACGCAAATAAATGACAATTTTCTGAAATTAAATTAATTCTATTGTTTATGACAACAAACAAAAATAAATGTCAAATATTTGTCTATCTCAACGGTTTTTGGATCGGCTTTTGGTTTATAAAGCAGTTTATAAACGTTCTTTTGATATTTTTATTCAACTGATATTTATCAGTTTCTTCGACTAATGGCAGCGTATGAAAGTTATGAAAAATATGATATGCTGGTATATTTTATACAGAGTAATGAAAATTCTAAAGAAAGTTCAGAATTATATTTCCAAAGGTAAGTAATCTCTTATGGCTATGATAGTCTGTATTATCATTATAAGTTTTTGCTTGCTAGATATCCAGAAATATTAGTTTTTGTGTTTGTTATATTGTTAATTTTTGCTATAAAATGTTGTTACAAACTTAGTGTTATTAAAAAACTCTATAGGTATTTATATAAGAAGATTCCTATATGGAAGGTATCCAATTCTTCAATTTCAATTGTTTATTATTGTTATTCATGGCCTACTATTAAATTATGCATTTAATTTCACAAAAATTGTTATTTATTTTGAAAAGGTAAAAAAAGGCAAATTTTATAGTCTATAAATATATATGGTGTTCTATTTGAAAAAATAAAGTAGGGTCCGATAACTTTTTGCTCTGACCCTGTATACTAATTTCGAAGGCTGAATTCAGTTCTACGGAAAAAGTTATATAAACGGTTTTCACATTTTCTACACGGTCTACAAGGCCGAACGAATATAATATGACCAGTGATGTATCGGCAGAACATGAGACATGAGATCTAACAGAACTAAGTCCGGTCGGTTCTATATTGCTTGTTTCCAAGATTGGTTTTTAAATATAGTATTTCCGTGGGCAAAGAATTTTTAAGGTCCCAAAATAGTAATTGGAGATAATTTATCTTGCCATGTATTCGTTGAGGTGTTAAGAGAATGTCAAAAAGCCAACATCCCCTTCGTGTTTCTTCCTGCAAACTCCACCCATCGCACCCAACCCATAGATGTGAGTTTTTTTAGACCGAGAGAAAACGAGGAAGAAAATGGCCTTCTGAATGTTATTGATGATATCGAGAATCTGGTTCCAGCAGATAATCTAGAAAGTCAAGAAGATGAATAATTCGATCTTCCTCAATTTACAGAATTAAATAGTCAGAAGATTGAAGAAAACATGGAACAACCTTAAGATCTTAACTATAAGGAACTGAATGAAAGTCATTAGTCATTGTGGCTTTTACGACTAAAAAAGTATCAATCATTTTATAGGAAAAATTATAAAAGTTGATGAAGAAGAGTTATATGAAGTAAAATTTTTACGAAAGAAAAACACAGCTTTCGTATTTACTCATGAAAACGATATTTTTCATGTAAAAAGAAATGAGATCTTAAAAATTTTGCAACAGCCAGAGTGCTCTTCTTCCTCAAGAGATATTTTTTACTTTCAGGTACCCAGTTTATTTCCTCTGTTAAAACCTTATTATTACTTAGCATTAATGTGTTTGTTTTGATATCTTTTGAACATGTAAAATAAAGGTTTGTTTTCACATCTCTGTAACTTTTTTAATTATAAAGATAAATTTAATTTTTTTTTATAAAATGTAGGCAACTTCCAGTTTTACGTGAAGAACCTAAACGAAGCCCAACTTTGCCTCTATGTGACTTGGTAAAGTCACTCCCAAACCGGGGTAATTTTTCCAACTTTTTTAAAATTTTTAAAGAAATACTTCCCGTTGTTGCAGAGCTTTATCAATCGAGTCACGCACAGGCAACATATTTTGAGTTATTCCAAAAAAACTATGAAAAAGTGAGCAAAGTCACCCCAGTTTACGGCACATTTCGGAAATTAGTTACGATTTTAATTTTGAAACTTCTCAAACCTTACTTATAATACAGGGTGCCTTAATAGTGCGTTCTCAGTTGATATCTTGATAACGGATAGCGATATAAAAAAAGTTCAAATACAAAAGTTGTAGAACACTACGGGCTACATAACCTATAATTATTTTCATTTATAGAGGGTGTCTCAAAAATCTGAAGCGAAGCAAAGTTGTGTTTTTTCTTATGGGACACCCTGTATATTTTTACATATTTAGATTCTGCTCGTGATTCTACACATTTTTTGCATAACATGTCCTATGTCTAAATCTGATAGTTTTTCTAATATCCGCCATTTTGTAAAAAATTATGAATTGCAGTGCCTTTTTTCAGACGACGTGGGCCGTTGGCTTTTTGATATAGTATTATGATTTTTGGCAGGAACATTAAGAAAACTATGGGTTGACTTTCAACGTGAACAAACTTTGTCGGCGTTGTACAGGGGGTCCTAGCTAAGTAAGTTTAAATGGAATGTATAGTATTTTAATATTTTAGACTATTCGTGACCCAAAACCCTATCTGTGTCCCTCGGATATCAACTTTGTTATTTTAAATGGAACACCCTGTATATTATTATATTATTATTATATTTTTGGATTCCTCGAAAAATTCGATAATAAAGCAAATTCTAAGGCGATTGCCATTGAAAACCAAATAATAAATACAAAAATGTCAAAATCTCGGAAACTATGACAAATAAGTATAGGACGTATTTATAACGAAAGATAGGGTTTTGGGTCACGAATAGTCTAAAATATTAAAATACTATACATTCCGTTGAAAAAAATGAAGATATGAGGTTTTTAATTTTTTTAATTTCTCCTACTTATCTAGGACCCCCTGTACAACGCCGACAAATTTTGTTCACGTTGAAAGTCAACCCATACTTGTGTTAATGTTCCTGCCCAAAATCATAATCCTATATCAAAAAGCCAACGGCCCACGTCGTTTGAAAAAAGGCACTGCAATTCATAACTTTTTACAAAATGGCGGATATTAAAAAACTATCAGATTTAGACATAGGACATGTTACACAAAAAATGTGTAGAATCACGAGCAGAATCTAAATATGCAAAAATATACAGGGTGTCCCATAAGAAAAAACACAACTTTGTATAATAGAAAATAATTTTAGGTTATGTAGCCCGTATTGTTCTACAACTTTTGTATTTGAACTTTTTTTATATCGCTATCCGTTATCAAGATATCAACCGAGAACGCACTATTGGGACACCCTGTATATTAAGACATATTACCTGGATGCTGAGAATTTATAAAAATACACTGTTATTAATTTGTTTGCGATTATAGATTATCAGATGTTAGGTATTGTTTTTTTTCAGCCAGAAATAATGTACGATTATAAAATATAATAAATGTTTAACGAAAAATTACCATTTTTTGTGATATAAAATGCGCGTTCTGAACGCGAACTTAAACACTTGTTAATGTTCAGCACCATTTGTTTCACTGAAGGGAAATATCCTCTAGAAATATTTCCGCGAAAAACTACCAATAAAAATAAATACAACTTAAAACTTACGTCGCTAGCAAACTGAAAAGTCCTTTGAGAATTATTTCCGACCGAAGTCACGTATATATTATGTATGTAACAGCTGACAACTGGGAAAGTTGAATTTTTTTTTGTTTAGATATCTCAACAGTGCGGATGGGTGTTTCAATTTTGTTTATATATTTATGTCTCCCCTAATCGGGACGAGATCAGTTATTTGTGTATCTATTTCTGCAAATGTTTACATTAAGTTAGTTTATACAATTTTATGTAAGGGGTGACACCACGTCTGAGCGAAAATTGGCTAAATTTTGTAGCCATATGATTTTTTAATAATAGACATATTTGTTACTTTTTTCTGCCAGCGTAGTCATTTTAACTTGTCCTGATTTTGATCTGGTTTAACTTTCTTATTTTTCAAGACATCAAAATGATCCAACAAAACAGATTTTATGCTAGATACCAAAGTTTTATATGATACTAAAAACTATAAAAACAATTGGAAGTCGCCAAAGGTATAAATATAACTTGATTTTTTGAACTTTTTTTAATAAGACACCTTGTAAATTTTCCTTTTATTAGATAGGTCTCTTTCTTCCGGATTTTAAGTATGCTGGGTATAATAATTTTAACTTAAAACATAAATAAGACAATGAAGAACTGTGTCATAAGGGCAATGTGTACGGCAAAGACTCTCTTCCTTTCTTCCCCACATTTGTATAATGCCAAAGTTCTCCATTTTCTCGTTTATTATTAAAAGCTTTTATTTGTACTCATCTAATCTATCTCAAATTTTACACAAAAATCAGGTTTTACGTACAAATCAACTGGTATAATTTTCATACGAATTCAAGATGGCGAAACAAAATGGCGGATTCATAAAATTTCTATTAGAAAAATCTGCCTGAAAGAACTACTCAGATTGATTTTAAATTTTGTACAAGAATTAAGTGGAATATAGAGACGTATTAGAAAAATTGTGGTATGAATTCAAGATGGCGGCACAAAATGGCGGCCAACTAAAACTTTTGTAATCGTGAAAAAAAAGTTTTAGCATTCCTAGACGCTCAAAAAAATGTTTAACTAAGGTCTTGTGGAGATGACCTGGTAAATTGTTGGGAAATGTCCAATATGGCGAAATAAAATGGCAGCCTGATAAAATAGTAAAAAAATATCACTGAAAAACTGATTATCCAAATTACCTCAAAATTTGTACACAAAAATGGACTGGTAACATTTTGATATGAATCTAAGATGACAGCCTAATAAAATATTTAAAAAATCAACTTGAAAAATTACTTCTTAGATTAACTTCAAATTTTGTGCAAGCATTAATTGTGATATAGAAATAAACTGCTTATGTGGTACGAATTCAAAATGGCGGAATAAAATGGCAGCCAAATAAAATGTTTACCTACATCAAGGTAAAAAAATTTCATATCCAATTAACTAAAAACATATTTTTCACAAAATTAAATGTAATATAGGAATAAACTGGTATGACCGAACAAAATGGCGGTTTTTAAAAAACTGTGTTGGAACTGCTTATTCAATTTATTCTAAATTATGTAAAAAAATCAAGTGTGGCGTCGTAGGTAGAAATTGGTAAGATATTGGTACGATTATGTCATACTTGCTAATAAAAGGAAATATTTGTCGATTTTTATAGATAGTAACACAAATTCAGTAGTATTATATAGTTTTTTTATATGGTTGACTAAACAGGTCCTCTAGAAAGGTTGGTTAAAATGTTTTTGTGTATATTATTTAACTATTTTTTTAAATTCACCTTTTTTGTAGAGTTAAGTTATGAAAAGAAGTCAAAAAAATAAGTTAACATGTTAGACAATATAAACAAGTTAAGTTTTTTACAATGTTCGAAAATTCCCACACGCCTGGTATAATTTTAAGCAAAATAAGTAACATTGCGTTTTATCAATTGGGCAACAAATACAGGGTGTATAATGAGATCAAGCCTCTCGACTTAAGTGTTTTATAGTTTAGCTAGAATAAAAATTCAAATACCTGACTTATCTAAATTTTCCGGGATATTGGAATACGACATAAAAAACAATTGAACATCAAAATAGCAAAACATGGAGTATCAAATCATATTTAAAAAAGTTTCATATGATTAGAGTATTTGTCAGTTAGAGTTCTAGGAACAATTTTTACGGTTTTTAAAATTCTCTTTCAATCTAACTAGAAATGACACTGGAAACAACATTTTTTTGTATTACCCCATTTAATTTTAGCGTAATTCAATAAAGCTCTTTCTCCTGATTTCAAAAGTACATAATATTATGTATTTATTTTCACAGTTTTTGTGATATTTGCTTCTGAATATTACTATAGTTTACCATTATCAGGGACGGAATACAAAAATATTGGGGTGGAGATAATTAAGGGCCTCCTCCATCGTCTCTTATATGTCCGTTCCTGAATATTTCAATAGTAATCAAAGAACCGAAAACACTTCAAAATTTCCACTGAATTTATATCTTGTTTCGTAAAAAAATACCCTACGGACTTAGATATATTGGTTTCCTTTAATACAGGATAATATTAAAAAATGTGCCCATTCTTGGGAACTTTGGTGCAAAATTCACTTCGGTAGTGCAATCATGTATATAATACAGGGCCCTTTCTAAATGGTCCATTTTATGTAGCTTTTTAAGCACCTTTCGGTGATGTAATTAGTTTTCTAGTTTTCTGACCAGATGCCTACTTTTTTTATAAAAAAGAAAAAACTCATTTTTCAGTTTTTCTTAAAAAATTCTGTCTTCTCGCCGTTTTTCCGACAGAGACGCATGCAGTTTTTTGTTCTCCTATATATTTCCTATGAAAAAAGTCTCTTGGAAAATTCTGATAGGACTCACCCGCTTTGAGATATAAGCTCCCCAAAACACCCCTTTTTCGAACCAAAAAAAATTCATGAAATCGTCAAACGAAACTGAAACCCAACCAAAAACTATAGGGTGTTGTAAGACCGGAAAAATCATCATTCGAGAAAGTTTCGTCAGAAAAAAATTAAAATTGCGACTTCAACCGTGTTACATCGAAGTTGACTCTTTTGGCCAACTTTGCGGTACCATATCTTAGGTATCAAAGGTGGTACAGAAAAATGTTTCAAACAGATTTCGAGATCCATGTCTCTAAAACTATGTATAGTTTGACCGTTTAATATGTTATTATTTCCACGCTTTCTAGTAAATTAAGTTTTCTTTTTCGTCCTACATGTAAAATTTCAAAGTCTTCATCGAAAGTATGGTTTATATATAGTTAGCCAATATCTTGAAAATTCTATAAGATAAATATATAAATCTATATGTTTTTGGTATCAGGAGTTAGACCTCTATCAAACGGTGCTAGAATTGCATAGGGGTTATGCACGAAAATGCTGCATCAGTGTCGTTTTTGAACGAAATTTAAAACCCAGATGCGTTAAAATACTTCATTTTCAAACGATTTTCTTTTAATATACAGGATTAACATTTTTTCACAATATCTTTATTATCGTCATATGTTTTAAACTCGATTTTCAACTCTTAAGATCATGTTGTAATAGTTTGGAGAAAACTATTTAAGTTAGATTTTTAACTTTTATTCTAGCAAACTACAGCAGAGTAAAATCGAAAAAAGAAATCTTCATCTAGTCATTCTGACACCGTGTCACCAATTTTACCTTACACGTTCCTTAGAATGTTCACTCTAATTAAATTTGACGTAGATATTATGCCTGTTTGGCAAATTCTGGTAAAGAAATTTGTCTGTATTCATTCTGTTTAACTAAATTTGTAATTACGATTTTCTATTAGCTGGAATCTCGTCAACGTGCCTTCACTATACTGACAATAGATAACTAGATTTGTTAGTTACCGTAGATACCGCCCCATCAAAACCACAAACTGTTGAGATACCCAGTACAGGGCAGAGGTCTTTTAGAACTCCTTTTTACCCTATACACGGAGGCCCCAGTTGCCAGCCAGCTGTTAGTCACTGGGTCGGAAGCCCATTGGAGGGTTTAAACTCCGGATTGACGGTGGCCTGGAACTGCGCCACGCTCGTCGGTGGATTGAAGCTGGGGTAGCACTGAGGAAAGTACAGTTCTGGTTTCACCACGCTGGTGGGCGTTAGACCTCGGGGCAGCATGCCTAAAAAAACATCTTTTTAGAGAAATAAACAGCCATGATCTACAGTTTCAAAATACCTTTAATAATGCGGTGTTGCCGCTTTATTGTAAACCGTTGGCAACATCGCTATTTTAAATAGAATACTCTGTATATTTTTCAATTTTCGAACTTCCCATATAATTCTAGGAAACTTTTCTTAATACATTTTTCGGGAATTAATTAATTTATGTGTCTTTTTACGGAAACAAGACTTCCAATAAATCTTAATATCTCGCCCTCCTATAAAACAATTCTAAGCTGAAATTTTCGGTTATGTCTGTAGAATGCTTTTAGGAATTTGATCCTTAGGTCACAACTTAGTTGATATATACAGGGTGGTCCAGAAATAAACTTTTGTCGGTAACTTACAGAAATGCTAAAAAAATGGTTTTTTAAGTGGAACACACTGTACAACTATACGGATTTGAAAGGTTGTTCTTCTACTTTTTGTCGACTAACAGCAAACAAGAAAAAGCGATTTTATTAACGAATACAGGTAGACACTCCAACTTGAGATTTTTACCTTTTTACCACCAGAAACATCATATTAAAGATTCAGCCTCACTCCAATCTTTTTGATCACAGTCATTGGCTGTGCTAATATAAATATTTCTGATTTCCTGTATACTAAAATACAGACACAGTATAGGCACTTAGCTAGAAATTCAGTTTGGGGGGAGTCCAAGCCAGAAATTCATTTCAGGGGGGGGTCCAAACGGTCAAACCTTACGGAAATCAATAAGAAGCATGCATATAAAGTGCAAGACACGAAAAAAAATCGGGCGGTCCTTAAAATAAAAGTTCGTAGTTTTAAGCAAGCGAAAAAGTAAAATTAGTCTACGCAAATAAATTTTATGTTATTTTATTTGTTTTAATAGTTTGCCGCTTCACCTATAAAGTGCGCCAGCTAAGCGGTACGGAAAATTAATCGAGGATTTAGTAAATTTTGCACAGGTCCACTTGCAATTATGATGTGCCTAGAGTCTCCATGCACTTGCCGCTACAAGGTTCTAGCTATTTCCAGTGGCGCCTATACATTTCGAGCATTTGTTTTCATTTCTATATAAATGCGTTGCGTTGAATTTGAATTATTATTTCGAAGTAACGATGACGACCAAAAGAGGAAAAACAATTCGAACGGTGCACGTGAAGTTATTGTGAGCGTTATAGAGGCCTGTACCAGAGAAGCTGAAAATAATAGTTTGACTATTCCAATTCAAAATCGAACAGAACGCGCTGCATTTTACACTGGTGTTTCGGAAAGTAGTGTAAGAAAAATTCAAAGAGAACATACTGATCGCTCATGTTCTACTTCACCTTTAAAATCTCCTGGTAAAAAAAGACCCCGATTATCATACAAAGATAAAATTGACGATGGTGATTTTCAAGTAATTCGACGGACAATAGAGGATTTTTATATAAACTTGAAGAAGGTTCCGACCTGCAAACCCCTATTTCGTGCTGTAAAGAACAAAATACATGCAATACGATCAAATGGTTTTGTTTGGCGCAAGTTCCAAAATAAACGAAAATTGCTCATTTAGAGACCAAATATGTTTCACTGGCGGGTGAAATATTTCATTTTATATTCAACTGTAAGGCAATATAGGCCAGAAGGACGCAATATTGTGTATCTAGACGAAACCTGGGTAGATAATGATGACAGTGAACAAATGCTGGCAGAGTGAAAGTGTTACAGGTGTTGTTCAGGGAATCCGCTCTAGTATTCGCTTTATTATAGTTCATGCTGGTTTAGAAGCCGGATTTGTTCCAGGTGCTGCTTTAGTTTTTCGCTCGGGACTAACGACTGTAGACTGTCATGGACAGATGAATAGAGATAGTTTTGAAAAGTGGTTGCTCGAGAAGCTTCTACCTAATATTCCTCCCAAATCAGTCGTGGTAATGGATAATGCCTCTTATCTTCTCACGTAGAAGATAAAGTGCCAACTAAATACCCTACAAAAGGTCATATGATATCGTGGCTTAAATCGAACAATCTTGTATGTGATCCAACATGGAGAAAATATCAAATATATGAAGTAATATCAGCCAACAAGCCTAGAGAAAAAAAGTATAAAATTGACGTTCTTTTACGTAACCGCGGTCATACAACTTTAAGGCTGCCTCCATACATGTGCGACCTTAACACTATTGAACTTGCATGGGCAGGAGTAAAAAAATATATTCGAGTGCGCAAAACCGGTGAACTTTTAATTAAAGATTTAAATAAAATAACAATATAAGCCATTGACTCAATATCGGCTGAAAATTGGAAATCGTATGTTAAACATGTTCGTTCTATTGAAAATAAATACTGGGAAGTAGATGGCAAAATTGAAACGGTTATTAATGGTTTAGTTATCACACTGGGATCTTCAAGCAGTGACGACGAAACCTCATCATTTTCACAGGAAGACAACGATCTAGAAGGAATCGAACCATTAGAATCACAGCCGTCAACCTCAAAAATGGCTTAGTTTTTTTTTATATATTTTGTAAAATTGTTCATAAAGTAGCTATCAATAAACTGCTTCAAAATAATTAATTTTCTGTTTAATACCGGGTGTCAAAAAATATCTAATATTACAATTGATATTTGAAAAACTACAGAACTCATAATTTTCCAAAATTGACACATCAATGTAGTTATAATAGGGGAGCCAGCATTGATTCCAGTGAACAAGATTTATCAAAATTTTAACTTTTGCAGTTCGACTTTGGGCTATTCGGGTATGCCAAAAGTGACCGCTCGTCTCCGTCTGTCATATTACTTTGTACAGGGAAATTGTGAAGTACTATACAGGGCGTTTCCTAACTGCGTGCTAATGTTAAAGGGGGGTAATTCTTGGACCTTTTTAAGAAAAAAGTTTAATATGAACCTAAAAGTCTTAACTTTGGAGATACAGGGTTTTAAAAAAACATTTTTTTTTAAATCCTAATTCTGATGCTATTATAGATAAATAACTGTGTAAAATTTGATACACGTCTTTTATGCATAAAAGATCATTTTTTATTAACAATCAATTTTTGAAATTTCTACCAGTGGCGTGCATATGTAATTAACCTGGGTAAATCCGTATGCTCCTTAATGCATAGAAGACGTGTATCAAATTTCATGCAGTTATCTACAATAGCATCAGAACTGGGATGAAAAAAAATGTTTTAAGACTTTTAGGACATAAAAACACCCCCTTTAACATCAGCACGCAATTAGAAAACGCCCTGTATAGTACTTCACAGTGACGGCCCCTGTATAAAGTAATATGACAAATGAAGATAGACGGGCACCTCTGGCATACCCTAGTAGCCCAAAGTCGAACTGTATAAATTAAAATTTTGGTAAATCTTGTTCACTAGATCTAATGCTGGCTGCCCTTGTAAAATCTGGACTTGTAACTCTACCCATATTTGGACATGAGCCTATCCATTTGATCAACAATTAATGACATTTTATTACAACTGTAGCCATTAAATTGGGGGAACACCATAGTAAATGTTTTTTTTTCAGTGTAAAAAATATATATTGAATAAATTTGTGTCATTCAGTGAGTATCTTACATTTCTCATCTGTTTTTATCTAAAGAAGCAACATCACTATGAATTATATTCATTTCAGACCAAGTATTTATCATTCAACTTAATTTTTACCAACAATGTCAGTTGAATTACTATCCAACGTTTCGCCTTCAATTGCAGGAGGTATCTTTAGGGATTTTTACTCCACGAGATCTGAACACTGAATGCCTGTCAATATGTATCCAGATTGCTAGGATTGACTCGCGTTAAGGCTTTCAATGAGAAAATATAAAAGTAAGTGTGACACTGAACTTGACAAGATTTTTTCCTAGCTCTTTGTTTTTTGAGGTCATCACAGAGAGACAATGTTGTTCCTCCAAAGTATCTACCAAATAAACTGAAATACAAGGCACATTAACTAAAAGGTATTCACCATTAGTGTGCAGCTTTCCATCCGAACTTGTCGAATCCCTTCGTGTTTTCGCGGCGTGGGGATTCATGTGGTTGTCTATGTGCTTTTTAACTTCCGGTTCTGTAGCAAATCTCCTCCTGCAATTTGGCATCGGACAACAGAACGGTCTGTCGCCCTGGTGTGTCCTCGTGTGCTGGTCCAAAATTGCTTTTTGTCTGAAAAAATTAAGTTTTTAATTCAAATTAAAATATTTATTGATGTATGTACAGGGTGGTCCACTTAAGATGCTCCTATACTTTATCTCAATAAATAAGACACTGAGAAAAAAAAGGTAAATACAAAAAGTATTTGACCCTAAGTATATTTTTTATTCATAATATTTTTATATATACAGGGTGTTCCATTGTGCCAGGACAGTAACCAACTTTTTTCTTTTTAAATGGTATGAATATTTTTAGAAATCCTAATTCTACGCTCGGTTTTGAGTATTTATCATAGCATACGAAAATTTGCGTAGTTTTTGAGAAAAATTAGTTTTTTATATTTTTTTTCGGAAAAACAGGTTTTTGGAAAAATGTGATTTTTTCACACTTGAAGACTAAAATTGTGAATTTTGGTTATGGATCCATGGGAGTGGTTAATATTTAATATTTAATACTCTGACCCATCAAGAGCGAAAATCCATTATACAGGGTGGTCACAAATGACTATCAAAAAAAATGTTTTGGTAACTAAAAAAACTTAATTTTTCTAAATGGAACACCCTGGATTTAGCACTTTTATTGTGTTTAGGATTTAATCCTGCATCATTCCATATATATATATATATATATATATATATATATATATATATATATATATATATATATATATATATATATATATATATATATATATATATATATATTTATATATATAAAACAAAACCAGTAACGGTAAGGATTACTCCTTCACCATTTTGTCGAGAATCGACCAAAACATGACGCTATGTGTGTTTGCAGGGCCAAGGTGCCAATCTGCTACCGTTGTATCTGCCCCGGCAAGGCTCATCAGGCAGTTTCCTTGGGGGGTATCGGTATTAAAACCGAAATACCCACTCCTTCACCATTTTGTCGAGAATCGACCAAAACATGACGCTATGTTTGTTTCCAGGGCCAAGGTGCCAATAATACCCTGGGTATTTCGGTTTTAATACCTGGCCCTGGAAACAAACATAGCGTCATGTTTTGGTCGATTCTCGACAAAATGGTGAAGGAGTAATCCTTACCGTTACTGGTTTTGTTTTGTATAACTTTTTACGACCAAGAACCGCACAGAAATTGAAATTTCTGTTTCTCTTTTATATATATATATATATATATATATATATATATATATATATATATATATTCCAAAAATTAGTAGTTTAGAAGTTATGACCAATTTTCTATAATAATTCGGGTATTTTTGTTAAAAATCTAACTAAACCTAAATAATATCTTATTCTAAGTTTTTTTTTAACATTATAATTAAATTTAACATTACATCGTCAAGTAATGCGAAAAAGAAAGTAACCAATTACTTATTACAAAACATTAATTTTAATTTTCGCAATAATAGCATTTCTAAACACGTCTTATTTTTACTAGATATCCATGGAAAAACAAAACTAGTAAAATTGTTGCCTGGACACCAACAAATACACAGTTTTTATTTGACATTTAGTTGCCTCTAACTCTTTTTAAAGGAAAAATGGCTTTATACAGTGTCCAAGAGCGTTTAAATCTTCATGAATGTTACATAAGAAATAAGAAGAGTCCAGCATTAGCCCTGCGGGAGTATCGGTTGTTGTATCCTGCAAGACGGGTACCCACGAAACATATTTTTTCACGAATTGTTCGTGATATTGAACGTGGAGTGGTAATCAATAAACAAAAACGGCGACCAAAAATTGTCCTAACAGAAAAAAAGCAATTAGAAATTCTCCTGTATTTTGAAGAAAACAACGAAAATTCGCAAAGAGATGCATCCCGAGATCTACCGGGAATTAGCAAGACTAGTGTTCAAAGAACTTTAACTGATAATAACTACCATCCGTTCAAATTTTTACCAGTTCAGGAATTTTCCCAACAGGACTTTCAAACAAGGCTTTTTTTTTGTTCTCTCATGATGGACCACCATTTTGAAACTGATATTTTTAAAAATATTTTATTTACCGATGAGGCAATTTTCAATACGGCCGGCATGTTTAACCGAAAAAATACTCATTATTGGTATAACTCAACTGAACATCGTGTAAAAGAAATGAAAATATAGGGTCGAAGAAGTGTTTGTGTGGGGTGGTATTATCAGTGATCGAATAATAGGTCCAGTATTTTATGACTTTGTTCTGAATGGTGAGAGGTATTTAAATTTGTTGGAGAACGAAATATTTCCGTTAACTGACAATCTGCCGAACGATAATAAAGAAGGGCTTGTTTATCAACAAGATAGTGCTCCATAACACACCGTAGTGCCTGTTAGAAATTGTTTGAATCAACGGTTTCCATTTTGGATTGGTCGATACGGGACCATAGATTGGCCAGCGAGGAGCCCCGACTTAACACCCCCGGATTTTTTTTTATGGGGCAACCTAAAAAACGAGGTGTAAAAAATATGTCGAATACTGTTCAAGATTTAAAAAGGAGAATTAGGCAAGAGGTAGAAAGACTTAATGCAATAGACGCGGTTAGAAATGCTATTGCGAGAATTGAACTTGTATTGCCAAAGACGGGGGTTATGTCGAAAATGTTTTGTAATAAGTAATTAGTTACTTTCTTTCTTGCATTACTTGTTGGTTTAATGTTAAATTTAATTATAGTGTTAAAAAATACTTAGAATAGGATATTATTTAAGTTTAGTTAAATTTTTAATAAAAATACCCGAATTATTATAGAAAATTGGTCATAACTTCTAAACTACTAATTTTTGGAATATAAACTATATATATATACGGAATGATGCAGAATTAAATCCTAAACACAATAAAAGTGCTAAATATAGGGTGTTCCATTTAAAAATATTAAGTTTTTTTAGTTACAAAAACATTTTTTTATGGTCATTTGTAACCACCCTGTATAATGGATTTTCGCTCTTGATAGGTCAGAGTATTAAATATAACCCATAGATCCATAACCAAAATTCACAATTTTAGTCTTCAGATGTGAAAAAATCACATTTTTCAAAAACCTATGCTATGATGACAAAAAATACTCAAAATCGAGCGTAGAATTACAATTTCTTAAAATATTCCTACCATTTCATTAAAAAAAAAAAAGTTGGTTACTGTCCTGGCACAATGGAACACCCTGTATACATAAAAATATTAATATTATAACTAAATAATATACTTAGGGTCAAATACTTTTTGTATGTAACTTTTTTTTCTCAGTGTCTTATTTATTGAGATAAAGTATAAGAGCATCTTAAGTGGACCACCCTGTACATGCAACAATAGCATTTTCACAAGTCAGATATTAGTAAAAAATAAATAATATTGATAGAGAACTATACAATAATAAAAAATATTTGATTAACAAACACAGAATACAAATAAAGTCATAATATCAAGAAGTTCATTTATAAAAAACATAATATTTTAAAAAGTGTATAAAAAAATCTTGACATCAGACATATATAAGTAAGAAAACGAAATAACAAACTCAAATCATAACAAAAACAAATCAAGGTCAGCCGGAAGATATTTCATAGATCTTTATATAAGAACACATCAGAACAGCAGTTGCTGCAGAAAAACTCATTTATATTGCAGAAGGCCTTATCTTTTAGATATTGTTTCATTCTAAGTTTAAATTGTTTTATTAGTAGTAACCTAATGTATACAGGTAGCTTAAAAAAAAACTTTAATCCATAATGACCTCTCCCAGCTCTGGCTCTGGCCGTCCAGCTATAGCTCAATGCTAGATTTCTTCTGTTTCTAGTGTTATAGCCATGAAGGTCACACTTTCGAACATACTGCTCCCCTCTTTCCCTCACATAAATGACACATGCATATTTGGCAATGTAAGTAATCCATACTTGGTAAAAGAAGCCCTGTAATACTCCCAATATTTCAAATTACATATAACTCTTTCTGGATGTGTTTGAGTAGCGAAGACTCTACGGCAATGTGGTGTGTATCCCCAACAATAAACATAAACAAGATGAGAATGAACACATGCATAGTAGACTGACAAAAGAGCATCCTCAGAGACAACACCCTTGAGAGTCTTAAGCATATGTTCCTGCGTAATTTAGCTGTCATATAACTGGCATGAGCCTCCCAGGTTAACCCCGAGCCTAGGTAGACTCGAAGAAACCTGACAGGCTCACATCTCTCATCTGAGTGCCGCAAAGTAAAATTTAACGTTTAATTTGAACTCGTTAACATTGAGTTTGTTTGGTTGCTTAGATATTTTGAAAAAACTAAACAATTGCATTGAGATTTTATTTTCAATGTTTCGGTTTTTTAGAACCATCATCAACTTCGCATTTTCTTATGCAGTATATTCGAGTTTAACAGTTTCTAAAAGAGTATTTCTTTAGCTTTTCAGCGATATATCACACTTTATAACTAAGTTATAATTAAGATGTAAAAAGTGCGCATTGAAAATTAATAAACATTGTTTTGAATTATCCAAATAAGAAAATTAAAAAGTAATAGGGATAAATAGCAATATTTTTTTATTCAATATTTAATTTTATAGAAAATCAGTAAAAACAGCTCAATAGCATTCTTACTACGTGCACGTGTTCAATGTTCAAATTACCATCCGTAAATAACACTAATTTAACATATTGGGTTAAGTAAGCTTTGCGTTTGTCTTTGTCATCTGTCGTTAAAGTTTTATTCGGCATCCGTCAATATTTTAATAAGCTTTACAATGGCGTTAAACTTTTCAAATGAAGAAATGTTGGATATGTAACGCTCGCCGCCAGGAGCGTTAAAACGAATCTGGTGCGTTGGGTTAGAAGTGCACTGCAAGAGCGCGGCGTCCAAGCGAGTCAAGTCTCTCCCCGCACCTATGGTGTCTAGTTATGGATGGTCTGCTCAACAGACTCGTGGAGACCGGCTTTTATGCACAAGTTTATGCGGATGATGGATTGATTCTAAGATCAGGTAAGTACTTGGGCATCATCTGCGAGAGAATGCAGATGGCCTGTAATATATTGGAGGCATGGTGTAATGAGGTAGGTCTCACGGTTAATCCGCGGAAAACTGAGATGATCCTTATTACAAGGAGAAGGAATTGAGGAGATTTTCGAACCCCAAGATTGTATGGTCAACAACTGACCTTGGCAAAAGAGGTTAAATACCTGGGGGTCACAGAGATGCAAAGCTGAGCTGGAAGACTCATGTCGATAGGCAGATAAGGAAGTCAATAGCGACCTTCTGGCAGCTCAGTAGAGCGGTAGGCACAACCTGGGGGCTAAGTCCTAGGGTCATGCTCTGGCTGTACCAAGCAATCATAAGACCCAGGATATCATACGGCTCAATAGTATGGTGGCCCTCGGTAGAGAGGAAAACCATTCGTTCCAGTCTTGCAAAAGTTCAGAGACCGGTTAGCCTAGCGATAACTGGAGCAATGAGGACGACGCCGTCAGCAGCATTGGATGTCTTGCTAGGGCTGCCATCATTGTCGACTTTCATTAAGAAAGAGGCTATACCAAATGTGAGGTTGTGGGTCATGCAAGGATCTCCCACATTGTGGAAAAAGAGATCCCTTTATCTATCTACAGAGTAGCACGATCCTCAGGCAGACTAAGATGGCATAAGGGTCATAGTATCTTAATCCCCGAAAGAGAGGACTGGGAGAGAAATAGGCTGGAGTTCTCCAGAGAGGTAATTGTTTGCTATACGGATGGTTCACGTATGACACAGTTGCAATCCTCTGGTGCTGGAGTTTATATTGAGGCTACACAAACCGGGTCCAGCTTCCCTTTGGGGAAGTTTTCAACGGTGTTTCAGGCTGAGGTATATGCCATTCCAATGGCAATAACGATGAAGGAAGTCATAAAGGGGGCAGAGGGAGAGATTGTCATATGCTCAGACAGTCAAGCAGCACTTAAGGCGTTCGACTCACCCATGGCGAGATCAGTTTTGGTTCAGGAATGCGGTGACAGGCTAGAGCAGTTGGCGCGACGTAAAAGAGTGAAGTTGGTTAGGGTGCCAGGACACAGTGGGATTGAGGGCAACGAGAGGGCAGATGAGTTTGCTAGACTCGGCGCCACCAGCCCGTATGTAGGACCAGAACCAGTGTTAGGCATCACTAAGCAGCAGATAAGGACAGCACTAGACAAATGGGCACAACATGAACTTCAACGTGAATGGGGCCAGTCCGGGGTCGGGAGGCAAGCTAAAGACTTCATTGTGAAGCCCGATAAGGGCTGAACATAGTGGTTACTAGCCCGAGACAGGAAGACTCTAAATTCCATCGTAGAAATATTATTGGGGCACTGCCGATTGAGGAGACACCTCTTTATATTAGGCATTGGGGAAGATTTTATCTGCATGGAGTGTCAGGAAGAGGAGGAAACTCCGCTTCACTTCCTGTGCAGATGTGAAGCGCGAGCGAGACTGCGATGAGATATTTTCGGCACTACGGTCTTGCATAGGGACGAAGTTAAGGATCTTGCATGGAAGGATATGCAGACTTACATAGTAAGGACAGGCAATTTCAAGGATGTACACCTGGTGGCGGGTGGTGGTTGAGGGAGGAGCTGGGGTAGACTGAAAGGGCCTTATAGGCCTACCAGTCAGGTCTCTAGACCTCCCCCTAACTACTACTACTACTAGTGTGTTATAATAAAAACGAAAAAAATGCCGATAGGGCTATGGATGTATATTTTGACATGTACTCTGAAAGACGACAGCCCGGCGAAACTTATTTTCAAACGCTGGTTCGAAACTTGCTTCAGTTTGGCAGCTTTAATAAGACTCGCAGGAAGAAGTATGAAAAACCGAATTCATCTACAAGAAGAAGGGAAACGGAACTTCACATTCCGAATTCAACCATTCATGATGTCTTAAAAGTAAGGAAATACCATCCTTACAAGCCAACAATAAAATTGTAGAAGGACTTCAAGCAGGTGATTTCGAAAGAAGAATTGTTTTTGCAATTGGTATATCGATAGATGTCGAGAAGATCCCGCCTCCCTTAATAAAGTCCTTTGGTCAGATGAGACTGATTTTACCAACTGTGGAGTTTTTAATAAAAAGAATCGCCATTATCGAGCCATTGAAAATAAGCTTTGGTTTTAATGTGTGGTGCCGGTTAACTGGCAAGTTCAATCTGGAAACTCTCACCGACATAACTTCAATAAATGGTGTGTTAACCCAATTAAATTGTTTATAATAAGATTACTTTTTAGCAGATCGTTTCATTGGGCCTTTTATTTATGATCAGACACTGACAGGTCCAGGTTTTCCCAAATGATTAGTTTAACAACTTGTGGTTCCAACAAGATGGTTGCCCCGTACATAACATCAGGGATGTACAAACCTATTTAACGGAAACATTTGGTAAATAGTAATATCCAATAGAGGTCTTGTACGCTGGCCTGCTAGATCCCCGGATATCAAGCCATTAGATACTTGTTTATGAGGATATGCGAAAAATGAGATATACGAATTTTACCCTCCTGAAAATAGGCAAGTTCTTGAGCACCGAACTCGAATTATTTTAGAAAATATCAATCGAAATATCATTCAGCGGGTAATCAAATCAATTGAGAAGGAATGCATCCAGTGCACTGAACAAAATGGTAAACATTTTTAATAATAATAGTATGTAATTAATGTCACTGAGTAGGTAGGTAGTTCTTCTTGCACAGTGTGTATTTAGTTACTTTTAAGACGTCATAGACAGTTGACTTCAGATCTGAAGTTCCGTTTCGCTTCTTCTTCTAAATGAAATCGAGATTTTATTTGAAATATTCTTGTAAATTTTGCTATTTAACCCAATTAAGTTTTTATTTCTTATTTGGATAAGTCAAAAAAAACTTATTAATTTTTAATTACGCACTTTTTCTATCTTAATAATAACATAATGTCAAGTCTGATACATCGCTAAAAAGTTAAAAAAATACCCTTTAATGTTGAATTAAAAAATATTGCTATTTAACCCTAATAATTCTTAATTTCTTATTTGGATTATTCAAAAAAGCTTAATAATTTACAATGCGCACTTTTTACATCTTAACAATAACTTAGTTATAAAGTGTGATACAACGCTGTAAAGCTAAATGCTCTTTTAGAAACTGTTAAAATCGAATATACTGGCTATAAGAAAATCCGAAATTGATGATGGTTCTAAAAAACCGAAACGTTAAAAATAAAATCTAACTAAACCGACGTATTCTACGTAAAAAGTTGCCTTAATAATGTTTTTACGGATTAGAAATATTTTGAAAAATAAAGAAATTACGAAAATGCAGTTTATTGGTTTTTTCAAAATGTCTCAAAAACCAAAGAAGAAGGATCGAGAGCAAAACGGCATTCATTTACAAACATAATTGACTCAAACATTCCCCATTTAAACTTTCTTGTATCTCTTACGGTTTCCGATATCCTAATACTGTTATAACGAGTTTCGGACACATTGTATATACATATATATATATATATATATATATATATATATATATATATACAGGGTGTCCCACGACGAACTGCGGCGATCGATTTCTCAGAAAGTAGGCTTTGGCAAAATTTGAAATTTTGGCAGCTAACTAAAGTCGAAGGGGGCAATTCACGCAAAATATTTTCAAGATGGCGGCCCTTCTGGTTATACCGGAAGTATACGTCAACTTTCTTTTTTAAATAGAACACCCTGTATATAATCAAATCTTTGGATTCCTCGAAAAATTCTAGGTATACTTCATATATAATATCCTATACCCAAGTTGAACTGTTTTTGATATTTTTTGAATTTTATATAAAAAATGACGTCTGCAGGTCTAGACGTAACTATAAATATCTGCTTATCGAAGTCTCTATTATTTATTTGCAGGTGGCTTCCTTGTCCAAAAGGATCCACTTTAGTGGCCTGTGCTGATATTGTTATAATAAATAATTATAGGGTGATCAAAAACTGACATTATAAATATACTTTGAAAAATCGTTAATAACATTTTTTCAAATGGAAAACCCCAATTTTTATAATTTTATCTTATTTAACATTTAAAATAAAGGTGACTTTGTAAAAATTTGTAGTTTTTGAGTTATTGACGATTTAACATTTTTTATTCTAATAATGCCAGACGGCTTCTTTTCTTGTTAGTTGCCCATGATAGGGAGGCCTGGCGAGAACAATATTTATTGTCGTTTGACAATTGCCTACTAAAATATTATTCATTTATTATAGTAATTATAATAATTATTAAACTAATAATCATGACAGGGCGATTAAATTACACACACGAGGATTATTACGAGAACATGCCAGATATTTGCAGATAAACACAAACCGTCACCGAACAACGTTAAACAAATGTTGGAAAACTATAAAAATTTTGGAAACGTCAAAGCAAAAATTAATAAGAGGAAGACCATTGTTGATAATGAAAATATCGACATGCCTAAGAAACGTGGCAAGACAATCAGGAATCTCGAGGAACTCAGTGCATAGGATTCTGTTAAAACATAACTTCTAACCTTATTTATTATCATTTGTTCAACATCTAAAAGACACTGATTTTTTAAAAAAGTACAGTTTTGCGAGTTTATTTTAACAATGGTACAAGATAACCCTAGATTTTTGGATAATATAATTTGGACCGATGAAGCAAAATTTACTAAAAATGGTCTTTTCAATAAACACAATTCACATTTTTGGTGTGATTCGAATCCTTATGCAGTAAGATCGCGGAACTCTCAAGAATTCTGGCAATTTAATGTATTTTCTTCAGTAAGGAACAATGGAATAATAAAACTGAATTTTTACGAAGAAAATTTGAATGGTAAGTTATACATTGCCTAAACACACGGACTTTTTTAATGAAAAATAATCCATTTAGGTAATATTACAATAATTTTTTTTTATCAATTTAGCGTCAATCCAAAATTAGACAAATCATTTAGTGGGTCCTAACACTGGAACCTGTGGTGGAAGATAGATCAAAATACAAGAGTTCTAACCACACTACACCACAACTTGTTACGTTCTGGACGCGCGTTTCGCTAACCAAGTTAGCATCATCAGCAGATGATATAAACTGCTGTCATCATCGTCATATATTATCTGCTGATGATGCTAACTTGGTTAGCGAAACGCGCATCCAGAACGTAATAAGTTGTGGTGTAGTGTGGTTAGAACTCTTGTATCTTGATCAAATCATTTAGTAAATATTATCGCATAAGTAAATTAAATTAAATTATTTATACAGGTCACACTACACTACTTCATACCGTAACACATCATATCTAAAAAAATTTATCGTCTCAAGTTTTATAGGAAAGTTATCTTTAGTTGGATATTTACAAGCTATTTATACAGAGTACTTAAGAAACTCATAAAATACTAAACCTTCTTTTTTTTATTGAGCACTCTTCAGATTAAATTGATTGAATTTTGATGTATTTTGTTTATTCTTAAGTCAATAAATCGATGAATAGTATCAAAGCATTTCTTTCCGTAAAATTATGTCTATAAACTTTTGTAGGAGAAAGATATCTGAATATTCTTGAAGAGTTGGATAACGAATATTTAAGTAATTTACTTTTGGCAGAACATAGTAAAATTTTCTACCAACACGATGGCGCCCCACCACATAGAACCATTGCACTTACTAACTTTTTACAAGCTACGTTTTACGACAAGTGGATTGCCAACAATGGACCTTTTCTGTGGCCTCCTCGTTCCCTCGATCTGACGGTCTTAGACTATTTTATATGGGGAACGATAAAAGAAATCGTCTATTTTAATCCCGTAACAACCAAAGAGTATGGCAAGGGTAAGGGACGCGTTTGAAAGTTTATCTCCAGCTTCAATTAGACGGTTTCTATTTATCTGGATATCTATCAGCAAATATCTGGCATGTTCTTTTTCTCTGTTAGATTCCCTATAAATAATAAACAAATTCAAATAATTCTCGTGTGTGCAATTTAATCGCCCCGGCATGATTATTAGTTTAATAATTATTATAATTACTATAATAAATAAATAATATTTTAATAGGTAATTGTCAAACGACAACAAATATTACGTTTCTATAGTAACCAATTGGTTTTGTTCTCGCCAGGCCTCCCCGTCACGGCCAACTAACAAGAAAACTTAGAAGCCGCCCGCTATTATTAGAATAAAATATGTTAAATCGTCAATAACTCAAAAACTACAATTTGGAATTGACAGTTTTAAACAAAGTCACCCTTATTTTGAGTGTTAAATAAGATAAAATTTGGAAAAAGTAACTTTTAACGATTTTTTAAAGTATATTTATAATTTCAATTTTTGATCACCCTATATTTATTTATTATAAAAATATCAGCATAGGACACTAAAGTGTACCCTTCTGGACAAGGAAGCCAACCGCAAATAAATAATAGAGACTTCGATAAGCAGATATTTATAGCTATGTCTAAACCTGCAAAGGTCATTTTTTACATAAAATTCAAAATATCTCAAAAACAGTTGTACTTAGGTATAGGAATCCAAAAATTCGATTATATGCAGGGTGTTCCATTTAAAATAAGAAAGTTAACATCTACTTCCGGTATAACCGGAGGTGCCGCCATCTTGAAAATATTTTACGCGAATTGTCCTCATCGACTGTAGTTAGCTGCTAAAATTTCCAATTTTTCTAAAGCCTCTTTTCTGAGAAATCGATCGCCGCAGTTCGTCGTGGGATACCCTATATATATATATATATATATATATATATATATATATATATATATATATATATATATATATATATATATATATATATATATATATATATATATATATATATATATATATATATATATATATTATATATATATATATATATATATATATATATATATATATATATATATAGAATAGAAACGTCCTTATTTTTTTACTCGGCGAAGGGCAGCATTGCTGTTTTCTTAAACCGAGCATGTTTAACACAAATTACAATATTATAATATAGTTAAATGTATCTTCAAATAAAATTAATAACATAGCAATAACTAACACTATAACAAATAGCCTTACCGAATACAATATATATATATATATATATATATATATATATATATATATATATATATATATATATTGTAGGAATTAATTCCTAATACTTGGTTTGTTGGAAGACACATACTGTCTGCGATCATCCAAGTAAAACCGCATCAACATAATACTCACTCTGCCAAAGCCATACCTTATAAGGAGATAATGGGACACACAGTCAAAAGCCTTTTCCAAATCTAGAAATGAGGCCTGTACATATTGTTTCTTTTCAAAAAATTTTTTGATATAATTAGTCAGTTGTCCGATGGCAGTGGTAGTAGATAAATTGTTCCTAAAGTCGAAATGACATAAGCTAAATAAATTTTCACTATACATGTAAAAAACGATCTGGTACCTCGAGTTGCCCCCACAATACATTTGACCTTATTGTCAATCAGTATACGATATTTAAGCTAGCTAGCTGTTCTGATACTCACCTGAAATCTTTACCACACTGCGCACATTTGTAAGGCTTTTCTCCCGTGTGAATACGCAGGTGCTGATTTAGAATCGTGCGCTGCCTGAAATTCCGACCACAGTACACGCACCCGTACGGCTTCTCATTCGTGTGTATCCGTAAGTGTTGCGTCAAGTGACTCTGTTGTCTAAATCTGGAAAAAGCGGGGTTCCTGTATTTTACTTAATCTTAAAAAACTGATTATTCTCAAATTTAATATTTACGTCTCTCCCATGGAAAGTAAAATATCCACCCGTAGAGAGGAAGTAAAAATCAAAAAGGTCACACTTCCAAAAAGTCATAATTGTCAACATTTCTGACTTGTTAAAAGTTTACCTTTTCCCACATTCCGGACATGGGTACGGCCTGCTCTCGATATGTATGCAGCCGTGCTGCAACAGCGTGCTTTTCTGTTTGAACTCCTTCTGGCAGATGGGGCAGCGAACGTAGAGAGGCATCCCCGCCGACCGCCCATGCTGGATGACATCAGGTAAGCCCTTGCCGCCTACCTGACCCTGTTTAAGATACTGCAGAGGATTGAAGTTTCCACCTGGCCCGAACACTGAGTGGTTCATGCCTGTAATAAACGAAAAACTACTTAAAATTTTACTTTCTTCATATAAATAATACACAAAACTTTTCCTTAGGAGGGTTATAAGACAGCTCAATAAACTAGTGATCAATTGATAAGAATAACACAAGCCTGTGTTTAAATAAAATCTGAATTTTTCAACTTATATTGAGTATTAAAAATGATGCTACTTTCAAATCCGCTTTCAGTTTTTTTCTATCACGTAAAGTTTTTAAAGAAAACACTACAGCAATGTAAAAAGAAGGCATATATATATATATATATATATATATATATATATATATATATATAAGTTAAGTATTTTCGACCGTACAGAAATTACAAAGAGGTTTTACTTCGGGTCTAGCGGTCCGTGGGAAAAAAAGAAGAAACTCTTTTTATCTTAAGTGCTCAATATTTCGCCAATGTTTATTAGCTTCATCAGGAGCAAATATTATAAAGAATAGGTCCAATTAGAATTATAACATTATAATGACAATCAAAAGAATAAAATTTTGCCTAGATATACATAGTCAATACATACTTAAAAATTACTTACAAGATGGTAGAGTCAATAATTTTTGAATTTTAACATTTCTACATTACAACAGCTCAAATAATGTGGCGTTTTTAATGATATATATATATATATATATATATATATATATATATATATATACATATATATATATGTGTATAATTATATATATATATATATATATATATATATATATATATATGTATATATATATATATATATATATATATATATATATATATATATACAGTGTAACCTCTATTATCCGAACATGCGATTTTCCGAATATCCAGTTAACCGAACACGAACAAACTGATGCCCTTATCCGAACAAGCCTCGATTAACCGAACAACGCCGCTCCTTCGATCTAAAATCGTCGTCCCTACCAATCGAATATATAACTGGCGAGCCGCGCGGCGTCGTGTAATCGGTCACGTACGCATCTTAGTTATTCTGTCGAGTTGATGCGTGTTTGAGCTGGACATACGTTTTTGAAGATTTTAGCGTTCGCGATGCCGAAAGAAAGCGTACTTGTTTAAAATTGAGCGACAAAATTAAAATTTTAAAAAGTTTACAAGCTGGTGAGACTGTCACAGAGGCAGCTTTAAAATATAATGTTGGAAAGTCCACAATATCCGATTTAAAAAAAAATAGCCAGAAAATACTTGGATATGTAGCCACCTTAGACACTGAAACTAAAAATCGGACAAGTCTCAAATTAAGTGCCTACCCTGATGTCGAAAAGGCTGTTTATAATTGGTTTTTACAGGAGAGCTCTAGAGGTATGTTAACTTACAAAACATTATGTATCCGTTTTTATGACCTAACGGCTAAAATTATTTCAGGAACCCCTATATCTGGTGAGCTCCTTTGCGAAAAAGCCAAATTTTTGTATGCACAAACGTATAAAAACGACAATTTCAAGGCTAGCTCTGGTTGGCTTCAAAAGTTTAAAAATCGTTATGGTATCCGCCAATTATCCATATCAGGGGAAAAGTTATCTACTGACCCTACGGCTGTTGAGCTTTTCAAACATCGGCTTCTTAAGAAAATTGAAGAACTTAAACTTATGGCAGATCAAAATTACAATGCGGATGAAAGCGGCCTCTTCTGGAAAATGTTACCGCAGAAAACACTGGCTCATGCGGGAGAAAATTCAGCACCAAGAAGAAAACAATATAAACAGCGAATTACATTTATGTCATGCTCTAATTCTACAGGTACTCACAAATTAAAATTGTTAGTTTTGGGAAAATCAAACAAGCCACGTTCATTTGGAAGCAGTACCATTCCAGTCATCTACAAGGGACAAAATAGGGCATGGGTAACGAGGGAAATCTTCACGGAATGGTTTCATACGTCTTTTGTTTCTGCCGTGCGTCGAAAGATGAAGGAATTAAACTTGCCACCAAAAGCTGTTTTGATTCTGGATAATGCACCTGGTCATCCAGTAGAATTAGCAAATGACTCCCAAATTTCTGTTATGTTTTTGCCGCCCAACTGCACTCCATTAATTCAGCCAGTGGATCAACATATAATTCAAGCAATTAAACTCCACTACAGAAAAAATCTTTTGAAAAAGATTGTAGAGACGTCGGAAAACATTTCAGAAGAGCTAAAAAAATTACATTGAAAGATGTTGTGTTGGAATTAGCGCAGGCTTGGCAGCACGTAAAAACTGGTCTGATAAAAAGTTCTTGGCAGCAACTTTTGCCCCCCTTGTATTTTAGATCAATGGGAAAATGAAGATTTAACTCCCCTTTCTGCATTGGCCCAAACAAAAAGATCAGAAACTACTGGAACTGAAATTAGTGACATAATAGCTCTTACAAAACAACTGCCAGAAGTTCCGACAGATGAAGAAATTCAAAAATGGGCACTTGGAGATGAGGATCCTGTGGAAATGATGAACGACAGTGATATCATTGAAAATTTGAATTCGGAAAAAGAAGAGGAGAATGAAGAAGAAATTAGTAGTGCATGCATAGCGTGGGCAAAGGAGAATGGAGAGGAGTCTTGCCACATACTCCTTTTAGAACAGATGCAGAACAGGGCAAAGCAACAGGAAAGGAATACTCTCGTTCAAAAAAAGATTACGTCATATTTCGTAAAAAAGTGAAATGTTCATTATTATACGAGTTTAAGTTTATTTTATTATAGATTTTAGATCTGTGCCTGTATAATTATAGGTAATTACACACTTTAGAGTTGTCTTTTGTATTATTTGCCCCCTATTCGATTATTCGAACGAAAGGGTTAACCCAACAATGGCTTGCAATAAATAGTTCGGATAATCGAGGTTGCACTGTATATATATATATATATATATATATATATATATATATATATATATATATATACAGTCAGTCCAAAAAGTCTCAGTACAGTAGGTAGTTTATATGATATTTTTCTATAGTATTTTATTTGACAATTGAAACGACTCGAAAATAAGTTTTTTTCAATATTTTAAGCTTAACTAACGTCTTTTCAAAGGGATATTTTATTCAAAAGTTCCTTAAATATTAAACAAATGCATGTAAAATTAATGTCAAAAAAGTCTCCGTACACTTTTAATTTTATTTAAAAAAGCACGTTATAGTTAGTTGCATTTAATCAAGGTGCCTGTGGCTGGCCAGCATAAAACAAATGAATGATTTTCGGCCATAATGAATTACCTGTCACATTGTTGTTGGTACATTTATTGTTAGTTTTTAAGAAAGCAGTAAAAATGAGCGAAAGAAATCGTGAGATTCCAATACCAATTCGAAAACTGATAATTGATATGTGGAAAGAAAAAAAATCATTTCGACATATCGGAAAAATTGTGAAGAAGCCGCATACTACCATTCAGTACATTGTGAATCAGTATAAATTAATGGGTTCCTACAAGATTCGACCTCGCTCTGGACGTCCCAAAAAACTGACTCCACGTGAAGAAGCTAGTATCGTTAGGCAAGTGACTATAGATCCCAAGAAAAGTGCTCCTAAATTGAAAGAAGAAGTTCGAGAGTTATTTTCAAAAAATATTTGTTCACAAACGGTGAGAAATTGTATACACAGGGCTGGCTATAGGGGATGTGTGGCCAGGAAGAAACCATTAATTTCGGACGCTAATCGAAAAAAACGATTGGCCTTTGCTACAGAGCACGTTAACCAGCCTCCGGAGTTTTGGGAATCAGTAATTTTTAGCGATGAAACTAAAATTAACCTTTTTGGGTCTGATGGTAGAGCTAATGTTTGGCGACAGAAGAATACCGCCTTTGACATCAAGAACCTTTGTTCCACAGTTAGACACGGGGGCGGCAATGTTATGCTATGGGGCTGCATGTCTGCTGGAGGAGTTGGAAATCTGCATTTTATTAATGGGACCATGGATCAGCATGTCTACATGAACATTTTGCGCGACAATTTACCAGAAAGTGTGCAGAAATTGGGCCTCCAAGGGAGATACATGTTCCAACAAGACAACGATCCAAAACACACAGCAAACTTGGTGCGAGAATGGATGATCCATAATGTGCGACAGCAGCTTCATACACCCCCACAGTCACCTGATGTTAACCCTATTGAGCATTTATGGGAGGAACTTAAACGCCGCGTTCGCCAACATAACGTTTCAAGCAAAGAAGCGTTGAAGAACAGAATATTGTACGTATGGGAGAACATTAGACCAGAAGTGACTAGAAAGCTGGTTTCCAGCATGACAAGAAGGTTGCAAGCCATTATCAGGGCTAAGGGCGGTCCGACCAAATATTAGTTTCCATTTGTTTTCCTATTTTGTTAAAGTATTACTAAAAATTATTAACTGTATGGAGACTTTTTTGGCATTAATTTTGTATATGTTTTTCTATTATTTGTATAACTTTTAAATATAATGTTCCCTTGTTACAATTACTACTGAAAATCATTAGATATGTCTTAAAAATTAATAAAAACATGTTAGATCCTAGTTGTGATTAATTAATTTAATACAACAGAAAAATTCTGTACAACACAGATAGTGTACGGAGACTTTTTGGACTGACTGTATATATATATATATATATATATATATATATATATATATATATATATATATATATATATATATAGGAGAAACAAGGAAAATAATAAAGCCAACAAAAACAAATCTAAATATCTAAAATAACCAAACCAGGAGCACCTGACAGCCAATCTCAAGGTGTTTATGAAACAACGGGATAGTGCATTGCAAAAATTCAAAAAAAAGGTAGCTTAATAAATAAATAAATAATGCCTTTATATTACGAAGTAAATTACAAAAATAGAAATCCGATGTGGGTGGCGGTATCCAACTAAAGCTGCTCTAATACAACCACCCTAACTAAGTCACTAAGAAGCTAAATTTAATAAAAATTACTACATTATTTGCACATATTAATTTTGAATAGTAATTCACAAAAGAATATTAATTATACATAAGTTCAAGTGTGTATTACAATGTCAATTTATTTAATTTATACATATATAGAAACAAATACACATATATTCATAATAACAATACACTGTTTAAGTTAGATCCTTGTGCACGCAGGGAGGAACAAAAAATTAAAATAAAACAAAAAGAAAAGAAAAGATCACAGTATTCTAACACAATTGTCTAAAAGCCATTTCTTAAACCGTTTTTTAAATGCGAAGGCATTAGGAGCCCGTCTGACGTCGTTTGGCAGACTATTGTACAGCATAACAGCACTGTAACTAAAAGAGCGCTGGAACAGCGCTGTGGAATGTCTGGGAACATTATAAAGTTCACGATGACGGGTGTGTAGATCGTGAACATCAGAGCTTCTGATTAATTTATTAAAGATATATGTAGGGATTTGGTGTTGGCGAATTTTATAAACAAGCAATCCTAAATGAACCTGAAACCTTTCCTTGATTGTGAGCCATCCTGATTCACCAAGGGAGGGGGTAACATGATCGTATTTGCGCAAACCAAAAGTAAATTTAAGACATGCATTCTGAAGTTTCTGGAGACTTTCCTTGTCCCTCTGAAGCAGTGCAGGCCAGTATACTATATCACAATAGGTTAAATGGGATAAAATAAGAGAATCTGTCAATCTCAGTCTCGCATTCCTAACCACAATATCCCCATGCATATATAACAGTCTGAGTTTACCAAAGTTTTTTTTGTATAAGAGATGTAACATGAGAGGCAAAACGTAAGTCGGAGTCAAAAGAAAGTCCCAGGTTCTTTACAGTATCGGTGGCAACTAAATCTACGTTATCAATTAAAATTTTAAAAAGTAGGTTTGTAAGTACCCTGTCTCTACCCCTACCAAAAACTATCATTTGGGTCTTAACCTCGTTAAGTATTAACTCATGAGATCTCGAGACTGCGAGTATTTGTTCTAGGTCAGAATTAATTTTAATAGCAGCATTATCAGCTTCCGCAGATGAAAAAGAAAAGTATACCTGCGTGTCGTCAGCGTACTGGTGAGAGTGGCAGTGTTTTAAGAATTTATGAAAATCCGCAGTATATAAGGAAAAAATTAAAGGACCCAGGATACTTCCTTGCGCCACACCCCTATTAATTACAATAGAATCGGAAAACCTATTATTTACTATAACTTTTTGCCTACGATCATGAACGTAATCTTTAATAAGATTTAAGGAAAAATTGCCGAAGCCAAAATATTTAAGTTTAGTCTCAAGTACTTTATGATCAATGGTATCAAAGGCTTTGCTATAATCTAACAAAATTAAACAAGTACAAAGATTTTTATCGCAAGCAGTGTAGATATCGTCAATGATATTTAATAAAGCGGTTGTTGTGCTATGGTGGCTTCGGAAACCAGACTGCGTTGAAGGAAGTATATTATTTAGATAAACAAAGGAACTTATTTGAGACGCCATAACCCTTTCTAAAGTTTTGGAAAGGATTGGCAATATACTGATTGGACGATAGTGATGTGTAATGATAGTAATGTAGTGTAGTGATAGTAATGAGAAGTGTATCTTAGAAATTTTACACTGACGGAGGTTAAGAAGAAAAAGAAAACATATTTTCACTCTTTGTGTACTGAAAATAACTCCAGACAAACTTGTTCAGCTGTGAGAAATTTGAATATGTGTTCGAATAAAAATTGCTCAGTGCCTAAAACTCTCTGCAATCCAAATGAATTAAATAACTTGTTTGCTACATTTCTCCAGATTGCGGGGATAGAGCTAGGTATTACCAAAATAATAGTTTTAGGGAGGACAGAGCAATATGATGTTAATAGAATTTTAAATAGTATTAAAACTAATGCAACTGGAGTAGACAAAATCTCTCCTTGTATGCTCAAACACTGTAGCCCTTTCATTGACAAATATATTACTCATATAATTAACTGTTGCTTAGAAACAAGTTATTTCCCAGATCAATGGAAAATTTCTGTCGGTACACCATTATCAAGAACGATCCATCCTAGCACCTTTAATGATATCCGAATTATTAGTATATTTCCTGCAATATTTGAAAAAATTATATATAAACAAATATATGAATTTTGTATTGAAAATCATATCTTACTCCTAAAACAATGTGGATTTTGAAAAAACTTCGTCACTTCGGTAGCATTGACTAACGTAATTAATGATATTATGCGAGCTTCTGGCAACAAGATGAATGATTCTTTTCGATGTTTCGAAAGCTTTCGATACAATCAATTATGATTTGTTGATCGCTACATTAAAATACTATGGGTTCTTATACGAATCCCTTTATCTTGCTCAGTCTTACTTACCTCACAGATTTCAAACTGTATTTTCTGATTTCTAATTCTAATCAATCTCAAATCTCTTCAGGAGCACCCCAGGGATCACTTTTGGGCCCCTTACTCTTTATTATTTATACATCTGATACTTTGTCACTAACATATTGTAAGGTCCAACTATATTTTCACTTTAATTTACGGAGCAAGTTGAAATTGAGTCATTGGTAAATAAAGATTTAAAAACTTTAAATGATCTTACGCAAAAACATAATCTGCTCTTAAATCGTAATAAATCATTGCATTATTGTTTGGAAACAAAAATGAAACCGACACTTTGAAGCTCAACGTTAACATAAACATTACTGGAGTTAGGCTAGAGTTCGTTGATGTTGCAAGAAATTTGGGATTATTCTTGGACACTTAGCTTTTTCAGAAAAAGCAGTTTTTCGGAAAACATACAGCTCAGTTAAGATTCTTTATAGTAATAGACTTTTCGCTTTCAGTAGAGTAGCTATCACAGCCAGACTGCGCCGAGTGTCGGCTTGTTTTCATTTTCTTATCTTATTTGTTTCCCAACAAAAATGCATTCTTTTAGTTTAGCTTCAGAAAGACCCCGAAATGTTTTACACAAGTCCTTAAAACAACCACCATTTTTATCTAGAGCTTTGACAAATTTGTTTCGTCAGACCCAATTTTATAGGAAGGGGGTAATAAAATTTTCTGGCGGTCAAATAGGCTTTCACAAATTACATTTTTGGAGCCAGGATTTAATTTTTTTCTTGGTGGCACTAAAAAGCAGTTCTTCATGATTTTCGTAATTCTCTCTTAGTTGGGTTGAATGACCAACAGGAAAAGATGCATATAAATTGATATTGTAAAGTAGAACAGCTTTAAGTATTCTC
Organism: Kuschelorhynchus macadamiae; assembly: GCA_030620095.1. Classification (NCBI taxonomy): domain Eukaryota; kingdom Metazoa; phylum Arthropoda; class Insecta; order Coleoptera; family Curculionidae; genus Kuschelorhynchus; species Kuschelorhynchus macadamiae. The sequence continues at coordinate 799,957 of JAUTXW010000215.1, forward strand.
TATAACGAGTCTATGAAAAGTGTTCTCTCGGTAGGTGTGTGTATTCAGGATCATTGAGCGGATAACCAACTTAGATACGTTTGGGCTGATTTGGATAAAAATGAACTGCGACGAAGTAATACAACTTTAACTTTAAAATGTAGTTCCTGGGGCAAGTGATTTTTTTTCTCTTAACCTGTATCCTAACATCTCACAAGGATCTTTTGGAAGCCCTAACTCTCTGATTAAGTCATTCAGATCCAACTGAGAAAACAGCAGCTGCTCACTGGTTTTTGAGGTAGATGCTAAATATGTCAGACTCTGTATCTGTTGAAGATTCGGATTCGACAATAGACTTCGATACTTTAGATGGAATAGGTACAGGTATGTCAGCGTCATGTGGAATTAGTCGTATTGCCAATGGAAGATTGGTATAGTTAATATAGGAATATTGTGACCTTTAATATAACAAAGACAAAAATAGCAGTCGTCGGTGGAACTTTTTCACTATGAACTGTCCACAAATATAATAAAAGTCATCAGGTTTATTTATGCAACATCTACTAGATATTTTTTTATAGAAAGTGCATAACGAAAGACTAATAGATCTAGAGTCTCGGGGAATCCCCAAATGTAATCTAGTTACTGCTGGTAAATGCCCAAAAAAATTTAATTTTCGGCGAATATTGTTAATTAGGGTAAATATAAGTTCTAATTAAGAGCAAAATAACACACAATTTGTATACAGGACTGTGTAATTAAAGTTTTGCTACCATTTTTAAAGCGGCATGCCTCTGGTTCAGATAAGGCAAATAGACGGCAGTTATTTGTGTTGAGTAGGTTATTATATTATTGAAACCTAAGCCTAAGTGCATTTGTAATAACACTGTTACCACTAATTATACACGGCGTTATATAATATGGTGCAAAATTTGAAACAAAACGTTAAAAAGCAATGAACCACAGCTTAATAGCCTGGAAAATTGAACTCTCAGTCTACTGAACTTAAAAAAAATAAAAATATTAATCACCCTGCGTCTTAAAAACTGAGCAATGTAGAAGATATGTTTAGATGGACTTTTAATCTTGGATCACCCCTTAAAAATTCTTACTTTCCTTATGGGATATCCTATATAATTCAGCTTAGGTCTGGCAGTTTCATCTCCGCATAATTTCATTCGGTGGATATTTTCCATGCTTACAATTGCTCCAATATACAATATTCGAAGAATAAAGTTATTTGGGGATGAAAATACTGGCCATTAAGGTAAAAAACTAACCTTTCGCGTCCTTGAAATATGCCGGATACTGCAAATTACCGACGACCCCGTTGGGCGAGAAACAATTTGTTCTCTCGTTGTTTGGTCCATTCTCGCCGTCCCCGTAGGTGGAGGTGACCTCTTCCTTTCCCTCGTCGGGTGGAAAAGGCACATCCTGGGGCCAAAGCGTGGGGTTCATACCATTTTTGAACACTAAATGAGGACTCACGTCTGCAATAAAATTTGTTAAATTTATGGAATTACACACTTTAAATCTGTACTTTTTACAAAATTAAAAATAAAGAATATTTGTTTAGTGATACAAATTATTATATCATAAAAATACACAAGTTTGCAAAATAATCAAAAATTATTATTTCCATTATTTTGTGTTTCTCGCTTTTTGTAATTTTTTTTAAATCGCATATGTAATTCTTGTGTATGAGGACATACTGGTACCATATATATTATGGGTCATAAGGTTTGCGAAGTACGGGAATTTTTTTATTTTTGATTTCTTACAAAAGTTTATTCTTGATAGGAGTTTATGCATGAAGGAAAATTAGTTTTGACAATGTCGAGCTTAAGGTCAGATATACAAGATGTCGAAAAAGAGCAACTGTCTGTCTGTCGGTCTGTCTGTTCGAGGCATATCTAAAAAATTACTTACCCGATTGGCTTCAAATTTTGCACAAAAATTAAGGGTCATATGGGGATGACCTGGTAACATTTTGGTAAAAATCTAATAAAGCAAAACAAAATGGCAGCCTGAAAAAAGTACTTAATGGACTGATTTCAAATTATCTGCTATAATTAATTGTGGTATAGAGATGAACTTGTAAAATTGTGGTATTAATTCAAGATGACGGAACAAAATGGGGGCCAAATGTTTGTAGTGGTAAAAAAATCACCCACTCAGGTTTTTGCATACGTTTTAACCTCCCTAGGTGCCAAAAAATATGTTTTATCAATCTCCGTCTGTCGGTTTGTCTGTCTGTCTGTCAGTTCGGGGCATAGCTTAAAAACTACTTATCAGATTGAATTGAAATTTTAGTCAAAAATTAAAGGTTATATGGGCTTTCAAAATGTTGATTTTATGTTTTAAATACTTGTTTTTATAATTAACTGTATAGAAAAAAACGATTTTACTCAAAATGGAAGCCAAACTACAACAAAAGCTTATTTTTAAATGAAATAAATTTATATTTAAACAATTAATAATATTCTTCTTTGTTGAAAAAATACTATTTAAAAATTGAAACAAATGTTAAATCATTTAAAAATATAATATTATTAAATAAAATTTATTTTTCTAGTTCAGCTTTTCTTAAAATTTTAATTCCTGTTGAGTATAGATGCCTTTTCTCTACCTTTAATTATAAAAATCAATATTTCATGAAACGCTAAATTTATTTTAAGCATGTTATTTTTCTTTTATTAAGAAAATGACTTTTAGTGCCACTTTGAGAAGAACAAATAATCCCACATTTAGAAAAATAAAACATTCAATTTAGGCGGTTTCCACAAAAATTACAAATGATTCAATTTTCAAATTGAATTTCTATTTTATCCGTTCTATTAGTGACCACAAGAAGTATATTTTCACATGTTTTTATTAAAATTCAGTAAAATTATGAGGAAAATTCAAATGTTGTACAAGTCAAGTAGTTTTTGTCGCTTCGTAGTATGTATTGGCCATCATAAATATCTTAATTCAGTGTAGTTTTGTGAGAAATCTGAAAATGAAAAACTAGTAATTTTTTGTTGCAATCGGACCAATAGAAGCCGCTCTATTTAGGCTTTAGTTAAAAAAAAAAGATCATAAACGACATTTATATTACAATAGTCAAAAAAATATATGGTTTCCTGTTGTTGTGCAATGTAGAAACTCGGAATTCCCATTTTATGTAATCCATCACCATGTTTATACAAAACAATTCTAAAGGAAAAGTTTCCTTTTCAAGAAAATTTCCGGAAGATTGACTTCACTATTTTGGGATATTTGGCCTTAGGAATAAAATTAGTTCACGCTCTAATTGGTTGAGAATAATAAGTACCCACATGAATAATAACAGCTTAGTTTTAACCAATAGTGTTTACGTTGATATAATATGATTTTGTGGGAAAAATAATGGCTGAATATTTTAGAAATGTAAGCGTTATGTACAAAACAATACAACTATCATATAGGTGCAAAATTAATTTACAAAGTGAGTCAGGTGCTTTGCTATTAAATGCTAAAATGTATAATTTTGCCTGCGATACCCCCCTCTTTCTTGGCAAATAAAATATTAAAACAAGTATCTATTTATATATAATTAAAAAATAATAAAACTTCTTTTTAGTAAACGAATGGTTGTTTTAAAATTAATAAAAAAGTATGTTAAACTTTTTGAATTCAAAGGACATGGCACAACAAAACATCTTGGGTTCCATGAAACTTTTTTTAATACTTCAGTATATTGTTCTACCATACCTCGCAAACTACAAGGTAATAAAATAAAACACAAGTTGCATTAGTTTATACAGAGAAGTCAAAATATTAACAAACAAAAGTATTTGTTGGCACTTTCATATATTTTAATGTTGCTAGATTAATAATACTACTTTTAATAACATAGCAAACTTCAGAATCAACCAAATATCATCCTGTATATAAGCATAATCCTAATTCTACGGCCTTCCCAAGATGCACAAGAACAATGTACCATTGCGACTGATCGTCAGTGCAGTAGACTCGCCCACATACAAACTAGGCAAATATCTTTCAAACTTTCTTAATCGATTTACTGGAAAAACAGATTCTTTTATAAAAAACGCTGCACATTTTGTGGAAAACTTAAGGCAATCCAGTTGGATTTAAAGATATTATGGTTAGTTTCAATGTAGAATCATTATACCCAAATGTTCCCGTCAACGACAACGAATTTCCATTATATCAGACATATTGGATCATAATAATCTTGATAAGAACTTAATAGACCTAGTGGAAGCTTGTCTTACATCTACTTATTTCATTTTTCAAGGGATTTTTTATGAACGCACTTCAGGGGCATGGAATCATTTATGGAAGCCTTTGAGGATATTGCTCTAACATCCGCTCTACTAAAACCAAAACACTGGTTCAAATATGTAGATGGTAATTTTATTGTTTGACCTCATAGATAGTATAATCTCCTCATATTTCTGACTAAAATTAACAACATCATAAAACCAAGTTCACTATGGAATTGAATCAAATGGAGCGATTCCCTCTCTAGATGTATGTGTTCAAAGGAAGGAAAATGGTACATAGAACGTTCTGTGTAGAGAAAACCGACGCATACAAATAGATACTTAAATGCAAATTCCCATCACCATCCAGCACAAAAGAAATCGGTTATTAACCGTTTATTATAGTAATCCAACTCCGCCAAAAGAGAATGATAAAGAGCCACAGGCAGTGTTGTTCTTCCCTACATACATGGCACTACAGATAAAACAGGACATAAGAAAATTGGACAATGCTTGCAATCCCCGAAAGATATTGTACCTTTCCAAACAGAAGGAGTATATAAAATTCCTTGCCCCTGTGGAAGAGTGTACGTGGGAGAAACAAGATGCTTAATATCAACTAGACTTAAGAAACATGAACGATAAAGCATAAAAAAACATCAGAGCTCCAAAAAATATTTTTAGAGATCTGAATAAAAAAAAAGTTTGTGACCTTAGATGGAGCTGGAAATTTGTTAAAGTCTAATATATTTTACGTGTATTATTGTAATTATTATTAGTAGTATAAAAAATAGTCCTACATTAGAAAGCCTTTGCAACCGGTAACTTATTTTGATAATAAGATATTTGTTGTTTTCTATTTTCTTTTTAACGTAATAACAGAGTGAGCTTTAATTTATTGCACAATATTTTTATTAGATTAAAAATAATATGCACTCGGTTTTATGTGTTACCCTGTATGAACGTGGAGGATATCTTCAAATATTTATTTAGAATTTACCGAAAATTGTTTTACATTAAAATCGATTTAAAACAATTTTTGATGCCCGCTGTAAAAAATAAGATAATCAATTTTGGCCCCGATTTCTCGATCACCCTGTAGTTTGCGAGGTATGATGCAATACATACTTATAACAACAATACAATGAAATATTAAAGGAAGTTTAAAAACCCACCAAATTGTTACTGTTAAACCCGTTTTTTTGCTTCTAAACAAATGATAAATAACTTTTTAAGTTATTATGGTAATAATATGTTAGTTGGTATACAAATCTATTATATTTTCAGTAATGCCTTCGTTTGATCGATTGCTATTTATCTTTAAAATAACCAGATTTTTTTAAACCATTTAAAAAACTTGCCTGTAAATTTTTTATTAAAGCATATTGTGCCAAGATATATAAACATATTCTTTTGCCGTGGTGTGTTATATGGTGTAAAATGAAAATATTCCATTACCAATGTTAGTATGGTGCAACCAGCAAGAAGCTGAGATAATTCATGAATCATAGTTTTATCACAAGTTTATTAAACCATATTTGATTGTTATTTTGATTTGATATTTTTCTTGCTGGATACAACGTGGTGAAATGTGAAAAGAGAGTGATAAAGTGTGGAAACAAGCAGCAGACCACTCCAACCGCCCGCGTCCACATCAAGCTAATGTTGAGCCCTGAAGACTGGTCTAAAATTCAGAAACAGTGTAATATAATTTGCGATATTAATTATTATTTATATAAGCCACGCCTTATAATAAAGCATTCTAGATTCAGCTTTGCCCTAATACAAACTTTTAAACCAAAACGACACTTTGATTGACAATTAAACCATTTCTTCCGTCAACCTTTGATGAAGAAATCCGAATCTTGGTCAGAAGACATTGCTCACGGAGACTTGTATTTCCTATGTAAAAACAACTGAATATCGTTCTTCCGATAGCAAAAAAGTATAGAATTTTAAATAGAACCCTGTATATGTATCTAAACATTTAGATAGCATGAAATTTCATTTCCAAAAACATATTACATTTTACCAAATATTTTTAAAATGACATCGTAAAAGACTTTATACAGAAAATTCAATATGACTCCGTTCTTCCATTACCAATTAATTTTTATGAATCAATAAAAAACAAAATGGTTTTTAAAAAATAATCCAATGTGGTATCTAATCGGTAATCAATTATTAAGCTAAGCTGTTCAATAACGCCATCTAGTGGTAGATGTAAAAACTTGCACCCTAACTATAATGTAGTAAATTTTGTTAATTTTAGTTAGATATAAACATCTAATTTTATTTGAAAATATATAAATTCTTTATTCGAATAAAAAATTAATTTCATAGAAGGTGTATATTCTGCCTGAATTCAAAAAACTAATTATATAATTACAGTGATTTAAGAGCACTACGATTTAATTTTGGGACTACAAGAATAAGACGGCCCGAACTCGAGAGCTCCGAACAAATATGGGTGAGTTAAAATTTTTAGCTAGAGCATTATTTATACATTTTTAAAAGGTGTTGATTGTGAGAGAAACGAATTTTTATATCTTATATCTGCTAAGTAGTGATAAGATGTATTAGCTTCTGTCATTTGCTGATACTTCCTGCGACATTCCTGTGAAAATGTTGTTTGAAATATTTTTGGTTGGCCTTGTCGCTAACTACAAGCAGACGAAGGAAAGGAGTTACCTAAATTTAAGAGCTGATTGTAAAGTGTGTAGTTGGCATACACGCATATTTTTACTCAGTCATTTCTTTATTTATTATACACTATTTATTTTTTTAGTTTAAAATATTATTTAAACTTATTCGTCTTGCAATATGAGATGGCTACTTGTACCATAAGAATTTCTATGGCCGGTGTAGGTAATGTCTTTATATAGGCCAATATCTCGAGTACTGGTCGAACTAAAATATTAAAAGAAGTTGCATGTAAACCAACTCATAAAGTATTTTTGGGTCTTTTTACACTGTTCCTAAAAAGACAAAAATATCTAAGCAAGCCGGAGGCCGTTACGTAGTTCTGTTTCCGAATAGCAGGATAATGTCCTGTTTTTCCGGTTTATATGTCTCTCTTCCCAATTCAATATTTGAAATCTATTTTTTCAAACACTTGTTCTCATCCAATTGAGCTAAAATTTGGCATAACTGTATAGATTCAGTGACAATGCAATATTATGGTACCTGATGATGGTGCCAGAAAGTAGAAACTCCTCAAGTACACAACAAAACCCCGTCGTGTTTGGGCTCGTTGAATTTCTCTTGACAAGTACTATTACATTTTCATAATAAACAGACAGACGCTCAAAGGACGATATTAAGACAGGTAATTAAACATATTGCTAAAAAGTACAAAATAAAATAAACGTAAGGATCTTTTAAAAAAACAAGCTATTATTTAACTACTGAAATAAAAAGTAAAAATAATAAAACTTTCATTTCAAGTCAGAACATTCAAAACATATTTTCTTGAGCGTGAGGTGTCATATCATCACCCTTGAAATAAATATAAAAAATACACAATTTTAAAAAGTGCTGTGTTTATGTCAGCTTTTTAAGTTAAATTTATTCTATAAAATGTTAAAAGTAACAAAATTTTCTTTTAAATTTTGTTCTTTAAATTATTTGATTTTGTAAAAAATATTCGCTCTAATAAATACGAACTCTAAATATAGTGAGCTTTGCAGGAGTGAAACTTCAGTTGAAAAGCAGACGTTCCCAGAACTCGAATACAAAGATCTTTGGTTTTAAAAAAGGCGGAAATAATAAACAATTCCCACATAATTTTGGTTGTCCGTTACACTTTTTTTTATCACATTGTCTGTAAATTGTGTCTTTATTTGTACGAACCACAACAAGATGAAAAAAAATTAAAATAATTGACTAGAAAAAAGCTCAGATCACTTAGGAACTTAATATATACGGAATAACATGATATGTTATTGAATTCTTTCCAAAATTCCAAGAACCAGATAATAAGAACTTTTTTTTTAATAAAAGAAACTAGATGACGTCTTAATGGTTTTGTCACAACTTAGAGCTTTTCGTCTTGAGCAGAGCTTTTGGTGTTTTAAAGGCTCTTGAAAAACACGAAACATGACATACAGGTTACCTTTAAAATTCATATGTTCAACTCTCTCACGCCAACTTTAGGAGGAATGGAAAAAGCTTAATAGGTTGACTGCTCAGCAGTCATCTATGGCCGCTATATTCTTTAGACCAAGCTGCCAGGATATATAGGCCAGCTGATTTTTTCAGAGCTCTCCCCAGACAATATCTGACGTAAATCCGTTTATGTACAGAGTTTTTCCGTATATTTTGACAGAGTCTACCGCATTTATTATAAGAGATAGAAAAAATTCCTAAATATAAAAGTTGTGTTGAACTGAACCGCCAGGATTCGTTACCAGCAAAAACAAACAAATATCAGAAATTAACGAAATGAGCATCTACTTTGTTATTTTAAATGGAACACTCTTATAATGTATGTCCGTCGTATGTTCTTACTGATTACACAGGGTAACAAAATGAAAACAGATATTTGGTGCCGGAAATCTAACATCTGATTTTAGATGTTTATAAAGTGCTGATTCAAAAAATGCCACCAGATTTTTTTCTATCAGCTCTAGTTTTTGAGATACAGGTTACAGATTAATTGATATTTTTTTCTGACAAAGGACAACAAATAAAAAGATAAATATGTACTTAATCGTCAAAGTAGAAATTTCCCAGAATCTAATTAACCAAATGGATACCTGGAATTGCCTCTGACCCAATGTTCCTATACTAGGAACTGCTCAATACACTGCTCTTAATTACTTTTATACCTGTAATTGCCTATGACCCGATCCTTCTATACCTGCTTGGCTATACTCGATTTAGTATATTACTGAGTTTTCCCAAGTAAAGTTGTGCTATCATTTTGTGTAAATTTTGGTCGTTTTGTAGTATCAAGACACTAAACTGAAACAATGGCATCCACAAGCAGACGTACCTGTGCAAATCATCCCGATGTTTTTTGTTATGTGTGCGGTGAATACACTTTGAAAGAAAGCAGAAAAACGATTTCTGACTTTGTGAAAAGAGCTTATCTTACCTATTTTGGCGTTCATTTGGGAGATCAAGATAAATCTTGAGCCTCACATTTCATATGTAAAAGATGTGTTGAACATTTGCTGCAGTGGACAACTGGAAAGAGGAAGTGCCTAAAGTTTGGTGTACCAATGGTTTGGAGAGAACCGCGAAACCATCATGATGACTGCTATTTTTGTCTCGTTAATATTAAAGGCATAAATAGAAACAACAGACACAAATAGACATATCGTGATCTAGATTCTGCAAGAAGGCCTGTAGCGCATTGGGAAGAAATACCCGTTCCATCATTCAGCAGTCTACCCGAACTGACAGAAGATGATACAGAAACATCAACGTCTGACGAAGTTCAAAGAATTCAATCAGAAAACGACAGCGAATTTGAAGCAGATTTAGCAACTCCGCAGTGTTTCAATCAAAAAGAAATAAACGATCTTATAAGAGACCTGAATCTCTCAAAGGAATCCGCTGAATTACTTGCATCCAGATTAAAAGATCTACTTTGTCTAGGTACTAATATTACATTTTATCGAAAAAGAGATAAGGATCCGCTGCCTTTTTTCGCTGAGGAAAATGACTTGGTATTCTGTAACAATATAAAAGGGCTCTTAGAAAAAATGGGTTTGCCTGAATACATTTCAGATGATTGGCGCCTTTTTATTGACAGTTCAAAACGTAGTTTAAAATGTGTTCTTTTACATAACGGTAACATATATGGCTCAATTCCTATTGGTCATTCTACTACCACGAAGGAAGAATATGAAACAATTGCATTATTTTGAGAAAAATTAAATACGAAGAACATCAGTGGGCAATTTGTGTTGATTTAAAAATGGTTAACTTCCTCCTTGGACAGCAGAGTGGTTATACAAAATATCCTTGTTTTTTTAAGCCTTTGGGACAGCAGAACTAAAAATGAGCACTGGGTTAACAAAAATTGGCCTTCAAGAGATGTCATGATTGAAGGAAAACAAAAGGTGATAAACGAACCTTTGGTTTCAAGAGAAAAAATCTTACTTCCGCCCTTGCATATCAAGCTAGGCCTAATGAAGCATTTTGTGAAGGCTTTAAATCGAGATGGAAATTGTTTTGGGTATTTGTCACGTAAATTTCCTGGCATTAGCACGCAAAAACTAAACGCTGGTATATTTGATGGTCCTCAAATAAGGCAACTTGTTAAAGATCTACAATTCACCACATCAATGAACAAGACTGAATCTAACGCTTGGTGTTCATTTGCTTAAGTAGTACAAAATTTTCTTGGCAATCATAAAGCAGAGAATTATGTAGAATTAGTGGAAACTATTCTTTCGAATTTTAATATTCTCGGCTGTAACATAAGTATAAAAGTTCACTACCTCCACAGCCACCTACCTAGATCTTTTTCCAGAAAACTTAGGTGATAGTAGTGAAGAACAGGGGGAAAGATTCCATCAGGATATTAAAACTATGGAAGATCGTTATCAAGGACGATGCTGCTGGAGCCTTCAGCGAGACTGCCCTAGTAAACTACATTCTAGAGAGTCGTATAAAAGAAAATTTGTATGTGATTAGTGACTAATGTAATTATGTAAATTAAGTTTATGCAATAAATACTTAAATCCATGTGTCTTTGTTTTTTTAACTGGCAATAGTAATATTATATATTATAACGGTTATAACGTAAAATGTATACAGAATTAAAAAAAAAACTAGATCTGATAGACAAAATGTGAGAACTTTTTTACATTCTGCATCCAAAATTACCCAGGAACAGTTAACAGATCGCAGGCACCAAAATGTGTGTTGGCCTGTGTTATAACTATATCAGATTAAATACCTTTATCTCTAAATATACCCCAGAAATTTGGACAAAACCCTGCTATAAGGGGCAGTCTGTTGAAGAGAGACGAAAAATGCTATATCAGTAGAGTCGATGGGAATACATTGTCTCTTATGGCAGGGTTTTTCTGAAATTTCTCGGGTGTGTCAAAGATGGATAGGTATCAAACCTAGTATATCTATAATCAGCAGGAACAAACCCATTTTGTCATTTTGCTTCGTTTAAAATATCACATAGTTGATGCTCATTTCGTTAATTTCCGACATTCATTTGTTTTTGCTGGTAAGGACTCCTGACAGTTCAAGACAAACCCTACAACTTTTGTATTCAAGATTTTTTTCTATTTTTTATAATAAACGTAGTACACTGTGTTTAAATATACCGATTAAAGCGTCTGACAAAGTGCAATTAAGTGAGTCTTCCTAGAAACTTTTCTGATCGGTTTGGCATCAAAGGAATCGCTGTTTCGTCTTGTGTAAGGACTATTATTATTTATTCTTTTTTATCTAAAAATACTAACTCTAAAGTGAATTAGTTATATACAAAATATCAAAAATGAGATATCATTTTTGAGACAACAGACAATACTTACGCATTGTTGTTTTAATAATCCTCGAGATATTAGGCTATGTTAAGACTATTCAAAATATTTTTTAGTTTGCAATAAATTTAGTACTTTGACCTGAGATTAATTTTGTAAAAAAGATACGATTTTTAATTCTCAGTAGACAACGGAGTGAATTCCGTAAAGAATGACCATCTTCAGGGCGCATGTGCTGCTAAGGCCGTGAGAGTGGCCGCCGCCGCCAGGGGGCATTGCTCGCCTTGGTGTGTGCGGACGTGCTGGTTGAGAATAGCCTTCTGCCGAAAGTGTTTCCCGCACTCCGGGCATTCGTACGGCTTCTCACCCGAGTGGATGCGCAGGTGCTGGTTGAGGATCGCGCGCTGGCGGAATGTCCGCTCGCAGTAGACGCACGCGTATGGCTTCTCGTTGGCGTGGATCCGCAGGTGCTGGGTCAGGTGCGACTGCTGGCGGAATCGTTTGCCGCACTCTGGGCACCCGTACGGCCGGCTGTCGGTGTGGATGCGCTCGTGCTGCGAAAAAACAATAAATAAATATAAGCAAGGGAGATTGGATTTATATAAATATTAAATAAATGGAAAAATTCCTGTTGTTGTTATATTAAAGTATTCACAAAGTTTTGATCAGGGATGTATTCGAGATTGTGTTCAAGTATAATCTAAAAGCCCTTAGAATTACATTTTAATTTTTGCTTGATACTGATTAGTAAGTACAATGCTAATTGAAACGTTGTGAATAATTTAGAGTAAAAGTAATCTTTCATTGTCTTTAACCTTTAAATATACCAAACATTCGTTTGAATATCTAATGGTTTTATACAGGTCTTTCATTTATATTTGACACCTACGTAAAGCTTTATTGATAGGAGATACAAGACCCCTTTAAAAACAAAAGTTGCAAATTTTTTCCTGTATTTTCAAAAATTTGTAACAATCATTAAAATATGAAAAATATATATAATCTATACTTATTATATTCTCATTTTGCTGATTATAAAATATACCAACAAACAAGAAAATTAACAAAAACCGTGCCATAAGAGACAATTTATTCCTACTGGTCCCACATTAGAAGATAATGTTCCCTTACTTTCTAACGCATTGTGTCTTATGGTAGGGTTTTTGTCCATTTTTCTCGGTTGGCTTTAAAGTGAAATAAAAGTTTAATTGTTTATTTCTTTAGTTTTCCTCTGGCTGCTCAGTATAATGCTAATGCGGATGCACAAGGGGTGTGAGTTCGCATTTTAGATAAGGATTTTAAAATGGGCGCCAGGTCTAGATGACCAAAAGATAGAAGATAAGAGGTATGAAAAAATATATATATATATATATATATATATATATATATATATATAAATATGTATATATATATATATATATATATATATATATATACTAAACTTAATCCATTTAATAATGAAAACACTAGAAATGTACTTGAATAATTTTATTTTAAATTCTTCCTTTTTTAGAAGATATCTAAAAAATACAATCTGCCCTATATTGGCTCAACCAATCTGCTTTATTTTTACAGAAATAGACAAGCATAAATAAAGGTAAGTCGTAAGTAAAATTAGAAAACTTAGTAGTCCATGTGAAGCTCAAAAATGAAATTTAGAAAAGTTAAAAGATAAGATGATTTAAAATTCAATATATACGAAAAAATAATATCACCAGTAATGATCTACATTAGTAGTTACATTAGTCAAATATACCTAATAACCAAAAGAGAGCAACAATCAAATAAATGTAACTAAAAATGATAAGCCCTGAACAAAGTAAGGTACGATATAAGAACCGCAGTTACCCTTACATATGTCTGAAAGCAATATAATAATAAAATAACTGTAGGTGTTTTAAAATGATATGTATAAGCCTTAAACAAAATGTAAAGAATCGTAATTAAAATATATGTTAAGTATTGTATTAAGATCAAGAAATTTTATTACTGAAAATTAATTTTAGTATTAAGATAGAGATGAGAGATAAAATTATTAAGGCAAATTAATTATTATTGAAAATAAATTTATATATTTAAATTTTGAAATATCTTGCAATTGACAATGAAGTAACTATAAGCCCGCAAATACAATCAACTTGAAATATAGAAATCATTACATAATAACAGCAATTTCTATTAGTCGATAAGCCCAGTTACCGTCACATCAGGGCATTCTAGAGAATCCGTATTAAATTTGTGTTGGAGAAGAAAATGTATACAAAGTATATTTCTAAAATAATTAAATTTATTTTAATGAATTTTAGAATAATGCTGTGCAAATTATATCGATTAACTGAAAAGCCCACAAATAAAATTAACTAGATAGAAATATTAATATAAGAACACTAATTTCTATTAGTCAATAAACAACAGTAATCAGAAAATCAATGCACTTTAGAGAAACTTTATTTATATTTATATTTATATTTAACTTTAACTTGTATTTAAAAAATTTAAATGTAGAAAGGTAAGTATTGGATTTTTAAGTAAATAGGTAGGTAAATTTAATAAAGTTATTCGAGAAATAAAGATAATTAATCACACAAAAATATCTTGCTATGGACTACTAAATAACAAAAACTGAATTATAAGACATTCACCTTTTTGGCAATCAATACAATAACCAAGCTCGTTTTTCGACGGCAAAACCTAAAAGTTTCGGGTATAGTCTATCAGTTTTTTATTTACCTGATGATCTGGCTTTCTTATCGGTCGGTCCTTTGCTGCTTAAATCCCATTTAAGGTACACAAACTTTGAAATTTAAATCCAGCACGCAGTATGCAAAAAAAAATCACATTACTTCCAAACGTTTGTCTTACGACAGCTCGTTTCAGGAACACAAGATCTGACCTCTACAGATTCAAGTTAAGAAAAGAAGACGCCTTTCTCACCTCAATTGGTTTTATTTACATAGATTCTTAAAAAACTGTGACCTCACAAACAGGCTAAAATCTCAATTATACGACTCGACCAACCAAATACACATGCATTCCGGGTTGCCGAAATTCGTCGCATCTAGAAATCAGACTGCTCTCGCCAGGGAAGGACTAAATTTGTTTCCATGTTGAATGCAATTTAATGTTTTAATTATGAACAAAATTAAAATTTTATATTATTTAAAGAAACCTTTTCGAATGTCGACTTTTATGAAATATAATAGAGAATTTGATTAAGTTTAACTAATTGTAACGAGCATGTCAAAATGCTTGTTACAAAAGATAGAGATATCAAATCTGGCCTATTCATAATCTGCAGGAAAATACCAATATAATATACAATATATATGCTATTCTAAAAG
This sequence comes from Kuschelorhynchus macadamiae, assembly GCA_030620095.1. Taxonomy (NCBI): domain Eukaryota; kingdom Metazoa; phylum Arthropoda; class Insecta; order Coleoptera; family Curculionidae; genus Kuschelorhynchus; species Kuschelorhynchus macadamiae. Next base: position 814,987 of record JAUTXW010000215.1, read on the forward strand.
TTTCTTATACTTTTGAGAGATGCTAAACAATCCCCCATAGTTTAAGTTGTATTATTAGGTGTCAAAATATAAATGAAAAATCTGGAGGCAAGCAGTGATGTATCCCGTTTTCCCCTTAATATTGAAAAACATGCTTCCTGAGATTCCTCTGGAATAAATAAGTGGCATAAAAGTATCTATTATCTAATATTAAGTTTTGTTCTGCGCGAAAAGATGCTGCAGTGTTGCTTGAGTTGTAAGACATAACACTCGCTGCCTCTCTCCCGTTTTGTTTAGGTACATTTTTTCCGTGTGGTTCAAGAAGTAAACGTTTTGATTTGCAACTTCTTTTATTTTTTAATGCTTGGAGTAATTTTTCGATACAGACATCGGTACAAAAAATGGCGGCTTGAATCTGCCTTTAAATTACAAGAATTGGCTGGCCTTTTAGGCAAGAATATGAATTATTCTGTTTTACATGTACGATTTTTTGGTTGTTGCTACCTGCTACTTGTTTAGCTGAGTGAAATGCTGACAGTGAGAAAAGTATGGTATTATAAGTGCAGAAATAGCTAGACTATTGAAAGTTGTTTCTTACTTTATTAACTGAGTTGTGACATTTTATCCAGATTGTGATACTTTTGTCTCCTGCTTGGATTAAGCTGGAAATTTGCTATTTAACTGTGACTGCTACGTATGATTTTTTATTATTATTCAGAGAACTTTGGTTTTATATTAAATGTTTTTAACATCATTTAAAATTATTTATGCACTCTTCTAAATTATTTTATAAGATCAATTTTAGCACACACATCACATTCGATTTCGTAGTAGTATTTTATATTTAAAATTGAACTCACCTATGTACTTTTTAAATTCGTCGTTGCTTTATGTATGCTAGATATTTTGTGAGGAGAATTATATCTATTTACATCACAATTCAGATCTTTTAATATGTAAATCATGTTTTTCCGTCTCAATATCTTTTTTCTGCATTGTTTTTATTATATTCCTTTTCTTTTCAGCCTTTGTCAAGAGATTTTACCACTTTTGTGAACTTGATTTGTGGTATTTTGCTCAACGTATATTTACATATGTTTCGAATATAAAATTGATTTTAAGTTTACACTCTATCGTTTTATTACAAGGCACATATTGTATTACATATGCGGCATTGTCTCTTCTTGGCGGTTGCATAGCGTCCCTCGCTCCCGCAGTCCACGTTTGGGATACGGGTCGCGGCTATTAGGTCTGGGTTTGTGCAAAAAAATGCTGCAGTGTTGCTTTAGTTTTTAGACTGAACACTCGCTTACTCTCGCCCGTTCTGTTTACGTAAATTTTTTGCGTGTTGTTATAAACGTATGGAATTACTTTAAGTTAAGTATTTTGACTAGTTACCGTGAGATGTAGTGGTGGTTAGTTCCACGGTCTGTATACGAAATCCAACACATGTTTTGATATGCACTTTTATTTATTTTTTTAATGCTCGAAGTAATTTTTTACTACAGACAGCGGTGCGCAAAATGATCGCTTGTATCTGCCTTTAAATTGCAAGAAGAATTGACAGACCTCTTAGCCGTGAATATAAATTATTCTGCTTTCCATGCACGATTTTTTGGTTGTAGGAACCTGGTACTTGTTTAGCTGAGTGAAAGGTAACTTTGGTTTGCTAATAGTGTTGTTTTGGCAATTGCAAGTCATTAAGTAGAATGTCGTATAATATGGCTGGATTACTGTAAGTGGTTTCTTACTTTATTAACCGATTTATATCATTTTATTCAAACTGGGACATTTTTGCTTCCTACTTAGAGTAAGCTGGAAATTTGCTGATTAACTGCGTAGTGCTACAAAAAAGTGATCTTTAATAAATCTTTAGAGAACTTTGATTTTAGATTACATATTTTGAGTGTAAAATTATTTTATAAAATAATTTTAAGCACACATACTACATTATATTTCGTATTAGTATTTTGTTTTCAAACTTGACTGACGTATATACATTTTAAATTCGGTGTAGTTTGACGTATGCTAAATATTTGTGAGAAGATTTCTATTTACTTACATTACAATTCATCGTATTTTAGTATGTAAATCGAGTTTTTCCCTCGCAATATCTCTTTTCTGCATCGCTTTTACTATATACCATCCTTTTTTATTTCTGTTAAGAGATTCACCGCTTTTGTAAATTTGATTTGCGATATTTTATATTGGTTATATTACATATGTTTTGAATATAATATCACATATCTGCCATTTATACCTCTTATAGTTTATTTTATCCAAAATCGTGCGCATATTTTCATAATTTTCTTTCATTGCAACTGAATGGGCAACTGGTATAGAGGGTTTTAAATTACATTGTGTAATAACACAGCTTTTAAGCTATATTTAGATGAGTCTATGAATAAGTGCCACTCACGGGAAGAATGTTCAATATCAAGTTCCTGCATTAAACTATCTATATCAGCACAACGAATTTTCCATACAGTAGAATTCAGAAAACATAGCATTTCTATTTCTGAAATTCATAATTTTTGTTTCTTTGGTCAATAGTTTCCATTCCTTAAGACGGGAACGCAGAAGTTCTGATTGTTGCTTGGATAACCCCAAATCACGTACTAAATCATTTATTTCACTTTGAACAATCAAATGTATAATATTGATTTAAAGTTTACAATCTATTTACTTCATGGCACGCAAGCTTATGAAAAAGTCAGGCTATTCAAACTAGAAACAATAATATCTATAGAGAACGCCCTATCGTAGCATATTGGCTCTCTGCAAAAGACAACAGGCTAACACTGGTCTAATCTAGTTGTTATTAAAAAGAATAATCTCAGCCCTGTTTGGAACATATCACTGGCTGACAAGATTTTTCTAACACAGGCCAGCTCTTTATTTTCACAATGGAAATACCCTCCCAATAATAAAAAAAATATTCGGAATGCCCTAATACGTACTATTTTTTAATAGCCTAATTAGAACCTTTTATATTATTATATTTATATTATTAAAAATTACCTAGACTGGGTTGTGTACAACATTAGACACAAAATAAACGTTAAACATCACTCTTCTGTTGAGTTTCGAATTGAGTGGTTCTCTGTGTATCGATAAGCAAGTGTATGTGAAGACGAGAATGTCGAGTCAAATGCGCCGAAGTTGCAAAATTTCTCGTGACAAATTTTGTTATATTTGTGGAGAATTTCTGGTCCAATCACAAGCCAGGCCATTTTCCGAAAATGTAAAAAAAGCTTACTTTAAATATTTTGGTGTGTTAATTGGGATCAAGATAAGCGGTGGGCTCCCCATGTGTGCTGTATTAGTTGTAGTGTATCATTGGTGCAGTGGATGAACGGAAAGAGAAAAAGTATGCCTTTTGCATTTCCAATGGTATGGCAAGAACCCACCAATCCTTCTGACGATTGTTATTTTTGCTTGATAAAGACTGAAGGTTATTCCAAAAAGGGAAAGCACAATATAGAATATCCAAATTTGCAATCTGCCATGCGACCTGTTCCTCATAATGCAAATTTGCCAGTGCCGATTGCGCTTTTAAATTGGCAAGCTATTGATTTGGGAGATAATGGAGATAACGCATCATCAGGCAGCTCAGAAGAACAGTGCACCGATCCCACTTTTATCACAGGTTCCAGTTCCGGTGAGCCACATTTGATTGTTCAAAGTGAATTAAATGATTTACTGCGTGATTTGGGGTTATCCAAGCAACAGTCAGAACTTCTGGGTTCCCGTCTTAAGGAATGGAACCTATTGACCAAAGAAACAAAAATTATGAATTTCAGAAATAGAAATGCTATGTTTTCTGAATTCTACTGTATGGAAAATTCGTTGTGCTGATATAGACAGTTTAATGCAGGAACTGGATATTGAACATTTTTCCCGTGAGTGGCGCTTATTCATAGACTCGTCTAAATATAGCTTAAAAGCTGTGTTATTGCACAATGTAATTTAAAACCCTCTATACCAGTTGCCCATTCAGTTGCAATGAAAGAAAATTATGAAAATATGCGCACGATTTTGGATAAAATAAACTATAAGAGGTACAAATGGCAGATATGTGGGGACTTAAAAGTTATAGCGATTTTAGTGGAACTTCAGGGGGATTTACAAAATATTGCTGTTTTCTTTGTTTATGGGACAGTCGTGCTATAAATCAGCATTATGTACGAAAAATTTGGCCAGAAAGAAGCGAATTTCAACCGGGATCTCAAAATGTTAAATTTATACCTCTTGTTGATCCCAAAAATGTTCTTTTGCCTCCTCTTCACATTAAACTTGGGCTGGTGAAAAATTTTGTGAAAGCTTTGAATAAAGATGGTGATGGATTTAAATACCTAAGACAAATCTTTCCTCAGTTAAGTGATGCCAAATTAAAAGAAGGCATTTTTATTGGGCCACAAATCAGAAAATTGCTGGACGATGTCAGTTTTACGGAAAAGCTTACCAGGCAGGAACTCAGAGCATGGAATTAATTTGTTAATGTAGTTAAGGATTTATAGGCAGCAATATGGATGAAAATTATAAATAATTAGTTAATGAACTCCTAGATGCCTATAAACAGAATGTCATTAAAAATTCACTACCTCCATTCCCATCTGTCATTTTTTCCTAAAAATTTGGGAGCTGTTAGTGACGAGCAGGGTGAAAGGTTTCACCAAGATATCAGAACAATGGAAATTCGTTACCAAGGACGATAGGATCCAGCCATGATGGGTGACTACTGTTGGTTTTTGAAGAGAGAAGATCGGACGCCTCATAAACGGAAAAAATAAAGTTTAATTAGTGTTTTAAGTTAATATTTTCTTGTTTGCTTTTCTCTTAGATGTATGTTTAAAAGGCGAAAACTGTAAACATAGTCAATAAGCAGGGTTAAGAATTTTCTGTAATCATTTTTTCTATAGATATTAAGAATCGTAACATTCGATATGGTTCTACAACTCTAACAAGAAAACCCTACGCGCTACAACTTTCTATTTGTCATTTTCATATTTGGATAGGTCCATTCTATTAGATTATGCTATTCTGATTTGTGTTACGACAAAACAATTTTTAGTGAATTGGTTATATGACGATACGGAAACCGTTATAACCGCTTTACTTTAGTATTTAACCGAAATAAAATCTTTTAACTGTTTTTTATTGAAGCAATTTCTTGAGTAGAGTTCTCCATCAAAAGTTAGTATAATTAGAATTTTACTGATTTTTACCTGTAAAAGTGTACTCTTTTGTTTAAAATCCTTTCCGCATGTCAGACATTTGAATAGCCTCAGCTCACCAGACAATCCGTTCGCAGATTTCTTCAGGTTTGCTTGTTGCTGTTGAATCACATCTGGCAACGATGCACTACGTAAGTCTTGCATGTTGGAAGTGTACTGGTCCAGTTGACTACCTTCAAATCAAAGAGTAATAATAAAAATACATCTCCCAACTTAATCGAAACCTTTTCCAAAACTAAAGATTAAACTCTAATATGTCGAGTTAAGTTTATAATTTTCCCATGTTTTATATTTTTTTTCCAAATGGAAAGGTTATAAGTCTATTATAAAAAGGTAATAAAGTATCCATAACGCCAAACTTATCAATTTCTTAAAACGTAATTAAAAAAATAAAATAAATTAAAAAATCTTTAAACCAACTTATAATTCACAAAATAGATTTAAAATAATAGAGTTTTCATGTAACCTTCTTAAAACATGTTTAAAGACATTTGGTTTTTCAGGGAAGTTAAAAGAACTGCTTAAATCCTAGCAGATTTGTCAAAAACAAGTAAAACGAAACGAACTGATCTAACTTCATACATATCTGTCAATGAAGATGCCATCTGTCAATGGGTTGGGTTAACATTTCGTAAAAAAAAATAAAAAAATCATAACATAGATGTTAATATTAGTAATTTCTGCTAAAAAAACTCTTTTAAAATTCCATTATTACTTTATTTCTTAACCTCATATCTTGTTTTTCATTTTTTTCGTAAAGCTTTCTATTTGCTTTGTCTTTTATTCTCATTGTTATTTCAGATAAATCTTCATCCATAAAAATAATTGAGTTCTCCTGAAGTCCTTTTAGTTGAATTTATTCATTATGAGCAAGAAACCAAAGAAATACTACTATATTATCGATGGCTATTTTTCAAAAATAATTAATCATTCTTGATTTTATAATTACATTTGTCTTGTCTTGAGAATTTTAAACTTTATTAAACATTAAAAAAAGATGTATCAAAACTTTAAAAGAGCAAATTTATTTACCACTTTAAAACGATTTTGAATATTAAAACCTATTTAATTTATAGTGGTTGTAAAAAGTAAACTGTTTTAACTAAACTTTTTTAAAGACTCATATCAATATTAGAGCCAATTTAACCTATAGGGCCTTTTGACGTTGCTTTAATAATAACATTAAAACTTCATCTTGAAATCTTTATCTCTTTTGGCTCTATTCGCATTTTAAAAAGCAGTCATAAAACATATGACCCTTATAAAACCTTCTTAAAACTCTCTCTAGCCCAATAAGCATTAAACGTTGGTCCTGTTGTTCAATTTTGTGAATATTTGCTCGTTTAGTTAATATTTTTGTGTAAAGACTAACCTCCTTCAGGTCCCAAACTCGTCAGCATCATGCCGGGTTGCTTCAAATACTGTAGCGCCGAAAAATTGGCACCCAACATGTGTGGAGGTACGCCGGGAACTGCAGGAGGGGGCGCGGCCGGTGGAGGAGCGCGCGCGTATTGCTGGTAGGCCTGCTGTTGCTGGTGAGCGACGGCTACCTGCTGCTGTTGCTGGGCCGTTTGCTGCTGTTGCTGGAGATCCGTGGGAAAACATTGCTGCGATGAGGGCCGCGGTTCGAGGTCCATCGTGGGAGCTTCCGGTTGTATCGGGTCAGTGTCGTCGCGACCTGGTTCGGCTTGTGTGGCTGGGTAAGGGGACGGGGCGGGGGACGGCAGGCTCTGAAATAGTAAGTAACTTAGTTCAACCACAATTCTTAATTAATGTAACTTGATGTGCCGAATGGAAAACAATCTTAAAGAGATATCGGGTGGCGATTAAAAAATGCGTTCTGTTTAACACTTGATAGTTCTTAACAGATATATGGTATCTATTTCAAGTTTTAACCAGTTACAGAGAATATAATAAAAAACTCATTATTCCAATCAAGAAAATTTTAATTGAATAAACTAGTGTACAAATGAGAACCGAAGAGAAATTTTCTTTTCCATTATCAACCGGATCCTGTTTGAAAATGTATTGTATTAGCCCGCCTTCTAAAAGCGAGACAGCTTTTAGTTTTGACTGAAACTGAACAATGGATGCAAGTTTCGGAAAGGTTCTTGCAGAGCCTTCTATACAGAATAATCCAATAGGCTGCAGTTCTGAGAGTTTAGGGGCCATACATTAGTCCTAACAAACGACGAAGCATTCTGAGTAAAAAAATTGAATTCAAATAGCCCTATGGGATCTTGTATAAAAAGATAGTTTCCATCCGGATATAAACGTTGATATTGTGGTAAAAATTCATTACGTAAATGGGTTATGTAGTAGTTCTCGTTGATTTTAATCACTTAACGATCTGTGAAGAATAAGCTTCTTTTTCCGTTCAAGGTAATATGAAATCAATTTTTTTAAAAATCTTGACTTGTTGTGGTCTAGGTCATTTGGAGTAGTTTGGGTTTTTCTAGTCAATGAGTGAACTCGATTATTTTGTGGAACTTATAAGTAAAATACTTTTCATATTGATATATCAGACGCCAAAGGTCAGCGGCGTTCGCAAATCGTCTATACAAGCAAGAAGCTTGCAATAATCGACATAATTTCGCCTCAACTGATGCAGGTACCAAAAAACTTTTACATTGTTGCAATCGCTTTGAAACAAATTCTCAACCCGCTAGCTATTTTGAGTTGGGGTAAATATAGTAACTGGACTATTTTCTGGGGACAATAATATCTGTTGTACTTGTAAATTTATCTCATTTAAAGCGGTTCTGGGTCGTTCACTTCCCATTCTTCTAGCGATCGTCCTGGTCTTAACAAAATTTTTTATAGCGCGATTAACACTACAAAGAACCCACTGTTTATTTAGAAATTCCTTTACCCATCCAATTTCTTTTCGCGGCAAAAACATTAATTACACAGGGTAACAAAATGAAAACAAAAATTTGGTGCCGGAAATCTGATCTTAGATGTTTTTAACGTGCTGATTCCAAAAATGTATCCAGATTTTTTTCTATCAGCTCTAGTTTTTGAGATACAGGTTACAGGTTAATTGATATCTTTTTCTGATAAAGGGCAACAAATAAAGAGATAAATATGTACTTAATCGTCAAAATAGAAATTTCCCAGAATCTAATTAACCAAATGGATACCTGGAATTGTCCCTGACCCAATGTTCCTATACTAGGAACTACTCAATACACTGCTTTTAATTACTTTTATACCTGTAATTGCCTATGACCCGATCCTTCTATGCCTTCTTGGCTGTACTCGATTTAGTATATTACTGATTTTTCCCAAGTAAAGTTGAGCTATCATTTTGTGTAAATTTTGGTCGTTTTGTAGTATCAAGACACTAAACTGAAACAATGGCATCCACAAACAGACGTACCTGTGTAAATCATCTCGATGTTTTTTGTTATGTGTGTGGTGAATACACTTTGAAAGAGAGCAGAAAAACGATTTCTGACTTTATGAAAAGAGCTTATCTTGCCTATTTTGGCGTTCATTTAGGAGATCAAGATAAATCTTGAGCCCCACATTTAATATGTTAAACATGTGTTGAACATTTGCGACAGTGGACAACTGGAAAGAGGAGGTGCCTAAAGTTTGGTGTACCAATGGTTTGGAGAGAACCGCGAAACCATCATGACGACTGCTATTTTTGTCTCGTTAATATTAAAGGCATAAATAGAAACAATAGACACAAATGGACATATCCCGATCTAGATTCTGCAAGAAAGCCTGTAGCGCATTCGGAAGAAATACCCATTCCATCATTCAGCAGTCTACCCGAACTGACAGAAGATGATACAGAAACATCAACGTCTGACGAAGTTCAAAGAATTTAATCAGAAAACGACAGCGAATTTGAAGCAGATTTAGCAACTCCGCAGTACTTCAATCAAGAAGAACTAAACGATCTTATAAGAGACCTGAATCTCTCAAAGGAATCCGCTGAATTACTTGCATCCAGCTTAAAAGAAAACAATCTACTTGGTACTAATATTACATTTTATCGTAAAAGAGATAAGGATCTGCTGCCTTTTTTTGCTCAGAAAAATGACTTGGTATTCTGTAACAATATAAAAGGGCTCTTAGAAAAAATGGGTTTGCCTGAATACACTCCAGATGATTGGCGCTTTTTTATTGACATTTCAAAACGTAGTTTAAAATGTGTTCTTTTACATAACGGTAACAAATATGGCTCAATTCCTATTACTCATTCTACTACCATGAAGGAAGAATATGAAACAATTGCATTAGTTTTAGAAAAATTAAATAAGAAGAACATCAGTGGGCAATTTGTGTTGATTTAAAAATGGTTAACTGCCTCCTTGGACAGCAGAGTGGTTATTCAAAATATCCTTGTTTTTTGTGCCTTTGGGACAGCAGAGCTAAAAATGAGCACTGGGTTAACAAAAATTGGCCTTCAAGAAATGTCATGATTCAAGGAAAACAAAACGTGCTCAACGAACCTTTGGTTTCAAGAGAAAAAATTTTAGTTCCGCCCGTGCATATCAAGCTAGGTCTAATGAAGCATTTTGTGAAAGCTTTAAATCCTGAAGGAAATTGTTTTAGGTATTTGTCACGTAAATTTCCTGGCATTAGCACGGAAAAACTAAAAGCTGGTATATTTGATGGTCCTCAAATAAGGCAACTTGTTAAAGATCCACAATTCATCACATCAATGAACGAGACTGAATCTAACGCTTGGTGTTCATTTGTTCAAGAAGTACAAAATTTTCTTGGCAATCATAAAGCAGAGAATTATGTAGAATTAGTGGAAACTGCTTTCAAATTTTAATATTCTCGGCTGTAACATGAATATAAAAGTCCACTACCTCCACAGCCACTTAGATCGTTCTCCAGAAAACTTCGGTGATTGTAGTGAAGAACAGTGGGAAAGATTCCATCAGGATATTAAAACTATGGAAGATCGTTATCAAGGACAATGGGATAGCTACATGATGGTGGACTACTGCTGGAGCTTTCAGCGAGACTGCCCTAGTAAACTCCATTTTAGAAAGTCGTATAAAAGAAAATTTTTATGTAATTAGTAACTAATGTAATTATGTGAATTAAGTTTTTGCAATAAATACTTATATCCACGTGTCTTTGTTTTTTTAACTGGCATTAGTAATATTATATATTATAATAGTTATAACGTAAAATAAATACACAATTTTTTTTTAAAACTAGATCTGATAGACAAAATCTGAGAACTTTTTTACATTCTGCATCCAAAAATTACCCAGGAACAGTTAAAAAATCGCAGGCACCAAAATGTGTGTTGGCCTGTGTTATCAATTAAGGACAAATCGGCCTTTGAGAAATCAAGAGCTATCACGAATTTTCAAATGAACTTTTCCAAGAGTGCAAATTTGCAAAACTGTAATAATTGTTTTTTATTGTATCTGCTTAATAATTGGCTCATCAACAAAGAACTAATTTCTCAAATTTTCGATGGTAACTGATTGAAAAGAATTTGAAAAAAGATATATTACAAATTTGATATATGCTGGGCATTAGTTTTATTTCAGCGAATTGAATTATGTAAATTGATATTTTTTACATTTCTTTAATATTTTTGAGAAGTGTGGTTTCGAAGCTTCAGATAGTTTTTAACTTTCTCGTAAAAGGGACGTATTGTAACCGTAAAAAAACACCCTCCGAGATTTTTTCAGATCTTTACATTTTAGGAGTTTTCTCAATTCCGTCGGGTCTGTCTATCTGTCTGTCTATCGATCTGTCTGTTTGCGGCATACCTAAAAACCTACTTAACCCACTGACTTCAAATTTTGTTCAAAAATTAAGGGTAATATGGGGATAACCTGGTAACCTTTTGGTAAAAATCCATTATGGCAAAACAAAACGGAGACCTATAGAAATATTAAAAAAATTGTTATTAAAAAATTACTTATCCAATTTATCTCAAATTTGGGGAAAAAAATCAAGTATTATCTAGGAATAAATTGGTGAAATTTTGGTACGAATCCAAGAAGGCGGAACAAAATGGCGGCTTAAAAAATTATTTGAAAACTCAATCTGAAAAAGTTAGTTAATGAATTGATTTAAAATTGTGTGTCATAACTAACTGTGGTATAGAGATAAACTAGTAAAACTGTGGTATTAGATTGAGATGGCGGAACAAAATGGTGGCCCAATAAAATGTTTGTAATCGTGAAAAAATCTCCCTCTGAGGTTTTACATATCTTCAAGTTTTAGCGTCTTAGTTGCAAAAAAATATGTTTTATCAATTCCGTCGGTCTGTAAAGTCGGTTTGTCGGTCTGTCTGTCTTATCAGATCGACTTCAAGTTATAGTCAAAATTTAAGGGTCCTATAAGGATGATCATCTGTAATGTTTGGTGAAAATCCAATATGCCGGAACAAGATGGTGGCCTAGTGAAACTAAGAAAATTAACCAATTTACTTCAAATTTTGTACAAAAAGCAAGTGTTACTTATAAATGAATGGTAACAATTTGGTATGTAAAGTTGTGGTACAAATTCAAAGCCGACAAATATTTTTTTTTAAAAATCAACGTAAAAAAACAATTTATTCAATTGACTTACTACGATTGATATACGAATGCGACATGAGGTAACAAAGTAGCGGCATACGTCAAAGAAAACCTGCTTATCGAATTTATTTTAAAAAATCGAAGAAATTTTCCATATTGCTCAAAGAGACCTAGTTTTAATAACAAACATAGAAAAAGACTCCAAGTCTCGGTCTCATTAAATTATAATTTTACAATTCACAACAAACATGACACGTGATTCGCCCTTTCGAGCATCATCAGACCTACAAACAACAGAGAGAACCTTAGTAAATAATCACATTCACAAATCCTAAAACAATAACTTACAAATAGAATAAAACACACTAAAGCACAACAAAACAAACAACTACTTATACATATTTGATGGACATTAAAATGAGGTTAAGTCTCACGTGAATAAACAATATAAAATATTATTAAAAAAGATTCATGTCTCTAGACGGGATCGAACCCAGACCACCCGAGTGAGACGCCGAAGCGGGTGGTCTGGGTTCGATCCCGTCTAGAGACATGAATCTTTTTTTAATACTTTTTTATTATTTTATTTTGTTCATTCACGTGAGACTTAACCTCATTTTAATGTCCATCTAATATGTATAAGTAGTTGTTTGTTTTGTTGTGCTTTAGTGTGTTTTATTCTATTTGTAAATTATTGTTTTAGGATTTGTGAGTGTGATTATTTACTAAGGTTCTCTCTGTTGTTTGTAGGTCTGATGATGCTCGAAAGGGCGAAACACGTATCATGTTTGTTGTGAATTGTAAAATTATAATTTAATGAGACCGAGACTTGGAGTCTTTTTCTATGTTTGAATTTATTTTAAATTAGGCCTAAAAATCAACTGTGGCATAGGTAGAAACTGGTAAAATATTGGTAGGAATCCAATAAGATAAAACAAAATGGCGCCCAATAAAAATGTTAAAAAAGACAGTATATATGTGTTAGTGAATTACTATGTATTGAACTAAATTGAGCCACTCTTCACTATTCCTAATAAAGGAAATTTAGATTTTTTTAGTTTTGGAAATATGTTATATGCAGGCACGGTAATTTTGTATATTGTGGTTAATTGCACTTTGTTAAAGCAGATTTTTTTACATTAATTCTTGCAACTTCCTAAGTAAAAATATTCTTTTAACTTCTTTGATTTTATATTTTTTTAATATCTTGCAACGTTTAGAAATTTATCAGCAAAATGTCCATTCATGCGTATCTAATTTGCAGCCATCATGCATTAACATTTGTACCGTTTAATTTATCATTAAGCATTTTTTTTATAATTTAATTGAACATTATTTACAAGAGGTAATTTTAATATTAATTGGTTTTGTATTTGATTAAGTTGTACACCCTTAAAACGAAAATGTAGATCGTATGCTTCTAAGATAATTTATTTTTAAGAATTTGTTGAACTACGTGAAAGGATATTTAAAACTGTAAATCATAATTAAATTTACAATGTTACAAGTTCGATCACTGTCATATAGATGGCGGCACAGCACATAATAATTTAGTATCAAACATCAATTTTGGAATATTATTTTTTTTTCAAGAAAAACAAACAGGGAAAAATTCGCAATTTATTGTTTTAATATTTTTCAAAGTAAATAAGTATTACCGTTGATTGAAGAAAAAAGGAAGATGCGCAACCTTATGGGCGAATTCGTGGTACAAAAGGTGTCCGAGATGTAGCTGGCGCCATCGTCGCCGCCGGGAAAGGTGTCCGAGAATTGCTTGGCGCTGCGGGCTGCCAGTCGTGTACAGCGAAACAGCGGATAGATCGAATAATCGGCGGAGATGTACGAATCGCTTACCTGTATTATTTGTTTACATCATGATGGTTATTGTTTTTTGCTCGTTTTCGAGTCAGACTCGTGAATTTTTAACTGTACGAAACTGGAGTTCGTTTCATTCTTGTGAAACTGTTCATTAAAGCAAGTATGTCTGCCAGAAAAATAGAGTGTGCGTATGTTAGATGCAACAATAAAAGAAAAAATAAAAATAATTTGGTGGGTTTTTAAATTCCCCGTGACGAGGCCCGACATTCTTTGTCAATGGGTACGAAACTGTGGCAATGTTGAATAAATAAACGTGTATGTGAAAATCATTTTTCTAAACACGATATGTATTCAAGTGGCAAGACAATTACTGAAGAAAAATGCCGTTCCTATATTTTGGAAACGTAAGTGTTTTTTATTTTGAATCTTATGTCCTTGCTAAACTTAAATTCAAATAAAGTATAAACTACGCAGGGTGCTAATATTCTTACAAATGTTACATCACAGGAATTTGATGTTTTTTGAATCTCTGAGTATTGGAACTTTCTTCTCTTGATTAGTACTGTTTTTAAAATAAATTAGATGGGCCATGAACTTATAGATTGGTGCCTAATAAATACATGTACTTGTAGGTAACGGCCGTATACTACCAATAGTATAAAGAAATAACGGGGATTCTGCCAAAAAGTTTATAATAAATTTTTTTTCTAATGGCCAAGCTTTCGAAATAACTCATTTAGGACTTTTTTTTAACCAAAATGTACTTACACTAATTAAAATGCAAAGACAATATTGAGGGAATTTTCAGGAAATATAAAATTGCATAGATTTTAACTACTAAAATTTTGACAAGAAATAAACAATTTAAAACCAATTGTTTTTCTATTAAATAATAATAACAGAAATACGTTAAATATGTCAAATAAATAATTTTATATTTTCTGAAAATTCCGTCAAAATTGTCTTTTCATTTTAATTAGTGTAAGTATTGTATTTTTAATTTAATTGTAAAAAAGTCCTTAATTTTCTAATAATTATGTTGTTATAGAGCCCCGAAGAAGAAATGAATTATTTTGAAAGCTTGACAATTAGAAAATAAATGTACTATAGACTTTTCTGACCGAATCTCCGTTATTTTTTTATACTTCTATATATATATATATATATATATATATATATATATATATATATATAAATTGATAAAATATTTTTTGGAATCTAGGGACGCTAAACCTGAAAATATGTAAAATCTGAAACAGTGATTTTTCGTAATTAAAAATATTTTATTTGGCCTCCATGGTGTTTCGCTATTTTGAATTAGTACATCCCCATATAACCCTTAATTTTTGTCCAAAATTTGAAGTCAATCGGATAAGTAGTTTTTTAGCTACGCTGCGAATAGACAGACAGTCAGTCCGATGGAATTGAGAAAACATGTTTTTCGTCACCTAGGGACCCTAGTGAAGAAAAAATCTCGGAGAGTGATTTTTTCACGATTACAATACTTCCTTTTTACAAGGATAGTAAATAAGAAAACCAGCTGCGTAAATTCTATGTATTCAACATTTATAGATAGTACCTATTTAGTAGTTAACCGTAAGTTTATTTTCTCATTTTTTCTAAATTTTCATTATCTTTTATTTGGAAACATTGTATATTTACCTTTTGTTTTGACTATTTATTGTTTTTGAAATACGTGTTTTGTTTGAAAATTTTGAATTATAGTCATTGTAAAAAAAAATTAAAATCTTTTATGAACAATATTTTTCTTTAATTTTTAATTTAAAAAAACGTATGGAAAATCGCTCACATGGTGTAGAGGGTATTCCAATTTCTAGTTTGACCATTGGGAGAGGCTATACGAGATATAGAAAAGTTTAAATTGTAGCAAAGTTGCCCAGTTTTGTGCTCAATCAAATGCCGCATGCCGTCTTGAAATTAAGGATGTATCCTCTACCAAAATATGTTATTTAATTTTACGATTTTAAGTTTACGATTCGACGATTTATCCCCGAACCTTCATTGCTTTTTAAATAGTCAAACATTTTATGTTCTTCTTTATAAACAGTAACTTTAATTCTAAATCCAACACCGTATCACACTTAACATTTTTCCGATATTTCGGACTAAAAAAACATCATCAATGCAAGTTAATAATAATTGCCGAGGAACGGAAAGCACGCGTCGAGTCAAAAATTCATTTATCTACATTATCTTGAACCCAAAAATGTGGTAATGCAAATTTTAAATTTATTTCTCTCTACCTCTTTTATTAGAATCAAAAAAGAGGTACCTAATTTAAAAATATTTCACTTTTTTGTTCTACTTCGCAAGTTACTTAAAAATTCATTCTCATTGCCATTTTTTTTTCTCGACAATATGACGTGATTAGATTTTTGACCCGATGTTTCGGTCCTCATCATAAATTAACACTGATGACGGGCTTTATTTGTCAGAAACATTGGAAAAAACGCTCAATTTTGGGACACCCTGTACATTTACTAGTTCAGAATAATGTAAACAGTAAATTTTGTCTTAGAAAAAGGTAAGTAACAATAATTTGTAAATTAAAATTTAGATTTAATCGTATATCTAAAATAATCTTCTTTATTTTGTAATCATAAAATAACACAAAGTATTTTTCATATTGTCAAGATCTATAATTGCTATGGCCCATAATAATATTGCGCGGCACCGTCTTCCACGAATCTCATCGTTTCCCGTTCAACGCCGCAGCCGACCGACATCACAGCGAGAGCCGAACGACTGCGAATGGGTGTTTTATGCGTTCGCCGTACAGCGGCTCCACCGTACAGCAGCTGAAATGTAAGTGGAATGAAATCAGCACTGCCACGAATTCGCCCGTAAGGTTGCGCATCTTCCTTTTTCCTTCAATCAACGGTATTACATTACAATGATCTTGAAAACCTTAAATCTTAGGTAAAACCTGATGTCATTTTCCATTTCTCTTATAGGGCTATGTTTTTCTGGTAGTGGTCTCTAATACTAAAATATACAGAAAACTTTAGTACCCTAATAAATTCCATTTCCTTTTATTTATTAGTCACATACATTTTAATTTTTATCATGTATATTAAACATTATAGATATCTGTGGTCCGTTCTCTGTCGATTTTATTCTAAATTTATAAAATCCAGATTGAGTTTTTCAAATATTTTCTCTGGGTTGTTGGATTATTTTGAGCTATATATATATATATATATATATATATATATATATATATATATATATATATAGTTAGTATTTGTTTCTTGCGATATGATCCTTCAATTAAAAATTAAACAACTAGTTTCACGTATTCATGTCTCGTGTTAATAACGTTTGGGCTATAACTTGAGATATTAGAAAGATTAAAATGGGTTTTAAAATAAAATACTAAAATGAAAACTTACAGTAGGAAATTTGGAGAACAGACATAGTTTCAAACATATATGGACACAATTACATTGAAAAACAAATTAAAACTACACCGATCAGACTGGACTTCAATTCCTGATAACGTACTGGATGTGTTAAGCCTCGGACAAAATTTTGCTATTCCAATTAGCCAACAAAAGGAAATGTCCATTCCCGAGATCATCAATAATATTGAGCTATCCATATCTAGTGTTAAAGTGTTATAACATAATTACAAATCATAACAATAAAGTCAAATCAAATAGCCAAAACAAACAAAAAAAGGTACTTTTGATAAAAATAAACGAAGCAAAATCATTTTTGAAACAAAATCAAAACTTAAAAATTCTAAAACCTTATAAGTCAAATAAAACGGTAATTATGTATTCAGCAGAGTACGACAAAAAAATCAATGATTTAATTTGGATGGTACAATATACATATTTTTCAGAAAAAAAACAACGACCTAATTTCTAGATGAGAAAAAAAGCTATATACCTCTCCAAAAAATGATCTAAAAATACATATTGCCATACCACCTCGTATATATGGATTACCTAAGCTGCACAAAGCAGGTATCCCTCTAAGGCCAGTAGTTTCATGTACCCAGTCAGCCTTTGAAAATTTATCAAAATTTCTAAAAAACGTCTTAAAAAAATGTAGTAAACAACAATGATTTCTATATAAGAGATTCGTGGCATTTTAAAAACAAAATAAAAAATATAACTCTACCTGAAAACCATACCTTGATCTCTCTGGATGTTGGGTCATTATATACAAATGTTCCTGTAGACTTGGCTTTAGAGGTGGTGCAAAAACAGTGGAACCTAATAAAGCAACATACAGATAAACCCCTAGATGAATTTTTAGAAGATGGGAGCGTCTATATCGAGTGTCATAGCTCAACTTGACTTGAACTTTGACTTACCCTTTTTCTATAGGTACGTAGATGATTGTTTGCTAGCTATCCCTAAAGAAAAATCCGAGTACATTTTAGATAAGTTCAACAAATATCATAACAAACTAAAATTTACCATCGAGTTTGAGAAAGAAAATCAAATAAACTTCTTAGATTTGACCCTTTACCGCGTAAAAGATAAAATAAGAACAGCTTGGTACACTAAAAATACCTGGTCTGGAAGGTATCCTTATTTTAACTCTGAACACCCTATTTCCCAAAAAAAATCAGTTATCACCAGTTTGGCAGATAGAGCCATAAATTTATCTGACCCTGAATTCCGAAAAGGGGCAATTAACAAAGCAAAACAAGCATTAATCTCAAACTCTTACCCAAAACACCTTATAGATCCGATTAAAAAAAAAATTCATAAACTGTACAACAACCTTAAACAAATACAACATAATAATAATCCAAACCAAAATACACCAAAATACGTAACTTTGCCATACGTTCCTGGCTTGTCTGAAAAAATAAAAAATGTATTTAAGGGCGAAAACATGGTAAGTCACAAAGGTTTTAACTTACTTAACAAAAATTTCAGTAAATTGAAAATAACAATACCAAAAGAAAAAAAGAGCAACATTTTATATGAGATACCGTGCAATGACTGCAATAAGGTATATAGTGGGCAAACTAGCCAGTACAGCCCAAAATAGTTGTATAATTTTTAATTGGAGGATCATATCCCAAGAAACAAATACTAACAATATACAAGAAATATATATATGTACCGTACCGTACTATATATATGTATATATATACAGGGTGTCCCAATAGTGCGTTCTCGGTTGATATCTTGATAACGGATAGCGATATAAAAAAAGTTCAAATGCAAAAGTTGTAGAACAATACCGGCTACATAACCTAAAATTATTTTCATTTATACAGGGTGTCTCAAAAATCTGTAGCGAGGCATAGTTGTGTTTTTTCTTATGAGACACCTTATATATTTTTGCATATTTAGAGTCTGCTCGTGATTCTACATATTTTTTGTATAACATATCCTTTGTCTAAATCTGATAGTTTATCTAATATCCGCCATTTTGTAAAAAATTATGAATTGCAGTGCCTTCTTTCAAACGACGTGGGCCGTTGGCTTTTTGATATAGGATTACGATTTTTGGCAGGAACATTAACAAAAGTATAGGTTGACTTTGAACGTTAACAAAATTTGTCGGCGTTGTACAGGGGGTCCTAGATAAGTAGGAGAAATTAAAAACATCATATCTTCATTTTTTTAAATGGAATATATAGTATTTTAATATTTTAGACTATTCGTGACCCAAAACCCTATCTTTCGTTATAAATATGTTCTATACCTATTTGTCATAGTTTCCGAGATTTTGATATTTTTGTATTTATTATTTGGTTTTCAATGGCAATCGCCTTAGAATTTGCTTTATTATCGAATTTATAGAATTTTCCGAGGAATCCAAAAATGTAATAATATACAGGGCGTTCCATTTAAAATAACAAAGGAGGGACACTTTTGTATTTCAACTTTTTCTCTGTTATTAAAAATAAAGGAATTAAGGGGGGTGGCAAATCTCGGTGAATCACCTTGTTCATTAATACACAGTAAAAATGCAAAATTAAAAATTCAGTCTACTATTTTTCTTTATGTAAAAAGGCAAATAAATATTTTAATTAAAGAGACACCATTTCTTTCAACACACACTTGTAGCCGATTCACCAAGGAATTGTTAACTCTATTCAGCATCGCGGCATTGATATTTGTACATGCATTTCTAATTCTCATTTTCATATTCTCTGTGGTAGTGGGTGGCGTTTGGTAAACTTGTTCTTTAACAAAACCCCACAAGAAAAAATCTAGTTTTGTGAGGTCCGGAGACCTTGCCGGCCATGATACTGGACCTCCCCTACCAATCACCGCCTCACTAGATTCAAAGGTAATTCATCAATCCACTCCTGCAAACTGTTTTGCAGTAAATTTAGGAAACTGTCTCCATTAACTCTATTTTCGAAAAAAAAGGTCCAATGATACGGTTACCGATTATACCAGCCCATACATTAAGAGACCATCTATGCTGGTGATCCAAGGGGATCATGAATCTGGGGTTTTCAGAACTATAATAGTGGAAATTATGTCGGTTGACGTATCCATTTTTATGAAATGTCAGTAAATAAAATGTTATTGAAAAAATCATGTTCTTCTCTATTTCTCTATTTCTAAGTCTTCGATTGAAATCGTCTTGATCCAGCTCTTGTACCAGTTGAATATGATATGGGTGAAATTTATATTTTCTAATTATTCTATTTGCCGTAGATTTAGCAACACCTCTCTCCTTTTCTAACTGCCTACATGAAATATGAGGATTTTCAATTAAAGTTTGCATAACAAGATATTCAGTTTCTTCATTTGCGGCTCTTTTCTGCCTTTCCAATTTTTGTTCGTAATCGACACATCCAGTTCTTTCAAATCGTTCTTTGAGTCTGACAAATGATACCTCATGAGGATGACGTTCGGAATTGCTAAACCGTTGCGCATAAAACAATTTTGATCACTTGGGCCCAAAACATAAATCATGTTAATCAATTCTTCTCTAGAAAAATTCATTTTGAATAAATTTGAACACCGTCACTACACAAATACAAGAGTTTGACATTTCGCCATGACAACATTTTCTCCGTTTTCATTTGTTTTTACTTTAGGATTGTCTAAGGCATCTTCGTACATTAAGTTCTGACTATGAAATATTTAAGAATAGTTGGTAAAATATCTGTTCTAAGTCTTTAAGTCGCGATTCTTAGCACAATATTATGAGCTGAATTTTTAATTTTGCGTCACTTGTAGTGTATTATAATTAGAAAATTCGATAATAAAGCAAATTCTAAGGCGATTGCCATTGAAAACCAAATAATAAATACAAAAATGTCAAAATCTCGGAAACTATGACAAATAGGTATAGGACATATTTATAATGAAAGATAGGGTTTTGGGGCACGAATAGTCTAAAATATTAAAATACTATACATTCCATTTAAAAAAATGAAGATATGATGTTTTTATTTTTTTAATTTCTCCTACTTATCTAGGACCCCCTGTACAACGTCGACAAATCTTGTTCACGTTGAAAGTCAACCCATACTTTTGTTAATGTTCCTACCAAAAATCAAAATCTTATATCAACAAGCCAACGGCCCACGTCGTTTGAAAAAAGACACTGCAATTCATAATTTTTTACAAAATGGCGGATATTAGAAAAACTATCAGATTTAGACATAGGACATGTTATACAAAAAATGTGTAGAATCACGAGCAGAATCTAAATATGCGAAAATAAATAATAAGAAAAAACACAAACAGGGACATCCTGTACAATAGAAAATAATTTTAAGTTATGTAGCCCGTATTGTTCTACAACTTTGGTATTTGAACTTTTTTTATAGCGGTATCCGTTATCAAGATATCAACCGAGAACGCACTATTGGGACACCCTATATATATATATATATATATATATATATATATATATATATATATATATATACCTGGATTTGTTACGTTAATTACGTTCTGCACTTTTAAAATTTAATATACTTATCAATAACATATTACAATATAATTGGATATAATATAATTTTTACATTTTTCTTTGCAGCTGGAAAACATCCATGTTTTAATCATGACTTACATAAACAAATTCAGTAGCCTGTTCTCTTGGTATTCTTTATTAATTTATAATATTTTGAACCCTATAATGAATGCTGGTCCATCATATTTTCGGCCAGGTTTTAGAAAGATAATTAATTATTTACTTTTTCGTTTTGCCTTATTTCGTTATTTACATCTGTAATGTTCGTTTATGTGTGGTCGTGTCAATCCCTCTGGGCTATCATTTATCGTCTTTAATCAATTTCGTCAACATCGTCAATCTGTCATTCTATGGTCACATGGTTATTTTGTAGAGGTTCCCATTGTTGCCAAATGTATCACTGCCTTTTCTGGGTGGTTTTTCTCAACTAGTAAACGGCTAGAGTAATTAATTGTTCGGTGCTTGGTTATCACCCTATCATTGAGTTGTTCTATTCGACATAACATATTTGCCATCGGCTGGGAAGTTTTGACCAACGAAAATGATTGGGAACTGCCGTGGAGGAAAAAATAGAACTACCTTCTAGCATGGGTACTTTTTGGTCACCTGGAAAGATCGATAGGCCCTGAGGAATAAATCCAAGTTTATCTGGAAATTCTAACTTCTTGGTTTCTTACTTTAATCCGATATTTTGAACCGTTTAGACGTTAGTTAGCAAAATGCTAATGCTCTACCCGTTTAAAATTTTATGTTATGTTTTTCTCTATTTGTATTTATTGCTAAAAATGCAAGATGCAATTTTTTAGTTTATTTTAAGACCAAAAGTTCAAATAAACATGTGTTCGAAAGGCGTTTGTTTTTTTTTCAATAGTAGAATAATTACACGAAACTAAAAAATCGTCTCGAGCGCCGAAACCACACTTATCAAAAATGATAAAGAGTAAAAATAATATGATTAGATTACCTCTAATAAAGAAAATAAAAAAAAATTTATACGCCTCCGAAGTAAAATTGACATTCAGAAAAACAAAATTAAAATCTATTTTATCAAGTTGTTCTTAAAGAAGTCCTAAGACAAAGAGCACTTACACTGACTTGATCTCTTGGCGGCACAGCATCAGCCTCGACTCCCAGGGGCGGAACCGGCGTTGGTACCAACGCCTGTTGAGGAGGGCTGGCAGCGCCCTGAGGAGTAGGCTGTTGTTGAGGAGGAGGGTAAAGGTCCTGCGGTCCCCACTGCGTTTGCGCCCTGTCCATGCCATCTTTGTAGAGGACGTACGGTGCCGCTGTGTCTGGAAAAGAACCAGTTTGGTACTTTACTAGTAATACAAATATTACATAAATATCGATGAACTACATATAGCAAATACAATTAGAGATATATACAGGGTGTCCCGAATTGCAGTGTCCAAACTTTAACAGCGCATTCTGCATTCAAAATAAGCCCTAATTTTCTATATAAACATATATCGGCAAATGCTTCGTTTTCGAAATACAGGGTGTTAAAGTTTTAAGAAAAAAATTGTTATTTAGTCATAACTTTTTTAGTACTTGAGATATTGTTATTAAATTTGGTAAACAGCATTTGAGTAACAAAAGGCATTTTTTGATTTGAAATATTTTTTAATTCTTTATCAGTGGCGTCCGTACAGGATTTTTTATTGAATATTCTTGAAGAAAAAATGGTACGCTACTGCTTTTTCTGACAACAAAAATCATTCCTAAAATCCCCACATCAAATTTGATCCATTGCCTTTTTTTCGTGCGATGCAAGGATTTCGAGTTAAAAACTAAAAACTATTTTTATGTATGGCGTAGTTAAAATTTCCATTATTGTTAATTATTTCAGTGGTAAAACCTTTAACATCTTGGTATGCCATGATTGCATTTTTGTGACAATTGAACAATTGCTAGTTTCGTCTTTAAAGTGTGACATTTGAGTTTTAAGAGTAAATAAATGTCAGGTACATTACAGTTTATACAAAAAGGTAATTATCAGTCTAACTAGTGATTTCAAAATGGTGTTATTCAGTAACTTTGAGTATGCTGATATTCATTTCGTTTATGGTTTCTATAATGGAAATGCAAATGCAGCAGTACGGGAATACCAACGAAGATTTCCAAATAGAAGATAACCTTGCAAACAAGTTTTCATTAAAATGCATTTAATGTTTAGGAATTTTGGACTCAAAAACAATCCGAGAAACGAAGGTAGGAGAAATGAACAATATCGAAACGTAATTTTAAATAAGTTTGACAACGATAGGACATTAAGCCTACGAAGAGCAGCTTATAATTTACAAGGTAACGCAGTTTTTGTTTCTAAAAATAAGGTTCATCGCGTTTTGAGGAAAGATCACAGGAAGCCATTTCAGATGCAGCCAGTTCAAAACTTACAACCTGTTGATGCCGAAAAACGTGTCAGTTTTTGCAATTGGTTTTTGCGCCAAATAGAGGAAGACGAGAACTTCTCAAAAAAAATTTTATGGACTGATGAAGCCACATTTACCCGAAGCGCTCAGTAAATTTCCATAATTTACGAATCTGGAGCCATGACAATCCACGTGTTGTACGAACTAGAGCATTTCAGCAAGAATTTTCTGTTAATGTTTGGTGTGGTGTAATAAATGAAATTTTTTGCGGGCCCCATATTCTACCACCACGCCTAGATGGACAGTTATTTAATGATTTTCTACAAAATGAGTTATTTCAATATCTAGAAAATATTCCTCTAAATCTTAGAAACGAATTCTGGATTCAAATGGACCGCGCATTTTGCACTTGTAAATCGCGAGTGGTTAAATAATAATTATCCAGAACGGTGGATTGGACGATTAGGAGCTACAGTCTGGCCACCACGTTCCCCTGACCTCACACCTGTCGACTTCTTTGTGTGGGGTTATTTGAAAAATTTAGTTTATTCCAGACCAGTTCATACAAGAGAAGAACTGATTCTAAGGATAGGGCAAGCCTGTGAAACTTTTTCTAGTTTTTGTAAAATTAATTACGAACTTAGTTAATAAAGAGTAGTTTCTGTAAAATGAAGTATCATCTTCAAAATTGAATTAATTCTAATTACCGTTTTACAAAATGAATCGACGATTTTAGAATTATAAACTCATCTGTCATACTTTAAAGACGAACCTAGCAATTGTTCAATTATCACAAAAATGCAATCATGGCATACCAAGAGTCGACAATGAAGGAATGATGGTAAGTACCAAGGACATTAGATTTTAATAGGTTGCCTGCTAACTTCTGCGATGGCACCCTGATAACCCAAACATAATGCAAATCTCCATTACAACGGGTCGATGACGTCATCTCTCCTTAGTTGTCAGACACGCTTTTATTTTAGAAACCCTACATACGTTGTTCAGAAATTATGAACTGACCCGGAATGCATGAAATAAATATCGGAAACCAAATAATTTTAAAAACTTGCTGTTACAATCCCACCTTAAAGGTTTTGCTACTGAAATTAACAATAATGGATATTTTAACTATGCCATACATAAAAATGGTTTTTAGTTAACTATGCCATACATAAAAATGGTTTTTAGTTTTATCCTTACACCGCACGAAAAAAAGACAAGGGATCAAATTTGCTCCAAACTGAGTGAGGATTTTAGGAATGATTTTTTGTTTTCAGAAAAAGCAGTAGCGTACCATTTTTTCTTCAAGAATATTCAATAAAAAATCTCGTACGGACGCCACTGATGAAAAATTAAAAAATATTTCAAATCAAAAAATGCATTTTGTTATTCCAAGGCTATTTACCAAATTTATTAACAATATCTCAAGTAATAAAAAAGTTATGACTAAAAAACATTTTTTTTCTTAAAACTTTAACACCTTGTATTTCGAAAACGAAGCATTTGCCGATATATATTTATATAGAAAATTAGGGCTTATTTTGAATGCAGAATGCGCTGTTAAAGTTTGGAAAATGCAATTCGGGACACCCTGTATATATAGAATATAGATAAATAACAGTAAAGGCAAAATGAAATATAAAACATGGAAGGTTTTTCATCTGTTTACACTTTTTTCCGAAGTTTCTTAAACATAATGTCACCATTAGTAAATTGCTAATATTAACTTCAACGTGTTCTACGACCGCAATGTTTGTATCACCTGCATATAATATGACAGGATACGATGCCAATCAGCCGCTCCCTTATCCTTTTTACCATGACACACTATTGTCGTCCACTTAAATAAGACTCATCAGCTTCCATGCCTGTCGATGCAACTGTATCAACACTAGTTCATGATCGAACATATCAAATGTTCGGGAAAAATCCACATACAAACCCAATACATGAAGCTGTTTATCAACTGCATCGACAACTGCTGTCTGGAATTCACAAACTTTCTACAAAATAACAACGATTGACGAAAACCGCATCTCCCTGAAACATTGCATTTTCAACTAATAAAAAGTTAAAATGCGAAAAATACTTTGGGACATCCCGTATTTTGGAATGACAATAACCGACTTTAATAATTGCTCGTTTGTTCATGTTTGTATAAGTTTTTAAGAGAAATAGAAATCGTATTGTAGATCTTAATTAATGAATTATTGACCAACAAATCATATAACCAAATTAATATCAAGAATCGAAAAGATCTTAAGGCTTTTAATTGAATCTGCTTGTTCGTTCAAATACATAGTTAGAAAATATTCAGTAAGCTATGATTAGGATTATTTTAATTATACTGGGAATGAGCTAAACGGCTGTCTTTAAAAATAAAATTTTAGGAAAAAAAGATTTTTTTGCGAGGATTACATTTAGCACTTATTGAGTCACCCGAAAAAACTGCTGTGGCAAAACTATCTGTTTAACGAACTGCGAAGATTTGTCGTTTCTTATAAAGACATTAAAAGTTGTTCCATGTAATTCATCTCGATACAGATTATTTGCAATATGAGCCTAATTAGAAATTTAGTGTTAAAAAATTAATTGCTATCTAGGTATAAAAAAGAAATGTTTAGTCTGTAAGAATGTCAAAAATTATCAAAGTTTCGCATTTTAAAGGTCAAACATTTTGAATCATGCATTGCAAAATCATTCACTCAGGAAAATGTTTTCGTTCAACCAATTTTCCCTCTTTATGTGGTAGACGGTGTTCAAGTGCTATTTCCTACAATTTCAGGAGAAGCGAATTTACAGATCTCATTTTTTTTAATGTCTCCATAATTAAAAGTCTAGCGAGGTAAGGTCCAGAGATCTGCCAGGCCTTCGCACAGGACCTGTACTAGTATAAGTATAACTTATTATAAGTATTGTACTAAGATTAGGTTAATAGCAGCAGATATTTGGTTTCTAAAATCATGCAAGTCTTTTTCAGTTTTCCCTAAATTCATTTCAGTCAAGATCCCTAAACAATCACCCGTTACTGGGAAGGTTGAATCTTTTGCCAAACAAAAGTGGCTAGATTTAGAAATTAAAAATCTGTATAGCAAACGAAGTATGCTTGAAATTGAAGCATACGGATTATTTAAAAAACTCACTTATAAGCTTAGTAATTTAGAATTTGAACAGTGGTTAGATTTCCAAAGAAAAATGTTTGTAGTTATCGATGCCAAATTTTTGAAGAAAATGTGTTCACTTAAAAACAAACTGAGAAAGTTGAAACCACAAAAACAAATTTCTTCGGAAGTCGAGAACATTGTAGAAAATCTTTCTTCTCAGTCTTTTGATAATAGAGAAATCGCCCTTTTAAATAAAGGTTTGAATTTTGCAGAGCCTCCAGTAAAAAATAGTTTACCAACTATTATAGGGAATATCGAAAGTTCCATTCAATACGTGCCAGAGTCGACTAAGGGATTCATTAGAGAGGCCTGCAGAAATCAAATCTCAAAAAACGTTGTTAAAAACAAGTCAAAATATGTTTCTCGTAAAAACACTGAAGTTATCCAGGGACTGAAGAAAAAGGAATGTTTTTATTTAAAAGCTGACAAAGGAAATAAGGTTGTTATACTAGACAAAACAGATTATTTTGAAAGAGTAGACAATTTGATCAAACTGGTCCTTATGATTTAATTGAGAAAAACCCGTTATCAAAAATGATAACAGAAGTAAAAAGTACTTTAAAACAGTGTAAAAACCTTGTGTCCGATAAACTAAAATTCAAACTGACACGTAGTAACCCACAGTTATCTAAACTGTATTGCCTTCCCAAAATTCATAAACCTGGGAAGTCCATGAGACCTATTGTTTCAGCTGTTGGATCACCAACGTACAATATTTTCAAAATGGTTAGTAGAAGAATTCGGCAAATTAAATATCTCGTATGATAACTTTGAGGTTACTAACTCGTTAGAATTCTTAGATAAAATTAAGAATGTTCACTTAAAAGAAGGTGAAATTTTAATATCTTTTGATGTAAGCTCATTGTTTCCTAGTGTACCCATACCACTAGCTTTAGAGTACCTAAAGGAACTACTTGAAATCAATAATTTGAAGAAAGAAATTATTGATGAGTATTTACTTCTCACAAAATTATGTATGAATCAAAATTTTTTTCAGTTCAACAATAAATATTATAAAGAACTTGAGGGAACTGCGTTGGGCAATTGCTTTTCTCCGTTCCTTGCAAATTTGTTTATGGGCAGATTAGAAACCCAATTCAAAAAAGAACTCAAGTATTTCCCAAGGGTGTGGTATAGATACGTAGACGATATATTTGCTATTTTTGATACTAAAACAGAAAATTTGTACAGTTTCTTAGAAACATTAGAGAACAATGGGCAATTACCTTTACTCGACACGTTAGTTATTAGAAATAACGATACATTAGAATTTGATATTTATAGGAAATTTACTAATACTGATAGATATATAACATCCGACTCATTTCATTGCCGTCAACACAAAATGGCAGCATTCCATTTCTTAACTCACAGGTTAGTCAATTTTCCACTAAGTAAAGAACGTTTTAACAATGAAATAAATCGGATTAAAAATATAGCTAAAAGTAATGGATATAATGATAATTTTGTACATAAACTAGTAAATAGACATAAGCATAAGAAAATGTTAAAAGATGGCACTACTCTTCAAATACCTGAGGCTTCCAATAAATTCATAGTTATCCCATATGATCCCAGATATACGAGAGGTCTTGAAAAAGTATTTAAAAACGTAGGTTTTAGAGTAGCCTACAAAACGGAGAATAGTTTGAAAAATCTCCTTGGAAACCCCAAAGACAAAATCGACTTGAGGGAGAGGAGTGGCATCTATGAAATTAGCTGTAATGACTGTGATCTAAAATATGTTGGGCAAACTAAACGCTCCATAAACATTCGTTTTAAAGAACAAATGGCACATTCAAGATACGGAAGAACAGAAAAGTCAAGCGTTGCCCAACATGCTTTGGAAAACAATCACCGAATAGGAATAAATAATCTTAAGTTGATTAAAAATGTATCTAATAATAGATTATTGGATGCATTTGAGAGTATAGAAATAGTTACATGTGGTAAGAAAGCACTAAATAAAGACAGAGGGCCTATTCCCTATAGTCCCCTCTATTGTTTACTTGACAACGGTGCAGTCGGGTGCAACCAAGTGTGACCACATTTACCTATAAATAGTCTCGGTTAGGATAAGTTACTTTAGTTTATATCATCTGCTGATGATGCTAACTTGGTTAGCGAAACGTGCGTCCAGAACGTAACAAGTTGTGGTGTAGTGTGGTTAGAACTCTTGTATTTTGATATATTAGATTTTTATCAAATTATTACCAGGTCACCTTCATATGACCCTTAACTTTTGACTATAAACTGAAGTCACTCCGACGTCACTTTGACTATAATATGAAGTCACTCCTAGTAGATTTTAAGCTATGCTACGAACTGACAGACAGACAAACGGACCGACGGAATTGATAAATATATTACTTGAATATCTGTCTAGGGACGCTAAAACCTGAAAACATGTAAAACCTGAGAGGACGGAGTTGGCAAAAACCCTGTTTTCGGCGTCTAATGACCCCGAAACGTAGAGATTTAAAAAATCTCGGAATGAAATCACAATACTTCTGTTTTACGAGGGCAGTAGAACAGTGGTGCATAAGAATAAATCGCAATCATTTTTTTTCCAGAATTTTTTTTATATGTGGAAGGGGTAGAATATTTTTTTACGACTTACCTAAATTTTGTATACTAAATCAAGCCTCATATCCTTCATAGCAGCAAATTTATTTATAACATCCTTATAAAATGGATGAGTTGCCCTAATCTCCTCCAGACATTCCTTTTCAATTGATATATTGCCTAGAGAAGTAAGTCTTTTTTGAGATATTGTATTTCTTAAATAAGTTTTTTACACATTTGAGGCAAGATAAACTTCTTTCCACTGAACCACTTATCGACGGTATTGTCAAAATAAGGGAAAACACTTTATATGCTTTGGTTAAAATATCTTTATTTTCATTAATTTTTTTCACTTGCTCTTGCAGAGATATATTCCAATTACTGTCATTGGCAAAAATAAGACCAAGCTCATTTTTAAGTCGTTGACTTTTTGAAAATATTTCCCCATATAACTGTAACAAATTTTCAAACGGGCCAGTCGGAAAATTTAAACTATATTCGGAAAATTTAGCAGAATCTGCCAAACATAAAAATATAAGTTTTTCAGAGTCTTGAAAGCTTAGTGCCATTTCCAATTTTCATAAAAAATATGGTCCAATATTTCATAAAAAAGGGTTCTATACTTAGCCTTAATTTCTTCAGGTGAAAGCTTAGCAAGCTCACGTTTGTAATGACTTATTTCTGTAATAGAATTTGCTTTATCAAACATGGTATTAGAAAAAATGTTCATTTCTTTTTTTACAGAGCGTCTCACGACAGCGTTTTATTGGATATGCAAAAGTGAATGTCAAACGATTTTTTTTGAAGAACGCAACTTGAACAATCACATTTACTAACTTCGAATTTGAAGACCAACGAGTCTCTATATTTGTTGGTATACGCCTCGTAGATGCAGATATAAGAGCATACGCTTGTTTGGCTGAGTGATGAAAAAAATGAGGGAATACCACTAAGGCTTGCAAAAAAATTCAACCTTTAGAAATATTTTTGAACTTTGCTGCATCAGGACAAACACAGCCTGCAACGCTTTTTCTTTTTTTTTTTTTGAAGGCCATTTAGATGGCCATACATCACCTTGCGCCATCGTAACATTGCCCTAGTAATTTATATTTATAGTCAAATTGGTCCAAAATTTGATCCAATAGATAATATAAATTCTCCGACGTTTTATCGGAGCTGACATTATAAAATCCTAAGAATCTCTCGACTACTGAACCTTCTGAAATAACGTATCTTAAAATTATGGAGCACTGGGAGGTTTGCGTAATATCAGTGGTGTCATCCACTTGCACAGAAAAAAACTGTGTGTTCATTATTCCATATTTACATGATCATTTAAATAATCAGAAATGCATTCAATTAAATTCAATTAATAATTTGTTGTAACCTTCCGAAGAGTCAGGTGGGGTGCAGGGTGGTCCCTGCTGGAGTTTCGGACCATGAGCAGTATTTTGTAGGTTTAATGTTAAGCATAGTAAGTTTAAAAGAAGAACTAGGAAGGGAAGATTATTTACTAGGTCAAATTACGCAAAATTTACACAAAACTGTGCACAAGCAGACTGGCAAAGCATTTTTCTTTCGAACAATCCGTTGCAGGCATTCCATGGATCAATGGCAGACCTCTTCAATAAATAAATCTTTTCCTGTGAGAAAGCTAAAAAGTAAAAGGAGTAAGGCTTGGGTAACCAGAGGGCTTAAAGTATCTGCCAGAAATATGCGTTCTTTACACTATATTAGAAAGTTTTTTATTTACAATGAAATTTTCACCTCATACTTTAATAAATATAGAAACATTTATAGATGTACAATTAAGGCCGCCAAACAAGCTTATTACAGACATAGAATCTTGAATAGCAATAATAAGCAGAAAGAGTCGTGGCGCATTGTCAATGAAATTAGGTGCAAATATGGGTACAACATAGCTGATACTAACCTAACACCTAATGACTTCAATAGATATTATTGTACAATAGCAGCCAATATGTCTAATAAAATTAAGAGTAATGGAAATTTTCGCGACTTTCTAACAAATATAAACTTCAGAGATTAATTTTTCCTGACACCTACCGACGCATCTGAGCTCAAATCAATATTTTTAGATATAAAAAATACTCGCGCCTCTGGGTGGGATGGTGTCTCAATCGAAATATTCAAAGCTCTGCCGGACAATGTTTTGTCTGTTCTTTCTGAGGCCATAAATTTTTCATTTGTCAATGGCGACTTCCCATCGTGCTTGAAATTGGCAATTGTGATTTCTCTTCACAAGGGCGGTGATCACAAAAGCACTTAAAATTTTCGTTCTATTGCTCTACTTCCAATACTTGCAAAAATTATAGAAAAGATTGTCAAAAAACGTATGCTGACTTTTTTGAAATCACAACAGATTTTAAGTCGCGCGTAGTTTGGGTTTCAAAGCAATAAAAGCACTGATGATGCTATATTTTCTTTTTTAGAAAGCCTTTATATAAAATTGAACGACAAGGAATCAGCTGCGGCAGTTTTTTGTGACCTTTCTAAGGCGTTCGATTGCGTTAATCACTGTATTCTATTGGAAAAACTAGAGATCTATGGCTTTAGAGGGGTATCGTTGGAGTGGTTCAGATCATATCTTACTGGAAGACAACAAAGTGTTTGTTTCAATGACCAGCCATCGGATGGTCTTAGAGTTGAGTATGGGGTACCTCAGGGCTCGGTTTTGGGCCCCATACTTTTTCTGGTATATATAAATGACTTGTCGTCGGTAAAAATAGAGGGTGCGTTTACACTATTTGCTGATGATGCCACTGTTTTCTGGCATAATATTAGTGCCACTGTTTTGAGTGCTTTAGTAAGTAAAGATCTGCTTACAACAAAAAGTTGGTGTGACGCAAACCATCTTACATTAAACACAAATAAAACTTGGGTAATGTCGTTTAAATGTGATTTAAATGAAGTGTCTCTTAATAACTTTACATTGAATTCTCTGACAGAGAATAAGTTTTTGGGTGTCTATATCGACAAAAAGTTAAAATTTGAAAGTCACATTGCACAATTGAGCAAAAAATTGTCTTCCAACTGCTATGCATTGAGAGTAATTAGTAACGAACTGGACTATGTCATAGCTAGAAACTCCTAGTTTGCTTTGATTGACTCTCACCTTAGGTACGGTATATGTTCTTGGGGATCCTGTTCAAAGCAACTTTTCAGCTCAATTTTTGTTCTTCAGAAGAGAGCAGTTCGATACATGTGTAAGGCTAAAGTGAGAAACTCTTGTCGACCTTTATTTATTTCCCAAAGAATTCTTACGTTGACGTGTATTTTTGTCTTGGAATCTGCTTGTATGATGCAGAAGAAATTTAAAGATTCAATTAATAGCAACTCTATTCACAATACTCGCTCTTCACACAGTATTGCTCTTCCTATTCCATCGTCTGCACAGGCCCTAAATTCCATCATTTATAATAGTAAGAGAATTTTCAATCATCTTCCACTAGATTTAAGGCAGGAACAAAATGAAAGGGTGTTCAGAACGAAATTAAAATCAATTCTTATCACGCGACCTTTTTATACCTTGGACGAATTTTAAGCCCGCTTAACTAGCGACATGTTTTAATTTTTTACTTGTATATTTATTATTTAAAAATCCTTTTATCGTAATTTCTAGCACCTTTTACATTTATGCTCTTTGTAGTGTTAGTAAACTGTAAAAATATTGTATCGTTTGTCTTCATACCTTTAATCTATTTTAAGTGTTACCTATCTGCCTACATTTATATATATTTTTTTTGAATCATTTTTAACTATACTTTGTTAATGTTGGGCTAAATTTAACACATTTTATTTTATTTTTTTTTTAAGCTTTGTTAACAGGAATATTTCTTTAAACAATAAAGCCTGATTTGACTTTGACTTGAGTTTGAATTAATTATTTCGCTTCGAATAGTTTTCGAGTCACCAGTAAACACATTTTTAATTTTTTTGTGATGATCTTTTAGTTCTTGGGAACTTTTCGATATTAATAAACCTAATAGCTTTTTAAAATTCTCCCTATTTATTGACTCGCTGCTCTCATAATAGCCGCGAAAGACTAACTCTTGTTTTGCAAGGTACAAAACTGCGTCAATTACTTAAATATATATATATATATATATATATATATATATATATATATATATATATATATATATATAAATATATATAAATATATATATATATATATATATATATATATATATATATATATAAAGTTCGATTGAAAGTTTTAAAAAGACATGCAACCAACAGTCAAGTTAAATATTTATTCGAGATGTACAGTATATTTTTTGCCAATTAGGTGAATACATGAATGTAAAAACTTAAATTTTAAGAGTTATATATTAAATATAGTTAGATGTTTGCTTGTTTATTTTTCCTGGTGAAGTAACACTTGCACTGCAATAGAAATTATTTGGCCTCCATTTTCACCATTTTGGATTCTTCCACAACTTTACCAGTTTATCTCTATATCAGTGGTAGCTCGTGGGTTTAAGAACGCGTGAAGCACAGCGTAGCTAGGTGCACCGCGTTACCTTCATAAATAGCGCCGGAGGCGAATATGTTTCGGGGTGCCACGTCCAAAACGGCTTAACCTTTTTATGATGTTAATCCATAGCTTTGAAGCGTTTTTTAATACTTCGGAGAAACAATATGAACTGTTATGAATATATGAAATGTTAAATATATTTTTTTGTTCTTAAACAACATTCTGTTCGATCGATGCAAAACTACTTCCGCCTCCGATGATCCCTACGCACTAATTTTAAATTAAGTCTACAACAAGCGAACAAGCGACTACAGCCTGCAGCAGCGGTTTTATGCCGCTCCCATCTCTATTTGGCTTATGAATATTCACGACTGCGTTGCCATAGCAACTGCCGTAAACAAATCTAAGCAGAAGCCGGCGTGCGGAGGGAGTCTGATGCGAAATTTGTTGCTGCTGATTGTGATTCGTCAACGGATGGCTCTTATGAAAAGGTGTTCAGCGTGCTACGTTAAGTCATTATTATTTTTTGAGTATATAACGCACTTGTTTTGATAGAAAATAATGGTTGAATTAAGTAAATAATGTGAATGTATGTATATAAAACATACTGCATTTTTATAATAGAAATATAGATTATAAAATGTTCAACATTTTAAAAATATTTTTATTTTTAAGTAAATTGATTAGAAAATCCCTGGCGAGCCGCCTCTGCTCTATATCCACTTAATGCTTGAAGAAATTGAAATTAATCTAATAGTTTTTTTTTTCTGGCCGATTCTACAAATATATCATTAGGCCGCCATATTGTTTTGCTGTCATATCAAAATGTTTCCAGTTCATTCCTATGTAACACTTGATTTTTATACAGAATTTGAGGAAATTTGATGATAAGTGTTTTTAGTAATATTTTTTTTTTACACTTTATTAGGCTGCCATTTTGTTCCAGCATATCGGATTTTTATCAAAATATTACCAGGTCATCCCCACATGGCCCTTATTTTTTTAATTAAATTTGAAATCAATCTGATGAGTAGTTTTTAAGCCATACCGCAAACTGACAGACAGACAGACAAACCAATAGACGGACCGATGCAATTGATGAAACATATTTTTGGCATCAAAGGACGCTAAAACTTGAAAATATATAGAACCTGAGAGGACGATTTTTTCACGATTACAAATATTTTATTTGGCCGCATTTTGTTTCGCCATCTTGTATTCGTACCAAAATTTTGTCGTTGATAAATAGTACTTTATTAATGTACAAAATTTGAGATAAATTGAATAAGCAATTTTTTGGTAATAATTTTTTTTTTACATTTTGTTTTACCATATTGGATTTTTACCAAAATGTTACCCCGTCATCATGGGGACTTTTAAGTGGTCAAGTAGCTTGTTAGCTGTTAAACGATTACAATACATGTTACATATGATAGGAAATGAGAAAAGTTCTATTTAAGTGTGCCAAAAAATAAAATGGCGGCCATAAGAAAAAAAAGTTGATGATTGTATCACAAAACCGAAACGTCAGAATTAATAACTAAAAGTAGAAATGTATCGCCTGCAAAAAGTTGTTCTAATAATATTTTTACAGATTTTAAAAATATCTTAAATTAGAAGCACTTTTTGCAAAATGCAAAATTGGGTTTTTTTTTAAATATATCAAAAACGAAAAAGATAAATTATTATCAAAGCATCATTGAACTGGTTATTAAATAACTACAATTTTCTATTACAGTTTTCAAGAACTCAATACACTCTCTTCCAACTTCGGACACACTGTCTAGGGATTGAAATAAGATTAGACCGTGTTAAATTGGAATTACTATCCGACGTTTCGTCTTCGGTTGCACTAGGCATCTTCAGGGTATTTATGTCACGAGATCTGAACACTGAATAAGGTCGGAGAGATTCAGGCTTGCGTTTTTACCCGACTTGTGCTCGCCGAACCGTGATCCTGTGTTAAGATCGGTTTCCACGTATGATGTAGTCCGTAACACGTATCTCTATTCAAAATTTTTTATATGTTTAAAAATTGCAATAGATTCTCTAATTTTTTGTTTATAAAATTCTAAAACCGTTCAGCTATAGCAGATTGAACAATTAGTTTCTTTTTAATAAATCGTCCATGTTCGTTAAGTCTAGTTGATATTGAGCGTTCTTTTTCTTGCACGTAATTTTATATACTCCTGCTTGAAAAGGTACAATAGGGATAATAAGCATTGTCCATTGTTCTTATGTGTATTGAAGATTGTGCGTATGTTGGACCTCTGAAGTAATCGTTCAGTTTTGTTTGTAGTGCCATGTATGTAGGAAAGAACAACACTACCTAAATGTGGCTCTTTATCATTCTCCTTTGGCGGAGTTGGTTTACTATGTCTTTTAATTGAATGCGTAATATCTTGAGTGCAATAGCCATTTCGTCTCAGAGCTTCCGTCAATTTCGATGTTTCCAATGTTAGAGAATCTATTCAAGCTCAATCAGTGTACAGAACCCGGTCAAATCCCAAGAACCATGATTTTTTAATTGACCAAAGACGTGAAAGCTTCCGTTCTATGTAAGCTAAAATAATCTTACTGCCACAACATTCTAACGAAGTGGGAAAGTTACTTTCTTAAGTATGATTTTATTTTGTGCACACAAATCTACTTTTTTCTTAATTTAACGATTTCTTAAGTACATCGAGCATTAGTACGTGGCTCAACTTTTATATTGTGACAATGTCGTATTGCAAATCTGAAAAGAATAAAATGACACCTAGACCGCATAAGCGTCTATGTGTAAAAACGGACAGCGGGAAAATTACAAAACTGCAACTTGTCAATTATCTATGCTTAATTAATAATACAAGACATGAAAGTTTTTGTCGCTTCACTTGCTCGATTTTTTTCATTCGTTCCCCTAGAAGTTTTCTGTGAAAGTTTACCGGAACGTAACTTGATTTGCTACCAGATTGTCGTGTAAACAGGAAAGAATTAGTTATTAAGCCGAGATCTGTGTTTAATTATTTAAATAAATCTAACTAGTTAATGTTATTTATGCGGTACAAAATTTATAACGATTGTTAATTTATTTATGATTAAATAGGTACATGAATTGGTTACGTCGAATCGAATTCAAAGTTTCTTTTAGAATATTTTTAAATGGTTTTTTGGTAAATGGTTTTGGTACTGAATGACTTCAACAAAACTACATGAGCGATGTATATAGGATCTTAGATCTTTATTTACTTAATGCAGATTTGACGTTCAAAGGAAAAGAAGTAATCTTACTGATATGATTTATTTATATTAATTTAATCAGATGATCAAATAATACAAATCTTTAGACACTATTTATACTAATAAATCAAGGTTCTTGGGATTAGAACGTATCAAATTCGAATTAACTCTCCGACGTTTCGCCTTGGATTGCACGAGACATCTTCAGTGATTAAGGTGGGCTTTTATACTGTGTTAAGATCAGTTTTCACGTGTGATGTAGACCGTAACCCGAATCCCTATTGGAGTTTTTTGTATGTTGAAAGATTTAGTGTATGTTGGTGTTCAGCTACGGCAGATTGAACAATTTGTTTCTTTTTAATATATCGTTCCCGTTTCTTAAGTCTAGTGGATATTGAGCATCCTGGTTCTACCACACACACTTCTCCACAGGAGCAAGGATTTTTATATACTCCTATTGTTTGAAAACGTACATCTCTCGGAGTCGCAAGCACTGTGTCCAATCATCTTATGTGTATTGAAAATTGTACGTACGTAGGACCGCCGAAGTAATCATCCGATTTTGTCTGTAGTGCCATGTATGTAGAGAACTATCTAATGGAGGCTTATTAACATTCTCCTACTTTCGCGGAGTTGGATTAGATAGATAGATATATTCTTTATTATTTAAGACAATGTTACATTATATAGGATTCGTCAAAACATAATAGGTAAATATAACATACTACAAATGTATACATTATAAACCAAATGACAATATCCGTAAGACAAACATAATCATATTTGATACAAGAAATATTAAAACATATTAAACATTGGATAAAATTCAGACATGCTATATGGACATATCTCGACCAGAATTAGAGTTTTTCTGAAGAGACATAGTGTTTTGCTGTCTTTAATTCCAGCGGGTAATCTGTTATAGACCTCCAGACCAAGCGCGGAGGCAGAATTCTTAGATACATTTAGTTTTTTAAATGGAATATTAAAATTATTTTTATTTAGAGTCGGGTAATGATGACAATCCTGGATTCTCGAAAAGTCGCTTTTGTTCCTCTATATATAAACACAAAGTTCGAAAATAAATATACCGTTAAGTATTAGTAGTTATAACCATTTAAAGATGTCCAAGGCCACAAAAGACCCCAACAGGACACTCTCTACCTTCAAGATGTCCCAAAATGCGAGCACAAAAAACCATGGATGCCGTTTCAGTAGATTTACCACGACTAAAACCCTGTTGGTTTTTAAATATTATCTCGTGTTTATACGAAAAATATTCCAATCTTTTCAAAAGCAGTACTCAAAAATCTTACCAAAGTTCGATGACAAAGCAACCGGTCTATAATTTTCAACGTCTTTCTTATTCTTACTATCATTTTTGTGTATTTGCATTACCTTGCTTAGTTTTAGTTGCAAGGGACACTGGCTCTTTTTAAGTATTATGGAACATTTGCAAGCCTTCCGCCGCTGCAATATTATGTTAAAACTATAAGAGATATGTATTAGCTTCAATGTGATATCAATAGGGAAATATGTATAGTTGGGCGCTAAATGCGATTTTTTTTGAAAAAATCTAATCTTATTTTTCATTTTCGACCAATTTTATCGACCACTTTTTGACGCAAAGTAATTTTTTTTCAAAATTATTTTATTTTTGATCATTTGTCTACGTAACTACAAAATTTGAAATGGTAAATCGTACTCATGTGTTAGTATTTCTGCAGCGCGTGAACCCTTTTGAACCCATTTTTAAATGAAATATAATTTAAATTGCCTATACATAACACATTTTTTTTGAGGTCGAATGTGCAGGAAGTTTTTTCAAATACGTAAGTACCTTTTCATCTTACTTTGAACTCGAGTAGACGTTGTCGCTAGTTTTTCACTTTTTGCGTGCAGTTCTCCCTTAAAGGAAAAATTTACTTAAAAATGGTTCAGATATGCATTCAGCAACTTGTTTAAGCAAAAAAACACGAAATCTCGTCTGGCCCAAAAGACTTCTTATTTTGTAATTTATCTTTAATAGTATTCATTATTTCGATTTTTGTAAATGGATCTAGAAAAATGCTTTCCTACTGATTAATATTTAATGTTGAGTAAGTACTATCAGGTACGACACGGTTCAATACCCTTAACGGAGCCTCCTTAAAGAACTGTGCAAAACATTGTACCACCTCCAGAGGGTCTGTCAAAAGTTTAGATCTGTCATTTTGAACCCTATTTGAAAGCTCTCTTACACTGTTCCAGCAACCTCTGGTTGTGTTATCTGAATTATTTATATACGTTTGATAATTTTTATTATATCTTTCAATTGAAAGTGTCTTCAGTGCAATAGCTATTTCCTCTCAGAGTTTGATAAGAAATCGAAATACTGTTGGCTGCGGAGACAGGTAGGGGTTCGCGAGACCGAGACCCAGACTGAATCAGTCTCGGTCTCGGAAAATGTTTACGGTCTAGGTCGGTCTCGAAAGTCTCGGTGGTCTCGAAAACAAAATTTTAAAAATAATAATTGTTCGCCGAGATGTTATTTAGACAAAAGTACATGGAAGCCTTCGTTCGAAACCCAGAGTTTTTCCAATCTTATAAATTTAATGTAAAACGACCCAGTGTTTGAACATTTCAGTAAAGTAGAAAAAATGTAGGTATATTTATATAAAAAATTATTCCAAAAATCTATAATTCCAAAATAATGTTGACAACAGATGGAATCAGTAAAGGAAGATATATAATAGGTGTATCAAAATAAATGTCACATATCCCCTTGTTCTTTGGACATCAACAGAAAGGCCACACATCACTATAGTTACTTAAACAACCATCCACAGAACAGCAATTATTTGACATTTTGAAAGATATACGAATGGAATAAGATATATTAAACACAAAATAAGGACACACTGTATAATGCTGCCGAACTCATGCAAGCAACGTGCTGGGCATTCTAGGGACAGACGTTATAATTCAATAGGTAGAAAACGATCGATGGCCAAGTAAAGCACCCTTAGGTATTCTGTAAACTTTGCTATTTTGAACCAAACTTTTATTACTTTGATGCGTATTTACTTTCTTAACCAGGACCGTTCTTAGGGGTATGCACGTTGTGCTTGTACAATGGAGGCTATGGTTCCTAATACTACTTGTGAATCAACTATTTTTGTTATTTGGAGTGGAGTAATTTTAAAAGTAAATTTATTTATTAAACAAATATCTACTTGTTTAATTTTTCGCCTGAAAGATCAATCTATAGCCTTTTTTGAGAAAATTATAAGGATAAATATTATATTGTGCCTG
This sequence comes from Kuschelorhynchus macadamiae, assembly GCA_030620095.1. Classification (NCBI taxonomy): domain Eukaryota; kingdom Metazoa; phylum Arthropoda; class Insecta; order Coleoptera; family Curculionidae; genus Kuschelorhynchus; species Kuschelorhynchus macadamiae. The sequence goes on from JAUTXW010000215.1 coordinate 855,592, forward strand.
CTAAATCACCAGTAATATCAAGTTCCTCAAGCGATAATAACTTTGACATCGATTATACATCACTATTTGAAAAAAAAAAGTGATTCCGAAAATTGGAGAAAAAAAATAAAAGAATATTTACAATTAAAGCGCGCTCCAAAGGGTACAGATATTTTTGAATGGTGGAAAGCACACGATAAACAGCTTCCAAATTAAGCCAAAATGGCAAAAAATCTTTTGTCTATACAGGCGGCCTCCCTAGCAGTAGAGCGTTTATTTTTACAAGCAGGGTTAATTAATACAAAGCTAAGAAGCATGTTAAATGAAACTTCAAGCAAATGCTTATTATGTACTCATTCATGGTATAAAAGTAACTTGAAAATAATATTTTTAGGTTTATTATATAGGTTGAAATAAAATCTAAAAATATGCTTATAATGTATGTTTAGAAAGTTAAATTTTTACTTTGTTATTAGAACAGTTCGTTATTTTTTAAGCATTATAGTTGAATTAGCTTTATTGATCATCTATTTAAAATCCTAAGCTAAATTCTACTTTGTGTTTTGTTCGTTGAAAATCTTGTCCGTATGTATATACATTATTTTTATTATACACATATAGTTAAAAATTTTATATCGTCCATTATTTGCAAATACAAACAAAATCAATACAAAAATATTGTTCTATAAAACACGTACCTTCTTTAATTAGCAAGCCATCGAAGCGATTAAAGAAGAAAATGTTAAGAAAAATTTTCACTGATTTTTTTTAACAATTTTTTGTTTATTTTGAGTCGGAAACATTTTAAACAAAAATCACCACAATTACTTCGTCTGTTGGAGTCTTTACCGTATCTATACTATATAAGAATTTGATATTGCGATGTTTTTACAGTCTATTAGTTATTAATTATTGAACCAAAAAATTAAAAATTTTTGGATTTTAGTTATTTTCAATAATTAAACATAAAAACCGACTATAAATTTGTAAAGATCACAATATCAAAATCCTATATAGTATAGTTGTGATAAAGTGTCTCTCTTTGAAAACAGGGTAGCAATTTACGGTTTTCGACATGTGAAGTGGAATTTTCTAAATTTGGTAAATTTTCTTTTTATGGTTATTTATATCGTTTTTAAATTACTATTTCACTAGTATCATTGTTATAAGAATATATACAACGCTAGTATAATATAATTGATTATAGAAAAATTATTTCATTTGCCCCCAAACATATATTTTTTGAATTATTTTGTCGAAACAAATAATTTACGAACATTAGTTATTTTGCTACTTCACTTTGAGATCGAGACCGAGAGTCGCGATAGGTAAGTGTCGGTATTGGTCTCGGTCTCGAACACCAAGTCTCGGTCTCGAAATACTTTTTTACGTCTCGGTCTTGGTCTCGTTTTGAGACCGAGACCGAGACTAGTCTCGTGGTCTCGCGAACCTCTAGATACAGGCGACTTCGGTGGTTTTGAATTCCTAATGATCTTCGCTGTCTCATACCTGACTTCATCGGCTTGCTTCACTATGATCAGATACTATGTCTTCTACGGGAATGCTTCTTGGTGCTATTGAAAAATTTTGGCCTTTGGAGAGGACGCAATGTTCTGCTTCGGTCAACGGCTTCGAAGACAAATTGATAACTGTATTCTGGGGAGGTTTCACTGTATTTTTTTTTGTTCAGGAGTGCTTCAGACTTCTTTTGTTGCTTTAGTGTAATTTCTCGAGGGATTTTTTCTAGCTATGTTGTGTTCGGAAACAGCTTTACCCTATATCTGTAAATATAATACAAGAGAACAATGCAAACCTTTATTTGTGAGACAGGATACTTTAAATTTCCTTGTCTATTTATTTGGTCTAATATTGTAGCATTTTAAAATAATTTAAAATAATTCGATTTATTATATTCTTTAATAAGAAATTAAAATATGTACTTTAATGTGCACACATTATTACACAACAGTCACAACCCTGGGGCAGGATTATAGCAGAACCCTGGATCAGGAATTTTACCATATTTAGTGTCAACGAAAACACCTACAGATGGATGAATCAGTCTTTCATTTGACATTTGTTTAGAATGTTGCCAATTATCCCGCTTATCTTGTGAATTTTATAATTTTCGTAGATTGTCATTAATGGTTTCCAGCTATGACTTACAGCCATGTTAATGTTTTAAGATTAATTCATTTTTTTTGCTTGGTGCGGCATTTTTGCACACTTGAATTAGTTTCTATTCGATTCTATCGAGCAGTATATGCTAATCGGTTAGATAATTCATTTCTGTGATCAACGAATTGAAATTTAGATGATTTAGTTATTCGGGTCTTCACCTCATAGATAAAGCATATTATAATATATCTGAATATTGTTTTCTCTTTGTTTTTTTTTTAATTTTGATATTTTTATATATATTTAGACTTAACTGATTTTTATCTTGTTTGCTAATTATATTGCCATGTGTGGTCATCATAATTTTGTAAACAAATTATTGAAGCAGACTTTTCAACAGATGCAGATTTAGATATTTTATTTTATATAACTGGGTGATTCACGACCCACTGTACATACTTATGTGGTGTATAGGGTATCCCTAGCGTATATCGAAATGGATATTTAAATTAATTAATTCGGCTTTATTGCCAAAATACAGGGTGATTTTCGTATTTTGGTAAAAATTTGTTCACCCTGTATCTCCTAAACGGCTTAATTCATTTTTTTTTATTTTGTACACAAACACTCTTGGTATATCATAACTTTTTGACGTTTGAAAAGTATCAAAGTTCCAGGGCCGTATTCAGCCAATTCACACAGGGGAGGGGGGCTAGTTTTGAGACAACCTGTACATCGGAATTCGGTATTTTTGAACTTTTTTCTTAAACTACATTCATTTGTGAACAATAATATGCCACCATCTTGAGTGACACACTAAAGGTTATGTACGAAATTTAAATTTTTAGATAGTACATACCCCTTTTTTTAGCGGTATCTGTATTAAAGCTTTTAACTAAGTATAAAATTATTTCAATGATTGACTTTAAAAAAAAATTAAACTATCTCTACTAATAAAACACAGCCTTGTCGAATTATTTTTTATTTTTAGTGGCCCAAAAATACCAAAATCTACCCTAACACAATAACGCCTGTCTAACGGTATCTCTACATTTTTGTGCACGTTTTTGTGAATTGCAATTGAGCGTTGAATCATTTAAATTTGAGGTTTTTGTCTAAATGCTTGACTTTTAAAAAAGTTAAACTATCTCTACTAATAAACCAGTTAATTTCTGTTTGAGTCTTTTTCGCCTCATCTCTTATCTAATGCTCGAGATCGTGATCATTTATCGGCTACCGTAAAAATTTATCTTTTTTTATTTTTGTTATTGTATACAAATTACGTGTAAGAGCTTGTTTTTTTTTTATTTTTTTATTTACCTTTATTTTTTTCGTAACCTTAAAACCTACAAAAAAATACAAATTCAATAAATTTTAATACCTAAAAATAATAAAGTAAGCCTTGGAATTTAGACAGATATTTTAAAAATGACATTACGTACATACAATTCAATCATTTGTGTTTGATATTGTTAATTAAAGATTTTTTATTTGAATTTTCTCTTTGCAAAAAGTTTGTACGTTTCAATAATTGTAAAAATGCCGTTATTTACAAATGCTGAGTACGCAGACATGGTATTTGTGTACGGATTTTGTAATGGTAACGGAAGGGCTGCTACAGAAGAATACAGAAGACGATTTCCGGATCGGAGAATTCCAAATCACCAAACGTTTGCCTCAACCTTTAATACATTGCGTGAAAAGGGTAAGTTTCCCTCAACCGATCTTCATGTTGAAAGAGTGGGTGTTAATAACGTGGTCCAAGAAGAGAATATTCTCAACCTTGTGAGGGAAGATCCAACCACAAGCACTAGGCGAATTTCCGCCCAATTAGCGATACCGCAGACAAGAGTATGGAGAACTATAAAAAATGAAAACTTATACCCTTTCCATGTACAAGAGGTACAAAGATTAGAAGAAGGCGACTACTTGCCTAGATTAGCATTTGCTAGGTGGGTAATAAATCATCGAAGAACTATTTTTAGAGCACTATTCACTGATGAAGCCCAATTTACAAGGGACGGAGTCTTTAATTCTAGAAACTCTCATGTATGGGCAGATGAAAACCCTCATTCGTTGCGATTGGCCAATTCTCAACGAAAGTTTTCAGTGAATGTTTGGTGCGGCTAATAAATAATCATTTAATTGGACCACATATTTTCCCTCAACGACTAACGGCTGTTGTGTATTTGGACTTTCTACAAAACATTTTACCGGGCTTATTAGAAAATGTAAATTTAAGAGGCATATGGTTTCAACACGATGGGGCACCTGCACATTTTGGAATTGATGTTCGAAATTATCTCAATCAACAATTGGCTGATCGGTGGATTGACGCGGAGGACCACATCCTTGGCCAGCTAGGTCGCCAGACTTTAATCCAGCCGACTACTTTTTGTGGGGGCATCTAAAACAAAAAGTTTACAGTGTTTCAATCGAAAGTAGGGATCAATTAATAAATAGGATACATTTTTATTGCGACGAGGTTAGACAAAACCCTCAAATGATTCACCGCTCAATTGCAAACCTACAAAAGCGTGCACAAAAATGTAGAGACACCGGTGGTATGCATTTTGAAAACATTTTGTAGCTTTTAAGACGTTATTGTGTTAGGGTAGATTTTAGTTTTTTTTTTTGGGGTACTTAAAATAAAAATTAATTCGACAAGGCTGTGTTTTATTAGTAGAGATAGTTTAATTTTTTTTTAAAGTCAATCATTGAAATAATTTTATACTTAGTTAAAAGCTTTAATACAGATACCGCTAAAAAAAGGGGTATGTACTATCTAAAGATTTAAATTTCGTACATAACCTTTAGTGTGCCATTCAAGATGGTGGCATGTTTTTGTTCACAAATGAATTTAGTTTAAGAAAAAAATTCAAAAATACCGAATTCCGATGTACAGGGTGTCTCAAAACTAACCCCCCTCCCCTGTGTGAATTGGCTGGATACGGCCCTGGAACTTTGCTACTTTTCAAACGTCAGAAAGTTATGATATACCAAGAGTGTTTGTGTACAAAATTTTAAAAAAATCTATTAAGCAGTTTAGGAGATACAGGGTGAACAAATTTTTACCAAAATACGAAAATCACCCTGTATCTTGGTAATAAAGCCGAATTAATCAATTTAAATATCCATTTCGATATACCCTAGGGATACCCTATACACCACATAAGTATGTACAGTGGGTCGTGAATCACCCTATATAGATTTTCTTTTGTTTGGTTTTAAAAGAAGTTTCTAAAAGTATTGGTTTTTAAAATTTTATATTTGATGCAGCAAAATGTCAACGCAACCAATCTATTTTCACCCATTAATGATCATAATATTTTTTAATAAATGATATTTTTGAAAAAGATTAAAAACAAGATAAAAAAGCACTCAATTAGGTTTATCCTAATTTTAATATAAAAGACAATATTAAGTTTAACACATTAACATATACGAGAACAATTACTTACCTTAAAAAATAATTCATAGAGTAGATATATTAAGAATAACAATTCTAATATAAATAAGAACCAACAATCTGTGGTATTTGAATTAAAATGTGGTTCTTGTGAAAAAGTATATATTGGTCAAACGGGTAGATCTTTTTATAAACGAATAAAAGAACACCAAACATCACATATAAAACAAAAAACAGATTCTAATTATGCAAAACATTTACTAAAACAAATTTCAATTTTAACAATGAATTTAAAATGTTACATTCAGCCAATAAAAGTTATAAGTTAAATTACTTGGAGAGTCTAGAAATAAATAAAAATAAGGTAGACACTTTAATCTTTTATTATTGATAAAAATTCCAGTTTCAGTATCAGTCTTGAAATGGTTTTTGAAAAAGACAAGGGTGTTTGTTTTGACAAGTCATTTGTATTTATCACTATTGCGCCTTTAGAGTTTAGATGTATTATTAGATAATCGTAAAAAAAGGTAATTTCTTTCACCGAATACGGTCAGCGTCGGTGGCAGGCAGATTTTATTTGGCCCTTATGTCTGTCGCTGTAATAATATTCTTTTACACACTTGGAACAGAAATAATTTTCTTTTCTCTCCTGGGCCCCTTGAAATGGTGACCCCGGTGCTGAAGGGCCGGTAGAACTAGTCTAAATCCAAAACTGCTATTCAAGCGTTTCACATAATTTTATACATAAGCTATTTCAATTTTCACAAAAAATGTTCTATTTTCAGTAAGGAGGTTAGTAGTAAGTAAATCCTGATAATTATTATAACGTTTTCTTATTACTTGAAAGACTAATAAACATAAGCGGAAGTTTGCAATCTTCATTTTTAAGGTCTCTGTACATCCTTTAATTACAAATTGCATCTTCGCATGCTAATCAGCATAAAATGGTATAATTGGGAAAAATCTATTAACCTGTTTGTGTCACTAACGGGTTGTAGAAATATATTTAGGAATATGAAAATGGCAAAAATCGCATTTGCTGTGGCCTTAAGGTCTGTGAATCTTTCAAAAGCTGGGATTCTGACAGCGACTTTGACACAAAGAAAAAAATGATGTATGGCAATGGAAAAAAATGGAGGCCTAGTTAAATGTAAAAAAAAGTACTGTTAAAAAGCTACTTATCCAATTTATCTTAAATTTTGTACAGAAATCGGGTAATATGTACGAATCAACTGTTAATTCATTCTTGAAGCCTGACTAAATAAAGAACAAAATAAAAAAAAATAAAACACACTTAATGAAATGTAAATGGAAAAGCATTGTATTACACAGTTGAGAATGATAATTAGAACAGCGATGGGGGATGTTTACCTAAGCTAGGTAGCTGATGTTTTTCTGAGATATAATTCGTGGGGGAGAAATGGTTATTACAAAAGTAGCACGTGTACAGGGTGTCCGGATTTGGTTGCAAAAGCAGAGTATCTCGCTTATTTTTAAAGATAGAACCTTGCGGTTTTCACGAACCTGAGCTAATTTTTTGTGAAACTCATGAAGCCGTAAACAAAATTTTCATAGCCTTCTTCGTTTATGAGATACAGGGCGAAATAGAAAATTTTGCATTTTGGGACCCCCCTCGTATCTCGGTTATCCTTTAACTTAACGCAAAGGGAAAAATTGCTGCTTATGCAGTTTTTTACGCTGGATCCAGTGGTGTAGTCATATTTTTCATTTGAGTTGTTATTTTTTAGATATGACCCAAAGTTGTGTTTTTTTAAATGGGACACCCTGTATATTTGTCCAGAAATTGATTTGTCCTTTTAAAAGCTTCTAAAAATATATAATAGTATGGGTCTATTTTAGTAAACAACAACAAAAATCCTAATTTTTAATAATTTCGCACCAAAAAAGTACCACCTACCTAGACTTATATAACACAAGAACAAAACAGAAATAAATTATTATGTAACAAGCCCTTCAGCAAAAATCAACTGTCGTATAAGAAATAAAGTAACCAGGGAAATCAAAAGAACTGTTCAAACTGATTTCCACTTTGTTCTATGCATGCTTCGCACAATTTTCGTATTCGTTTTAGGGAATTAAGCAAAATAACGGGATGATTTTGTAAATAGCGAAAATTTTCTCTTATAGCATTTCTTAAATCTTAGACATTATCATAGTGGTCTTTGTAAATTCTATTTTCCAGATATCTCCAAAGAGAGAAATCTAAAATCGACAAATCTGGGGACCTAGGGGGCCATCTTATAGGTCCATTTGTTCCGATCCATTGATTGGTAAAATTATTGTCCAGAAATAATCTCGTCATTCCAGAATTGTGTGCAGGAGCACCGTCCTGTTGAAAAAAATTTCGTTAATTTGCGCTAGAGGAACATCGTCAAGTAATTCAGGTATAGCTGCCTCTAAAATTTCTATATAGCGATTGGCTGTTAGATTTCCCTCAAATATATAAAATTTTATATGTGTTCCTAATATGAAGCAGGACACGTTTAGACCAAACCTGCCCTGCTGTCTTCTGGGAAATATTTGGTGTTGATTTTCCTGGGACGAGAATCTACTATTGTGCCTATTGAGTATACCAGAATTACTAAAATGTGCTTCGTCTGACCATATAACCTTCCTCTCAAAATCTCTAACCATATCACATCTTTCTCGAAACCAATTGCAGAAGACTACCCGACGCTCTGCATCCCCTGGCTGTAAGTGCTGCACGAGCCTAAATTTGTATATGTGGTATTTGTGCTTTTTTAGAATTTCTTGAACTTGATAAATGATCCGTGATTAAGTAAATTCTTTTTTATCCGATAAAAAGTGGATATATTAGGTTCCCTCCTTTCTGGATATCTAAATAAAAATTAAGCAATAGTATTTCAACAAACCTAAAAATTAACTATTTACCTGTTAAAATACGTCTCAGAAGCCGCTTCAACATTTTCATTACTTAATATAAAACAAGCTTCCATAATAACACAAATATATTTTTACACAATAAATAAATACAAAAAACTAGCGCTATATTTTATATACGCGTACAAAATTGGGAAATGTCATTTGCTTCCAAGAAAACAAAAGAAAACGGCATCGTTTTGCATGGCCTACTGCAAAATTTGGGATGATAATTATAAAAATTAGGATTTTTGTTGTTGTTTATTAAAATAGACCCATACTGTTATATATTTTTAAAAAGTTTTTAAAAGGACAAATCAATTTCTGGACAAATATACAGGGTGTCCCATTTAAAAAACACAACTTTGGGTCATATCTAAAAAATAACAACTCAAATGAAAAATATGACTACGCCACTGGATCCAGCATAAAAAAACTGCATACGCAGCAATTTTTCCCTTTGCGTTAAGTTAAAGGATAACCGAGATACGAGGGGGGTCCTAAAATGCAAAATTTTCTATTTCGCCCTGTATCTCATAAAGGAAGAAGGCTATGAAAATTTTGATTACGACTTCATGAGTTTCACAAAAAAATAGCTCAGGTTCGTGAAAACCGCAAGGTTCTATCTTTAAAAATAAGCGAGATACCCTGCTTTTGCAACCAAATCCGGAGACCCTGTACAGGGTCATCATTTATGTGTTGCCACTCATTTTCCGGGTTTATTTTTGTAGACAGAAAAAAATAATAAATATAAAAGTTGTACGGATTTGAGAGAACTTCCTAGAAAAAAAAATTAATATACAGGGTAAGTCAGAAACTAGTACCATATCAAATGTTGTTTTTTTTTAATGAAAAGCCCTGTATATTTCTGATTTTTTAGATTTTCATTATTCCCTTTTCAAAAATGTTTGATATGTCTATACTTGGATCGGTAGATTTTGAGCTATTCGACTTCAAAATTTTGATAATAATCCAAGATGACGGAACAAAATGGCGACTTAGTAAAATATTTAAAAATTCAGCCTGAAAATACTGCTTAATTTAATGGTTTTATATTGAAGAATATAACTAATTTTGGTATAGAAATGAACTGGTAAAATTGTGGTACTAATTCAAGATGGCAGTCAAGTTAAATGTTTCTTATGGTGAAAAAATCACTCTCTCAGGTTTTAAATACCTTCACGTTTTAGCATCCCTAGATGCCAAAAAATATGTTTTATCTATCCCGTCGGTCTGTCTGTCGATTTATCAGTCAGTTCACAGCACAGCTTTAATACTACTTATCAGATTGACTTCAGATTTTAGTCAAAAATTAAGGATCATATGGAGGTGATCTCTTAATATTTTGGTCAAAATCCAATGCGCCGGAACAAGATGGCGGCCTACTAAAAGATTAAAAACAATATTATTAAAAAATGAATTATACAATTTACCTTAAATTTTGCACAAAAATCAAGCATTACATAGTAATGGACTGGTAACCCAAGTGGCACAAATTAGCTGATGAGAATTTTTGTCTAAAAGTTAGCCATAAAAGACACATAAAAACCACAGATTTGTCAAATTTTGGCAAATGATTCTTGGTTTGTTTTCTAGCCATGAAAGCTCGCTTCAAATTAGATTTTTTTGGCTCCAAAAGTAGCAGTTTTTAATGTAGATAGGCTATAGTATAATTACTTGGACCAAAAATATCTTTTATGGGTTAATTAAACCTCCAATTTTTTTTTGTAATATTGGATGACCAAAAAGTAGAAATATCTGTCAATTTTGTTGCCACAACATAACCAGATATATTCTAGTAAGTATTGAAGTTAAATTATAGTTAGCATAGCTGTTTAAAATGCCAGAATATGGCAGTTTTAATCAAGAGAAATTGAGGATATAATCATTTTTCCCAAATTCCAACCAAACATATTTTAGCAAGTATTTAAGTTTAATTATAGTAATAATAGCTATATAAGAATGCCAAATTATAACAATTTAAGAAAAAAAAATTGAGAGGAGAAAATATGGCTTTTATGATCATATTTTTGCTTTAAAATTAAACTAAAACTGAGTAGTTTTATTTCGCTTATTTTTGCTATAGTATTGTCAAAATATGCCACATTTTCAAATTTACGTTTATAACCTATAAAACTACTTAACCAAACTGAAAACATATTTAGAAAAACGAAATATAAATTATTTACCATACAAAGTGTCTAATAAAAAGATTAAATATTACACACAATATTATAGAAAAACGGTATTGGGGTAAAAACGCTGGCTCCTGGGTCTTAAATTAGCCATTTTTTTGGGTACTAAAGGCAAACCAAGTAGGCATTTTTATTGGCAAATTTTTACTAAAAGTTGCTACATTTTGGCTACATTTGAAAATTATTGCTATTTAATAATTATTTGCTTACAAAGTGGCCAATTTTAAGGAATACTTTGCTTAAAAAATAGCCCAAAGTTTTTATAATCCCCCACGTTGGAAACTAAAATTAAACTAATTTCCTAGCAGCCATTGCTTGACCACTTTAAACAAACATATTCTTTCTACCTATAAATACGTATTTTCATGCATATTTTTTTACGACATGAACCCTTTAATCAATTTTCTTAGCAAAATACATTTCCAAACTAAAAAATAAAAAAAAATAATTGTAGAAATAGAAGTTTTTAGTTTCAAGAAGGGGGGTGTTTTACATGCCTATCTTAGATTCTGTTAACAGTAAAAGTTCTTTCGCAGGTGTTTTTTGTCTCTATCAACTGGCAACCATGATTTGTTATTTCTTGCCTCATAAATTCTTACACTGATTGCCTCTGTCAATACTATTTCTACATAATTTGAAACAATTGGTGATTTATTATATAAATGAAGAAAAGGCAAAAAATTAAAAATTATTTAGGTGAATTTCGGAAAAAAATGTTACTCAAATTTCGGCTAAAAAACAAGTCAGAAGTAGCTAATAAACCGAACCATAAAGTCAAAAGAGAGGATCGTATAATTGGCCATTTTTACCCTATTATGGCCAAAGTATTATTCCCCACTTTAGCCATATTTCCGTCTTTATACTGTAATAGAACTGTTATTTTGGCTAGCAATTTTAGCTAATTAGCCAGGGATATTAGCCAAAATCACAGCATTTTAGCCCATATATGACTATTTGTGCTACTTGGGTACAATTTGGTATGAATACAACATAACAAAACAAAATGGCTGCCTAATAAAATATTTTAAAAATTCAAGTGGTTCGAAATCTTGGCAGGAAGAGTCTGTTAAAAGTGTCAAGAGAAAAAAGGGATGTAAGACGGGAAAACGGTTCATCATTTTGCATGCAGGTTCTTCAACAGCAAGTTTACTATTTTCTTCAACATCCAAAAGTATGAACTATCATGATAATATGAACCGTGCACTGTTTGAAAAGTGGTTAAAAGAACAACTGATTTCAAATCTGGATGCTCCATCTTTAATCATTCTGGACAATGCATCTTATCATTCAAGAAACTTAAATAAACAACCTACTTCATTCTGGAAAAAAAGCGATATTTATGATTGGCTAATAAAACAAAAACAAAATCCTTTACCCAAAGCTGAAACTAGAACTTCCTTTAATGGCAAAATCTATTAGAAAACCAACAATATATACCGCAGATGAAATATTACTGGAAAATGGACTTGAGGTTTTACGACTGCCGCCATACCATTGCCACGCAATAGAATTAATATGGGCTGGGGCAAAATCATGTTACAAAAAACACGTGAACGATGGTCTTACATTAGATGAAGTGCCAATTGTTTGGCAAGATTCATTAAATTATATTATGCCGGAGTACTGGAAGAAATATATGAAACATACGGAGAAATTAATATGGGATTGGTGGAATCGAGAACGAATTCTAGATGTCGAAATAGCACCAATGATCATTGCGCCATTTGATGACGACTCAGAAGATGAGGACTTTTTAAGTGATGATGATATTTTTTACTCTATAATAATAAAAGGTTTCTGAAGGATTATATTAGTCTTTGACGTGTATAAATCATAAATTGCATTATGAATATCAATTTTTGCATTATACCTTAAGTCTTTTGCCTTTGGATTTTTTCGTGTACATTTCTTAATCTTCTTCGGAAGTAAATTATGTTTTTTTTTCGTGCACAAGTTTCTGTACATTCCTTATACCGATTCTCAGAGCTTTTGCCACTGGCTCCTGGATATTAGCTAGTAAATTTTAATTTAAAATTTTTTTATTAGAGTTGACACCATTTTTTTGCTTACTTTTTTAGTACATTTGTAATTTTGTAGGCAATAAATAAATAATTATAGAATACTTGTTTCAATTTTAAAGCGTGTTTAAAATAAGTAAATTTTTGTATTATTTATAAGAAAAAATTTGATATATAAAAATCGTAACACTGGAACCTGTGGTGGACGACAGATCAAAACACAAGAGTTCTAACCACACTACACCACAACTTGTTACGTTCTGGACGCGCATTTCGCTAACCAAGTTAGCATCATCAGCGCATGATATAAAATTTATATCATAACGGACATTTCGAATACACCGTGTATAGAAAACCAACACATACAGACAGATATTTAAATGCATAATCACATCATCACCCAGCACAAATTCAAGCTGTGGCAAATACTCTAATATCCAGATTCGTGCGATTAACTGACACACAGACGAGATAAAACGAACTTAAGGTAATATCTAGTGCTTTAAAGAAAAATGGCTACACAAATCGCACCATAGAGAAAGCTATTAATGCACAGATTTCCCGAACAACGAACAACAAAAATTATGAACCGGGAAAGCAACGAGTAGTCTTACCATATGTAAAAGGCACAACAGACAGAATCGGAAGAATTCTTAGGAAACACAACATACAAACAATACACAAGCCACAAACAACTATAGGTAAACTACTCGGAAACCCAAAAGATAAAATCAAACTGGAAAACCACGGAGTTTACAGTATTCCGTGCCAGGACTGTGAAAAGTTGTACGTGGGGCAAACTAACAGGCGAATATCAGCAAGAGTCGAGGAGCATAAACTCAGCATCAGAAATAAACAAACAACCTCAGCTTTATTCCTACATCATCAGGAAACCGGCCATAAAATAAATTTCGATGGGTGTAGGGGAGATATATAGAACATTATAAGACCAGAATAATCCGAGAAGCCATAGAAATTGAAAAACAATATATATATATATATATATATATATATATATATATATATATATATATATATATATTCCATTCTGTTGGTAGTTTTAATGATTCGTCCCTTTTATTCAAATCACCTTGTTTTTCAATTTCTATGGCTTCTCGGATTATTCTGGTCTTATAATTTGAAGAAATCGGGTAAGTAGTCTTTTAGCTATGCCGCGAACAGACAGACCGACGGAATTGAGAAATCTTGTTTTTCGGCATCTAGGGACCCTTAAACGTAAAGATCCGAAAAAATCTCACGAGGGAAGTAGTAACTAATTATCTTGTGTTTTTAACAAAAATGTATAATATTTTTACAAAATAAAATTATTTTGTTATCACAATACAAAAAAAACAAGTTTTCTTTGCACAGGGGTGGCCCGCATTTAAATAAATGACACTGTATAAGTGGTTAGATTTTTAGGTCAAGCGTGGCTCATAATTTTTGGTGATTGATAAAAAAATCTCACTTTCATTAAGTGGCTGTATAAACAGAACATATCCTGATTGTTCCACTGATTCGAACCGCCTTCCGACTTTATTAAGACGCTTGCCATTTTGTGTTTTTTTTGTTTTTGCCAACCAAAAAATTTTCACCAAATACATATTTAGCGAATTGTCTTATTTAGTCTCTCGGCATTTAATATATAAAATAATATTAAGTGGAATATAATAAAAAAAAACTCTTTTCTTTCTCCCTGTATATTTGTAAATAGCCCATCGAGATTTAATAGCTCGATAAACGAATCACACAACATTTTGGTATTCACTGTGTTTTCTGATTTGATTCATAATGTTGGTGACCTTTGGACCCGCACGATAAGACCGCATTCGACTAAAGACGAATTGCAAAAAAAAAAATTAACCAATTTCTGCCTTTAGCGTATTGTAGAAATATATTTAGGAATATGAAAATGGCAAAAAATCGCATCGGCTGCGGCCTTAAGGTCCTTATTTGGCGTCGTTGACTCTTTTCGCAGACGTTATTTATGGGCGAGAGCCTGTGAATCTTTCAAAATCTAAATTTAATCTCGCGAGGGGCACAAAGAAATCTAAAATCCGCCTGCAGCGGCCGGCGCAGACGGAGTGGCCTTGAACACGACACTCTTGGCAAAAGCTGCTGGTGCACGGATTTTATTCGACCACACCAGAGAGTTCACCAACTGCCGCCGCCCCGCCGTCGAGATGCAGATTTTAGACATATTTACATTGCACAGGGGTGGATTTTCGTTATTTTGGACTTTGGATTGTGCGACGGTATAGACAACTAAGTGTAGAAGTAGATAATAAAAGAGTTTCAAATAATTATGCTTCTTCATTTACTAATATTGAAGGAAATTGTGGAAGAATAGATGGTGCTAAATAAGTTTAGACATATATTAAGGCACAAGGATCTAAATCAACTTCATTCTTAAAACAAAGGAAAACAGTGCAATTCAGTTAAGCAGGTCGAGTAATAAAATTAGTTTTTTATTTTCGGGACTAAAGTATATCCTTTATGCCGGCCTAATAGAGACTAAAGAGATCCATTTAGTCCCAAAGGACTAAAATAACATAAAATTCATCTTTGTTTTGATATAGTAAAATGTATCTTTGCAACACATAATGAAAAAAGGGTTAAAGTGGACAAATTTATTTATTTATATTAAAATAAATATTTATATTAGTACAATTTACAATATTAAATAATCGCTCTATTTCGTCGACAGTGCGTTTAATAACGCTATTTGTAGAAGTACAGTGTGTCCCATTTTGCGAGGTATCTCCGTTATCTTTACAGATAGAAAGTTGAGGTTTTCGCGACGGTATGCTCCAGGGGCGTGCGGTGTACCTATTTGTAACGTAATTCGATTCTTGGATCTTTTTTTTTAAATTCGTCAATGACGTCAATATAAAACGTCGATGCTCCGATATATTTTGGAGAAGTTTATTTTCAATGGACAACAGCGATGTATACGAAAGTCTCTCCTGCCCCGTTGAATTTCTCACGAAATTTTTTATACGTTTAAGTGTTAAAAAATTGCGTTCTGCTGATGAACTTGTGGCAGGTATTGTCAATACTAATACACACAATTTCGACACTTCGGTGTAGGAATCTTCCAGCTCCTTGTCTTTTAAAAATTGCATTAGTTCCTTTGCGTTATTTTTTGCGCTAATGTCATCAGTTTCGTAAATCACTTTTAGTTCAGATCGCAGTAACACTCGGTCGAAGAACTGGCTATAATGAAGAAGAACAGATTTAAACGCATCTTCTGGAAAAGTTTTTCCTTTAAATGCATCAAAATTGCAGAGCTCGAGGAATTTAAAATCATTTAAACCGTTAAATCTATAGTTTATTTGTTGCTAAATTTGATCGATTATTTCATAAAAGGGGCATCTGAATGATGTTTGAACGTCTCCCACCTTGTCTGTTCGAAGACGCTTGGCTTGTGGCTCTACATTTAACGTCATCGTTTTCTCCCAAAATAGGTCATCTCTTTTTTGGCTTAACATGGACTTAAAATCATCCATTTTTCTTAGGCAATATCATTTGTTTTAGTTTGTATTATATTAAAAACATTATTCGAGAATGGAAATATTTCTGAAAATATGTTCAACAAATAATTAAAATTAAAATCTCGTTTCAAACAGTCCAAAAACCCCCTCGAACTATGTATTGCTTCTGAGTCCCACGTTTCAGTATTTTCTATTACATTCTCAAATAGTTCAATCAGTGATTCACGATTTTCAGATACTGTTAACACAAGTCTTCCATTATAGTTCCACCTAGTAGGAGCTACTTTGGGCAATCGTTTGCGGACAATGGAGTCCAAAGCTTGTGTACGTTTTGTTGACTTGGAAAAAAAGCAGCCATGCCACTTAATGTAACGAAAAATACTTTACACTCTTTAATGTGATTGAGTGAATGAGTGGACTGGGATAAAACTAAATTTAATTTATGAGCAAAACAATGGACAAACACAGCGCTTGGGAAAGTTTCTCGAACTTTAGCTTGCAGACCCCCTAATTGTTCTGCCATCACTGCAGCTCCATCATAGCTTTGAGTAACTAATTTTTTTTCTCCATTAATTTCTTTAGTAACGTTATAAACTAAAAATCACTCTTGAACACTGTCTGTTTTAACGTAGCGTATTACTATAGATAATTGGCTAAAATTAGTGGTATCAGTTTAGAACAATAGCAATGAAACGCGCCTCCCCAGTCTTCTGCTTAATTCTTTTTAGAATAGTGGTTGCAACAGCGGAAATTAAATCATTCTGGATTCGATTTGACGTTCCGCGAAAAACGCTAGACTGCTCTAAATGATTTTTTAAGCAATCATCATATTTAGCCATTAAACTAAGTAAATCTTGAAAATTTCCTCTATTTGAAGAAACCCCTGTTTTGTCATGACCTCTAAATCCCAATTCGTGCTATCCGAGAAAACAAACAACATAGATAAGTCTTCTTAATATTTGCTTATTTTTATCGACTAGTTCATTGTGTTGGCGGTGACTAATTTCCAACTGTTTATTAAGAGCGTGTTCAATCCTGGTTTTGCCGAAGACTTTTTCTTTTATGACGGCGTGCAAATGCGCTTTGGACATAACGTGTCTTTTTACAGCTGTTTAAATCGGAAAAACCAGTTATTCCAGAGACTTTTTTCAATTTCAAAAAGTAAACATGGCCAACAAAATAATTAACTTATATTTTCACACCCTGTTAGCCATTTTTAAATGTCTAATACAGTTTCCCATTTTTGTGGTTAAATTTTTCATAGGCGGTTTTGCCCTTCCTTTGGAAATTATTTGAAGCTTATCAGCGAAGTTTAATGTTGAAAATCCCTTTATTATTAAGACACACACCACACATTCACACACACTTTTCTTACTAAATTCTCCAACATTTTCAACGTTATTACCGACAGCCGAAGTTGACGGTATTTGCATATCCACGTCCGTATTATTGTCTTCCATATCGCACTATGCACAACGCGACGTACGTATCACACAACACACGGATAGCCGTTCAAACAAAGAACCTACTCCAACGATAACTTCCGCCCCCACTTAAAGCACGCGACTGAAATGCAAAAATTGCAAACAGCCGGTGGAAAGTTCAATAACCTCTGGCTCGATTCACGGGAAATGAAGCACACAGGGCTTGGCTGCAGAGAAGCTAGCGGCCCGCATAGGTTCTATTCCATTTTCTTTTGTCGCTCGGTCGGAGTCAAGGCCGCATTTATTACGGGCTTGATAATTAAATGAACCCTTAATACAAAGGAAAACTCTCAATTCAGTTAAACAGGTCAAGTAATAAAATGAGTTTGTATTTTCGGCACTAAAGTATATCTTTTATTCCCGCCTAATAAGGACTAAAGAGGTCCATTTAGTCCCAAGGGACTAAAATGTATCTTAGCTGTCTTTTTATTACTTTTTCAAAAATATATATAATAGTATACACCTTTTCTTAGAAACACGCAAATAAATGGCAATTTCCTGAAATTAAATGCATAATTTAATAGAGATTAAATGCATAATTTAATAGTATTAATTAATTAAACTTTGAGAAACACTGGATAAGTCGTTTTTTAGTAATAATTCTTTAGCATGTCAGTAGTCCGTCATTTTGTTTCGCCATATTGGATTTTTACCAAAATGTTACGAAGTCATCCCCATATAACCCTTAGTTCTTTACAAAAATTTTAATTCAATCATGTAAGTAGTTTTCAGCTACGCTGCAAACAGGCAAACAGACATATAGACCGACGGAATTGGGAAAACGTGTTTTTCGGCGTCTGGGACCTCGAAACGTAAAGATCTGAAAAATCTCGGTGGGTGATTTCTTCAATACTTCCCTTTTACCAGGGAATTAAAATCAATATTTTCCTTATTATCTTTCTGTTTACACACGAACGTACCCGACATTAATCACTGAACTGTAAGAACAAGTATCAAAAAAACCGCAGCAAAAAGATATTCTTTCACAATCTAATTTTATCAGAATACAATGTTCACGCCAGTTATATTAGGCAAAAAAACCGTCGAAACAAATTTAATGATGAATCATGACAGATTGTATAAATAATCCGGCATGAAATAAAGAGTGAAATATTTTCATTTTACACTTAAGCACTGTACGACCACAAGAATTATTGCAAAAAATGCGCAATAATAAATTTGCACCTGTAGTAGCAGTAAAGCCACACTAAAAACACGGTGTCTCGTTTAATAACTTTAAACCGCGTTTAATTTGACATTTTTTCCGCTTGTAAAGTAACGCCTTTTTGTCTACGATAGCACCGTACGAGCAAAACAGCAACACGACAATAAATTAAGTAATTAGCATTAGTACTCCCGGAAACATTGCTTATTTTAAATGGAACACCTTGTATTTTATGATATTTTTTGATTCTACGGAGAATTTTAATGCGTAGCATATCCTATACCTAGGTTCAAGCGTTCTTAAGATATTTGACCTTGAACCGAAAATGAGCCTTCGGGGTACCAAATTTTAAAATCTCATATTTTTATAAGTTTTGAAGATATAATCTTCATATTTTGCAGACGATCGGTAAATAATATTAGGTTTCCATTTTTTTCATTGAATTTGTCTCTTTTTATACAGGGTGACCTAAATTCAGCGGCAAACATTCACATTTTCAAAGCCGCTAAAGTCCGTTTTTTTAAATTGCACATCCTATAACTCTATGCACTATCAAATGTAGAATTTCATTTTCTATCGAACTGTTCCCTATACCTATTCGTAACCATTTTCGAAATAATTGGGTTTTATAAAAATATCGTATGTTTTTGCTTAAATGTTTACATGTTCCAATGGTGAGCCATGGAAAAACAATTGAGATCCAATATCCAATATGACAGATGATTAGTATGCGTTATTTATCGAAAGCTGTCAGTGATAAACTAAATCTTCTAAATCGAAATGGAAGAATACTCAGACGCTGATATTCTCAATCTATTTTATATTCATGGAGAATGTTATAAAATTTTGGAGAGAACGTGTCGTGTGTTTAATGAACGCCACCCTGATTTGCCGCCAATGAACAAGTCAACATTCAAGAGGAGATTGAAACGAACTTTTTGCGTTTTGGCAAGGTTAAAGTTACAAAAAATGTTCCGAAACCAGTGAAAAATGCCGAGGATAACGTAATAAACACATTAGCTTATTTCCACGCAAATCCGCAAAGTTCAATACCGTCTGCAGAAAACGATTTGGGAATTTCTTCTTCATCGGTCCAAAGAATCTTGAGCGAACATCATATGCACCCTTATTCCTTCCAAAACGTGCAAGCCTTGAGAACTGGTGATAACGTCCGACGAGTAGAATTTTGCGAATTCATGTTTTTGAAAATTCAAGAGGACCCTCAATTCCTTTCAAAAGTATTTTGGACCGATGAAGCGAAATTTTCTTGAGAAGGAATAACAAATAGAAAAAACGAACATTTCTGGACAGCAGAAAATCCGCACGCTTTAAGCGAAACGCGTTCTCAAGAGAGGTTTAGCTTCAATGTTTTCGGTATAGTATTAAATGATCATATGCGGTACTGTATTTATGAAGACAATTTAAACAGTGATAAGTATTTGGAAATTCTACGAGGGACGGTTTCTGAATTTATAGAAGAAATTCCTATTGGTGAGCTGCAAAATTATTGGTATCAATTAGATGGGGCACCAGCACATAATTCCGTTGCAGTTTATCTCCAATTATCTCGAATTTTTGAAGATGGATTGGTCCCAATAGCCCTTGGAGATGGCCCCCGCGATGGCCCGATTTAACACCCCTAGACTTTTATTTATGGGGATTTATCAAAGATAAAGTCTATGCTTCCCCAGTAAATAACCAACAAGATTTACTGGACAGGATACGAACAGCTTTTGCCGAATTAGAAAACGGACAAATTCAACGGGCCACAGCAACTGTACAAAGAAGAATTGAAATGTGTCTTCAAATGAACGGACAGCATATAGAACATTTATTATAATTCAATTTTATTATTTTATTTATTTATTGTTGATTATTAGATTGCTATAATTTTTAAGTCCACTAAAACAAGTTTAGAACAGACTCGGACTTAGTAGATATGGTTAAAAATAATGTAAACAATTTATTACATTTTTTATAACTTTAACTTTTTCGAAACGAAAAAATTTCGTTTCAATCCTCTTCAATTTTCTCTTGTTCATTGGCGATAAATGAGGATCTTTTTCATTAAAAACATGGCACGTTCTCTCCAATATTTTGTAACATTCTCCGCGAATATAAAATAAATTGAGAATATCAGCTTTTGAGTGTTATTTTATTTTAATTTAAAAGTTTCAAATCAGCTGTCATGTTGAATAGAAAAGCACAACAATTGTTTTTCCATGGCTTACTACGGGAAGGTGTAAGCATTTAGCAAATACATATGATAGTTTAATAAAAACCTGATTATTTCGAAAATGGTTACGAATAGGTATGGAAATACAGTTCGATAGAAAATTAAATTCTACATTTGATAGTGCATAAAGTTATAGGGTGTCCCATTTAAAAAAACGGACTTTAGCGGCTTTGAAAATGTGAATGTTTGCCGCTGAATTTAGGACACCCTGTATAAAAACTGACAAATTCAATAAAAAAAATAGAAACCTAAGATTATTTACCGATCGTCTGCAAAATATGAAGATTATATCTTCAAAACTTACAAAAATATGAGATTTTAAAATTTGGTACACCGAAGGCTCATTTTTGGTTCAAGGTCAAGTATCTTAAGAACGCTTAAACCTAGGTATAGGACATTCTACATAAAATAGCATTAAAATTCTCCACAGAATCCAAAAATATCATAAAATACAGGGTGTTCCCTAAGCAAGTTGATACTAACTTCCGGTTAAACTGGAAGTGACAGGAAGTTGAAAATATTTAAAAAAAAGTACCCCTTGACCTTACCTTAATACTAAAATTTGAAATTTTTATCTAAATGGCATCATCAAAACTTTTAATGAACGGGTTGCGTGAATAACCCTGTATATATATAGTGTGGGCCAATCATAATAAAACAGGGCCGATTTTTCATATACCGTTCATTTAAAAAAAAATTGCTACAATCCCTCGATTTGGAAAGGTTTTGCGTATATCATCAGCTTTGTTACTTCAACCCTCTTGCGGGGGTGAACTCCAAACGCAAAAACTTAAAGTCAAATTCTGTTTTCATTAGATCCAACATAAAAATAAGGAAATGTTTTTTACTTTTTCCGTTACATTTATTACTCAAAAAAGTTAATATAAATTCCAATTTTATCGTTTGAAGAAAAAAGTAGTTAATACTAGTCTTTTGGCAATTAGTCAAATTTTAATTTTTTGTGCTGTGGAATTCTGTTTGTGTAAAAAAAATTATAAATATTGCAGGTGTTTATCTTAGAAGTGGAGGCTAAATAGAATGTGCATTTAATTTATTTAAATTTAGTATTCGTAGGGTTTTGTCTGTGACTATTTATAACTTTATTTTGATCTCAGATAGTTTATTCACTGCAGAGAGAGTATCGTTGATTGAACTCTATTATGAAAATGGTAGATGTGCTAATATTGCAGCACAGGTATTTAAGCAAATGAATCCAGATAAACATGTTCACCGAAAATACATAACTGGACTGGTAGCAAAATTTAGGGAGAGAGGATCAGTGGCAAACCGAAAACCAATCGCTCCAAATCGAATGATAGTGTGAAACGAAGCAATGCAAAACTTGCTATTTTGGGCCACGTCAATATAGACCCTACATTAACCACCAGGCAACTACCTTTATTGTGTGGTATATCTCGTACGACTATTCGCAGAATTTTTAAAACACATAAATTTCACCCCTATAAAATTCATCTTGTACAAAAATAAAACGAGGATGACTTTGACAAACGTTTGGAATTTTGCGAGATTATGAGTGAACTAATAATAAATAATCCGAATTTAGTGTTCAATATTTGTTTTTCCGTTGAGGGTTCGTTTTTTCTAAATGGGATAATCGTCACAATTGTCGATATTGGTCTGACGAAAATTCACATCTATTCCCTGAGGTTTACGCTCAACATCCTAAGAAATTAAATTTCTGGATTCGAATTTATGGCGATTGTTTAATTGGTCCTTTTTTTTTGCTCATAGGAAATCTAAACGGAGAAATGTATCTGCAATTATTAGAAGACGCAATCTTTCCTGCATTGACAGAAACGCTTGAAAATAATAACAATTACAATGCACATACACCTCCTCATTATATTCTTGCTGTTCGTAGACATTTAAATCGGACGTATCCTGGTAAATGAATAGGCCAAAGAAGAGCAATAGAGTGGCCTGCAAAATCACCTGACTGAACCCCCTTAGATTTTTTCTATGGGATCATTTAAAAAGTAGGATTTATAAAACTCAGCCACAGTCATTAAATGATTTACGTCAGCGGATCATTGATGCATGTCGCGCCATTACACCAGAAATACTTCATAATGTGGGGACCGTTTTGAAGAAAATCTCTATAATTATATGAATGCAGGAAGCCAACACTTTCAACACTTATAAAGTTTACATCTTATGACGCATCTTTCTTTGTAAACCTAAACCATACCCATACCGTACAGCTAAGCTCAAAAAGAATTCCAGAAAAATAATGTTCACTACATAAAATCAACGTAAAGATCGATACAAGTTTTATCAGTATTGATTCATTAACTACTTAATTTTATTGTGACTCTTCTTTAGAAAATCCTTTTTTGGTACAATTACTGCAACCTGGGCATGTATGGACGTTTCTAAGCTGCCTTTAATCTGCATCTTTGTAGACTGTAGCCCCCAGTCAGATGGGGTTTGTGTTATCGATGGAGGATTTGATCTACACCAAGTGTCGTGGCAAAGACAGCTACATATAATGAATTTATAAAGAATAATTACAATAAAATGCAATTTTAAAGATCTAGGTACAACTGTACATGAAACGTCAAGGGATACTGATTTTCTTATCACCTCTCAGAGGACAGTAATATAATGGTTTTGCTTATATATCATTTGAAAAATGAAAATAAGTTCATTCTTCGTTCGGGAAAGCAGCAAAGGCTGACAAAATATCAAAGATTATTGAAATACAAGACAAAGTGGGACATCTGAAAGAACACATATTGTTTTTACATGCCATAGCAGGCTGTGGTACTACATCTTTTTTATTTAATAAATCAAAAAATATGCCTGTCACTACTAAAAAAAGATAACGATCTTTGTCGATAACTTGACATACTTTTAGACAATAATGCTAACAAAAATGAGTTCTTCAGTCAGGATTAAATTATCTTTTCATTAAGGCCTTAAGTCTACGTTTAATTTAGCCACTTTGCCTCCAACTCAAGACTCTGCACAACAATATCTGGTCAGGACATACTTTCAGGTAATTGTAACAAGTTGTGTTTCTTACATTCGAGAATTGATTGGTAATAAATTAGAGTCTTTGCAATATGAGTGGAAAGAGGGTCAGAAAGGTAACTTAATACCTATGCGATCTACAGAAGATGTAGCGCCTCCTAATTCTTCCTTTCTTGATTTTTAGCGGAGGAGACGAATGACGCTTGTGAAGACGTCATAGAAGAATTTTTTAATAGTATGTATACAAATTTAAGGCCTAATTAATACTTATTTTACCTATATTTTTGATGCTACGCAGTTAACGTAAATATTATAGGTGATATTTGGTTTAAAGGGTATATTAAAAGTGAGAAATCTATAAAACATATAGTAATAAATATCTCTATATCTGCTACTATTTACTTTATAGAAAAAAAAAGAGATAAAACATTTGAAATTTAATTTTCTACAAAAAACTTCTTTTGAAAAATTGTATGCAAACGGAGATATTCGAAAAAAATAAAAAAATCCAAGATGGCGGCGGTTTTTTAAAACTTCCTCTACTGGGACCGAATGGCACTTTTGATGGGTCAAATAGAAAGTAATTACCTAAACAATCCCGCTGAGATCAGTTGGTTACTAATTTTTTCCACCTCGACATGATTAACCGCGTTAATAATAGATTACCCTGTTCTTTAGTATTAATATCATTTAGACAACTCAAAACAATCTTTAAAGGGACCTAACTGGAAATTGCCCCCCCCCTGAATCCTCCCTCTTGTCTACAAAAGTGAAAGAAAACATGATTTATAAATATGTTACTAAATGGCCATGTGCCGAACTAATCGGGTCATAGTTTACTCATCCTGTAAAAGGAAATATTCATAACGAATAAAGTTCGCTATTTTTTTTTGCTTTGGGAATAATAAGACATAACACTATTATGTCTACTATATAAACTGCATAAACAATAGCAACATATGAGCAAAACAGCTACTGATAATAAATTAAGCAATTAACTTTAGTACCTGTGATTATATACCTACTGATACTAAGGTTTTCATGTTTTTAGAAGAGGTACTGTTAGTACTATTAATGCATTAGTCGATCGACGTCTTGAAAATAATTTATGCATTGGCAGTTTGCTGATGGTAGCATCAGATAAAGAGTGTTGCGAAAATGGATGTGTGCCCTCTAGAGATGTATCTATTGTTAGCCCAAGAGCTTATGCCAAATAACTGCAAGAGTTTTGTAAAGGCTTATATTTCAATATTATAACATAATAGAATTTACTTATAATTATTTAGTTTATAATAACACTAAGGCGATTAAAAAATTTGGCTAGTTATATAGTTACTGATTTTCACAGACTGTTACCGTCACTATCCTGTCGAATAACTCTACTTGCTGAATTTTCCTATATTTACGTTTCATGCACTTCCTAGAAAAAAAAATAAAGTTCATGTTAATAGGGTGATATTATTGAAGGTGACATATTTTGAATCTATAATCAGTTTTAGTTAATAAGATACTGGCCTTCTTTATTGATGAAAATAACATTATTTATTCACAATACAATATTTAATTTTCTGGTTTCTTCATTGGGTCCATTTCACTCAGATTAATTAGGATGAACATATTTAATTTCTTCTTCTTTTTAAAATATCAGTTTAACATTTTGAGAACATTTGAACTCGTTGAAAGTTTCAGCTTACGTGGCTCTTCGCTTAACATTTATCAAAGCTGCTTTCCTTTGTTTGCTCTATATGGAATGTTAAACGGACATTTTGCTGATGGTTTTTAATTTGAAGCCCATTAGTAAAGTAAAACGAAAGTAAACATTATAAAATTACCATTAAATATAGCCTCTAAAATATCAAAACTTTTATGTAGATGGCATCTTACATACCTTAAATATTTTATCCATAATTCATTGTATTATATTTTGTAAAGTATGTTTAGCTTCTATAAATTAAGTCAAAAGACTGGAACCTGTGGTGGAAGATAGATTAAAATACAAGAGTTATATACCTAACCTAACCTAACCTAACCACACTACACCACAACTTGTTACGTTCTGGACGCGCGTTTCGCTAACCAAGTTAGCATCATCAGCAGATGGTGTAAACTAAAGTAACTTATCTTAACCAAAACTATTTATAGCTAAATGTGGTCACACTTGGTTGCGCCCGATTGCACCGTTGTCAAGTAAACAATAGAGGGGACTATAGGGAATAGGCCCTCTGTCTTTATTTAGTGTTTTCTTACCACTTTTAACTATTTCTATACTCTTAAATGCATCCAATAATCTATTATAAGATACATTTTTATTCAACTTAAGATTATTTATTCCTATTTGGTGATTGTTTTCCAAAGCATGTTGGGCAACGCTTGACTTTTCTGTTCTTCCGTATCTTAAATGTGCCATGAGTCCTTTCAAATGAATGTTTATGGAGCGTTTAGTTTGCCCCCCCATATAAAATATGTCTCGTAAAAATACTGAAGTTATCCAGGGACTGAAGAAAAAAGAATGTTTTTATTTAAAAGCTGACAAAGGAAATAAAGTTGTTATACTAGACAAAACAGATTATCTTGAAAGAGTAGATAATTTGATTTAAACCGGTCCTTACAATTTAATTGAGAAAAACCCGTTATCAAAAATGATAAAAGAAGTAAAAAATAACTTAAAATAGTGTCAAAACCTTGTGTCCGATAAACTAAAATCTAAACTAACACATAATAACCCTCAGTTATATAAACTGTACTGCCTTCCCAAAACCCATAAGTGTTCTGCATGTCCCCCATTTACCTCGTAACATTTATTCTAAATTCTTTTTTGGCATTCCAGTACATTTATAATTGCTTCTACTTGCTACTCATTCTGGTTTAGATTTCTTATTTCTTCAACAATTTTTCTCTGAATTTCTTTAATATTATTATATTTTTCTCTATAAACTGTTTGTTTATAATAGCCCCAAAGGAAGGTATCCATGGGCGTTAGATCTTGGTTGTTTGCGGGCCAGCTGATTGTTCCATATATCCCTATCCATATTTCAAGGGCTTCAGCAGGTAAAGTGAAAGTTGGGAATGAATTTGATAAGATTTTACCGCAATTCAGTTACAATGACTCAATTTTCTTCAAAATTTTAAAGATTATTTCCTTCCTGTCAATTTTGACCAAGATAAGTTAAAGTGAATATGAAGTTACTATATTATGTTTTTTAGTTTAATAATTATTGGTCTTACTGTTGTTCCAAATAAAAATATTGTTATATTAAATATTATTTAATTGAATTTAGGAAAAAATATTACCAAATATCTCCCATGCATCTAATTTCGCTTACCTTAAAATTTAGAAACATACGTTTCTTCGACTCCAGTGTTTAAAACCACTAAAGTTCATGCTATGTGTTAAACAAATTAATTATAAACTCGTTTTTCCGAAAAATAAATTAGATGTACTAGAGATATTACCCCCGAAAATATCTAACAATAAAATTTCAGATATCGCCCTAAAAATGCCACTTCCCAATCGTACGTAACGCAACGGCAATCGTAACAGCTTAAAAAGCATTTACCTCAGCTAATTGAATTATTATCCGGCGAAACAAATTGAACATAATATTTTTACGCCAATCAGAGATATTTAAAAAATAGCCAATCAAAACATTAGAGCAACAAAATAAAAACAAATTACTAATTTGTAGAAATCTTTAATGTAGGACGCATTGTAATGGCCAACAAATTATTATTATATCTGTATATTTTGCAATTATTACTCTTAATGGCCTTCGTGAGATTTTAATACACATCTAATTGACATAGAAGTTAATAAAAAATGTCCAATTAGTTATTTAAGATATTAAATTTATTGCCGGCACAATATTATTTGTTTTGTTGTGGGGTAATCAATTTTGAAACATTATATTGGACCAGCATCACACAGTTTGAATGAGAGCGACATTCTTATGATATGTACATCTTGCTTTAACGGGAGAGAGAAGGTATATCATATGGTCATAGGGTTGTCCAAAAAATTGTTAACTATTTGAAACGAAATAAAAAAAACTGATTAATTGTAACAAATTAATTGTTAAAATTTACAGAAATTCTTGGAAATGTATGTGCATTGTCTAAATGTGCCCCGTTTCTGTCACGGCATTTCTCACGCTAACCTCTAAAATTTTCCATAACGCGATGGGTAAAAAAATATAGGAAGTGTAGCAGGTGGCTCCATCTAACTGGAACCAAGGGTCTTGAGTGTATCCTTCAAATTCTTGAATAGCAGGAGTAAAAAAGTTTTGAAGAATGTCGACATAATGCTGAGAATTCACCGTTACTGCACAGCCTTGTTGGTCTTCAAAAAAAAAAAAAACAAACTGTGACCTTCGGGCTGTGCAGAGGCCTTTGATGTTTGTTTTTTTTCACACTAGTAGTGACAATTTTGAGTATTCACATGGTCATTAAGGTGGAAATGAGCGTAATTAGAGAAAAAGATGTTGTCCACTGCTGGAACTCGATTCATTATTTCCTTAGCGAATAAAAGTCTATCAGCGGGGTCCGTTGGCTTCAGTTCTTGCACCAACTGAATCTTATACAGGTGCATGTTTAAATCTTTATGAAGGATGCGAAGACGATCTCGTGACATTTAAAGCAGCTGGGCTCTTTCGTGTCTATAAGTTTGGTTGTTGGCGCAAGGACGCTCTCACTCTTTGAAAGTCTTCATTGGTTCTTGGTCACTTTTGACGACCGGGGACGTGTTTACTCAACCTTGAATCAGTTTCCTCAAACTTATGAATCTACTGCCTAATCAACAGAAGGCTTGGACATTGCTTGTCGAAATCTTCTGATAATTTGTGGCCAAATATAAATATATATCTACCAGTTTTCCTTGGTTTTAAATATTTTGTGTTGGGCACATTATTTTTTTAATTATTTGTGTTTTGATGTGGAAGAAGTATGGTAGTGAACAGTAATATATATATGGTAAATATTGAATTTAGAAAAAAATAATTCAATAAATGTGACACATCCGCAAATATTTTCTCGTTGCCGCGATTAAAAGAAATACTAAATATTTCTAAAAACAAACTGTATGTCCTTTAGTTTTAAGGTATATTCCGGTAACTTTTCTTTTGTTTTAGAATTAGTAACAAAGGATAAGTTAAAACTTAGTTTCAAAGACAATAAGCGTTTACGTACAAATCTTAGCTTTTGTTTTAGTATTAATCATTAGACACTAGAGTTCGTTTTTCTGCAAAGTAGGTACTGTAAAGTATAAAAATTTATTGTTTTTCACTTTGAATTTTATATTTTGATTTTACAAATCAAGGTGTTATGTCCCTTTTAATCAATACACAGCCAGCCCTTTCGGAAAAAGTTATTATTAGAACTACAGATAAAACTAAAGAAAAAGAAAAAAACTTAACTGAACTCAGCTTTACAGAGATATTTTTTAACTTTGGCGACACCTAAGTTCAAATACAATGTCGCTTCAAACGCATGATTGAAGGAAAATTTGTCACGTGCGCGGATTATTTACGCTGTTATCAAATGTAATGCAATGTCTTTAGAGAAACTAAATGATAAACTAACCAGTATGTTTTGTATAACTCATTAATTAACTCTATGTAACAAAACAAAACTATTATTTGTTAATTATATGTGAATAGAGAGCTATGTAGCATGAATATGACTGTATATGGACTTGTCCTGTAATTCATAAATTAAATTCAAGTAAACGAATGAATTTATTTGAATAAAATCATTCGATAGTTAATTCTCAATGATTACTAATTATGCGATAGTTCATTTCATTCGATATTTCCCATCGCTATTGATCCGAACTATCGTTTAAAACTGACCCCACCAGGTAATATGAAACCACATTGTTGTTATTACGCTAGAACACAAAGTTTAGGTACCAGAACTACGGAAAATGAAACCTTTTGGAAAACGAACCATACTCCAGTGTAGACAACAAAAAACGACTTCAAAAAAGAAGAAGTTATCAATTAAATCCTATGTATTTTTATATATGTATAAGGTGTCCTATTTTAGTCGCAATTGCAGGGTGTTTTTAAAGATAGAACCTTACAGTTTTGCAAACCAGAAGGTTATCTTATTATCTAGATTTATCTTCAACCAGCCAAACTCAAAGACGGTAACTTTCTTCAAAGATGGATTGGAACCCACGGACCTGTAAGACGGCCTCCTCGATCTCCGGATCTTTCGACTCTAGACTTTTTCTTATGAAGTTTCACGCAAAATAAAATATATTAAACACGATATCAGTATGTGGCGGAATTTCGTTCGGCAATCAATTTAACTTTCCGAAATTTGTAAAGAAGGCCTATGATTCTTTCAAACGTTACTAGAAGATTAACGAAAATGTACCAATTTTGCATACGGAAAAATTGCCGTCATTTTAAAAACCACCTTTAAAAATGTTTTGCATTTTGATACATTTCAGAAATAGCCTACTAGCTACTAATTGGACACCAAAAACATCTTAGAAAATCTTCGAATTCTCTGATATAAAATATATCGATTGGCAATTTTGAATTTCTTGAGAAATACGAGGGAAGTCAAAATAAATACCGTTTTTCTTTCTCTTTGGAAGAAAGCGTCTTCCATGACTGGCTTTTTTTAGAACCCTACCACAGATGCCGTCAATACCAATTGTTGTATTCTTTAATAACTGTTCAATTTCTTATGGATATCTCGATGTTAAGAATATACTTTTTGAAACACTATTTTCATACGATAGTTGGGAGATGGCACGGTATTGTTTTCTGAGACATTAGTAGAGAATGTATTAAACATATTACATTTACTTTCTAGATCTTTACCAACAGAGCCATCACAGGCAATGATGTCAATATTATTTTTTCTTTTTTAAACCCTCTGCTCGTTGATTTCTCTCCAACATTCTCAGCGTTGTTGAAAATACATAATAGTTAGAGCCCTTCTTTTAAAAATAATGTAAGATTGTGCTTTAGTTAGATAAAAAGTAGCGATTCAGCACTCTAATTTCGAAAAACCGAAGTCAATTTAGTCCAGCCTTCATAACTAGTCAGCTCAAAGTTCGTTCTGTCGCAAGCTGAATTTAAATGGCTGCTAACGACAACGCAAAACGAACGAGAGTTGCACTTACACCTCCACAAAATTAATCCATAAATAGCATTACAACGTTTACAACTATTAGAGTCCACACTCGCCGGGTTTAGAGTTTGCGGTTCACTGTAAGGGCAAAGCATTTTTAGGAAGAAATTGCATAAAACTTGAGTCAACGTATTAAGCTTTATACTCTAAATTCCTCCGAGGTCAAAGTACATTTACTTAGAAGTACCTCCGGGTCTCTATACTTGACCATCATATTTATGTAAAAGTATTTTATCAGTCTGTTTTTAAACTGTAAAACATTTTTTTAGAAATATTTATAATCAGCATCAAAAGTTGTGGTACGAGCGGGGTTAAGGTTAGAATAGAATAAGGATCAACAATAGTTCTGATACTGGTGAGTTTAAATATGTATAAGTTCTAACGGATTGCTTATTAGTGGTACGATAGCGCAATTGGCTAGAGCAATGGACTAGTGATCGAGAGGTGCGGGTTCGATCTCCGCTCGTGCCATGACTTTTGCTGTTGATTATAAATATTTCATCATATTTGTATCATCAGCGTACACTAGTGCAAGATCCGCTGCTGTGTAGAACAATCTTAGGTCATTGATGAATATAATAAACAACAATGGTCGCAGAACTTAACCCTGAGTCACTCCGGCATCACAATGACGAGAGTCAGATTCCACGTCATGGGCAATTCAATGAACAGTAATGGAGTAAAGCTTACACAAAAGCAGATCATGATTGACGGTATTGAAAGCTTGACTCAAATCATAGAAAATCCCAACCAAACTTTCTCCATTGTCTAAAGCGTCGTAAATAAAATGTACCCAGTCGTAGAAGTCGGACATACTGGAGCGATTTCTCCGAAAGCCGTGTTGGATTTGGCTTAGTAGCTGTGAGCATTCTAAAAAGTTAACCAGTCTCACGGCAAATGTTGCTTCAAATTCTTTAGCTATCTGGTTCTAAATAGAGGTGGGTCTGTAATTACAAATACCAGAACTAGATTTTTTGTATTCCTAAATACAGACACACTTTCGAGATTGTGTTTTGAGACATTAGTAAAGAATGTATTGTGTGTGCAAAATAGTCATTATTTCTCATAATGCGCGATGGTACTTTAAAGTTAATAGCTGTCAGTAATTCGTTACAATCAATTTTGTTGCCTAACAATTTGTGACCAAAACACAATATGAGAATTATTCTTCGTGTTTCTAATGTCCGACTTGTCAATCCTCAACTTTGATAATATGATATTTACAAATCTATGCTGTGCGCGCAAGTCTTTTAATATGAACTTGGTAAACATTTGGAGATGTTCAGGTCCATATGGTTTTCTTGACACCATGAATATATATTTTTTTATATTCAGCTGAAATTGGGAATCGTGGCCATGGTTTCTAAGACGAAAGATTTTTGGATCATCGGCAAACATCAGGTGGTGACAGTCGGCAAGTTTAAGTGATAGATCTTTCACGTCTGAGGTCTGAGGGACGCCAGATGAAACTTTGATCATTGTCAAAGTGCAGTTATCAATTTTAACTATCAGGTAGCTTCTACTCTACTCATAGGAGTAAAGGGCCAGATATTTCATAAGATTTCAGTTTGGACTTTTCTAAAATCAAAATAAATGACATCTACTCGAAAACCCTGGTCAATGGCGGAGCTGATAAAGTTAGAATAGACCATCAAGTTTGTCTGGCAAGAGCGACCAGTAAGAAAACCATGTTATTGAGGTGAGATAACTCCACGAAACGCTGAACTAAACTCACTCAAGCACTTTACCCACGCAGCTCAATATTATTTTTCTTCTTTGAACCCTCTGCCCGTTGATTATCCTCCAACTTTTCCTACATACATTCTCAGCGTCTGTCAACGTTGTTAAAAATACATAATAGTTAGAGCCTTTCTTTTAAAAATAATGTAAGATTATTCTTTGGTTACATAAAAAGTAGTTACGATTCAGCACTCTGATTTTCCAAAAACCGAAATCAATTTAGTCCCGCCTTCATAACTAGTCAGCTCAAAGTTCGTTCTGTTGCAAGCTGAATTTAAATGGCTGCTAACGACAACGCAAAACGAACGATAGTTGCACTTACACCTCCACAAAATTA
Organism: Kuschelorhynchus macadamiae; assembly: GCA_030620095.1. Lineage (NCBI taxonomy): Eukaryota > Metazoa > Arthropoda > Insecta > Coleoptera > Curculionidae > Kuschelorhynchus > Kuschelorhynchus macadamiae. The sequence continues at coordinate 888,805 of JAUTXW010000215.1, forward strand.
ATCCATAAATAGCATTACAACGTTTACAACTATTAGAGTCCGCACTCGCCGGGTTTAGAGTTTGCGGTTCACTGTAAGGGCAAAGCATTTTTAGGAAGAAATTGCATAAAACTTGAGTCAACGTATTAAGCTTTATACTCTAAATTCCTCCGAGGTCAAAGTACATTTACTTGGAAGTACCTCCGGGTCTCTATACTTGACCATCATATTTATATAGAAGTATTTTATCAGTCTGTTTTTAAACTGTAAAACATTTTTTTAGAAATATTTATAATCAGCAACAAAAGTTGTTGTACGAGCGGGGTTAAGGTTAGAATAGAATAAGGATCAACAATAGTTCTGATACTGGTGAGTTTAAATATGTATAAGTTCTAACGGATTGCTTATCAGTGGTACGATAGCGCAATTGGCTAGAGCAATGGACTAGTGATCGAGAGGTGCGGGTTCGATCTCCGCTCGTGCCATGACTTTTGCTGGTGATTATAAATATTTCATCATATTTGTATCGTCAGCATACACTAATGCAAGATCCGCTGCCGTGTAAAACAACCTTATGTCATTGATGAATATAATAAACAACAATGGTCGCAGAACTTAACCCTGAGTCACTCCGGCATCACAATGACGAGAGTCAGATTCCACGCCATGGACATTTCAATGAACAGTAATCGAGTATAGCTTACACAAAAGCAGATCATGATTGACGGTATCGAAAGCTCGACTCAAATCATAGAAAATACCAACCAAACTTTCTCCATAGTCTAAAGCGTCGTAAATAAAATGTACCCAGTCGTCGAAGTCGGACATACTGGAGCGATTTCTCCGAAAGCCGTGTTGGATTTGGCTTAGTAGCTGTGAGCCTTCTAAAAAGTTGACCAGTCTCACGGTAAATATTGCTTCAAATTCTTTAGCTATCTGGTTCTAAATAGAGGTGGGTCTGTAATTACAAATACCAGAACTAGATTTTTTGTATTCCTAAATACAGACACACTTTCGAGATTGTGTTTTGAGACATTAGTAAAGAATGTATTGTGTGTGCAAAATAGTCATTATTTCTCATAATGCGCGATGGTACTTTAAAGTTAATAGCTGTGAGTAATTCGTTACAATCAATTTTGTTGCCTAACAATTTGTGACCAAAACACAATATGAGAATTATTCTTCGTGTTTCTAAAGTCCGACTTGTCAATCCTCAACTTTGATAATATGATATTTACAAATCTATGCTGTGCGCGCAAGTCTTTTAATATGAACTTGGTAAACCTTTGGAGATGTTCAGGTCCATATGGTTTTCTTGACACCATGAATATATATTTTTTTATATTCAGCTGAAATTGGGAATCGTGGCCATGGTTTCTAAGACAAAAGATTTTTGGATCATCGGCAAACATCAGGTGGTGACAGTCGGCAAGTTTAAGTGATAGGTCTTTCACGTCTGAGGTCTGAGGGACGCCAGATGAAACTTTGATCATTGTCAAAGTGCAGTTATCAATTTTAACTACCAGGTAGCTTCTAACTCATAGGAGTAAAGGGCCAGATATTTCATAAGATTTCAGTTTGGATATAATCATGTTCTGATCAACCCGATCAAAGGCTTTTCTAAAATCAAAATAAATGGCATCTACTCGAAAACCCTGGTCAATGGCGGAGCTGATAAAGTTAAAATAGACCATCAAGTTTGTCTGGCAAGAGCGACCAGTAAGAAAACCATGTTATTGAGGTGGACTAAAGTTATCGATGACAATTGACTCAAGCACTTTACCTACGCAGCTGAATATTATTTTTTCTTCTTTGAACCCTCTGCCCGTTGATTATCCTCCAACTTTCGCTACATACATTGTCAGCGTCTGTCAACGTTGTTAAAAATACATAATAGTTAGAGCCTTTCTTTTAAAAATAATGTTACATTATACTTACATAAAAAGTAGTTAAGATTCAGCACTCTGATTTTCCAAAAACCGAAATCAATTTAGTCCCGCCTTCATAACTAGTCAGCTCAAAGTTCGTTCTGTTGCAAGCTGAATTTAAATGGCTGCTAACGACAACGCAAAACGAACGAGAGTTGTACTTACACCGACACAAAATTAATCCATAAATAGCATTACAACGTTTACAACTATTAGAGTCCGCACTCGCCGGGTTTAGAGTTTGCGGTTCACTGTGATGCAAATTGCGTGCAATTTATTGAGCTATCAAGGAGCCAGCTTATTTCTTATTAAGTCTCTGTTACATTGTAAATACACATTCGCGTTGCAGAATGTGTGTTTAATAATTGGGTGGCGCCAGTTAGGATTATTTAAAATTGTGAATATACCTTATTGAAAGCTGCATTTTTGACTGAAAGATTTAATTACATTTTTTTACGACTTTTAAGTAAGGCTTACATTATCAATACTTATTGGTTATTTAATGATTAACTAATGATGTTAAAGGTGGTAGACAATGCAAAATGTTCACTAAACTCGTTCTGTCCAACTTTAATTGTCTTTATTATTTGGATTTCATAACGTTTTGAAAAGTAACTATCTCCAATCGTTTTCAACTGTAAAATAAAAGCTACTTGTTTATATACTAGTCGTGTTCGGTAATACGCGAAGTTTCCACCCCCTGGTTACCAGAATAGTGAAGTTGTAGAGGGTCAGGTTTCAACTAGAAGCGGTTTCCACATGTTTGGAATATCGAAACTAGGCTTATTGAAAATGATTTGATTCATCTCTATGAAAGCTGCTTCTAAAACCTTTCGTTTACGTCAGTGCTTCTCCCTGTACAAAATTTTAGCCTCCGATAACTGCAACCGTATTGGTTTGACCAAACGTGTTCCACTTTGCCCGATTTTGACGTTTCTCCCTTTTGAGAATGATTAAAATGCTCCTAGACTCTCGTACTAAGAGGACGTTTTGTCTCTCTAATGTACATTCACACTGGATTTGGTTATACACTAGATTTGGTTAATGCATTCTTTTTTCTTATCGATGTCCTTTGGCTTAGTTTCTGTCAAAAACGTTATAAGCAACAAACTAGAATCACAGTCAAAAGTCTCAAATATATTTGATTATGGACAACATAGGACCTAAAAAGAACTAATCTTAAACACGAAAATAGTAAAAGTATATACAAAATTATACCTACTAACACCAAATTAAATAAAGTAAATGTACATAAAACAAAACGTTACAAACTTGCAAACATAATAGAGGTTAAGTAAACAACACTGAGAAGAACGAAGGGTAGAACAGTTCAGAAAAATATTATAGAGGGCTTACATATAAGAAGAGCAGGAATTGGCTAAGGATAGATGGTCTGGCAGTTTGTTCAGATATGAAAAGAAACAACGGCTGAATAGTCAATTGAAAAAGAAGAAGAGAGTCAATTATGGCATAAGGACAACAGCTGTTCTATTTGTATTAATCGATGTTATTGAAAACTAAACGTGGTTTAAAATTACAAACATCGTTAACGCAACTCCAGTTTTTCAAATAAGTCTAATTTTTTGCTCTTATCGCATTGCATTGTCAGGGATGGAGAAATTGGTGTTGAAAATATCAGTGTTTTTATATTTATTAAATAAAGAAAGATGTTTCTGTACTCTGGTGGAAATCTTTCTACCCGACTACCCTATGTAGGTGGCAGGACAATCAGAACATTGTAAAGAATAAACACCAGAGTTAGATAGAAGATCTCTTTTGTCTTTTAGTTTAATCAAATGTTTTTGCAAGTTGTTTACAGTCCTAAACACAATTGTTATATCAAAACTTATAGTAAATCTTGTTAAAAGTTTTCATTAGAAAACCATTGTTGAGCTAAGCTTTGAATGATATTTAATTCGTTGTTAAAAGAATTCCTACACAAGGCTATATTGAACGGTCTATTAATGGGAAAACGGCGAATTTGATGAACATTGTATGCTGTTATCTGTTGAAGTAGGTTTCCGGTATATTTCAAATTTAATTCTGTTCTGTTCGTTTTCTAAAAGCAAATCAAGAAAAGGAAGCCTACCTTCATTTTCCATTTCAAATGTGAACTTTATGTTGTTGTGTAGATTGTTGACATAATCCAGGAACGCTTTAAAGTCCTGATCATTTCCAGACCAAATTAAACAAATGTCGTCAACGTATCTCTTATAAGCTATAATTTTATTTGAAAAGGGACTTTAAAAAATTCGCAGTTCTAGTCTTTTCGTAAATACTTCGTTTAAGGACGGGGATAAATGAATGGCAACATGGCTTATTCTCCGAATCTTTTCAGATGTTTCCTTAATATAGGGTATTTTGAGAAATTCTGTTGTTTCTTGAAGATAGAAATGTATCGTATGATGATCATTTTGAAAATTTAATGTTGTAATCTTTCAGAGTAACCATTCTGCAACTGGTCTAATTTTTTTTATGTTTTCAATTTCTGCCTCAAGATCCATCGTATCGTTACAGCCCCCTTGTAAAGCTTTCTTATGATACCTTCTTTTATTGCTGCAGAATGGTTAAGACCCTGATTAAGATATTGTCCAATGTGCGTGGGTTTTCGTTACGCTATGTCCTTTGCAGAATGCTTAACGAGAACGTCAAGAAAAGGCAAAGACGAATTTTCCTTTTTCTTTATTGTAAGCTTAACACATTTTCTAATGCTATTGAAAAATTCTGTCAAATGATTGTCATTTGCAGTACAAATAACAAAAGTATGATATACATACCTTCTCCATATAAATGTTGGCCACCACGGAGAGAGGAATGACCCTATCGGAATATCATCATTATGTGAGTAAAACCTCCATCTTTCACTTGAAAGTAGGAGTTACGGAGACAGCATTCCAATAGGTCCATCACACCATCCGGAGGCAACGTTTGTTCAAAGAGTGTTTCATCTACCATGAACTGTTGCCTAGTTATGTCTAATGATTCCCATATCGGAACATTTATGTATAAACTTTCTACATCAAAGCTAACAAATCTGTCTTCTTGTCCTAATTTGATGTCCTTAAGAACAAAATGGTTGGAATTTTGAATAAAAGAATTCGTTTTACCTTGTTGCTGAATTATCTCTAACAAAAATTTGGCTAAACCACTTGTTGGTAAGACCCTGGAGCTAGTAATCTTAGAGGCATGTTTGGCTTGTGGATCTTTGGTAAACCTATCCTATTTGGGATGTAGGCATTATATTTCGTCAATGTTCTGTATACCTTGCTCTGAATTGCGCTTGTGAGATCCATCGGTAGTATTTTGTAGTTTCCTTTCATCAAGATTTCGTCGATCTTTTGGTCGCATGTTTCTATGAGTCCATAAACCGACACCGGATGCAGTTGTCGGAGTCTAAAATTTTGCATAGGGGACAGCACCGGCGTAAACGAAAGTTTATATAAGCAGCTTACATTGAAAAAAATAAAGGCATATTCAACAAGCCTAGCGTCGAAATTCCAAACATATGAAAGCTGCTTCTAGTTGAAATTGACTTCCTCAAACTTGACGGTTCTGGTAACCAGAGGGCGGCGACGTCACGCATCACGACTAGTATATAAGCCTGTAGTTTAAAAACTATTGGAGATAGCTGCCAATCAAAACGTTGTGAAATGTGAAAATAAGTCTGGCAGAACGAGTTTAGTCAAGTAATGATTGCTCTTTGTGCCGAATATAAGATTTGATCTTCTAAATACTATGCTTTTTCTACGATTAGAACACAATATAAATAAAACACGTTTGTTATAGATTTTGTACTAGTTTCTCTTGTGTGTTTCGATCAACTTATATTCAATATTTTTGTTTATTTAACGTTTATTTTTATTGTCTATCTTTAGAAATTCACATTTTTTTTAATAAACTTTTATTACTAGATATACTAATTATTTCAAATAGCGATTAAGAAACTTAAATTTATTAAATATTTACTTATATTGGCATATATGTATTTAGTTGTCTCTTGTAAAAATGTAGAAGATGTAGCGGTGCTTGTACTTGTATTTACTGAAGAAAAAATTTTGTTGGCGGTGTTTAACTTGTTATTTATTGAATCGTGTATACAGCCTTTTGCTATGGATGTTAACTTCGAACCACCATGACGCTTTAAAGCGGTGATATCTCCGCCTATGTCTACAAGTAGAGTTGTGGATGAACATAAATATTTTGCAATTTCTTTGCCCTTTGTAGCAAATTTATTTATAACATTTTTTACTTTCACCTTTTTGCTACAAATTAAAAAAAATTGAATTGGTAAACTTAAATATTTTGCAATTTCTTTGCCCTTTGCACCAAATTTATCTATTTATTTATTTTTGTGAGGTGTATTAACCGTTTTGGTAATTAAAAAAATGAATTTCCGGCACTAGTTGGTCAAAGGTCTATATATTTTTTGCAAATATCATTAAACTTGCCGGTTACTCTAGTTTTCTTCTTATTTTTTTTTCGTATTAGGAATAATTACCAATAAATTCGATCCAAGATTTTGAATATTGTTATGATCCATTAAATGTTGCTCGTTTGATCGATAAACTCCCACTATGCCTAAATTTTTTTGTGGTAACACAAATCAGAATAGCATAATCTAATAGAATGGATCTATCCAAATACGAAAATGACAAATAGAAAGTTGTAGCACGTAGGGTTTTCCTGTTAGAGTTGTAGAACCATATCGAATGTTATGATACTTAATATCTATACAAAAAATGATTTCAGAAAATTCTTAACCCTGTTTATTGACTATGTTTACAGTTTTCGCCTGTTAAACATACCATACATCTAAGAGAAAAGCAAACGAGAAAAATATTAACTTAAAACACACATTAAACTTTATTTTTTCCGTTTATGAGTTGTCCTATCTTCTCTCTTCAAAAACTACAGTAGTCACCCATCATGGCTGGATCCCATTGTCCTTGGTACCGAATTTCCATTGTTCTGATATTGTGGTGAAACCTTTCACCCTGCTCGTCACTAACAGCTCCCAAATTTTTAGGAAAAAATGACAGATGGGAATAGAGGAAGTGAATTTTTAATGACATTCTGGCACCAAGCGCTTTATAGGCATCTAAGAGATCATTAACTAATTGTTCATAATTTTCATCCATATTGTTGCCTAAAAATCCTCTTACCACATTAACAAATGAATTCCATGCCCTGAGTTCCTATCTGGTAAGTTTTTCCGTAAAATTGACGTCGTCCAGCAATTTTCTGATTTGTGGCCCAATAAAAATTCCTTTTTTTAATTTGGCATCACTTAACTGAGGAAAGACTTGTCTTAGGTATTTAAATCCACCACCATCTTTATTCAAAGCCTTCACAAAGTTTTTCATCAGCCCAAGTTTAATGTGAAGAGGAGGCAAAAGGACATTTTTGGGATCAACAAGGGGTATAAATTTAACATTTTGAGATCCCGGTTGAAATTCGCTTCTTTCTGGCCAAATGTTTGTTACATAATGCTGATTTATTGCACGACTGTCCCATAAACAAAGAAAACAGCAATATTTTGTAAATCCCCCTGAAGTCCCACTAAAATCGCTATAACTTTTAAGTCCCCACATATCTGTCATTTATACGTATTGTAGTTTATTTTATCCAAAATCGTGCGCATATTTTCATAATTTTTTTTCATTGCAACTGAATGGGCAACTGGTATAGAGGGTTTTAAATTTCTATTATGCAATAACACAGCTTTTAAGCTATATTTAGATGAGTCTATGAATTAGCGCCACTCACGGGGCGAATGTTCAATATCAAGTTCCTGCATTAAACTGTCTATATCAGTACACGCGCGCAACAAAATTTCCGTACTGTAGAATTCAGAAAACACAGCATTTCTTTTTCTGAAATTCGAAATTTTTGTTTTTTTGGCCAATAGGTTCCATTCCTTAACACGGGAAGCCAAAAGTTCTGACTGTTGCCTGGATAACCCCAAATCACGTACTAAATCATATAATTCACTTTGAACAATCAAATGTGGCTCGCCGGAACTGGGACTGGGACTGGGTAAAAGTGGGATCGGTGCACTGTTCTTCTGAGCTGCCTGATGATGCGTTATCTCCATTATCTCCCAAATCAATAACTTGCCAATTTAAAGACGCAATAGGCACTAGCAAATTTGCATTATGAGGAGCAGGTCGTATGTATATTTTGGAATAACCTTCAGTCTCTTGTCAGGCAAAAATAACAACCGTCAGAATGATTGGTGAGTTCTCGCCATACCATTGATCCTTCAAAAGGCATACTTTTTCTCTTTCCCTTCATCCACTGCACTAATGATACACTACAACTAACACAGCACACATGGGGAGCCCACCGCTTATCTTGATCCCCAATAACACACCAAAATATTTAAAGTAGGCTTTTTTACATTTTCGGAAAATGGCCTGACTTGTTATTTCACCAGAAATTCTCCACAATTATAACAAAATTTATCAGGAGAAATTTTGCAACTTCGGCGTGTTTGACTCGACATTTTCGTCTTCACATACACTTGCTTATCGATACACAGAGAACCACTAAACTCGAAACTCAACAGAAGAGTGATGTTTAACGTTTATTTTATGTCTAATGTTGTAAACAACCCAGTCTAGGTAATTTTTCCATTGTAAAATGGACCCATTTTAGCCGCACCACAATAAAATTGTTTACCTGCCAATATAAAAGGTTCTAATTAGGCTATTAAAAAATGGTAGGTATTAGGGCTTTCCAAATATTTTTTTATTATTGGGAGGGTATTTCCATTGTGAAAATAATAGGCTGGCCTGTTTTCTTCCAATCTTTTCGGCCAGTGTAATTAGTGCAATCTAAAAAATAAAGAACAAAAACTGTTTTTGTTAGACATTTTAATGGGAAAGACAGTTTCGAGAAAATCTAGCCAGAATTGCAGCCTGCTATTTTGTTAGTGCACTTTTTCACTATCACTAAAGTTTGCGACAATACATTATAACAAATTATTGTTTTTACTGTACGTAGTTTATAAATATAAAATGCTAATACTATACACATACAGGTTATCTTTAATTTTTTTTACATTTTACTTATTAAATTTTGAAATAACTAAGAAGGCACAGTTCTAAATTTTTTACCTTTGTTGCTAGGTAAACGTTATACGATGCTTCGTGTCAATTTCCATTGGGGTGAACATTTTGGGCTTTTTTGCATTGTAACCTTCCGATTTTCGTTTTAAAAATGCGTGTGATTTATGAAAGGTTTCAATACTAATATTTTCTTTAATAGCAAGCGTACTTTCTCTAACATCGAGTAATGTGTTCATAATAAGGACGATTTAAACTTTTCTGGCAACTCTCCAAAATAGGCAAGAAGGACATTTTCCGAAAATGAATTAATATTCTTTTGACTTCATCTCTCCATAAATAGTTTATACCCAATTTCATACTTTTTCCTTGAAATTTATCGTAATAATTCTTCCGAAGTGGTTTTGGCTCTGCTTCATGTGTATTATCAATTTCACTTTGATTGCTTAAACTGATTTTAAGTGGAAATAACTAACTTATAAGAAAGAAATTTAGGCAAAATAATTTATGTTCAATATAATTGTAGCAGCATATACAATTATGGCGTCGCCTGACGTGCGAGTTGTGCTCTTTTGTTTTTTCATGGCATTCGTGATGGATTATTCTAATCGCAGTATTAGATAATATAACTAAAACCGCTTTTGTAATACAGAAATTATTTGATAGTCCCAGAAAAAAGTACTTATATTACTATTATGAGTGAGTCGTATCCTATAGCTTAAGGATGACAACCAATCACACTACGCCAAATTCATTACTCACGCTTGCTTTGACCAGCATTCCTTAATTTCTTTATACTGCTAACTTGGTTTTCAAGCAACACAAAGAATGGTAGGGTGCATGTTTTTAGAAGCAAAAAGATGTATTTATTACTTAGCCGAATAAACAACAATACTCGTTTTGCTCGTGTTGCAATTTTTATCCTCCCGCTCGTTGGATAATATTCTAACAGCATATTATTCGTGTGAAAGTTTAGGCAAATGCGACCAAATAAAATGTTTATTTTTACAAGTTTAATAGTCACCACGTGTAATTAGGTAAATAATTGCTATCATCACTGCATTCTACATATTTTCTTTGCCAATAAACTTTTTGAACCATTCATTCTATTTTAATTTACTTTATCCAACATTTACGTTCTAATGTAACGATAATTACTCTTATTTTAAATTAATAAAATGGTCTATAACGCTCTAGTAAGTTAGCAAACAGTATCGCAGAGATTATTCTAAAACAATGACTGTGAATCATTTGGAGTTCTGCAAATTAAAAATCTTCGCAGTTGCATTCGGTACTAATATTTCCGTTAAAATAAACACAATACAATGCAAATTGGCGAATCTATGGAATGTTCTTAAAACCGATTCTTGCATACTTTGAGGCGCTCTTGATAATACTAGTGAAACTATTGATCGGATCAAAAAACTGAACACCAAGAGGAGGAAAAAATATTGGGGAAATTTATATACGCATATCTTTGACATAATAATAGTCGCCCAAAAAGGCCCTTATATCAGAAACTTGTTTTTTTTAGTTTTACCTCAGTACATTTAAGTTTCTAGTAATTGGGGAAATGGAACAAATTATAATAAAGCAGCGACTACCTAGAAGAGATGCTACTACCAGTCCTTTTTAAGATACTAACTGTCCCCAAATGCTGCCCTACTTCCGATCAAGCGGTCACTTGTTCTATGCCAAATCAGCCTATTTCTCCTTACAACTGATGAACCAACTGGAAACATCCATGACCGAAAGAATTATAATAATTTTCTGTTTCTGTCACAGTCCGGCACCTCTCAGACAGATTTTGGCAAGGTTTATCGAATCACATTACCATTGAGCAAGTACTTATGTGATCTATGAAATCAGAAGCAGGCTTGACACGCGGCAGAGGTTTAACTTAAGCCGTGTTGGGAAAATGGACGATATTAATGCCAGAATCAACGAAGGTTTGCGAATCGTTAAAAATGTTTTCGTAATCTAGGCGTTGCTATTCAGAACAGCATATTGAATTGCGCGATTCTAGAAGAAATCGGGACCACAACGATCTCCAGCAGTTGCACAATTGGTTGGAATATCATAAAACATTTGATGATCAAATAAACTCACTTTTATCCATTTCCTCGTCTACTATTTACTAGGTAACTTTTCAAATCCCATAGAAAACAAGCGACAAAGTTAAATACTTGTCTTTTATGTTCAAAACTTTAAAATTAGATAATCAAAAGGCTTCAGTAAATCGAACGCGGCTTTTTAACAGAATTCTCTGCACCTAAAAGACTGCGGAATGTTGCGTAAAACGAACAAAGCAGCTCTTTTTGCATATTTGGATCAGAAATTTGGAAATTATTAGAACTGCCATTTTGAAAAATTTTGGAATCACGGAACACAGCACCTCTCTGATAGGTTTCCCCACCAGAAATGCTATGTTCTGATGTGGGATGATTTAAAAAGCGTATTTTCAAAGCTACACCTTAAATACTATCTTATATTTATACATGCGTAAATATAGGCAAACACTCAGTACATGCAGTTTATTGTCACAAGTTTTATCTGATAAACAATTCTAGGAACCATCCAATGAACGAAAGAACCTTTAAAAGTCACAAAATCGGTTTGTTTTGAACGAGAAGTTTGACTCACTTAACCCGCGATCACTCGCGCTATTGATTTTTACGTAGTTACTCGCGTGTTAGATTTTATCTAACATGAATTTTCGAACATTTTATACAGTGACCGTCTAAAGTCCGTTCCCCCCCTACTAATTTTTGAGCCAACTCGTATATCGCAACGAAATTTGGAGGGCTTAAATAGGAGATGAAAAGCTATTTTTTTATGAAAAAATGATAGCTAAAAGTTATAAAATGGCGGCTACGCGCCATCTTGAATTAATATTTTAAATACAACACCCCGCATATTATTCCATTTTCAAAATCTGCTCATTATTCTTAACATTTTTCTCTAATACACTTTATTCCTAAATGTAATTCTTTTCGAAATAATGACGTGTGAAAATTGAAAATCCGGTTTAAAATGAAGTAATGGTTTTAGTCACTTTCGATAAAAAATTCTGCTAACTAAATTTTTTAATTAATTTGTAGTTAAATCTTTTAATGAATTCGACTAATAAGAGGCGTAAAGACAGTATTTTAAGGATAAACAGTACCAGTTACCGGAAAATCTTGAAGGTTACGAATTTGTTCTGTAAATTCACAAGGAAAACAAATTAGTTGGTAAAAAAATATTTTATTTATTTTTCAATAACACTTATTTAACCCCAACAATAATTATTTTATCAAGTGTTCTATGTGGCCCCCTCCTAAATCTTGACAATAAAGTGCCCTATTATGAATAGCTTCTCTCACGTTGATGAAAGTCTGTTCATCTATTTCTTCACATGCTTCTCTTATTCTGCGTTCCAACTCTTTTATTGTTTGACATTCAGTGGCGTAGATTTTTAACTTCAGATATCCCCAAAGGAAAAAATCTAGAGGGGTAAGATCCGGAGATCTTGGTGGCCATTCTATATTTCCCCTGCGACCTATCCATCGCCCAGGAAAGTTTGTATCGAGAAACTCTCTAGCCATGCGATAGAAATGGGGAGGTGCTCCGTCCTGCTGAAATATGATTTCACGATTTTCAAACTCTTCCTGATTGTTTAATACAATTTGTCTTATTCGAGGTTCAATTTCAGTGTCTAAAAAATTTCTGTAAAGATCTCCTGTAAGATTGCCTCTGATGTCCAACAACGTGGTTGCCCAAAATCCCCGCTCAAACATTAACTTTTTCAGGAAACTGGGTATGCCATTCTCTAAAAATATGCGGATTAGTATCGCTCCAGTATCGTACGTTCTGTTTGTTGACTTTTTCATTAAGGAAAAACGTGCATTCATCTGAGAAACATACACGTTTTAGGAAGGATCGTTCTCCTTCAATTTTTCTTGTTAACCACTCACAAAATTCAACCCTCCGGTCTGGATCATCCTCCGTGAGAGCATGCAGGATTTTCATTTTATAGGGATGAAATTTTTCATTTTTTAGGACTCTTTGGACACTTTTCGAACTTACTTCGCAGGATTCAGCAACTGCAGACGTGCGTCGACTGAGTAGGATTAATTACCATTTCAGCTACAATTTCAATTTTTTTTTCTTCTGAAAGAGGTGGTCTTCCTGATCTTGGAGCATCTTTCATCGTACCAGTTGCTTGGAGCTTATTTAAAAGTTTGCGCAAATATGACCGCGAAATAGGGTTTTCGGGAAATCTATCGTTAAACATACGGACTGCTAGATGAAAATTTCTTCCAGCTTCTCCAAAAATCAAAACTGCTTCAAACTTATCGTGTAAACTGCGAGCCATGGTCACACTTTTCATAAAATAATTAAGATGCTAAACGGACTATTTGACAGTTAGTTATCAAGATGTTACCGCGACAACGATTTTGTTTCCAACGCAAACTTGATCGTATTTTTGATTGAATTTGAAATGACCAAAATGTCAATTTTCAAACGTCATTATTTCGAAAGCAATTACATTTAGGAATAAAGTGTATTGGAGAAAAATGTTAAGAATAATGAGCAGATTTTGAAAATGGAATAATATGCGGGGTGTTGTATTTAAAATATTAATTCAAGATGGCGCGTAGCCGCCATCTTATAACTTTTAGCTATCATTTTTTCATAAAAAAATAGCTTTTCATCTCCTATTTAAGCCCTCCAAATTTCGTTGCGATATACGAGTTGGCTCAAAAATTAGTAGGGGGGGAACGGACTTTAGACGGTCACTGTATATGAATAGAATACAGTATAGTTTTTTGTTAATATTTATTAAAGGAACGTGAACTACGTTCATAAAATAAACAAAACTTCGCATTCGGACCATAACAAGGAACCATTAAATATTTAAATAACATTAAACAGAGAAAAACACAATTAAAAAATGAATAAAACAAAATCGTAGTCAAAAAGGCAACCATACAGTCTACTCGTCTTCTTGCATAACGCACTCCTGGCATAAAACTGCAGTTTTCAGCGTGTGTTCTTTACAAATAGGCTTCGCGCATGCATTACACTGGTAATTAGTAAATATATTTTTTCTTATTGGTCAAAATGAGCATCTTGGCTTTCGCTGAGTACCAACCTCGTTGGCTCGTGCTGCTGGAGGTGCTTCAGAGTCAAGGACATTTCGAATTTTTTGCCGCAGAGGGATTGAAAATGCTTGAACTGTAGCACGCTTTAGTACATGTGGCTTAACTCGCTAAGTAATTATCTTCGAGGAACATAGGAAACTGATATAGAAGCATCACATGCAAAACCTAATTAAAATGGGGAGCAGACCCAAATATTTGTTTGATGTTCTACAAATCCTTTGTTAGGTCAATTTTGGATTATGGATGTATTTTCTATGCATCAGCTGCCGAAACACATCTGAAAAAATTAGAACTAATAAAAAATAAATGTCTTTGCAGAAGCATCGGACTTTTAAATGGTACACCTATAAACGTTCTCGAAAACGAATGTGTAGAACCACCGCTGGCATAGAGGCGGAACTTTCTAATAGACACATTTTTACTTAGACTTATTTCTAAAAACAGTTCCTTAGTAAATAAGATAAACATGTTGTCTATATTTGGTTATACCCACATGCTTTTAGTTTTAAGCTGATCCTGGATAACCCAAATAAAAGATAATATATATCAATCTCCAATAGCTCCTTTCAACCAGATAAGTCTCTCAAATATAAATGAAATTCCTAAAGTTATACTCTCACAAAATATCATTAGTGACCCGAATATAATTAAAATAAACTTTTTGGAGTACATATACACAAAATGGTTTTAACCATGAGCACATTTTTACAGATGGGTCTTTAATAGACAAAAAGGCTGCATGTGCTTTTTATCATAGCAACAAAAAAATAGCAAAATAATTTAGGTTACCTAACGAAGCATCAATTTATACGGCTGAATTGTGGGCTATCTGGGAGGCACTTAAATATTGTCTAGAGTTTAAAGAAAATAATTTCTTTGTAATTTTTTCAGATAGTAGGAGTGTACTTGAAAGAATCAAAAACTGTATAAATATTGCACCTACCAATCACATTATTGTCGAAATATTAAAAACGTATCATACGTTACAGGCCAAAAACATTAGTGTTTGCTTAGTATGGGTAAAAGCACATATAGGAATCTCAGCAAATGAAATAGTTGATATACTTGCAAAAGATGCTACCAAGATACCTCACTCAAATGTCGATTTAAAAATTCCATTTTCAGATATAATAAAAAATTACAAAGAAATCAAAATTGGTAAGTGCAATATAATGATATCAATAAAGGTATTATTTATAAAAACATATTCCCTGTGATTAACAAAAGTAGATGGTTTAAACAATTTCAAACAGAAGCTATATAAGAACTATTTCTAGAATCCGTACTTCTCATGCGTTATATCCAAAACATCGGAAAAAAATTGGCATTAGCAATAACGAATAATGTGACTGTGGTGAATTAGGTGACTTAGAGCACTGCCTATTAAATTGTATTAGACTGAAAGATCATCTAAATTTCTTACATAACACGATAGGAACTTTAATTCAATTACCTTTTAATCTGAGCAGCTTAATTGAATCAAATAATCTTAATGTATATCGGAAATTGTACAAATTTATTATAGAAAGAAAAATTGAATTGTAAAGGAACCTACTGGAACATAATTATTTTAAGTTAATAAATAAAAAAAAAACAAAAAATTAATTTAAAAAAATCAACAACAAAAAAGAGAAACATAAAAGCAAAAAAAATAAAGCTAAGTATACAAAAAAGAGAAAAAACAAAAATAAATATATATAAAAAAAAATGTAAATTGTATAGTATATAGTACCCTTAGTATAGAATGTAAAGTACCCTAATTAAAAAAAAATAAACAAATACAATAATGCCAGAGCCATAATTTATGATTTTGATACAGATCATTGGCTAGCGGTATCAACGTAAAGTAATTATCAACCGTTACATTTCTTCCAGTTCCACTACAATGCCGGAGAAGACGTTTAACCACACTTGCAGAATCATTAGGTAACTGAAATATATCATCGGGTTGCTTCTCACCAGGTTTATTTGCAATATATTGCCTGACTCTAAACGCCTCTAGAATTTCGTCTATGGCAACGTATTCACCAACAGAACAATACTGGACACATTTTTCAACAAAATGATCAAAAATAAAACGCTTTGGTGCCAAGTTGTCCTCTTTCAGTCTTTCCTGCCTTCTTGCTTTATGATCAAATCGTATCGCCTGTACTAGCAAGTGAACCAACTCTTAGACATAACAGCCAAAAAAAAACTCTGTTGAGGTACCATCTGTAATCCATAGCTCGTTTGTATTTAAATGCCGAGATTTTTTGACTCCAGCTAAGTACAGCTTGTATTTCTTCAAAGTTAGTTGGCGAGCAATCTCTCTCTCGATCATAGTTAGGTCTCATAAGGTCAAGCTGTAGATTGGTACACTCCACGATAAGGCCAATAATTTCATCTGGATTGGCAGCACTTTTTACTCCTGGTAATTTCGTTACAATGTTTTTCGAACGCGTTTTACCTCGAAAAATGTCTTTGCGTCTTAACCACATCGTTACACCATTTTTCCCAACGAAACACAGTTTATCTTCAGTTACCATTTCAGCCCTTTGAGGTTGAAAGTCCTCGACATCGGATTGCTCGGAATTCGTGTTATGGTCGCTATGTCCAGACGGCGCATCTTCATCTGATACTTCCCAAAGTGCTGATAATTTTTTCTATCCCTTTTCATACGACATTTTGAGAAAATAGAACTTTAAATACTTTTAACAGGATCACTCGCGCAGTTCGATATTTTGCCAAACTGCCTGTTTTGCTCCTAAACTGAAGAAATATGTAAAAATGTTAGAAAAAATCTAACAGCGCTAGTGATCACGGGTTAAGATAAAACTTAAAAGCTATAAACTGTTATTAACAAATGTGCATTAATTACAAAAATAATCACCTGATTTTTGTTTAAGTTTAAAACTAAAATATGTAGCTCGCAGTTTAAAAAAAATTATTTTACTCACAAGTTAAGAACAAAATTCGTTTAAGTTTTAAGCATTAATATTAGCAAATGCCCTGGTCTATATTTTGGCCAATGCTCAGAAATTCATAGAGCTAATCAGAGATTTATACCAATTGTCATTGAAAGAGTTTCAATAAACCAATTTTTAGATTGAATAAAAAAACGTATAAAAATTAATTAATTTTTCATCAAATGGGTAAATACAAACACTTCTGTTTTTTTTTTGGTTGCCATTCTAAAAAGACGCCAATTCAATTATAATGATGATGATATTGGTCATGGCATGTAGCAGCTATACTAAATCTAATTTAATATAGCTACATAGGCATTTTATTCGTAAGTTCTTTTTAGGCAGACAAAGCATATCGCAAACGCTATAATATTAAAAGAGATCCCACATCATATCACAATTGTTGCTAATAAATATCCAATAATAATAAAAAATAGTGTGAATTGTTTTCATAACATGATTTGTTGTTGAGCCATTCCCAATATTGTTAAATTGTTATTCAGATGTTTAATACAATTTCGACAGGCTTAGTAATCACATAAAATAAATATAGCTACAATAATAATTGCAATAATTACTGTTGTCTGTAAATTCAGGCATGTTAAAATTAAACAATGAAGTGCAAGGCCTAGAGTTTACTAAAATATATGTGTATTTTTTTACTAAATTCTCTGGTAGGTATTTCGGACTAATATAATAGTAGTGAAATAAGCTAATATTACCTAGTCTTGCAAATAGATTCCTATTTCCTAGAATAAAAAGTATAAATGTGTTGATTTTGGTAAAAACTGCCTGAATAATATTTGTCTTATGAGAACAAACTAAGCTTTGTTTTGACTGGACTAAAGCCCGCTACTCCCTATTCGGTTCAATTCCTCGGTTCGATTCGAATGAGCTAATCAACGAATTGACTGGTAAAATTTTTGTACGAATCTAAGATGGCGGAACAAAATGGCAGCTTACTAAAATATTTAAAAATTCAGCCTTAAAAAACTACTTAATGAACTGATTTCAAATTGTGTTCCATAACTGACTGTAGTACGGAGATGAACTAGTTAACCTGCGGTACTAATTCAAGAGGGCGGCCAATTAAACTTTTTGTAATCTGAAAAAAAAATCACTCTCTCAGGTTTTAAATAAACTTGCGTTTTAGAGTCCCTAGATACCAAAAAATATGTTTTACAATTCGGTCGGTTCGTCTGTCGGTTTGTCTGTCAGTTCGCGGCATAGCGTAAAAAGTACTGATTATATTGACATCATAAATTATTACTGAAAAAACTGATTATCCAATTTATCTTAAATTTTGCACAAAAATCAAGTATTATATAGGAATCAGCTGGTAAAATTTTGGTACGAATTCCAGATGGCTGCTTAGTATAATATTTAAAAATTCAGCCTGAAAAAAGTGCTGTGAAGTGAATAATAATAATAATAATAATAAAACTTTCATTTATTCAATTAAAAAGTACACAAAATACAATAATTGAACAAAAGGTCAAATCCACACAAAAAAACTAAATAAGAAAGGTTAAAACCTCGGAAAAAACTCAATGGGCTATTTACAAATATACAGGGAGAAAGAAAATAGTTTTTTTTATTATATTACGCAATATTATTAAGATAGCCACTTAATATTATTTTATATATTAAATGCCGACGGACTAAATAAGAAAATTCGCTAAATATGTATTTGGTTGCGAAAAACAAAAATACACAAAATGGCAAGCGCCTTAATAAAGTCCTTAAGAAGGCGATTCGAATCAGTGGAACAATCAGGATATGTTCTGTTTATACAGCCACTTAATGAAAGTGAAATTTTTTTATCAATCACCAAAAATTATGAGCCCCGCTTGACCTAAAAAGTCTAACCACTTATACAGTGTCATTTATTTAAATGCGAGTGCAAAGAAAACTTGTTTTTTTTTTGTATTGTGATAACAGAAAAATTTTATTTTGCGAAAATATTATACACTTTTGTTAAAAACACAAGATAATTAGTTATTACTTCCCTCGTGAGATTTTTTCAGATCTTAAATTTACTTATTTTAAACACGCTGTAAAATTGGAAGAAGTATTCTATAATTATTTATTTATTGTCTACAAAATTACAAATGTACTAAAAAAGTAAGCAAAAAAATGGTGTCAAATCTAATAAAAAAAAAATTAAATTAAAATTCACTGGCTAATATCCAGGAGCCAGTGGCAAAAGCTCTGAGAATCGGTATAAGGAATGTACAGAAACTTGCGCATGAAAAAAAAATATAATTTACTTCCGAGGAAGATTAAGAAATGTACACGAAAAAATCTAAAAACAAACATAGAAAAAGACTCCAAGTCTCGGTCTCATTAAATTATAATTTTAATTCACAACAAACATGACCGTGTTTCGATATTTTCGAGCATCATCAGACCTACAAACAACAGAGAGAACCTTTTTAAATAATCACACTCACAAATCCTAAAACAATAACTTACAAATAGAATAAAACACACTAAAGCACAACAAAATAAACAACTACTTATACATATTTGATGGACATTAAAATGAGATTTTTGAATAAACAAAATAAAATATTAAAAAAGTATTAAAAAAGGATCATGTCTCTAAATAGGCAAAACTTTTTTTTTTCAAATGGCAACCACCCACAGACCACTGGCTATAAAAAAGAAAAAAACTCTCACTCTATGAATTAGTGAATGAAATGAAGGTTGCCTACAATTATTATTACATTAAATTGTTAAATATTAGGGTTGGTTCAAAATTGAAAACATCGTTAACGCGCGTGAGAATACTTTTTATATATTGGTTATTTCCATTTTTTCTAGAAGGTAATTATTGCGTTTTGGACATTCTGTAAAACAAAGTTGTGGAAAAAGTTGCTGACAACAAATGATTGGCAAAAGCTGAAAAAGTTACATCCGTATTTCTGAATTTGTTACAAGGCTTAAATGTTCTCTCACCCTTGTGGAAATTTTTCGACCTGTTTGTCCCACATAGGTCGTGGAACATTATATTTTAGTGCATAAACCCCAGATCTGGACAATTTATCGGTTGTGAATTTATCAAATGTCTCTTGAGAAAATTTACTGTTTTGAATGAAATATTGACATTTTTAATATTTTTAAAAAATTTTGCCAATTGGAGAGAAATACTTCCGAAAAAAGTAATGCACTTGAAAAAAATTGTCTCATCGCTAAGTTTTGAATGTATTACAGTATAGGACATTTTGTACTTGTTTATAAATTTGTAATATAATTTGGTGATGGACTCCAAAGGAAAACCGTTATTCATAGCAATCTGCAAAAATATCACGCTCCTTATTAAACGCTTCCCTTGACAATGGTAAATTACACAACCGATAGAAAAAGGAGTTGAACGCGGCGAATTTATGTGTGTAAGGAGATTTTGAGTGGTATGAAAAATTATCCGTGGACGATGTTTTCCATTAAATATTATGTGTTTCCGCGATAGTAAAAGTCAAGAAAGTAGTTTTCCTTCTGGTATTCCATTTAGATATAATTTTATATGCAAGGAGTTAACGAATTGTAAAAACTCTTCCACACTGATTTCTGTTGCCATTCCACACCGGCAAATATCATCCACGTATCTTTTATATGCTGTTGGGGATAGGAGGCAAAATAACTATTCATTATCCTGTTTTCCAAATTGTTCATGAAAATTTAATGGCAGATGAACAAGAAATATAGCCAGCCCAGACCTTTGCCTATATACTGTCCATTAAATTTGAAAAAATTTTGGTCTGACTAAGGTAAGAAGAGAAGAGGCCATCAACGAGTAACTATCAACAAGATCTCGCCAATAAATCCCTTACCAGCTGAATACAGTCTGCAAGGCACACTAGGAAACAAATTCTTGACATCCAAAGAAACTAATAATGCATTGTGCGGAATATCAACGTTTTTCAGGTGATTGGCAAAGTCGATGGAATTCCTGGTAGAATATGT
The DNA here is from genome assembly GCA_030620095.1 of Kuschelorhynchus macadamiae. Lineage (NCBI taxonomy): Eukaryota > Metazoa > Arthropoda > Insecta > Coleoptera > Curculionidae > Kuschelorhynchus > Kuschelorhynchus macadamiae. The sequence continues at coordinate 909,837 of JAUTXW010000215.1, forward strand.
GCTATGAAAACCCGTTACGTTTTTTTTTAGCCAAGCTGAAAGTTTATAGCATTGAATCAATAAATGAAACCACTGGCCTCATGGGCGTGCACATCTTTATGAATCTTTGGCAAGCCATAAAGTAAGTGTTTTCGGGTTCATAGGATATAATTTATCTTTTGTCATGTCAAAATATTCTAAGGTTGTTAGAAATGTGTCCAGACTACTTTTTAATCGTAAAAAATGAGTTTGGAGGGTCTCTGTTTATTCTTTCAAAATATAGAGTTCAAGAAACCAATAACCTTGTCAACATAATCAGTTCTTTCCATAACTACTATTTTTTATCGGCCTTGGTGCAAATCAAATCGTTGGATTTGATCTTATGTGCCAGAGATTTTATTTTAGTTACAGCCTGTGCTATGCAAAAAAAGTTAAAAAAAATTTATATTGTAGCGAATGTTCCAACCTAACAAACAGGTCGAAAAATTTCCACAAGGGTGAGAGAACATTTAAGCCTTGTCAACAAATTCATAAATCGCATGTAACTGAGACTGTTTCAGCTTTTGCCAATCATTTGTTGGAGTCACATGAATTTTCCATTTCTGACGTTGATGTTTTACATGAATGTCCGAAGGGGAAAAAGCTTGAGATTCTAGAATAAATGGAAATAACCAAAGCTATAAAAAGTCCCATTCTCACTTGCGTTTACGATGTTTTTAATTTTGAACCAACCCTAATATTTAACAATTTAATGTAATAATAATTGTAGGCAACCTTCATTTCATTCACTAATTCATAGAGTGAGAGTTTTTGGTTCTTTTTTTCGACTAGTCCAGTGGTCTGTGGGTGGTTGCGGCGTGTCACTCGGGTGGCCTGGGTTCGATCCCGTCTAGAGACAGAATCCTTTTTTAATACTTTTTTAATATTTTATTTTGGTTATTCACGTGAGACTTAACCTCATTTTAATGTCCATCAAATATGTATGAGTAGTTGTTTATTTTGTTGTGCTTTAGTGTGTTTTATTCTATTTGTAAGTTATTGTTTTAGGATTTGTGAGTGTGATTATTTACTAAGGTTCTCTCTGTTGTTTGTAGGTCTGATGATGCTCGAAAGGGCGAAACACGTGTCATGTTTGTTGTGAATTAAAATTATAATTTAATGTACAGAAAGTCTTTTTCTATGTTTGTTTTTAAAACTAGGTCTCTTTGAGCAATATGGACAATTTCTTCGATTTTTAAAAAATCTAAAGGCAAAAGATTTAAGTTCCAATGCAAAAATGGATATTCATAATGCAATTTATGATTTATACACGTCAAAGACTAATATAACCCTTCAGAAACGTTTTAATATTATAGACTAAAAAATATCATCATCACTTAAAAAAGCCTTATCTTCTGAGTCGTCCTCAAATGGCGCAATGATCATTAGTGCTATTTCGACATCTAGAACTCGTTCTCGATTGCACCAATCCCATATTAATTTCTCTGAATGTTCTACAGATTTCTTCCAGTACTCCGGCGTAATATAATTTAATGAACATTGCCAAACAATTTGCACTTCATCTGAAGTAAGACCAACGTTCACGTGTTTTTCGTAATATGATTTTGCCCCAGCCATATATTCTGTTGCGTTAAACTGGCAATGGTATGGCGGCAGTCGTAAAACCTCATGTCCATTTTCCCGTAATATTTTGATCTACGGCATATATTGTTGGTTTTTTAATAGATTTTGCCATTAAAAGAAGCTCTAGTTTCAGCATATTGGGTAAAGGATTTTGTTTTTGTTTTATTAGCCAGTCATAAATATCACTTTTCTTGTAGGATGAAGTAGGTTGTTTATTTAAGATTCTTGAATGATAAGATGCATTGTCCAGAATGATTAAAGATGGAGTGTCTAAATTTGGAATCAGTTGTTCTTTTAACCACTTTTCAAACAATTCACAGTTCATATTATCATATTAGTCTGTACTTTTGGATGTTGAAGAAAACAGTAAACTTGCACCTGGGAGAAATCCTGTTGAAGAACCTGCATGCAAAATGATGAATCGTTTTCCCGTCACACATCCCTTTTTTTCTCTTGACACTTTTTACATGCTCGTCCTGCCAAGATTTCGAACCACTTCCATTAGAAAATATCCAAGTCTCGTCTAAAAATACCAGTTTTCTAAATTTTGAATTAATATTTTCCGTGTATTTCTTTAAAAACTGAATACGCTGACTTGCTATATGTGGCAACTCGCATAAAAATATTCGATTACAGTCCTTTTTATATAGAAAACCCAACATTTTTATTAATTTTGATAACGATTTTAGTTCAATTTCCAATATGCCTCAATTTTTTAAAGCTTCTTTTAAAACTTGAAATGTTATATTAGTTTTTGATGTGTATAAATCGTAAATTGCATTACGAACATCCATTTTTACATTGTCACTTAAGTCTTCTGTCTTTGGCTTTTTTCGTGTACATTTCTTAATCTTCTTCGGTAGTAAATTATGCTTTTTTTCATGCTCAATTTTCTGCGAAGTCCTTATACCGATTCTCAGAGCTTTTGCTATCGTCTCCTGGATATTGGCCGGTGAATTTTCATTTTCGTAATATTTTATTAGATTTAATACCATTTTTTTCGATTGTGGATGCAAAAAACCCGAAAATTGTTTTCTATTACTCATTTTGTCACTGACTTTGAAGTGACATTGCTCAAAGATTTTTGCAACTGCTGATATTTATATGTTTATCCTCTTTTTTCATATGAAAATATCATAGGTCTATCTAATTCATCTTCCGGATTTTATGCGGAGGATATGATTACACGTAATAAAAGAAAAACAAACTTAAAAAGTTTGTCGTTGATAAATCGTATGACCCGCACGATAACACTGATTTTGATTATACCCCTTTGATAGAAAACAGATCTATGATCTGGCAACTGTAGTCCCGTCCTACGGGTGTTATATTCATGTTTAGAACAATTTTGACTTAAGATTTTATTCTTAAAAGCAAAAACGCAAATTTCAAATATGTATGTATCGTAAACAGTAAGGATGTTAAGGACCCTAAATGTAGTTCTTCGCGTTTCCCTATGTGATAGACCGGGCAGCACTCTCACAGCACATTTTTGCAACAAAAAAACCGTTCTGGTATGACTACTACTGCCCCAGAATACTATACCATAAGGAATATGTTAGAAAAAAATGGCATAATATAGCGTCAGGAGAGTGTCCCTGCCGCAGTGGTGGTAGAGATACCTCAGTCCATAGCAGGTACTACGTAACTTACCGCAGAGTTCATTAATGTGTTTATACCACTGAAATCCAGCGTCAAGGTACATCCCAAGCATCATGGTTGTCATGGAAGATTTAAGGCAGTCAGAGGTGTTTACCAACCGACATAAATCGCTGCTTATTTGCTTACCGGAGGAAAACATAACAAATTGGGTCGTGAATCCATTTGTGACCAAAGCAACAATTTGCCATACATCTCCTCGGCAGACAGTAACAACGATCAATACATTGGTATCATAAGCCTAACACTCACAGAGTATGTCTGACATGGTGAAACCATGCTGTGCAGCAGAAAAAATATAATATTTTGAGAAAAAGGACATAATCTGATCATATAGGTTCATTTCAAAGACTTTGGAGAAACTCTAGAGCAAACTTATTGCATGGTAGTTTGTAAAATCATTTCGATCACCTTTGTTATAAATAGGGATGACGGTTGACAGTTTTAGTTCGGTGGGAAACACTCTCTCCTCGATGGACAAATTTACTAAAAAGCTTAATACGTCACAGAGATACATTTGACATTCGACATTCCTTTCACAGGCCGTTGGAAACACCATAAAAACCACTAGAATTCGAATTTTTCAACCTTCCTATAAGGGACAAAACATCAAACGCGCAAACAGGAACCATGAAAAAAGTATTATCACAAAAAGGAACATTACACTCTAAAAACTCATAGTATGCACCGCCACCAGAAGTATTCATTGTGAAATATAAATTAAAGTGATTAGCAATATCAAGCTCGCTCATATGCTCTTCATTTTGAAATATTTTGATGTTCTGTTTAATGTTTCTTTTTGAATCTTTTTGATTACCTGCCACATAGCCTTTAACTTGTTATCGACAATTATTATCTGGCGATTATTCTGTTCAATTTAAAATATTTAAAGTTTTTTGCGGTAGATTTTGGTGAAAATTCTACTTATTTCATTGTATTTAAACATTGTAGTTTTTAAAGTAGAAAACACCAACGACATGGAAATAACATAGACCCAGTTGTTTACATTTTGGAGGAATCCAATATTAACCCTGGTTTGTCAAACCGTTACTGTGGCCAGATTATAATGGATATCATCATTATACTATTACCTAAATAAACAAGGAATTCCAGAAATTCCCAGTATAAATTTCCATATAGAATATTTTAAAACTGATAATTAAATAGCTTATTATAAATAACTTAAACTGAATCTGTTTTAAATGTAATTTAAATCTTCTGTAATTATTATTCCTTATTTCAAGAAATATAACCCAGAATAATCGACAACGTCGGAATTCTACCTTTTTCGAGTATACTACAGATTTCTTTCGGGATCATTCGGAAGACGCCGAAGACGACGACGACGTTGTAATTGTTCTAGTTGGTGAAATAAGTGTTTTTCAGAAATCCTAATGTTTTGTGTGGCTATTTTCAAGAATCTGTTTAAAAAACTTTAAGAAAATGGTGCGAACTTGCTTTATTTGCAGAAAAAGAAACGATTTAAACCCAGAAGTTTGTTTTCGAAGGTAAGTAAGGTTATGTCATACCAGTGCTGTAGTTGAAGGGTAAAATCACCGTCTAATAGCGTTCTTATATTTGCAAATGAAGTATTGTTTTTGTATCGCACATTTCCTTTGGGTTTAAATTAATGTTTTATAACTTCAACTTATCTATAAAGTCGAAGACACTGATGATAAACGGAGTACAGCGTTTTGCTAATTTATATATTTGTGAAAAGTCTCAAATATTCCTCTAAAATTTATCAAACCACCATTTTTGACCACCATTTGGTAAAGCATAGGTACTAAATTTTAATTGAGTAAGCTGTAAGACCCATTATTTTATGTTGTCATTAATTACTCCAGGATGGTTTGCATTTTGGATGAAATTTTCAAGGAATATTTAGGGTAGTGTCGGAGTTCTCATATAGTAAGCATATACAAAAAATGAAAATAGCGCAATAGCGTTACTTTTCAATTTTTTATTTACTACTTACTTGTTATTTAAATTTTTATAAAAAAAATAAGTTTTAAATATAGTGTAAAATATTATACAGGGTGCTTCAGAATCACCAAAAAGTTTCGATGATTTTATTTTTAAACATCTTGCATTTTAATGCATTTATTTACTTTTTTATTATTGATTTCTTGATAAAAGTTAGTGGTTCAAAAAAAATATTTTTGATAGTAATAAATTTTAGATCAGGATGATCAAAAAAGTGGATTTCACTAACAATTTCAAAAAAATAAAATTTTTCTGACGGTAGTTTTAAGGGCCATAAAAAATCGTAAATATAAACTGAGTAAAATTTTTTATATTATAGTTATGGAGATATTTAAGGTCAAACAGCAATAAAACATTTTTCTATTTAAATCTTTCCTTAGCTATTACTAATATGACATAACTAATACTAAACCTTTATTTACGATTTTTTAAGGCCGCGGCAGTCACAAAAATTTTAATTTTTGAAATACACTTTTTCGTATTTTTTGAATGCCCTGTATATCTGACTTAAAGCTGAATACTGTGAAAACTACTTTTTCGACAAACACACAAGTTTTACCAAGAAGAAAGTTTTTCGAGAAATTGATAATAAAAAAGTTTCCCATTTAGTGCAGACTTTTCCACGATAATATCTAAATTAATTGTTTTCAAGTTATTATTAAAACTCTCACTTTTGCAATGTGAAGTCGTTCCTGTTCATCTTAGAACAAAAAACTGTCGTATCCACCATACTAACATTTGGGCTCAAGAAAATATAGCAAATAATACATTATCTCAAAAATAGCTACGCCACTGGTAAGCCTCGCGAAGATATCTGACAGCGTTGCAATTTTCACCGCAAACTATTCTTTATGCGATCAGTCCGTCTTTTTTCCACTCATACACAACAACAAATTGATGTTTGATTCTATTTATTTCATTTTTATGAATGAAATGCGGGGTCTATTTCTTTTTGACGTCATTGGAAAACACAGTTTATAATAATAATAAACCAAATCAAGAAAACTATTAAAAGCATTATCGACTGGTGTCTACAAGTAAACATTCATCCAGTTCTCACTCTTTAAACAATTTAGGAACCTTTGAATATTTTCAGTATTGTAAATTCTCTTATAAATTGATGTCACTAGCTACTTAGAGATACTTATTTTTGAAAATTGTGAAAAATGATCAGATCATTCTAGATTGATAACTGATGCTGAAAAAGGTTTATTGCAATTTATTAAGAAATTATCAATACTTGTTCCACAGTTGTTAGTAACTCTGTTGGTGTTTTAACAACAGGCTGGATATTTAAAGAAGTCAATATGTCTGAGAAGAGACACATTAGTGCTGCATGACATAAAATCAATATTAAAGTCTCCGCCAACAATCAAAGAGCAACAATTTATAAAATAATGAACTGATTTCAAATTGTGTGCCATAGCTAATTGTGGTATAGAGTACTTAAATACTTATATAGTAATAACTATTAGTAAATTTTTATTTTACTTTTCTCCAAACTTTGCACCATCAAATTCAGAGAGATTTATTTTGGGTTTCATTACTAAAAATTATAGTTCCCCAGAATTCGGGAGACTTTCCTAGAGCGACCAGAGCGAGGGCGTATTTCATTGCAAGTTTATATTTATCAACAATATACTGGATGTTTGCATGTAAGTTACCAAAAATGTATCTAAACTTAGTAGATCTAGAGTAGAATTTATTCTTCTTCCATAGTATGTTATTATTTTTTCAACTGAACTTGAAATTTCACAAGTATTCTCACTTATTGTTGCGATTTTAACAGAACCGTTGATAAATTATTTACCTAATGGCGAAAGGCAGAAGATATGATTCATTTGTTTTGCATGATACTTGAGTGACATGACAAAAGCCTACCTGATAAAATAAGGGCTTGTCTGACATTTTTTGTATCAAATGTAGAGTTTTTGACGTAATTTTCAATAAACACTAGTAATTCTTGTTTTAGTACCCAAATAAACTTTTCCAAAATGTTATTTTCATTTTTATTCTTACTAGTTATACTGCTGATATTTAATTCCACATATCTAGCGTTAGTGACAATTATAAAATTCAAAAATTAATCCTGTAAAATCCTGAAACGAGAAAATCTAATTAAATGTCGGAGCGTTTTTTACCAATTAGAGTTTTGTACTTTGTTTCTTCAGGGAAAAAACATTTCACATTAGTGTTGTGTGCAATTACTACTTCCGTCTCAAAAGAAAGTATCCTGAATTGTACAGGGTGATCAGTTAAGGGTAGCGAGCGGCCATATCTCATAAGATATTGGTCGTATAGATTTGAGAAAAAAAAATCATAATAAAAGTCGCCAAGAGAAATTGCTGAAAATTATTTTCGAGTTTGTCACAACGTCTAGAGGGCGCAACAAGTTTTTCACCAAGTAGAAAAATGGGGTTTTTATAGAATTTTGCCTAATGAAAATATATCGATGATATCATTTTCATATTAAGTGACCATTTCCCTACACTTTTTGTCTAGAATGTTTTGTTCTATATATCAAAATAAAGCGGTGGGGGAAGTTCAATTGGTTTTTCAAACAAACCAAGATGTCTCCCGTTTCTTTTGACCGATTTTAGCAAACTTAGGCTTATATGAAAAAGCATAATTTGCACTACAAAACGCTTATTTGGTTTTGAATTTTTGACTTTTGCTGGCGTCGCTAGATGGCGTTAACTGAATTAGTAGCATATTTTTTACTTTTTTTCAAAAAAATCAAATGTAATGGTATATTCATTTTTACATATTTTAAAAGAGGATAAATTTCACTATAATTTAATGAAAATAATTTATCATCTACCTTTTTTTGAACCGTTGATACTGACCAAAATATTATTTTATTTTATTAAAAAATGGCACGCCACTGCTTCTTGTCAAAATAAAAATCATAATCACTTATTAGTTGCTAACAAAAAGAACCTCTTGACTTTTTTTCGTTAGACGAACGGTTTTGGATTGAAAAAATAAGATGTTTAACAATGAAAAATCTTAATAAAACTGTCCAATAATAACATTTTATTTTTTCAATCCAAAACCGTTCGTCTAACGAAAAAAAGTCAAGAGGTTCTTTTTGTTAGCAACTAATAAGTGATTACGAAAATGATTTTTATTTTGACAAAAAGCAGTGGCGTGCCATTTTTTAATAAAATAAAATAATATTTTGGTCAATATCAACGGTTCAAAAAAGGTAGATGATAAATTATTTTCATTATTTTAAATTATAGAGAAATTTATCCCCTTTTAAAATATGTAAAAATGAATATACCATTACATTTAATTTTTTTGAAAAAAACTAAAAAATATGCTACTAGATTCAGTTAACGCCATCTAGCGACGCCAGCAAAAGTCAAAAATTCAAAACTTTGCGTTTTGTAGTGCAAATTATGCTCTTTCATATGAGCCTAAGTTTGCTAAAATCGGTCGAAAGAAACGGGAGACATCTTGGTTTGTTTGAAAAAACAATTGAACTTCCCCCACCGCTTTATTTTGATATATATAACAAAACATTTTAGACAAAAAGTGTAGGGAAATGGTCACTAAATATGAAAATGATATCATCGATATATTTTCATTAGGAAAAATTCTATAAAAACCCCATTTTTCTACTTGGTGTTGTTTGTTACGCCCTCTAGCGGACGTTTGACAAACTCGAAAATAATTTTCAGCAATTTCTCTTGGCGACTTTTATTACGATTTTTTTTTCTCAAATCTATACGACCAATATCTTATGAGATATGGCCGCTCGCTACCCTTAACTGATCACCCTGTACATTGAGCGTTCCGATCTCGTGGAGTAAAACTCTCTGAGGATCCCTTGTATAGTCTGAGGCGAAACGTCGGAAAGTGATTCAGTTTTGACAAGATCTAATTCCAAGTATCATGATTTCTTAAATTGTACCTAGTTTTACAACAATGCATTCAATACACTTTTCGGAGGTATAAAAAAATCAATCTCTAGCACTACGACATCAATAGCGAGTCGCGCTGGTAAAGGCCAAGTTTAACTTGAGTCAGAGACAAGGTTCCGAAACGGGTTCAGTATGTCTGGATGTGCATTGTCTCGCGGGCAGTTTACGAGAGATGCACAAGGTCAAACGCTTTGGAGCAGTGCAGTAACATTTGGTCGGCAGAATAAATGAATACGATTTTCATATCAGAGATGTAACATAATTCATCTAAGTTGGATTAAAATTATATATCTGAATGTTAAAGGAAAACGAAGCTCGTAAATTGCATAAAAGCTGGTATTCTTTTGATTTTTATTATTTTCGTTATTGATGTCTACTTTCGTACACAAAATGATGCTAAATATAGTCTTACAAAACCACGTGTTAAAAACCTATTACATATAACCTTCAGTGATTCATTTTTGAAGTAAAACACTTCCTCGGTCTTACATTGACAAAATCCTAATTTTATATTGGTTGGCAACTTTTTTTGATAGTAAAAAAAACTGGAAAAACGAAGAAGCAACATGTGAAACACAAAGATATATTTTTCTCGCAGTGTTGAAGAGACTATAAGACATAGACTATCAGAAAGAGAACGTTAAAAAAACTAACTTACCTCTAGCCTATCTAAATATAATGTCAAACAACAATTGGTTATGTGCAATTTAAAAAATGTGGAAGAAAAAATTAAAGAAATTATGCATTTTTTTTCAAAATTTGCGTAAAGTAAAGTGCTAAATTCAGTACCAAAAAACTACTAATTCAATTGACTTGAAATTTTGTACAAAAATCAAGTGTAAAACAGAGGTAGGGTTAGAATGTCTTTCTGGGAGGGCAAACAAGTACATCATTTAGCAGCTAAAGAAAGAAAAATGTTCTTGGTTTTTGCTAGCATAACACTCATTAAAATAAGCTACTACAAAAAAAAAAGATTCTCACTTATAAAATCGTGGTAAGCTACTAAAATAATGTTTAGTCTTTGAAACACCCCTAACCCCGGTCTTATACCAAACTCATAATTTCAAGTTTAGCTTTGATCGTCTCTTAAAACATGTATTCATTAAATGTCAATAAAATACCAATAATTACACATACACTTTTTTATTGACATAACTAAATTTGAAAAATGTAAGTCAAAAATCTACCATTGTTGTTTTTCTTTATAATCATTCATAAAGTAACATTGTCATAATTGTTTTAAACGCGTTTTTAGATATAGTTCCTAGACAGTTAGTACAAAAAATAAAAGCTAAATAAGCTCGGTTGGCTAGAATAAGTTTGATATATTTATACTCCAAAAATACCGGCACACGCAATTTTTTTTCTCTACGAGGAAAAGCTATTAAACAAAACGATTCTAGCAGTCCTATCATAGAAAAATTATACTTATATCCTTAGCAAAGAAAGAAAAACAACCTAATAATTCCAGTCTGCAACTGTTACTAGCAGTATTTTATTATAATTGATCTTGCTACCTCCCTCCTCCCCATAGGTGTTCCCTCAATCTTTGTATAACTAGTTCGAGACCCAAATAAGACGGTATTGATAAATTCGGTTAAGCAGTCCACAGCCAATTGGCTAGTAATGCAAATCAGTATCGACTATTACTTTGGAACAACCCATTGTACGGGTTCTAAGGTTGAATTGGCGATCGTCTCTGTCATTTCCAGTCGAAAGCCATTGGCCTGCAATGAGAATTACTCTAACTAATGCAATCGAACAGATTACAATAAATTAGTGTTCTAAGGTCTTCCCAACATAATGTATAATATCGCCGAACCGCACTCAACTAATTTCTTTCTCTTATGAAATATACCGAAACAAAAGGAAACCCTCGAAAGCGGTCCCATCATAGTCCAAATTTGTTACAAGAATAGAATAGAATAGAATAATATATTACCAAAAATATACAAATTTGTACATTGGGTCGTCAATAATTTTACAATAAACAGATAAAAAAAAATGAAGAATTATATAAAATATAAAAGAATTATATAAAATATAAAAATCGTATATTGTATGCATAAACAAAGGTTACTGTATTCGTAAAAATTTTAATACAATGTCGAAATAAAAACAACATAAAACAAAATAAAATAACAGTAAAACAAACAAAGTACTAATATTTAACATAACAAACAGGTAAACACAAAAAACAGTGCGGCTAGAAATAAAATAAATATTGAAGAAGCCAATCTAAAAAACAAAGTAACCAGGCAGCAGGCGAAAAAACACAATAATCGTATTTATGCTAATGTCCAATAAACTCTTTGATAAAATAGCAACACTTAGTCAGTAAAAGGGATTTCACCCCAGCAGTAAATTTTTTGCCACGCAACATGCGTATCTCCAATAGCAAGCCGTTGTACAAATGAATACAATTGTACAAAGAAGATCTCTTAAAGAACGATGTTCTATGAGGGGGATGTAGTAGGTGCTCCCCGATCCCAGCTCACCAAACATGGATCTGTTATTATTTACAAACACGAGATACCTGAGAATGTATATACTAGGAAACGTGAGAATTTTCCTTTGTAAAAAAACGTTTCTGCAGCTCTCGCGCATATCTAAAACAAATATGAGACGCAAAATTCTTTTTTGATTAACAAAGGTGGCTCTGAATACCTGCATTGCCCCAACAATTAATATTATTTGACATATGACTAAATGCCAGGGAGTAACACACCGACAGAAGGCCATCAATGTCAAGGGTATTCTTTAAACTCAGAATAGCAAAATACGCAGAGTTAAGCTTATCACAAACATAGTCTACATGGTCATTGAGCGAGAGCCGCGAATCAATAATTGTACCTAAGAATCTATTGCTACCAGCAAACTTAATATTAAGCCTTTCCTCAAGATCAGCCGAGTACGATTTTCTATTAATCATATTCATATACACAGTTTTTTCTATATCTAATATTAGTCTATTTCTTTGGCACCACGCTTCCATACTTTTACAGACATTCAAGATCTTTCCACTCAAGTCGCTCACATTTTCGGCTTCAACCACAATAGAGGTATCATCAGCATACATCGTCACATTTCCCTGATTGATATATAGCGGCAGATCATTTGCATATAGAATAAAAAGCAGTGGACCCAAAACTGAGCCCTGCGGTACACCAATATTTACTGGACACGCCCTAGACTTTACACCGCCGTACTTAACTACAATCTCCCTTTTAGACAAGTATGATTCAATCCACTGTAGAAGTGTTCCGCGAATTCCCATATTATATAATTTACTAATGAGGAAGTATTTATTTATTGTGTCAAACGCTATTGACAGGTCAAAAAATATCGTGACCACCAGTTTACCTGCATCTATACTCTCGTAAATCTGGTTTAGACACTGATACGAGGCCGATTCTATAGATTTGCCCGATAGGAAGCCATGTTGTGCGGAATTTAGCAAATTATATCTGTCAATAAAATTTATGATTTTGTTATAAACTAGACGTTCGAATATTTTTGAAAATACACTAAGTAAGGATATTGGACGGAAATTCTCAATGTTATCACGAGCACTTTTCTTATGAATAGGTACTACATTCGCAGTTTTAAGTACTTTAGGAAAAACACCTTCAGAAAGGCTATGGTTAATCAGGAAAGTGAGGGGTTGCAAAATATGATTTATAATATTTTTAATTGTTTTTACGTTAAGGTCGTCAAAACCTGCAGAGTTTTTGTTTTTTAACTGTTTGACAATCTGGATAATTTCATCACTGCTTACAGGACTAACCACTATACTATTAAAAAACAAATGGTGGAATTGTACAGTGATAGTAGGAACATCCATACCACGTCCTTAGCATCCGAAACAGTCTCATTGTTGATAAAGAGTTTAATTTCACTTTGTTTATTGTTATGTTTATTTAATTTATCATTGACAATAGTCCATATGGTTTTAGTTCTATTAGCAGAATTGTTTATTTTGGTTTTAAAAAATTGCTGTTTGCAAGTCTTGATTTGTTTTTTGTACAGTTTCTTAAGGTTTAGATATTCTATGTAGACGTTATTGTCTTTACTATCGCGATATATCCAGAATAGTCTATCTAAATTATTTTTTATGTTTGATAAATCTTCATTATACCAACCCTCAATTGATTCCTTTTAATTTTACGATATTTATGTGGACAGCAAGCATTTAGACAGTATATGATATCTTCCATAAACTGCATCCATAGATCATCACAACTCGTAAAAGGAGTCAACGTATGGCACCTATTTAAGGACATCACCATGTTTGAGAGAAACTTAATATTGCTATCTGAAAGGTCCCTAGAAAACCATTTGGTCTCTGGGGCCACATCAGCGATACACTTTTCGCCCGATAAGTCAGCTACAAACCTATGAGCCAGATGAACACTAATATGTGGATTAAAAACAGTGCAATAACATAAATCACTAGAAATATTTGTAGCCACATAGTCGATAATGGACGAACTTATATGGCCGTTTAAAATTGTGCATATTCTGGTAGGTTCAGATGTTGTAATATTTAAATTAAAAGAGGTGAATAGGTCCAATAATTGTTTTCTTGGAATATTATCAATAGAGAAATTTATATTGAAATCACCACAAAACACCAAATACTTGCAACGAGACGCCATTGCAGATAGCGCCGCACTCACAGAGTCAAGAAATATGTCAATACTACCAGAGGGTGGACGATAACAACAAATAATACAACATTCCTTAGAGAATACACCACACAATTCACTGTGTAGTTCGACAGCTGTGTTCTCTAGATTACATGACCTAAAATTATCTCTAAGTTAATTTTTGTAAGTATAAGTGAACCACCGTGTTTTGAACTAACTCTACAAAAAGAGAACACTAAGCTATAACCCTTAATATTTAAGTTTGTACACTGTGTCCCAAATTGCTTGTAATCACAGGGTTTCTCGGAAACCAGCAGAGATATAACTTTGTAGTTTTCGCGACCCTGTGTCACTTTTTCGAGAAACTTTGAATGCCGCAAACAGAATTGTGCCACATCGTTTCGTTCCCGAGATACAGGGTGAAATAGAGATTTTGCGCTTTTGGGGGTGGTATCATATTTCGGACACCCTATCAGATAGAGAAAAGGTAAAAACTGCTATGGATAGATATTTTTACGTAGAATCCAGTGTTGTAGTCGCACAAATTTTTAGACAATCCGTTTTTGAGATATAGCTCAAACTTAGTATTTTTTAAATGGGACACCCGGTATTTTTTTATTCCAAAAAATTCCCCTTTTTTTCTCTTTAAAATGATGTATCACACTATGCACTTTTGACGTAAACTAAACCTTATAAACGCTATATTAAAAGAAAAACGTAAGTTGGCCATGGAAATATGGGTAGATATTAAAAGTGTCCAGAAGCAAAATTAAACAACATAAAAAATTAATAATCATTTTTTTACTATGAAATAAATAAACTTAATAATCTTGATAAACTTAATCACAATACTAAACAAATTCTACATAACTAGAAAAACTGTTCAAAATGGCCGCCCCCTCACGAACACATAATTGGCACACAGTGCGAATTCTTCTTAGAGCATTCATCATTATTATAGGTCTATCTTCCAATGATCTAAATGCCTGAATGGTTGCATTTTGCAGCTGACTGGATTCAGGTAAATTTTGTTTTTTAAGTAAGACCAAACGAAAAAATGTAATATTGAGAGGTCTGGCGACCTAGCAGGCCACCTTACTGGTCCATTTGTACCAATCCAGCGATAATGAAAATTTTCAAATAGAAATGGCCTTATAATTTGCGCATTGTGTGCAGGAGCACCGTCCTGCTGAAAGTAAATATTGTGCAGATTTGCTAGCGGCAAGTTATCCAATAAATCCGGTAGTACTTGATTTAAAATTGCTAGATATCTACCTGCTGTTAAATTATTATTGTAAATATGGAATGTAATCTTTGTTCCCAATATAAAGCAAGCGACGCTAAACCCAAACCTTCGTTGCTGCTGACGTTCTCTTGTTAAAAATTGGTTTTCCGTATACCAGTGCCTATTATTATGCCTGTTAAAAATACCACTACAACTTATATAGGCTTCGTCGGACCATATAACCTTGCTACCGAAGTCAGGGTCATTTTGGGTTTTTTGAAGATACCAGTTACAAAAATTTAGACGCCTTTCTGCATCTCCAGGATGCAATTGTTGTACTACATTTACTTTATAAGGCTTATATTTATGTTTTCTTAATATCCTTTGCGTTTGTGATTTTGACACCCCCACTGTTTCCTGAATATGCCTAGATGAATTCGCGTGATTGTCTTGAATACTTGCTAATACAACAATCTCATTGTTCTCGTGATTTCGTTTATTATATGTTTTAGCCCTGTGCTTTGAAAATGATCCATCATTAATTAAATTTAATTTAATTCGAGGAAAAATTGCCTTGTGTGGCTGAGGCCTTTCTGGATATCTACGATATAAAAAAAGCTTTTGGAAATAGTCCATAACTCAAAATGGAATTGAAAAAAAATTTTGAAAGGAGGTTCATAATAATTTAAGCGCTTGGTGCTTATCTGTTAAAATATAAATCAGGTGCTTGTATGGCGCTGGGCTCGACGTCATCACGTACGCGTTGTCATGACAACATAGTAGAAAAATCGTAAACTAAACATAGCACCAGTATAAAGTAAGCCAAAAGACCTTTATTTAAATTTATTACGTATTCTTCCTTTAATAATTTTGCTGTCAATTTCTTTAGCCCCTTACTAACTCCAGCAAAGTCAAAGCGGTTTGCGCTGTTCACACACTGTTATAGTTGTTATAATAAAGTTCGATTGAAAGTTTTCAAAAAATCATGCCGCCAACGGTCAAGTAAAATATTTATTCGAGATGTACAGTTTATTTTTTACCAATTAGGTGAATAAATGAATGTAAAAACAATTAGGTGAATAAATGAAAAAATTTAAGAGCTATATAATAAATATAGTTAGATTTTTGCTTGTTTATTTTTCCTGGTGAAGTAGCACTTCACCTGAATAGCCGCCACTTCTTAGCTCGTATTTTAACTAGAAAATAAAGAATGTCAAGAAAGTGCAAATTTTCAACTGCGTCCTGTATTTCAAAAACGAAGGAGGCCATGCAAATTCTGTTCACGATATTTTTCGTTTAACGAAAAAGTAGCACAGCTTTAGGAAAAATGTTAATGACATAGGATGTTTGGAAAAATCGTATAAGGAATATGGATAAGGCTAAAGTATTTTATTGGTATTAATTCTTTCGAGACTACGCCGAACCTTTATAACTTTGACGGAAATTCCTACAACTGGAGGGTAAGGTTATATAAGTACTAGTGGAAATAAAACATAGTGAGAAGAGATTTAAATCGAATTTGCAGCGAATTGTAATTCAGAAAGTTGGGCTTTTGGAGTGGTGGAGATGATTTCATCACCAAAACTTAAGACTAAAAAGGAGATTTTGATTAATGTTTTTTTTGCCCTTTATGAGTGTTTTGAAAAATTTTTATTGCCAAAAATTATGCTGTTGTATGATTTTGGGTCTCTATTTCAGCTTGTCGATTTTCCGGTGTGAGATTTTAGAAAACTTTATCAAATGTGGCTTTCCGCTAGTCTAGTATTGTCTGAAAACCCATGTTAGCCGCCACTGAAATCTCACGTTAATCTTCCAACATTTAAGATATCCCGTGTTTATAAATAGTTTAGCATAATTTTTAAATATATTATCGAGTTTTTGTTTGGGTTTGCATTTTTTTGCAATTTGCTGTTTATTACGAATTACTTGCACGTTCCTCTTATGTGTAGCGGAGAATTTCAATTCAAATTTTATTGCGCTTTTAAATATGAGGGTACGCTTGTTATATAATTGTAGGTTAATCAAACTAAAAAGTAAATAAATAAAACACTTATTAAACGACAAACTTTTATTAGAAAGCATTAAGAAATAAAGAATAATTATAAAACTAGCAAAATTCTGAGAGTGGAAAGACGCGCGCCATAAACAAAATTTCCACTTTTCAGGCACCCTTTGGCATGTTTTATTTTAGGAAGGCAAATAGTATGTCGCATTTATGGAGATGGCGAATCTAGTCTCATCTTCCATATTATTTACCCTTTTTTGGATAATAATTTTCCTGAGAGATGGATTGGAACTCATAGACTGATAAGATGGCCAGCACGATTACAAGATTTTTCTGTACTAGATTTTTTTTTAGGTTTTATGCAAGAAAAAATTTACAAGAGTCGCCATCGTTTTGGCTTTTCAGTTTTTACAACGGCATTCAATATTTATTCTGGATGCATTAAAAGAATTAGAAAATTGTGTGAATATATCAAAACACAACCATTTGGAACAGTTTGTTTACTTTAAATAAGACGATTTTCAATATTATAACGTCAGCTAACTTGTACAATTGTTATTATTTTGTTAATAATTCCAAATTGCGGAATTATTATTTAAAATAAATATTAAATGTTATATATTATTGAAAAGCTTAAAAGGTGTGCTTTTAGCGGCGATAAAATATACAGGGTGTTCCATTAAAAAAATAAAAGTTTGGTATGTAGTCTATAAAAATCTAACTAAGCCATTGCATTCTACGTAAAAAACTCTATAATAACACTGGCCGACAAGATTTTTCTAACACAGGCCAGCTCATTATTTTTACAATGGAAATATCAAGGTAAACAATTTTATTGAGGGGCGGCTAAAATGAGTCCATTTTACAATGGAAAAATTACCTAGACTGGGTTGTTTACAACATTAGACATAAAATAAACGTTAAACATCACTCTTCTGTTGAGTTTCGAATTAAGTGGTTCTCTCTGTATCGATACGCAAGTGCATGTGAAGACGAGAATGTCGAGTCAAACGCGCCGAAGTTGCAAAATTTGTCCTGACAAATTTTGTTATATTTGTGGAAAATTTCTGGTGAAATCACAAGCCAGGCCATTTTCCGAAAATGTAAAAAAAGCCTACTTTAAATATTTTGGTGTGTTAATTGAGGATCAAGATAAGCGGTGCGCTTCCCATCTGTGCTGTGTTAGTTGTAGTGTATCATTGCTGCAGTGGATGACGGGAAAGAGAAAAAGTATGCCTTTTGCAGTTCCAAATGGTATGGCGAGAACCCACCAATCATTCTGACGATTGTTATTTTTGCCTGACAAAGACTGAAGGTTATTCCAAAAAAGGGAAAGCGCAATATAGAATATCCAAATTTGCAATCTGCCATACGACCTGTTCCTCATAATGCAAATTTGCCAGTGCCGATTGCGCCTATTGATATGGGAGATAATGGAGATAACGCATCATCAGGCAGCTCAGAAGAACAGTGCACCGATCCCACTTTTAGCACAGGTCCCAGTTCCGGCAAGCCACATTTGATTGTTCAAAGTGAATTAAATAATTTAGTACGTGATTTGGGGTTATCCAAGCTAAAGTCAGAACTTCTGGGTTCCCGTCCTAAGGAATGAAACCTATTGGCCAAAGAGACAAGAATTACGAATTTCAGAAAAAGAAATGTTATTTTTTCTGAATTCTACAGTATGGAAAATTCGTTGTGCGCGTGTACTGATATAGACAGTTTAATGCAGGAACTTGATATTGAAAATTCTCCCCGTGAGTGGCGCTTATTCATAGACTCATCTAAATATAGCTTAAAAGCTGTGTTATTGCATAATAGAAATTGAAAACCCTTTATACCAGTTGCCCATTCAGTTGCAATGAAAGAAAATTATGAAAATATGCGCACGGTTTTGGATAAAATAAACTACAATAGGTATAAATGGCAGATATGTGAGGATTTAAAATTTATAGCGATTTTAGATGGAGTTTAGGGGTGATTTACAAAATATCGCTGGTTTTATCTGTTTATGGGACAGTCGTGCAATAAATCAGCATTATGTAACCAAAATTTGACCATAAAGAAGCGAATTTGAACAGGGATCTCAAAATGTTAAATTTATACCTCTTGTTGATTCCAAAAATGTCCTTTTGCCTCCTTTTCACATTAAACTTGGACTGATGAAAGACTTTGTGCAGGCTTTGAATAAAGATGGGGATGGATTTAAATACCTAAGACAAGTCTTTCCCCAGTTAAGTGATGCCAAATTAAAAGAAGGCATTTTTATTGGACCACAAATCAGAAAATTGCTGGACGATGTCAATTTTACGGAAAAGCTTACCAGGCAGGAACTCAGAGCATGAAATTCATTAGTTAATGTAGTAAGAGGATTTTTAGGCAACAATATGGATAAATATTATGAACAATTAGTTAATGAACTCTTAGATGCCTATAAAGCGCTTGGTGCTAGAATGTCATTCCCGTCTGTCATTTTTTGCTAAAAATTTGGGAGCTGTTAGTGACGAGCGGGGTGAAAGGTTTCACCAAGAGATCAGAACAATGGAAATTCGGTACCAAGGACGATGGGATCCAGCCATGATGAGTGACTACTGTTAATTTTTGAAGAGAGAAGTCCTATCTTCCTCATAGACGGAAAAAATAAAGTTTAACTAGTGTTTTAAGTTAATATTTTTCTCGTTTGCTTTTCTCTTAGATGTATGATTTGTTTAATAGGCGAAAACTGTAAACATAGTCAACAAACAGGGTTAAGAATTTTCTGAAATCATTTTTTCTATAGATATTAAGTATCGTAACAACATTCGATATGGTTCTACAACTCTAACAAGAAAACCCTACATGCTACAACTTTCTATTTGTCATTTTCGTATTTGGATAAGTCCATTCTATTAGATTCTGCTATTCTGATTTGTGTTACAACAAAAACTTTTTTTTGTCGGCTACTGATAATACGTTTTTACTTTTTTATTAGCTTGTATTATGACTAAGATAGAAAGGGTTCCTGGAAAGTGCAAATTTTAATTTTTGCCCTGTATTTCAAAAGCAGAGAAGGCCACGCAAGTGCCGTGAAAAAAAAGCATCATCTATCTTCAATAATAACTGAGTTACCCTGTAGAAATATCGAAAATTGTACACCCTGTATACTGGTCATTCCGGGATTGTTTGATCTATTTGACGCCATTTTCAATATTTTTCTTTCTAAGAGGTAGATTTGAAATGTTGTCTTGAAATTTAGTGTATAAGGTGTAATTAACAAAACCAATTTCGCTTTACCCTGAGGTTGGCGACAAATAAATCCGTACGGCTGAATTGCTTCATTGTAAACTGTACTTCATCTTCCTTTATTTACCTGAATTACCTTTCGCATTTGACAGTTATAACAGCACATGATGACATGAATAATTATTGACGTTTATTGATTTGATATTATTCTTGCTTTGTTAAGAGTAAAATAATAGCTCAAAATATGCCACGTTTAAGTATTGCTAAAAAACTTCCATACTTTCACTAATAGAATAAGGCTGGTGTCGAATTATTGTGGTATAGCTAAAATCACTGTTCAGGGAATTATATGAATCGTAAAGAAGTGACGTGAGGAACATACCTTGGAAAGATCGGCGAAAGACAAAATCCATTTGAAACGGCTGTATTGACGTGTATATATAATAAAATATTCTAGCAGAAGAAATAGAGCAGCTGTCCCAAAAGTTTTCTTAAAGTCCAGTGATAAAGAACAAAGGGGTTTGCTTTGAAAAGGTGATATTTTTTGACGAAAAACTATTTTAGTCTACTTGTAATTACCTAATTGGTAAAGTCACGTCTACCGACCTCCAAATTCTCGGTACGATCCAAATTGCACTCAAAACAAGCAAATTAGCGGCCGTTTTTCAGTTAGAGTTTGGACTTAGATAAGCGCACAGGACCCTGGTTTTTTTATTAGTTTGTTTTATTATTTTAGTATTAGTGAATTTAACATGTCTTTGAAGGTACACCACAACTTGTTACGTTCTGGACGCGCGTTTCGCTAACCAAGTTAGCATCATCAGCAAATGATATAAACTTAAGTAACTTATCCTAGCCGAGACTATTCATAGGTAAATGTAGCCACACTTGGTTGCGCCCGACTGCACCGTTGTCAAGTAAACAATAGAGGGGACTATAGGGAATATGCCCTCTGTCTTTATTTAGTGCTTTCTTACCACATTCAACTATTTCTATACTCTCAAATGCATCCAATAATCTATTATTAGATACATTTTTAATCAACTTAAGATTATTTATTCCTATTTGGTGATTGTTTTCTAAAGCATGTTGGGCAACGCTTGACTTTTCTCTTCTTCCGTATCTTAAATGTGCCATGTGTTCTTTAAAACGAATTTTTATGGAGCGTTTAGTTTGCCCAACATATTTTAGATCGCAGTCATTGCAGCTAATTTCATAGATGCCACTCCTCTCCTTCAAGTCGACTTTGTCTTTAGGGTTTCCGAGGAGATTTTTCAAACTGTTCTCCGTTTTGTAGACTACTCTAAAACCTACGTTTTTAAATACTTTTTCTAGACCTCTCGTATATCTGGGATCATATGGGATTACTTTGAACTCATTGGGAGCCTCAGGTGCTTGAAGAGTAGTGGCATCTTTTAACATTTTCTTATGCTTATGTCTATTTACTAATTTATGTACAAAATTACCATTATATCCATTACTTTTAGCTATATTTTTAATCCGATTCTTTTCATTGTTAAACCGTTCTATACTTAATGGAAAATTGACTAATCTGTGAGTTAAAAAATGAAATGCTGCCATTTTGTGTTGACGGCAATGAAATGAGTCGGATGTTATATACCTATCAGTATTAGTAAATTTCCTATAAATATCAAATTCTAATTTATCGTTATTTCTAATAACTAAGTGTCGAGAAAAGGTAATTGCCCATTGTTCTCCTTTTCGTACGTAAAATTAATAGAAGGATATTTATTGTTTAATGTTTCTAAGAAAGTGTCCAAATTTTCTGTTTTAGTATCAAAAATAGCAAATATATCGTCTACGTGTCTATATCACACCCTTGGGAAATACCTGAGTTCTTTTTTGAACTGGGTTTCTAATCTACCCATAAACAAATTGGCAAGGAACGGAGATAAGCAATTGCCCATCGCAGTTCCCTCAAGTTGTTTATAATATTTATTGTTGAACTGAAAAAAAAAATTGTCAATTTTCATATACTAAAAGATGGAGTAATTTTGTACATAAATTAGTAAATAGACAAAGTAAGAAAATGTTAAAAACGTAGGTTTTATGATTTCAGATATACCTACAAAACGGAGAACAGTTTGAAAAATCTCCTTGGAAACCCTTAAGACAAAGTCGACTTGAAAGAGAGGAATGGCATTTATGAAATTAGCTGTAATGACTGCGATCTAAAATATGTTGGGCAAACAAAACGCTCCATAAACATTCGTTTTAAAGAACACATGGCACATTTAAGATACGGAAGAACAGAAAAGTCAAGCGTTGCCCAACATGCTTTAGAAAACAATCACCAAACAGGAAAAAATAATTTTAAGTTGATTAAAAATGTATCTAATAATAGATTACTGGATGCATTTGAGAGTATAGAAATAGTTAAATGTGGTAAGAAAGCGCTAAATAAAGACAGAGGGCCTATTCCCTATAGTCCCCTCTATTGTTTACTGGACAACGGTGCAGTCGGGCGCAACCAAGTGTGACCACATTAACCTATAAATAGTCTCGGTTAGGATAAGTTACTTTAGTTTATATCATCTGCTGATGATGCTAACTTGGTTAGCGAAACGCGCATCCAGAACGTAACAAGTTGTGGTGTAGTGTGGTTAGAACTCTTGTATTTTGATCTATCGCCCACCACAGGTTCCAGTGTTAGGACTTACATAAACTAGTTTGAAGATTTTTTGAACTTCTCAACTAAACTGAATAATATATAATAAATATATTAACAATATTTTTTTATATTTATAAATAAGAATATTATATTTGTTATTAATAACTTTATTATTAGTGGAATGCAAAGTAAAACACAAAGTAGTAATAACCGAAGTATTGTGCAGACGTTTAGCCTGTATAAACAAATATACATGGTTTCTTAAATAAATGCAATTATTGTTTTCAGATTTTTAAAGGCTTACTAATTTGGATGGCTTTGAATCATAATTCCGCCACTAATTGTGTGTGTGAAAGCAACTTTTCAACACAGAATACGTATAATATTAATTATTAATCGCCTTGTTCGCGTCTACTGTATGTCACAGGAGACTCGCCAAATTTATAAATGTACAAGAAACAGTATGGCTTTTTCACAGGCCTATAGCCGGCCACGAATCTCCCAAGAATCCTGTGTCAATCTACGACGTCGTGAGCAGCCCAGTGCAATACTCCTGCAGGAATCACTGACCCGCGCTTCGTCGCCGGCTGCGTCACGGACGTCGGGACGTCGCACTTGGAAGGTTGCATCTCGAAGTTGTTGTTTTGTTGTTGTTGTTTCTCCTCGGGAGGGCGCGCGCACACCTCCGCCCCCGCCACCGCCGCTGCTGGCCTTCGGGCCAATTTTATTTCCTCTTATTATTAAAGTAACTTTGTGGAGTTAATGAACGAACACAGAGGACAGCAGCTGATGGGAAGCGGGCAAAAGTTTCACTTAGTTCGTTAACTATTAACTACTAACCTCCTGAACGCCAACTTTCCGTTATGTTACGTGCCTTTAACTTTAATCATATCACTTTTGTTCGAATAAATACATATATTATGTCCGTTTTATTTTTGTTTACTATTTACTAGACCTAATTGTACAGGATGTCCCATTTTTGTTGTTTTAACTGGGACAGAAATATTCGTTTTTCGCGTCGTTCCCCTTATGGAAGTATCAGTATCAATTTTATTAGCGACAAACTTTTGTAGTGTCATTTTTGTTAAGCATAAATCTTAATTAATTTAAAATTTAGTAGTCCGCAGGAAAACTGAAAAAGATTTATATGTTTTTATTGGTCTAGAAAAGTAGCCAAATATAATTTCCAATGGCTATCAAACATCTGCATTTTTATCTCTACTAAGATAAAGGTTGGTTTAGAACAGCCATGTCAAACTCAAAGTCACTGGTGGGCCAAAAGCATGAAGACCATCGACTAGGTGGGCCGCAAAACCTTATCTTAAAGAAGACAAACTACTGAAAATCTTGAGAAAAAGTACTAGTATAGGACAAGTCTGTTTATCAAATTTCCAATAAAAAGGACATTACAAAAAATACAAACATTAAATTCTTTTGCCAGATATTTGACATCTTTTGTCTTTAAGTAAGTTGTCTATTTGTGGCGCGAATTTATCGGCGGAAATAACTTTTAAAACTGCATCCAAGTGTGCGTATGTCAATCGCGATCTTGCGGGAGATTTGTTTCCTTTCATCAAAGAAAATAGTTGTTCACACTTATAGGTACTTCCAAACATTGACAGGATTTTACAGGCAAATTTTCTCATTTCTTGGTATTGAACAGGCAAGTACTTATAAAATTTTAATGTACCAACACTATCAAATTTTTGTTTTAAATGGGTCTGACACTGAATTTCAATTACTTCCATTTGCAAGTGAGGGGGAACTTTATCAATATCGATAGTAAAAAGACCAGTAAATAGAGAAAAATGGTTTTCTTGGGTCTTAAAATCCTGAAAACTCTTCTCAAATTCTGCCAAAAGGCTTCTCATTATCTCTGAATATATTTTAATATTGGGACTGATATGCCTTACAAGTCAGAGAAAGTGACAGATTATCCTCTGCTAACTGTTTTTCCCATAACATCATCTTACACTTGAAAGCTTTCACACGATCATGCGTATCTGTAATAACTTGACGTGGTCCTTGCAATTTCGCATTTAAGTCCGACAAGTGTTTTGTGATATCTAGCATAAATGAAAGATCTTGTAAAAAAGGTATATCGCATAATAAGCTGACATCTTCTCCTTTTGTTTCCACGAAAGCCATCGCACCTCTGCATAATATGGTAAACCAGTGTACTCACTTTCTAAATCACGTAAAAATGCAGAAAACTGTCGCTGATTAAGGCCTTGTGACCGTATGAAGTTTATAATTTTTTTCACTGACTTTAAAACACTTTCCAACTTGATCACTTTTGAGCATAAAACTTCTTGGTAGATTATATGAATGAATATGATGAAAATCTGGGTTGTCACTGCCCGTTTCTCTGATCTTTGTCTGTAATATTTTAACGAAGCCATTTTGTACTCCAGTCATCGAAGGAGCTCCGTCTGTTGCAAAGGAACACAGTTTTGACAAATCTAAATTGTACTTTTGCAGAAGTCCATAAACAGTATTGAAAATATCCTTCCCAGTTGTTGTATTATGCAATGGTACTAATTCCAGTAATTCTTCATACACATTGATATCTGTAACAACCGCACGAAGAAAAACAGCGAGTTGCGCCACACCACACACATCCTTACTTTCGTCACAGGCAATAGAAAATGCAATGAAAGAGTCTGATTTTGTTTTTATCTGATCACTTATATTGGCAGCGAACTCGGTAACTATTTCAGCGACAGTATTCCGGGACAAGGATATATTTTGAAATGCCTTCACGCTCCCGGGAGTTACAATTGCCGCGGCCTTTACAAGGCACTCTTTTATAAATACACCTTCAACAATTGGTTTTGAATGTTTCGCGATCAACTCCGACAGTACGTAGCTCACTTGAAGGACAGATTCATTTTCTTGCTTTGGACGTGTAAACATAAGCTGCTGATCTTTCAACCGCGATTTTAACTTATTTAACTTTTCGTTTCTAACTATGCCTGTATACTTGTCAAACATAGTTTAATGAATATCATAGTGACGTTTTATATTGTATAATTTTGGGACACCGACTGTACTATTACAAAGCAAACAAATAATTTTTTTTTCACTTCACAGCAAAAAAACTCTAATTCCCACTTTTCTTGAAAGATACGATGCTCATCTACAAGGTTCCTCTTACTTCCACTTGGTTTTAAAAGAGACATGTTAAAAACTGTATCCGAAATAAATTATAATAAGTACTGTTAAGTGTACAATAAGGGCGCAACTCAACTCGAAACTCTACCGCAACTGACTCATAACTGACTAAACACTGAACGACTGAACTCAATCGAACACGGCTTATATACGGACTGTGATTTCTCGAGTACTTTCCAGAATGTTCAGATAGCGTCATCTGTGTTTTTGCGTGATAGAATTTCATAGAACAAGCCAGATAACGTTTGGCTTTAGGTTTTAGGTTGAGTATAGTTGGCGCATTACCTTTCTGGAATGACGTCACGCTGGTTTCAAATAACGTATTTCTTATATTATTTATATTTCAGCGATGATTCCTAACCTAAACGTATGCAGTGATGTAGATAGGAGGAGTGCGTTCAGCACTGGCTAAAGCGAATTTAAAATTGGCATTTTCTGTACAGAAAGCGCTGCAACTTGTCGAAAATGGCTGGCAAAAAATTAACACTCTCATTGCCATAAAAAAACCCTCATTTTGCACACTTAATACAAAAATAACTATTATAACTTCAAAAACTAAAATTATTTTGCAAATAAGACTTTACTAATATAAATTCTTCATCTTAGTCTTATTCTTTGTTTGCAATGTAATAAATTGACGCCAGTTACCCATTTTCATCAAAATTGTTTTAATTCTCAATTACAGACAATACTGAAAAAATATTAAGAAAAGGGGAATAACGAACGATGAATCCTTTACCTCCAGAATGTTTCAAAAACAAAAAGAGGTAAAAACAAAAATCACAGATTACTTAAAGAACAAAATAAGAGATATGATCTATTGCGTGTATGCTAAAAATGAATATGTTACAATGCAGACTTTGCTTTAAAAACTAAAAGAGAGAAATTAATGTATAACTAACTAACTTTAAAAATAAAAACTACTCCCCTTCACTGTCTTCAGAATCAGAACTAAATTCTTCATCGTCACTGCTGTCTTCGTCGGTACTAATTACAAGTGGCGCAATGTCTGAAGCATCACATATCTGTATTGTCTTCCAAGCTTCTTGGATTACCCTTTCTGTGTGGCTGACATAATTTTTCCAATGCTCTGAAGATACTTCATTTATCGCTTTTTCCCACATGGCCACAACTTCCGATGGTGTCCCCTTCAGACTAGCAATGTATTGGTCGTATTTCCTCTTAGACTCAGACCATACCATTTCAATAGCATTAAATTGACAATGGTATGGAGGAAGTCTTAGTATTTTGTGGCCCAAAGGTTTCACATATTCGTCAAGGTAGAATGTTTTTTCAATGTTACAATTTTTTTCTACAATGCTCCATATTTCATCCTTCATGGCCCTCTCTGGGAAGTCAATGTTCTTTTCTTTTAACCATCCAATCAATCTCTGCTTTGTCCATGATTTTCTTGGAATATCCTCTAAAAGGCCGGAATGATAGCTTGCGTTGTCCATCACTATCAAACTTTTTGGAGGAAGATTTGGTACCAGCTGATTTTTAAACCAATTTTCAAAATTTTGCTTGTTCATATTGTCATGATAATCTCCGCTTTTTAGTCCACTTTTAAATATTATACTGGCCCCCTTAATAAATCCTTCCTTTGATCCAGCGTGAACTACAATATATCGATGACCTTCACTAGCTTTTTTAGAACTTGTAGACATAGTGTTATCCTGCCAGCTGTTTCTAAACGAACCTTTACTAAAAATCCAAGTCTCATCAATAAATACGGTGGTATAAGCATCTTGTCCTAGATTTTGATTTTTGACATATTCCCTCAAGAAATTGATTCTCTTGTGGACGATGTGGGGCAAATCCATCAGGTATTTTCTATTATTTGATTTCTTCCACTTAAAACCAATACTTTTTACGTATTTTTTTAGCGAGGTGATGGATTCATTTATCTCTTTTAGTTTTTTAAGCAAAGTCTGCATACATAACATATTCATTTTTCGCATACATGCAGTAGATCGTATCTCTTATTTTGTTCTTTAAGTAATCTGTAATTTTTGTTTTTACCTCTTTTTGCTTTTGAGACATTCTGGAAGGTAAAGGATTCATCGCTCGTTATTCCTCTTTTCTTAATATTTATGATTGTTGTATGGCTAAGTTTTGTTGCATTTGAAGCTCGTTCAATTATATTATCAGTTTGCGGAAGGATTCCATTTTTAGCTTGCTCTTTTTCCAATTGAAAAAAAGCCAAGATATTCAAAACTATTAGCTGTGATTGCTGATTATATCTTCGCGGCATCTTGCAAAAGTTTAAAAAGAATCACAACAAATCAATGTCAATTTTGACGAATATATTCTGAAAGACACATAACCAAAACCGGCATTGACTGTTGTAAAGAAACGACAATGAGTTTTTTCAAAATGTTTTTGTCACTGTCAGTTAACATAAATCAAACAAAAATAACCAAAAATGACGTCATTCCAGAAAGGTAATGCGCCAACTATATATGTAGTTTATCCTCCTAAACATAGATGGCACTATGTACAATTGTACATTTTATTATACCAATCGTTGCAGCGCCGCGCGCTTTCAAAAACGGTTTTCAACTTGTTCGCGGGCCGCATTATCTGGCTCTTTTCAAAACTTATTTGGGCCGCAGAAAAATGCTCACTAGGTCGCATGCGGCGCACTGGTCGCATGTTTGACATGGCTGGTTTAGAATATAATTCAAAATTTGTTTAAAACGACAAAGTAAAAATGTGATTACCAAATTACTAATATATAGATAGATACCCTAAAAAATTATGTTTTTTAAAGTAATAATTGCCTGAAGTATAGCTTATTTTATTCTACTTTATTATGATTAATTAATTATCATTAGAATAATGTTTGAGACAATTTTATTTATCTACAACCATAAGATAAGAAGCCATTAGGTACCGCACTGATATTAGTTAGGTAATGTTAGATATTACCATACTAGTGCGGCAGAATTTAGGAAAATATGTTACTAATAGCATTAAAACTATTTATTGTGAACATTAATTACCCAACTATTGTAGTTAGTTAAATTAATACCAGATATACTTGATGAACTTTTTTTCTTAACTTGCGATGAACTTGCATTAAATATGTTCAGTTTTTGGATACTAGTTGCCTCATTTTCCGTATTTCTGAGTATACTCAAAGCATTCTTCTTCTTGTTTTCTTCCGAAGCCTCAATATATTATTCTGCAACTGTATTGGTCCGCCTTTTTCCGTGTCCTTTTATGGTCAAAATATTCACTCTGGTGTTAGCTAATAGTGATGTAGAAGACCTTCTAAAGCTGTGGACGGTATATGCTTCCGGATTGGATAATTTTAAAAACAAAGCAATAGTCTTTGGCATACCTCTAAAAGTGTTTATTCCCACTACCTGTTTTGTACAGAAAACGGTAATAGTTACGACAAAAAGTTAAATACAAAAGTTGTTTGGATTCAAGTATATTTTTATTTTATTTTACTTTTGTTTATACAGGGTGTTTCGTTTTGACGTGACACTTGTCAACTTTCTTAATTTAAATGGGACATCCTATATATTATTACATGCTTCGATTCTACTGTTAATTTGCGAAAGTTTTTATAATAACATCTATATTTCAATTCTTTATCGTTTTTGAGTAAATTGAGTTTTTAGAATTTTTTTTTAAAAACATATTTTTAAAAAAAAAATGTTTTACTTATAAAACTTTAATGGAACTAACTAATATCCTAAACATACATTACTAAGGGTTCAATTCAACGAGTTTCCATGCTGGTCTTACCAATTAATATACAGGGTGTTAAAAATGGAGAGCAAAACAAACAGAACTTTAAATGTAAAAATCTCCTGTTTTTCAAATGGAACACCCTGTATATTTTTATTTCATCTGATTCAGCGTTCAATTACCTATCATTACTCATATATATGTCCTATACCTAAAATGAACAGTTTCGATTTTATCAGCCGTTTTCTGATTTGTCCCGGAATTTTGCCAGTAAATGAAATCAGAAACTAAAATAATCAAGATAGGCTTAGGAAATAACCTAATGCAATTATTGACTTAAGTTGATATTTGGTCTGTTTGTCGTTTTTGTCAAATTTTTGCTGCGAAATTTGTTAAAAAATGGCTTTATATAGTTTAGATGAACGTTTGAAATTATACAACTGTTTCATAAAAAATAATAAAAGTCCAGGGTTAGTCCTTAGAGAATATTCGAGGGAATATCCTAATAATCGAGTTTCCTCCAGGACTATATTTTTTCGAATTGTGCGTGATTTGGAAAATGGTGTCCTTAAATTCTAAGAAAAATCGTCCCAATTTTGTCCTCACTGAGGAAAAACAACTGGAGATTTTACTTTATTTTGAGGAAGATAATGAAAGATCCCAAAGAGATGCCGACAGAGACATTGCAGGTGTCATTAGACGAAGTATTCAAAAAACACTGCAGGTGAATAGTTATCATCCTTATAAATTTCTTCCAACTCAATTATTATCACAATTAGACTTTAATGAAAGATTCACTTTTTGTTGTGATATTCTGGACCGGCAGTTCAAAAATGTGTTTTTTTTCAAAAGTGCTTTGGACTGATGAGGCCTCATTTAATACGGCGGGTATTTTTAATCGAAAAAACACTCATTACTGATCTCAAACTAATAAACATCTAATAAAAGCAATTAAAAAACAAGGCCATCAAACCGTAAATGTGTGGTGCGTAATTATTTGCGACCGTATTATCGGACCAATATTTTTTGACAGGTCTTTAAATGGCGAAAGATACTTGGAGCTACTTAGGAATGAAATCATGCCCCTTATCAACGACTTGACTTGCCAGCAAATATTCGAGAAAATATCATTTTTCAGCAGGATAGCGCCCCTTACCACACGGTTGCACCGGTAGACACAACACGCGATTTTGGAGTCAAGAAAACAACCATGTTATTTTTTCTAGGGAGTAAATTTCCTTAATCAACATTTTCCATTGTGGATAGGAAGACATGGTTTAATAGCTTGGCCACCATAAAGCCTTGATTAAAGCCCTTTAGACTTCTTTTTGTGGGGTGCACTAAAAAATAAAGTTTATAAAAATAGATCTAATAATAGAAATGAGTTAAAAATAAAAATCAGGGAAGAGATCAATAATTTTAATGCATCTAATTCGGTAAGGAACGCTATTCGAAAAATGGAGGCTATTTTCAATTCATGTATCGCAATGGACGGTGGCCATATTGAAGATTTTTTATAATCTGTTTTAATCATGTTTAATACTCAGTTAGTTATTAGTTATGCCGTGTGGCACAAGATATTTTTTTGTCTCTCCCTTATTTTCGTAAACATTAAATAATAAGAACATAAATTACATAATATTTCACTTTTATTTGTATTTTCTAACATTATTTATAGTTCCTATCTGTGTTAAGGAAATGAGAATAAGGCTTAGTTTACGACATTTTTATTTTAGTTTAATATCCTGGCCCACTTCATCTGTTTACTTATATTAAAAAAAAAATAGTCAAATCAGAAAACGGTTAATAAAATCGAAACTGTTCATTTTTATAAATATATATATATATATATATATATATATATATATATATATATATATATATATATATATATATATATATATATATGATTAATGATAGGCAATTGAACGCTGAATCAAATGAAATAAAAATATACAGGGTGTTCTATTTGAAAAACAGGAGATTTTTAAATTTAAAGTTCTGTTTGTCTTGCTCTCCATTTTTAACACCCTGTATATTAATTGGTAAGACCAGCATGGAAACTCGTTGAATTGAACCCTTAGTAATGTATGTTTAGGATATTAGTCAGTTCCATTAAAGTTTTATAGGAAAAAAAAATTTTTTTTTTTAAATATGTTTTTTCAAAAAAATTCTAAAAACTCAATTTACTCAAAAACTATAAAGAATTTAAATATAGATGTTAGTATAAAAACTTTTGCAAATTAACAGTAGAATCGAAATATGTAATAATATATAAGGCATCCAGTTTCAATTAAGAAAGTTGACATGTTTCACGTCGAAACGAAACACCCTGTATAAGCAAAAGTAAAACAAAATAAAAATTTAAGTGAATCCAAACAACTTTTGTATTTAACTTTTTATCGTAACTATTACCGTTTTCTAGATAAGGTACTGTATCACCATAAAATGGCCACCCTGTACATTTACCGTTCCTATAGCACACGAAGAAACGACCATAATCAACGTGTTTAGAGCGTAACTATGTAATTTCGGACAATTTCCACTATATCTAAACATTTGGCCCCATATTCACTAAAAAGTTTTAAGAGTTAGACCAGGTCTAGTTGCCATGGTACTTCAAAATCTTAGTTCGCCAGTTTTGTTTCGCTTATGTCACTGTCATTTTGTGATTGTGACATTTAGAAACATTATTTGTTTAATTGTTAATAACTGTCAAGTTAGACCTGATCTAAATTTAAACCTGATTAGTGAAGACGGGTGTTAAAGTCTCCTGATGTTACAAAAAATTCTCGAGCTATGTTTATCTTCGTGAATGGTATTACAAATCGAAAATACGCACCTTCGTCTTTCATATTTTCCAAAATTAAGTTTGTTAGGTCTTCTCTTCTACATACTTCTGCTAGACTAGCAATAAGTGCTACTTTTGTCATAAAAAACTTGCTTGCTCAGCTTCCTGCAGAAAAAGACCAATATCGTTTTTCGTTAATATCTTCGATTTTGTAGGTTTTTATCCTTCCGAATTTCTTTTTAAAAACGCCATTACATGCGTGTATTTTTTTTTTTTTTTTTAATAGACATAAAATACAAAAACGCCCCAACATTAATTTTTATATTCTGTTTTTCACACCATTTCTGATTGTTGTGCAGAATCCAATCACTTTCAGGGGGTCTTCATTTATTTCTTGGCAAACTGGACACAAAATTTGTGTCTGATTTGAAGATGAATTCAGTGATTTTGATTTCTTTGGCTGCGGACTCTTTATTCTATTGGGTCTATTTGGGTTTTGGCTTTCTTGCAAGCTTGTAACTCTTCTAACTGAGTTTTGTACGATGACCCAGTTAGCAGCACAGACGACTTCTTCTTGCGAGAATTGGCAGGTCTTGGTGATGCCTTTGGTGGCTTTATTAATTTCGGCGAGATAGTTCAGGCCGTTTCGAAGGCGGTGAATTTCATGGCCTTAGCGTTGGTGATGGTGTTAGCGTTTGCGCAGAAGATGTTGAGGGTACTGACTCTGTCAATTTCGACGAGATAAAGTTAA
The DNA here is from genome assembly GCA_030620095.1 of Kuschelorhynchus macadamiae. NCBI lineage: Eukaryota > Metazoa > Arthropoda > Insecta > Coleoptera > Curculionidae > Kuschelorhynchus > Kuschelorhynchus macadamiae. Next base: position 943,164 of record JAUTXW010000215.1, read on the forward strand.
AAATATAACGCTTTTATCCCACTTGTATCGTAAATATCTATTAAAACACTGTTTGGTTTAGTTATCTCTGTAAATTTAACGGTAATGGTTGCCACATCGATTTTCGCATTCTACAAGTATTGTCAGTGTCAAAAAGCAAAAACCGTTTTGCAGGTTTTTAAATCCTCAAACAAAGAAAGCAGTGATTAATTGAGTAAGCTCTTTTGAAGAGGAGCAAACAAAATGTACAGAAAACAGTAACCTAATGAATCCAGAGCCTGTCTAGAAAAAAGTGGAGCATAAGATAAAAGGTTGTTAAAGAAAAGCTCTGGCGAGAAGAGAAAACAAAAAACAGTGAACCTCGGAATTTCAACGACTGCGTCAAGACGGAATTAAATAATGCAATATATAACTTGCAGGTACAAATCAAGCATTCACATAACACGTCCAGTTTTAAAGGACACTTTAAGGTAACGAGGAATTTTAGAAAGTGGACTTAAATCCTTCTCAAAATTAATCAAGCATCTAGGATTTAGGTACATTCGAAGACATTTGTGTGAGCTAAAATATGTTGAAAATTTTAAGTGTTTTTTTTTTTGGACGAAACATGGTTTTTTTTTCAACAGGAGTGGGTCGAAATCCTAGTAAGACAATTCGGCTAAATCAGTCAAAAGAAGAAAAGGTTAAGGTTCGGGAAAAAGATTTATTGTATTGCATGCTGGTTTATATACTGTATTTGTTTCTGGAGCCAATCTAATATTTTCATTTACATCGAAAAGTGCTGATTACCACGGCAGCATGAATGATGAATCTTTTGGAAAGTGGCTAAGGGAACTGTTTATTCCAAATTTATACAGATCCTCATTAATCGTTTTGGACAATGCGTCATATTATTCTAGAATTTTAAACAAACCACCATATTCAGAACTGCTTTTAATTTCTTTAAAAACACAAAATATTTACGCAGTAGATAAAAGTTTGAAGGAACATGGACATGCATCTTTGTGCTTGCCTTCTTAACACTGTCATTGATCTTATATACGCGAGACAATGCCACTGCCAATTTAATGCCAACATCATCAGAAGAAGTTCTAAAGATATGGCAAGACTCTTTGCATCAAACAATTTGGTGAAATGCTAGTAGAATCGGAATAAAAGTCAGCTCCGAATGAATCTGAATAAAACCAAAGTAATGTGTAGAGAAGATCCTCGTATATTCATAAGAAATCTAGTTTTAGAAAATGTACCAAACTAGCATTTAGCAAATACATATGATAGTTTAATAAAAACCTGATTATTTCGAAAATGGTTACGAATAGGTATAGGGAAACTTAATACAGTTCGATAGAAAATGAAATTCTACATTTGATAGTGCATAAAGTTATAGGGTGTCCCATTTAAAAAAAACGGACTTTAGCGGCTTTGAAAATGTGAATGTTTGCCGCTGAATTTAGGACACTCTGTATAAAAATAGGCAAATTCAATAACAAAAATAGAAACGTAAGATTATTTACCGATCGTCTGCAAAATATGAAGATTATATCTTCAAAATTTACAAAAATATGAGATTTTAAAATTTGGTACCCCGAAGGCTCATTTTTGGTTCAAGGTCAAGTATCTTAATAGCGCTTGAACCTAGGTGTAGGATATGCTACATAAAATAGTATTAAAATTCTCCGTAGAATCCAAAAATATTATAAAATACAGGGTGTTCCATTTAAAATAAGCAAGTTGATACCAACTTCCGGTTAAACCGGAAGTGACAGGAAGTTGAAAATATTTCAAAAAAGAAGTACCACTTGACCTTACCTTAATCCCAAAATTTGAAATTTTTATCTAAATGGCATTACTGTTTTTTTTTTGTTGGTGGCATTCCATGGGTAAAGCGATTTAAGTATCTGTGGATTTCGTTCACATCCAACAGGGCTCTTTTGTTTTTAATTGACATTTCATCATTTCATGGGTACGATTTAAGTATAGCTGCATATCTGTGAAATTGTCATATGTGATAACTGTAAAGTGGAATAAGATAAAAACTACTGTTCCGAATATAAACAAATTATATATTTTTGGTAAGGGGAAAATGAGGAGAATCCAAAAATGTCAAAAAACACAGGGTGTCCCATTTAAAATAACAAAGTTGATGGTGATTTAGTGATTTTCCGATTATCTTTTGTTTTTAAAATTGCCGCAATGTAAATCCTTAGGAAATTCCCTGTAATGTCGTAAATTATAAAAAATAACCTTGTACATCATCGGATCTGTGTAAACCTTGTTTGCTGCAAAATTCTATCTGTATTATTTAAATTTAAGTAAAATGTTTACCTTTACACTCTTTTTAAATCCCCCCTCTCTCTCTTTCTCTCTCCCTTTTACTTTAGCCTCTTTTTCTTCCTTATAGCATGGCGCGGAGGAAGGCTAGCCATTTTTGTCATTATCATATAAGCTATATAAACATTTCTCAAGCAAATGGTTTATTCGAATACCTTTGCCTCAACCTAAAAGGGTGATTTTTTAGATTACAATTTTTCGTTTTGTCGCTATTTTGTTTCGCCATCTTGAAATAATACCACAATTTTACTAGTTTATCTCTATACAACAATTAGGTACAGCACTCAATTTGAAATCAGTTCATTAAGTAGTTTTTTCAGGCTGAATTTTTAAATATTTTATTAAGCCGCCATCAACCATCCGTACCAAAATTTTACTAGTTGATTCCTACATAATGCTTGATTTTTGTGCAAAATTCGAGATATTTTAGATAACAACTTTTTTAGTAATAACACGGGCCAACACACATTTTGGTGCCTGCGATTTTTTAACTGTTCCTGGGTAATTTTTGGATGCAGAATGTAAAATTTCAAAAAAAAAAAAAAAAAAAAAAAAAAAAAAACATTGTGTATATATTTTACGTTATAACTGTTATAATATATAATTTGTAAAAAAACAAAGACACATGGATTTAAGTAATTATTGCAAAAACTTAATTTACATAATTACATTAGTCACTAATCACATAAAAATTTTCTTTTATACGACTTTCTAGAATGGAGTTTACTAGGGCAGTCTCGTTGAAGGCTCCAGCAGTAGTCCGCCATCATGTAGCTATTCCATCGTCCTTGATAACGATCTTCCATAGTTTTAATATCCTGATGGAATCTTTCCCCCTGTTCTTCACTACAATCACCTAAGTTTTCTGGAAAACGATCTAGTTAACTGTGGAGGTAGCGAACTTTTATACTCATGTTACAGCCGGGAATATCAAAATTTGAAAGCATGGTTTTTACTAATTCTACGTAATTCTTTGCTTTATGACAAGAAAATTTTGTTTGAACAAATGAACACCAAGCGTTAGATTCAGTCTCGTTCATTGATGTGGTGAATTGTGGATCTTTAACAAGTTGCCTTATTTGAGGACCATCAAATATACCAGCTTTTAGTTTTTCCATGCTAATGCCACGAAATTTACGTGACAAATACGCAAAACAATTTCCATCTCGATATAAAGCCTTCACAAATTGCTTCATTAGGCCTAGCTTGATATGCAAGGGCGGAAGTAAGATTTTTTCTCTTGAAACCAAAGGTTCGTTGATCACGTTTTGTTTTCCTTGAATCGTGACATCTCTTGAAGGCCAATTTTTGTTAACCCAGTACTCATTTTTAGCTCTGCTGTCCCAAAGGCACACAAAAATAAGGATATTTTGTATAACCACTCTGCTGTCCAAGAAGGAAGTTAACCATTTATAAATCAACACAAATTGCCCACTGATGTTCTTCGTATTTAATTTTTCTCAGAACTAATGCAATTGTTTCATATTCTTCCTTCATGGTAGTAGAATTGAGCCATATTTGTTACCGTTATGTAAAAGAACACATTTTAAACTACTTTTTGAACTGTCAATAAAAAGGCGCCAATCATCTGAAGTGTATTCGGGCAAATCCGTTTTTTCTAAGAGCCCTTTTATATTGTTACAGAATACCAAGTCATTCTCTTGAACGAAAAAAGGCAGCAGATCCTTATCTCTTTTACGATAAAATGTAATATTAGTACCTGGACAAAGTAGATTTTTTCTTTTAATCTGGATGCAACTAATTCAGCGGATTCCTTTGAGAGATTCAGGTCTCTTATAAGATCGTTTAGTTCTTCTTGATTAAAACACTGCGGAGACTAAATCTGCTTCAAATGCGCTGTCGTTTTCTGATTGAATTCTTTGAACTTCGTCAGACGTTGATGTTTCTGTATCATCTTTTGTCAGTTCGGGTAGACTACTGAATGATGGAACGGGTATTTCTTCCGAATGCGCTACAGGCCTCCTTGCAGAATCTAGATCAGGATATGTCCATTTGTGTCTATTGTTTCTGTTTATGCCTTTAATATTAACGAGACAAAAATAGCAGTCGTCATGATGGTTTCGCGGTTCTCTCCAAACCATTGGTACACCAAACTTTAGGCACTTCCTCTTACCAGTTGTTCACTGTCGCAAATGTTCAACACATTTTTTACATATGAAATGTGGGGCCCAAGATTTATCTTGATCTCCTCAATGAACGCCGAAATAGGCAAGATAAGCTCTTTTCACAAAGTCAGAAATCGTTTTTCTGCTCTCTTTCAAAGTGTATTCACCACACACATAACAAAAAACATCAGGATGATTTACACAGGTACGTCTGCTTGTGGATGCCATTGTTTCAGTTTAGTGTCTTGATACTATAAAACGACCAAAATTTACACAAAATGATAGTACAACTTTACTTGGGAAAACTCAGTAATATACTAAATCGAGTACAGCCAAGCAGGTATAGAAGGATCGGGTCATAGACAATTACAGGTATAAAAGTAATTAAGAGCAGTGTATTGAGTAGTTTCTAGTATAGGAACATCGGGTCAGGGACAATTCCAGGTATCCATTTGGTTAATTAGATTCTGAGAAATTTCTATTTTGACGATTGAGTACATATTTATCTCTTTATTTGTCGTCTTTTATCAGAAAAAAATATCAATTAACCGGTAACCTTTATCTCAAAAACTAGAGCTGATAGAAAAAAATCTGGTGGCATTTTTGGAATCAGCATATTAAAAACATCTAAAATCAGATGTTAGATTTCCAGCACCAAATTTTTGTTTTCATTTTGTTACCCTGTGTAATGTTTTTAACATTTTACTGCGCCGCCATTTTGTTTCGCCATATTGGGTTTTTACCAGGCCATCCCCATATGAACTTTAATTTTTTGTTAAAATTTGAAGTCAATCGAGTAAGTAGTTTTCCGACAGACAGACCGACGGAATCGAGAAAACATGTTTTTCGGCTTCTAGGACTCTGAAACGTAATAGATCTGAAAAAATCTTTTCACCATTACAATACTTCGCTTTTACGAGGGAAGTACAAATAACGGTTTCAAGCACTAATGTACAACAATTTGTTTTCAGACTTTAATTTACTCGAAGGAATTATTTTTTTTACTGAAACACAGTGCTTATAATAACATTTCAAAAACCAGCTCCATTTTAATATAAAATGACAGATGTGTGTTATTAAGACATAATCACCTATGTTTATTATTAGGATGTCTTTAGGTTTCTTTGTTCTATTTAAAATTCGAAGGAACCAAGAGTTTTAATCATGTGAGTATTTACTATATAACATTTCCAAATAAACGACTGTGAAAAAAAAACCGTCCCCTATTAAATTTCCTTTGTGTCCTCGTCAAAACCTGACCGGCCATTTTCGCAACTGCAACGCGCTTGGCCTAGAAAAATGCATTTCCCAGCTAGTTTTTCACACTTCGCTCGAAACGGTGCCGTTTTCGGTCCCATCGCGCATCCCTCTTTCCTCTGATCAATAAATATTGCAAAATTACAAGCGAACGGATGGCCAATAAAGCCCGTTCACGATGGGCGAGTTTGAGTGAATTGTTTTGTGTCTGAAACAAACAATATATTATTTCATTCTACGATGTACTAAAAGCTAGCCAGCTTTAGAGCTAGCAAGTTTGAGCATTGGGTCGCAAAGAAAGATACTTGAGGTCCGTTTTTTATAAACTCTGACATAAAAATGAAGTTTTGTATGATTTTTTATGTAGCACAGCTTTAACGGCTGTACTTTTATTATAACAGACTCGGAGTATGAGTGAGGTTTCCTTTTTATCTACGAGCGGACTACTAAGGCCGAAGGGTACTGTGGTTAAATAAAGACTTTATTGATGCGGAATATAAAGACTTGTAGATTAGGGGAATTTGCTGGTAACACATTCCATAATCGGGACACACTAGAAATAAAGGAATGAACAAAGTGAAAGTTCCTTGGCCTTTGCAGTTTGACGGTGAAGGGATGCATGTAGGTCGACACTCGTGTCTCCCTGGCAGGAATGACTAAGGAGGGCATAATGGAAGATAATTCATCAGAATATAATCCTTGGTAGAATTTGTAAAACAGATAGATTACCCACAATTTGACGATGCTCTAGTGATGTTTGAGTTAACCAGTCAGGCGAATAGCTCATCTTTGAACAGAATCAAGGATATTAAGGATTGAAAGGAGAGGCTGCTCCCCATATATGTACTCAAGGCTGGGTCTGATTTGCAAAGTTTAAAGGTAAATAATTTGGCAGAAGAAAAATATTTTCGAGCTTGGAAAAGAAAACCCAATTTATCGTGACTGTTGTGAAAATTGATGTGATCATGCTAACGAAGACCTTTCTGAAAATGATACTAGGCTAAAGGAATATTTTGGTTGTGTGAGTATTGGGAGATAATGTGTGAGATAGGAAAGAAGATTGTGTTTTAGTGTTTTAGTTACTGGACAAGTTTCTTTGCTCCCCATTCTGCGACTTTAATGAGGTCCTCGGTTAGGGATAAAGTCATTATTCTAAGCCTATCATCAATTTCTTGGAGACAACTTTGGGAAGGGAAATTGTATATTGTAATGGAGTCTGCTATCATCAGCATAGGATGTGAATAGGATTAGTGGTAGAAGAAAGCAGATCACTGATGTGCAGGAGGAATAGGATAGATGCCAACACTGAACCCTGTATAACGCCTGCTTTGATTTGGTGGAAGTCTGATGAATAGCAGTCAACAACTACAGATATACTTCTGTTGGAAAAAAACTTATAATCCAAGTACAAAGTTTTGGAGGATGGCCATAGGCAGGAAGTTTGTTAAGAGTGCTTCAGACTTAATCAAATGCTTTGAATATGTCAAGGGCAAATTTGGGCTAGGCTTCATTGTGGAATTCTATGGACTTAGACCAGTTGTGGGTTAAGAAAGTAAGAAGATCTACTGTGGATCTTTGATGGTGTATTGCCTGTCGTGTATAAGTCTAGGACAAGGCAATTTAAAAGATAATTATTAATATACTTCGCCATTAACTTACTCATTACTGAGAAAAGGTATATGGTTCTGTAGTCTGTAGACGGCAGAGTTTTGGATCCATTTTTGGAAACAGGCTGCATATGAGCAGATTTCCAGATTTTAGGAAAAATACTCTTGCAAGAGGAAATTTGGAATAACCCGATGAGGATAGGAGCCAATTCAGAGCCTATGGAGGGAATGTCGTCAAGACCAGAGGACTTTTTACTATTAAGTGTTTTGAGAATACTTACTAAATATACTTTTTAAACCCTGAAGGTAAATTTGTGCGTATTGGATGGCAATGTTTTTACTGATGTAAGGGACTATACTAGAATTTGCGGCGAATTGTTTTGCGAAAACTGAGCTTCTTCTTTAAATGTGGAGACCAGAAGTTAGGGGTGAAAAGGAGCTTTTGCAGAAGTTTTGAGTGATATTTTCGGCAAGCGACCAAATGGATTGGCTAGAGAGATTTTTCCCTTGTATTTCGTGTATTAAAGGCAATTTTGGCTACGAAAATTATGCGATTATAAGGATTTTCTGCTTGAAAGCCACCGAAAAAAAATTGTTTTAAAAACTCACTTAGTCGGATAGATATTGTAAAAAGTAAAAAGATAATTTAACCCATTTTATCATCTTAAAGGCTGAGTCTAGGGAAGAAGTTGCAGATGACATGGCTACATTTTTAAGGAGCTTGAATGGGTCAAAGAAAATTAGCAGATGATGATTTTGTAAATATGGTAGATAGAAAACTAACATCAAATCTAAAACATCAGTAGCCTTTTTAATGAATCATTATAATTGTAATTATTGCATTGATTTATGGACATGAATATATTTTATTATTGTTATTGTTATTAATAATAATAGTAATAATAATAATAGTAATAATAATAATTTTAATACCAAATGAAATACTAAACAGGCCAAGAATTTTTAGCATCTTCATTTACACACAGTACTTTATCCAGTCTATATTTCGATTAATAATTAGACACATGTAACGATCTAAATTTCAACAGTGAGTTTTATGAAATCATGTTTCTTGGGATTAGATCGTGACAAAATAGAATCACTTTCCGGCGTTTCGCCTTCGTTTGCACGAGGCATCTTCAGGGACCGTTACTTAACTTCATTTCAATAGAAACCGATGCAAGTACTTTGATTTCTTTTACATTTATGACATGTCCAGTGGAATGCTGGTATCCAGATACAGCAGATTGTACAATTTGTTTCTTTCAAATTCATCGTTCAACCTTGCAGCTTGTCTATTGTTCTGCATATAAATGGAGGAACTACACTTCCTCTCGGTAATTTCTTATTAGTATCATTTTGTGGAGTAGGATTATTATATTTTTTAATTGACCCTCTAATATTCATTCCCTCTTAGAGCTTAGCCATGGCAGCTTCTGAGGTTTGTTCATAAAAAGTTCTTTGAAAAATAAAATATGTAGACGTGAGACATTTAGTCATGGGATCTCCGCTCTCACCAGTAATAGCCAATATCTTTATGGTAGCTTTTGAGGAGGAAGCCTCAGAGTCGTGTCCACCAAAGCCAAAATCGTGGTTCAGATATCAGACACTTTTGTAATATGGCCGCATGGTCCAGAAAACCTTCTCCTGTTCCTTGATTATCTGAATCAACAACATACTAATATAAAATTTACAATAGAAATTAAATCAGAAAGCACTGATGTTTCTGTATAAAGCAAAGGAGATGGCTCCTTAGGACAATCTGTATATTGAAATCCAACGCAACGAATTAATATAATAAGTAGAAATAATGATATAATGCTATTTTCAGAAAATGGAAAAGTAGTTAGATTTTCGAATTACAAGAGTGTGGTCGTGGAAGAATGCTAATTGTTCCATTAATGGAGAAGCTGAATTTTGTACGAACAGATACCTAAATGCAAATTCCGATCATCAACCGGCACAAAAGCAATCGGTTATTTATTATTAGCTTTACAGAGCCCTCGTGATTTGTAACTAAAATTCTTTACAATCAAATGACGCAAGCTTTAAGATGAAATGGATATTGCACTGATGATATTAGATGATCAATTAGAAAATGTAATAATCCTACTCCACAAAATGCTACCAATAAAGAATTACCGATAGAAAATGCAGTTCTTCCATTTACACACGGAACTACAGACAAGATTACAAGGTACTTCGTCGGTCCAACATACGTACAATCTTTAAAACAGACACATGAAAATTAGACAAAAAAGGACATTATTCCTTTCCAAACGGAAGGAGTATATGCAATTGTTGTGTTGTAAAGAGAATCAATTAAATTGTTTTCATACGAAGGCTGTTTAAGATTAAATAGCAGCGTTAACATGCATTGCGCTGTCCTTTATTGTTTATTTATCGTCAGTGTCACTCTAATAAATACATTTTGTTACGGATAAACTTTTCGTGACGTAATCATATTTTTGTTTTTGTTAACAGCGCTAATCGTACTAATGATTTACGTGTATCGTTAAAGCTTCGACGATTTTAGAAAGGTTGGTCAGTTTTTTATTGCATGGAATATGCATAACTCGTTTTTATTTATACAGCGATTAAGATGCAAGCACTAGTGAGAGAGTGCATTAAAAATTATAATTTTTCGAAATATTTTTGACGTTATCTTCAAGGACGACTAAATAGTTTAGCTCATATTCGGAATTCGGTGTTTAGCATATTTAGTTGAGGCGTAATAGGATACCAGAAAGTAAGTGTTAACTTTCGTAGATTTTAGACTGCAGCATATACGAATAAATTTTGGATTTTTATTGCTGCTACCAAAATATTTTAAATAAAATAAACGGATAAATATTTTTTCAGAAACTAATTTTTTATAAACTATTGTCCTGAAAAATAATATTTAACGTATGATCTTAAATAGTAAAGCTACAGAAGAACCTCACTCTCACTGATCAAATGCGAAAGCAGTATATACTTAAAAAATCTTACATAATCACAGACCTCTTAAAATTTTGATTATTTTCTTAAAAGATTCAGTCTTTAATTCATCTATCATGGCGTCTCACGCCTCAAGTTTTTAAAAAAATACTCAAATTTTTAAAAATGTTGTGTCTATGTAAATTACATGATCAGTAATGATACATAATAATAAAATACATTCCCAAGGAATGTCCAAGAACCATGATTTCGTAGATGATCATTAAAATTATGATTTGAGTGATGATAACAGTGATTTTGAAGATGAACCAAAAACACAAGTTTCGTTTATGAAGAATCTGAAAATATGGGCACTTACACATAAAATTATGCATCGCGAATTAAATGAGCCACTCGTTTAAAGAATCGAGACGTACCTAGAGATAGTAGAACATTGCTTGAAACGCTTTCAAAAGTAGATATTGTACCAATGGTAGTGGGTAATTACTGGTACAATGGCTTAGAAACATGTTTAATCTATCGTTTGGATAAGTCAATAAAGTTGGCATTAAGTTTCAACATCGATGGTTTATTATCTATTCTTATAACTGCTTTTTTTTCTTACGCCGCAATTAATTTGTGTGTAAAATTTGAGGTAAAAAATGAAGCATTTATTGTACTAGTTCATCCTGTTTTACACCTGTGTTTGCACAAAATTTCCACTCAGCTGAATAAATAGTTTTTAAACATTCTCTTAAGCCGCCATTTTGTACCTCCATAATGAATACACACCAAAATGTTATCAGTTTATCTTTATATCGCGCTTTTTTGTGTATAATTCAAAATTAATCGAATAATTAATTTTTTCAATCCAATATTACAAGAACATTTAATTAGACCGCCATTTTGGATTCGTAGCTAAATTTTAACAGTTTATTTCTATATGACCCTTATTTTTTGTCCAAAATTTGAAAACAACCGATGAAGTAATTTATTTACATTGCTTTTTTTATACATTTTGTTAGGCCGCCCTTTTGTTCCACCATCTTGGATTGGTACCAAAATTTTACCATTTCATTTTCATATTACAACAAAATTCTGTACCAATTTTTGAGTAAATTGGACAAACAGTTTTTAATTATATTTTTTCAACATTTTGTTAGGTCGCCATTTTGTTCCGCCATAATGAATTCTGACTTCTTCACTACATTTTACTATATTACCTGAAAAATAAACATCAATAGCCTACTCATTAATATATTGTCTTTATTAAAACAAAAAATCGGTAAATTTCTTTTATCTGGAACTTTCCTCGTTGTGATTTTTTTTTAGGAATAGTCAGTTGAATAATTTTTTTTTACTTTGGTTCCTAATTTCGTAGCACAACTCTATAAGTTTACTCTTATATCACACATTTGGGATTAATGTAATAAGTAGTTTTTCATGGTCATATTTTAAACATTTTACTAGGCCGCCATTTTGGATTAATTTCGAAATATTACCAGTTCATTCATACATGATACTAGAATGACTAAGGTAGGATAAGAATGATAATTCATTAGAACAAAATTCATCGAATTGTCGACGATATATCTTTGTCTTACAAGTACTACTACAAAACAGAGACAGATCGTCCACAATTCGACATCTGGTGATGCAAGCTTCCCTGTGGGGTTTAGATCAGAAATCAGGCTAATAGCGGTATTGGAAGAGAATTTGTAACATGTGGCCTTAAACTAGTCCTTGGTTAGGGAATAAGTCATTACTCTAGGCTTATGATCAATTTCAATTTTGGCGACAGGTTTGGGAAACTGTTTATTGGAATGAAGTGTCATCAGCAGAGTTTTGAATAGGATTGCTGGTAGAATAACGCAGACCATTAATGCGCAGGAGCAACAAGGTAGGTACCAATCTTGTAGAAAGTCTGCGTTGATTTGGTGAAAGTTTGATGAATGGTAGTCAACCACTATACAAACACTACTATCGAACAGAAAACCGGCAATCCAAATACCAAGTTTTGGAGAAAGACCAAGTAGAAGGCGGGAGGTTTACTAAGAAGTGCGTCATGCCAGAACTCGATGGACTTATTCCAGTTATGAGTTACGAAAGTAAGAAGATCTGGTATGAATCTTTGATTGTTTGTCATGGAAAAGTTTATACCTTTCAAGGTGAATTAAAACATTATTATTGCATCTTCATTACTTTTCTCCAAACTGAGAGAAGACATATGGGTTTGTAGTTAGAATATACCGCAGAAGCTTTTGGAAATATGGCAAAGCTGGTACTGATGGAAGGAAGAAGTTAAGAGGAGTAACTAAAGTAGAATTTGTGTGTGTTTAATTAAAACTCCTTTAGAGATGTTTTTAGGTCTTCATGTTTCAGGGTCGCTAGATTTGCAAAAACATTCCGTCGGTCTCGGTCTGTCAATTTGCTCGCGACATAGATGGAAATTAGTTATCTATTTGCAAAAACAAAAATCGGATCCAAAAAGTACAAAATTCCTCGTGCAATTTGTTTTTGTCTTAGTATATGTAGACAGCTCTAGGTTGTGCTATATGGGGGTGTACTGTTTAATTTACCCTAACTGACCACTTGGCTCACTGGTTAAAAACACAATATTATATATACTCTTTAGAGCAATATACCGTAATGGTAGGGCTTACAAACAGGGGTACAAAGCCTTATTTAATATAAATTATTATATGAAAAAGTGGAGATGACTCTGAGATGATGATCTTAAATCAATCTGCTTATTGCTACTAAACTAAAACGATATTGTGCAGTATATTTTTAATAACGAATTACCCATCCAAATACACTGTTGTCATTGTTAGAAATTATTTAGAACCTTGTAGAAAATTGTCTCCAACAATGGCGTAATATGGTTATGCTGTGTACAATTAAGTTTTCGATATAGTGTAAAAAAATATTTTTCCCCCTCCCTGTATTGTAAGCAACCTATTTTGACACTGCTTTGACAGACTTAAGTGAAAGTTACTCAACAAGGTATTGGTTGCCCTTAGCGACAGGATGTAAGTCAACTTACATCCCTAGGGAAATAATAATCCAAAATTATTATTAAGTAGCTTTAATTTTTGATTTTATCAACATATTACAAAAATCTGGATAAAAATTCGGTGATATTAATTGAAATGAATATTAATGGTACAATTATTACAATTATTCACATTATTAACAACATTTGGAAACACGTTTTCTCGTTTCTTCTCGATGTGTATTACATTTTCTGACTCCACAGATCCTTGATTTCTAACCAATGTTTCTGTCACTGGTGAGGCACTGCAAGAGACTTCTGGCTGGGTCTTATTGTATAAAATTTTATTCGCTACTTCCTTTTTATTATTGAGGCTCTCAGCTACTAACCGCAATAGTAGCGGATTTCCATCCACCATGTCGCTTGATAGCTAATACATCAACTCCAGTATTTGCTAATAAAGTTGCCGACGTTCTTCTAAAAGAGTGTCCAGAATACATTTTGAAGTTCTCAAACTTTAGAAATTTCGCAATTTTACTTGGAATTGGCGAAAACGTATTTTTCCCGACAGGCTGGTTTAAGCACTTTCCATTTTGATATCGCATAAAGAAGCGATGTGGGATCTTGTATCAATGTACTTTTGATTTATTTTCAAGTGACAAACCTGAGTGTCGTCACTTTTTGTCACTGTAAATGTACGTGACATTCCATTTTTGGAGTCAGGAATGGTCACAATTATGACTTCTTGACTTATTTTAACATTGTCCATTTTCATTTCACAGAGTTCATTAGAACGGCACGCTCCAGCAACTCCCAATACCACTACGACCGTCATCAATAAGTATATATCATCGAAGGCTTCAAGCATGAACTTATTCACATCTTCCCTGTTAAACACATTCGATTTTTTGGCTCTATAACCATCAATTTTTCTTTTTAAAAATGCTCGAAGTTTTGGATACTTACAAATATCTATATTTTCCTTTATAAAAAGGGTGGACTTCAACATCGAATACTCACACCATAAGCTTGATGAGGACAATATAGCACTTTTTTCGTGGAAATGCGCCTAAAACAAGGTTTCTAAGACTGCAGTAACCAAAATCGATTATAATTTGTCTATATATGTGTACGTGTGCGTAATTTGTAGGAAATACACAAGTATTTTTTATTAATATTTCACTAGGCCGCCATTTTGTTGCGCCATATTAGATTTTGGACTAGAACATGTTATAGGTGAACCTTACTTCTTCACCAAAATTTGAAGTCAATAGGGTAAGCAATTTTTTAGCTATGCCGCGATAGACAGACCGGCGGAATTATGAAAACATGTTTTTTGGCATCTAGGAACCGGGAAACATAAAGATCTGGAAAAATCACGGAGGGTAATTTTTTCACGAATACCCTTCACTTTTACGAGGGGAGTAAACATACAACATGTACAAAGTTGTTTAAACAAACAATCAACAAATATAATGAGCGTGAATTACTCAACGAGAATGGTTGATATAGAGATGGGTGCAAGATGTAGACGTTACAAAAACATCGATTTTCTCTCGAATTTGAGTTCGCTTGTTGCTCCACTGTTTACGAGAAAAATAATAAACTCTGAAACTATATATTTTAAAACACATAAGCCGATTCCATTGAACTTAAAAAAAAAACGTAAGTAAATATCTTAGGTCGCCACCCTTCGTCCCTTAAAAGCTGCAAAGCCCACATAAGGAGTTAGTTATCGATCTGTTTTCACACGCACTTACGCGTAAAGTATTCTCCAACGCGCGGGTCAGTGATTCGTGGGATGTGAACGGAAAGGAAAACAAAACTGCAGGGAAACTCGAAAAAGGGAAACAGACGAGAAAAAAATTAATTTTTCCTGTCTGCTTGGCAATTATTATCAGTTGAGCGAACTGGATTACGCAGAATAAATATACGTTGGAGAGAGCCAATGAATTCCTAGTAGTTTTCCATTTTTGCATATGGTACAGGCTTTTATTTTTAGTCAACTATTTAGGCATGCATAGTATCAAATAACAAGGGGAGGCATTTTTAAGGTATTAAAAGAAAGTTTTTGTAAATATTATTTTATTTCAAATTTTTCAGACTATAGAGAACTTGATATAATTAAAACAACCCTATTTTGTATCGAATCCTTCCGAATTTTCAATAAGACGTCACTGAACATTTTCAGAGCAATGTCAAATTCACTAAAACGTTGAAGACACGTGTGTTGAGGATGCCGGCAGACGAGAGTAGCGACCGCAGACTTTTGCCATTTCCATTAAATATCTGTCTCATAAAAAGTAGAGTCGGACTCTACAATCAATATGGTAGAAAGCAGCTTATATTTTTAGACCATTTATTATCAAATTTAAACTCTAAAGATTAACAGCCAAATTCAAGATTCCTCGTTTAACTAAAAGATCTCTTCGGACCGATTGAAGACGTCCCATTTAAATGACCTAGTTTGATGAATGTAGTAGTTATTGTTTTTTTGTCATCTTAGGTATTCTAACTCTACCCTGTAAATATTTATATATATATATATATATATATATATATATATATATATATATATATATATATATATATATATATATATATATATATATATATATATATATATATATATATATATATATATATATATATATATATATATATATATATATATATATATATATATATATATATATATATATATATATATATATATATATATATATATATATATATATATATATATATATACATACAGTGTGTCTACTTAAGTTGTCTACATATGGGAAACTTTTTATTAGTAGTTTTACGGTAAAAAGTTACTGTTTATAAAAAGTTCTGCTTTCTGCCAAAATAATATTAAAATATTCAAACTTGAGATTGCATGTACAGGGTGGTCAAAAATTCCAAAAAACCGAAATTGACTCAAGAGAAAAGTACCTTTAATTTTTATTTTATAGCAAAATGTAATACAAAATCTGACCTAGAATAAAAAACATAACTAGCACTAGATTGGTTGCTTCCTATCTGAAATCACTTCTTAAGGAATGTAAAACTTTGGCTTCTTACTGGCAAGTCCAGTTTCTTACTTTTGTTCCTACCTACATACCAGCAAAATTTCCTTATTTATCGATTGTTGATAATGGCATTGTCACTGCCATTGTCAACCACAATATTGTATTACTTTATTGAAACATCAGTTTGATTATTATAGTAAAAAGAAATGCAGCTGAAATTAAGCAAAGAAGATAAAATTGAAATAATTTTAATTGTCGGAGAAAATTATAAAACATTTCGAGAAGCTGCAGACATTTTTAACAACAGACACCCCGATAAAATTATACATTTCACAACAGTGGAGAATATTCTAACTAAATTCAAGATTTTTGGAAATGTAGAAAATAACTTTAACAAGAAACGGAGGTCAAGGGTTGCGAATGACGAAACTAAAAATCAAGTAATGCCCTCTGTGATAGAAGACCATAAAAAATCCCTACGCAAAAGGTCAGCAACATTGCCAAATAACGTAGGTAAAGATACAGTTTCAAAAATATTGAAAGAAAACAGTTTTCGACCTTACGAACCAAAATTTATATATACCTTGAAACCAGGAGACTTTGAGCGACGGTTCGAGATTTGCTGTCTGATACAAGGGGAGCTAGAAGATGATCCTTTTATGGCAAGACGCATTATTTTTACCGATGAAGCAACGTTTACTTCCAATGGGACTCTAAGTTCGTAAAACTGTCGGTGGTGGTGACGTTAATCCTAATTTTGTTATACAAACTCGTGAATCAGTATTCATTCAAAACAAATGTGTGGTGCGGAATTTATAAAGATAGAGTAATTGGGCCAGTTTCTTTTCTTTTCTTTCTTTGAAAGATCAGTTTGAATATTATAGTAAAAAGAAATGCCGCTGAAATTGTCGGAGAAAATTATGAAACATTTCGAGAAGCTGCATTTTTAACAACAGACACCTCGATAAAATTATACATTTCACAATAGTGGGGAATATTCTAACTAAATTCAAGACTTTCGGAAATGTAGAAAATAACTAATAATTCACTAATTTTAATTCTAATAAACATTACATAATAACCTAATTAACAATAAAAACTAACCGTTCCGTCACTGCACATTTGCCTCAACATATCCACCATCTCTTTCCATACAGGTAACCGTTCTTACAGAAAATTCTCTTAAAACGTTTCTAATCATGGCAGGCGTTATGGCCTGTATCTCTTCCCTAATTACCCTCTCCAAATGGCTTTAGATACACTTTCTCTTTTAAGTAGCCCTAAAAAAAATAATCAAGAGGGTTCAAGTCCGGAGATCTACCTGGCCAGAAAATATCAGAATACATGTTGATTACTCGTCCATTAAAGATAAAATTTAAGTATTGTCTTACATCCCTTGCTCCGTGGCATGATGCGCCATCCTGCTGGTACCATATTTGGAACCTCTGACTTATTGGTAGTTCATGAATAAAATCGTAGGAGTAAGTATTTAAAAAATCCAAGTAGTGTTGACTATTTACTACTATGTCGAAAAAAAACTGGTCCAATTACTCTATCTTTATAAATTCCTCACCACACATTTGTTTTGAATGAATACTGATTCACGAATTTGTATAACAGAATTAGGATTAACGTCACCACCAACGACAGTTTTGCGAACTTAGAGTCCCATTGGAAGTAAACGTTGCTTCCTCGGTAAAAATAATGCGTCTTGCCATAAAAGGATCATCTTCTAGCTCCCCTTGTATCAGACAGCAAATCTCGAACCGTCGCTCAAAGTCTCCTGGTCTCAAGGTATATATAAATTTTGGTTCGTAAGGTCGAAAACTGTTTTCTTTCAATATTTTTGAAACTGTATCTTTACCTACGTTATTTGGCAATGTTGCTGACCTTTTGCGTAGGGATTTTTTAGGGTCTTCTATCACAGAGGGCATTACTTGATTTTTAGTTTCGTCATTCGCAACCCTTGACCTCCGTTTCTTGTTAAAGTTATTTTCTACATTTCCAAAAATCTTGAATTTAGTTAGAATATTCTCCACTGTTGTGAAATGTATAATTTTATCGGGGTGTCTGTTGTTAAAAATGTCTGCAGCTTTTCGAAATGTTTTATAATTTTCTCCGACAATTACAATTATTTCAATTTTATCTTCTTTGCTTAATTTCAGCTGCACTTCTTTTTACTATAATAATCAAACTGATGTTTCAATAAAGTAATACAATATTGTTGTTGACAATGGCAGTGACAATGCCATTATCAACAATCGATAAATAAGGAAATTTTGCTGGCATGTAGGTAGGAACAAAAGTAAGAAACTGGACTTGCCAGTAAGAAGCCAAAGTTTTACATTCCTTAAGAAGTGATTTCAGATAGGAAGCAACGAATCTAGTGATAGTTATGTTTTTTATTCTAGGTAAGATTTTGTATTACATTTTGCTATAAAATAAAAATTAAAGGTACTTTTCTCTTGAGTCAATTTCGATTTTTTGGAATTTTGGACCACCCTGTATATACACTCTCAAGTTTGAATATTTTTATATTATTTTGGCAGAAAGCAGAACTTTTTATAAAGAGTTTCGTAAAACTACTAACAAAAAAGTTTTCCATATGTAGAGAACTTAAGTAGACACATATATATATATATATATATATATATATATATATATATATATATATATATATATATATATATATATATATATATATATATATATATATATATATATATATATATATATATATATATATATACATATATTTATATAATTTATACTTGAGGGCAAATGATTAAATATTTTTTGCTGTTAAAAATAATATATTTCTTGTGTAAAGGCAGAGAGTCGAGTCGAGAACTTCGAGTTGCATAATCTCTTTACTGAACTTAACATGCATAAGGCAGACCGTTTCCAGTACAAATATGCATGGCAAAGTTAGGATTTTATGAGTCACAAAGGAAGGTCTGCATGCCTTCCAGAAGCTATTAGTTGGCACATATAGGATATAGGATTCTATAACGTAAATGGAACTCAATCAAAGCAAAGTAGATATTCCTTGCTATTGACATGCTCAGTTCCCAAGCCACAACCCTCAAAGCAAAAAGACGCCTAGATAATTAAACATTCATACTTAAGAACTATTTTTCAAAATTTAACCTTTCATTTAAATATATACAAACGCAAAAACTTATTCACACCCAAATTTCCCAAAACCTGAGAATCAAGAGATAACTTACCAATCCGACATTTAAAAGAGTCAAAAAGTTGGAATCACACCATTCCTTTATCTTTAACAAATGATCTTTAATAGCAAGTTTCAACTGGTTTGTATCTTTATTATCTCAGAAAATAATCGTATCATCGGCAAACTTCGTAAACACTTCCGATATTCTCAGTCTGGACAGATCGTTGACATATAACAAATACATAAGCGGGCCCAAAATAGATCCCTGAGGGACGTCATTAAATATTACTCACTGATAGCGTCCAGATAAATAATAAGTTATCCAGACCAAAGCTGCACCTCTGAATACATATATTTCAAGTTTACTCAGCAGTTCTCTATAAATTTACACAGTCAAATGCCTTGGTAAGGTCACAGAATACCGACAACTTCTCCATTATTCAGAGTAATATACAAGCTGTTTAAGAAAGAATACATTGTGTCGTTTGTTTTCTTGGAAGTCTGAAAACCAAACTGAATATTGCTTTCAATGTGCAACGAAATAGGTCTGAAGTTAGAGGGTGTTTCTCTGATTAAGATAAGATTAGAAGAAACCGAGTGAATGGGCAAAATATACATAAACAGAAGATTGAACTTTCCACTCTTTTTGTTTTACACAAATTGTTATTAATTTCTTTAAAAAAACATTTAAATAAAAAAATTCAACTAGAAAAACAAATTTATTATGATAATTTAATCGTCAGTTCCACGAATAAAACAAACATGTCATAGAATAGTGTTAATAATATTCAAGGCAAAAATAGTACCAAAAAAATAAAAGAAATATCTGATCCAGATTATAATAAACCAACAAAAAATCCTAATGAAATTGCCTCGATCTTCGGAAGTTATGTCTTCTTGGCGATAGAGGAAAAAGTCCAGAGCGTTTCCCAAATGCCTTAATACTGCCATTGTTGTACTCATATTTAAAAAAGGAGACCCCTGTCTAGTAGAAAACTATAGAGTTATTTCTCTATTGAGCTGCTTTTCTAAAGTTTTAGAAAAACTCGTTTATAACAGAATGTATTCTTTTTTCAATATGTAACAGATAAGATTGATAATAGAGAAACTGTAATTTCCTTCTCTTTCGATCTTACTCGCGCTTTGACACTGTTGATAAAGATGTTGTGGCTTTAAAATTAAACAGTTTTGGAACAAGGGGTAACTTGAACGACTGGATTATTTCTTTTTTAACTAACAGGACATTCTCGGTGAGGGCAGTCGGTTCAAAGTTAGATCTTTTTGATCAAAATATAGAAGCATCTCAGGGTAGTACTTTGAGCCGCTAATTTTTCTTCTTTTCGTTAATGATTAACGAAAAGAAGAAAAATTAGCGAACATATTTTTCAGGGTAGAGTATTCTTGTATGCCGATGATACCACAGTTGTTCTCTCAGATCCGGATATGGCTACATAGGAGGAGTAAAGCCAATTTTATTCTAAAGGAATTTTATTTCTGGTGTAGCAAAATCAAACTTATAGTTAATCAGGCGAACATTGTCTGTATGGTAATAAAAACCGCTAGTTTTTATTACCATAGCTAGTTTTAAGTGACTCAATAAATTTCTTAGGTATCTCTATTGTTAATGATTTAGTCTGGAGTGTGCAAATTTCTAAGATGTGTTCTAAAATCAATAAAAGCTTCTATGTTTTAAACACTTTAAAGAACCATGTAACTCTTAAAGCCCTTCTAAGTCTTTACTATTCCTCTGTTTAATCTTTAGTTGCTTACAATGTTGTTGTATGGGGGTCAGTCATACGACATCAATAGAGTATATGGGTTGTTCGGATTATTTTTGCTCTATGATACTCAACGTCGTGTAGGGGAACTACAGTCCACTCAATCTATTTACTAAACTTGTTCACTCATGTTCATAAGAACAAAAAATCTTTCTCAGCTTAAGAGTTCTTACCATAACTATGATACTTGGAATAAGTCTAATGTCTCGATTTTAAAGCAAAGTTTAGAAATGTATAAAAAATCTCCTTTTTGTGCCGGTAGTTGTATTTTTATTCTGTCAGAATAAAAACTATCGCATGTACAAATAAATTTAAACTGGATTTAAAAAAAAAACTATTAACAGCTGATGCACTTTATTTCATAAGTTAATTTGTTGTTTATTTGGGGAACCTCCAGACTTTAAGGGGTCTGCTCAACGCATTCAATCTGCAAATGTTTGTCGATGGTCCACCTAGAGTCACTTTGCAATCAGCAATTTTACTAGATTATATGTGTAATTTGTTTGCTAAAGATATAGAATGTAAGATAGTAAATTCGGGAATTTCAGATCATGAAGCACTTCTTTGTAGATTTAAAATATGTACACGTAGGAATAGGGCCAGAAAAACTGTAAGAATAGGCAGACTGTGTACAAGAGCAAATTAAGAAATGTTTGCACAATGGTGTAATGAGATTCCTTGGGATGACATTTTATCAGTAGTAAATCTCCTAGATAATTTTCACAAAAATTCTAATTTATCGTTTTCATTTAAAAAATTAAGAATGCGTCAAGAAAATTCTTGGGTTACTATGGTTTCAGGCAAAATATGAGAGCTTTACACCATTTAAGGAAATATTTTATCAATTGTCCTTTTTTTGTAACTTATTTTAATGCCTATAGATCCACTTATAGGCGAACAATAAGGGTAGCCAAGCAAATTTATTATAAAGGTAGATTAGCAAACTCACAAAATGTACAAAAAGAAGCTTGGAAAGCGGTTAATGAACTGAGAGGTAAATGTACTAATAATTCTCATAACGTCGGATCTAATCTATCAGCCAATCTACTTAATGAGTTTTATTGTTCCATGGCTGCAAACGTGGCGAGTAAAATTCCAGAAAACAGAGATTTTAGAGTATATCTAAATGAAACAAACATATTTGAATCGTTTTTCCTAGCTCTCACAAATACATATGATCTTAAAGAAGTACTATCTGATACAAACAAGTTAAGGGCGTCAGGATGGAATAATATATCAATAAAAATATTTAAAAAACTGCCAAAGAAGTAATGTTTGTTTTAGCTGAGGCAATTAATATTTCTTTCTCGACGGGACAATTTCCTTCCTTCTTTAAAAAAGTTGTAATTCCTATTCATAGGGAGAAGTAGTAGAAAAGTTGGTAAAAAAACGCATGTTAATTTTCTTGAAGAAACATAATATATTAAGTACTACACAGTTTGGCTTTCAAAATAATAAAAGTACCAGTGATGCTATATTCTCATTTCTGGAGTCACTATATGTAAAACTTAATATTTATTAGTCGTAAAATACTTTTAAAAAAATTGAAAACATGTGGTTTTAGGGGACTAGCTTTAAGATGGTTCAAATCATACTTACCGAATCGAGAACAAAAGGAATATTTAAAAATGAAATCTCTAAATATTTAAATGTTGAGTACGGCGTTCCGCAGGGCTCTGTCTTAGGGCCCATTCTGTTTCTTTTGTACACAGATAATATTGCAAATTTCAGTATTGGCGGAAAACTTACATTCTTCGCTGATGATGCTACAGTTTTGTGGGATGGCAAAGATCAGTTAGAACTACATGAAAAAATAAGATCCGATCTTGTTCTTAATAAAAACTGGTGTGATGCAAATCGGCTTACTTTAAATGTAAATAAAATGTGTATTATGTCCTTTAAATGTGAATTGAATGATGTACCACTCGAAAATTCAATTTTGAACAATTTAAATGTAAATAGATTCCTGGGTATTTTAATTGATGATAAACTAAAATTTAAAGAACATATTAATAACCTTAGATCAAAATTATCAACTAACTGCTATGCAATTAGGGTTATTAGCAATGAGTTAGATAGTTCTAAGACAAGAAATGCATATTTTGCTCTGATTGAGTCCAACCTAAGGTAGGGAATTTGTTCTGTGTTTATGATGTTAATGAATTTTTTCAAGAAAACTTTGCTTAAATAGTTCTTCGATGCTATTTTTGCTTTTTCCTTCTTAAAATGTTTATATTGTTTTTTGTACCTTGTTGAAATCTTAGATTGTTGCTGATGCTCTTTATTTGTCTTTATTTGTAACTATCGTTTTCTGTTGTTTTTCTTCATTTACTTTAATTTTAAACTTTTTGACTTCAAGTATGTGTTTTAAACTGATATAATCTTAAGTGTTTTCTTTCTTTCTTTACATGTATGTATTTTATCTTTCATTTTATTTTTATTAAGTTATCTATAAGTATTATTTTTTGCAATTGCAATTTTTGATTGTGTTTTTTTATTGAAACTAGCTTTGTCAACAAAATTATTTGATGACAATAAAGCATATTTTGACTTTTGACTTGACTTTGACTTAGATAAGGTGTTCGAATAGTATCATTTACGAGCGACCTTCCGTTTTGAATTAATAACCATAACTATCCATTCTTGGATTTGACTAACGCTTTGTAAGTGTGTGAGTTGAAAATTCACTACTTTGTATATTGATTAGTTAAGTATATGTGCGATGTAGTTTGTTGTTATACAGAGTGTAATTTAATTGATGGCTGAAAATGTAGGATATGATTTCTTAGCTTATTTAAGAAAGAAAGATTCATATGAACATACGTCCTAAACCTCCCAACTTTTGAGCTACAGGGTGTTAAAGTTTAAAAAAAAATCGTTTTCTTATCATAACTTTAATACTGTTCTTAGTATTTTCATAAAATTTGGCACACACCTACTTAGTACCAATAAACATTTTTTAATGTAGAATATTTTTTAATATTTCGGGAAAGAAACTAAAAAAAATGGTACGGCACAGATTTTTCTGGAAATGAAAATTATTTTTGAAATTCTCATTTATTTTGCAACAAATTTAAAATCTTGACATTTTTTCGTCCGACGAACTGTTTTGGCGTAAAAGAATAAAAACAATTTTCATGCATCGCAAAATCTCTAAAATCTAATGGTAATGAAAAATTCGTTTTCGGTTCAGTACTCAAAATAATACTTACTAATACATTTTTTGTATTAAACTTGAATTGTAGTAGTGGCTATTTTAATCGATTGACTTTAATTTAATAAAAATTAGACAAAAACACATCATACCTACAAACTGCCACATGAGATTTTAGCGATTTTGCAATGCATGAAAACTGAAAAAAAATCTTAAAAGTCTTGACAACTTCTATGCACAAAATAAACTAATAGTTAATTTAATTATCACGACAATTGTTAAAAATGTCCTCCTAGAATACAGGCTTTAATTCTATTTTTCATGGATTGAGGAACCCTTTCAAAAATTCCAGGAGTATTTCTTATGCTTTGGCAAGAAAGTAACATTTTTTGCCTTAGTCTTTCTACAGTTTGAACCGGTGTAGTATAAACTAAAGTCTTGAGGTGCGCGCACAAAAAATAGTCAGAACTATTTAAATCAGGGGATCTGGGAGGCCAAGAAATTCCCTACCATGAATGCTGAAATGTGCAGGAGCACCATCATGCATGTACCACATTTCTTCTCTTAATAAAAGAGGTACATCCTCGAGCAAAAAATTGGCAAATCGTTTGCAAGAAAGTGCCGGTAGGATAGTCCATCCAGCCGCCCTGGAAGAAAGAACGGTCCTATGAGGAAATCTTCAACTATTCCAGCACCCAAAACAGTGCGTCGGACGAAAAAAAATTAAATCATAATAATCAATCAATCAAAATAAGTGAGGATTTCAAAAATGATTTTTATTTCCGGAAAAAGCAGTGGTGTACCATACATTTTTTTAAATTATCAAAAAATCTTCTACATCAAAAAATGCCTATTGATGCCTGCCAAATTTTATGAAAAAACTAAGAACAGTGTTAAAGTTATGATAAGAAAACGAATTTTTTCTTAAAACTTTAACACCCTGTAGCTCAAAAGTTGAGAGTTTTAAGACGTAGGTTCATATGAACTTGTCTTTCTTAAATAAGCTAAGAAATTATATCCTGCATTTTCAGCCATCAATTAAATTACACCCTGTATATCAAATTGTAATTGTTGAAATGTAATATATTTGGAATTTTGAATCAATGTCTATTCAGCCATCGCCGAGGGATACGTAGAAAACTCCATAAATAAAAAAAAACTATAGGCGAAATAATTTTTGGACATGATGTGAATACATTCCAAATTGGAGCATAAAGAAACCCTTCGAGACAAGGTTCTAACGAAGTATGTAGAACTGTCGCATGTACTTACAAAATAACTTAAATTACGAATAAAAACAACTTTAAATTAAAAGTAAAATTACATTATAAAAATATATTTCTCAAAATACGAAGTAATTTTAAAAATGTGCTTAATCGGTTTCATTAAGACGTCGAATAATTTGCACCTGAATGGTCGAAACAATTTGCCAAATTGGCAATTATTTATCTGGAATCGATTAACAAAACTGAAATAAATAGTTTCATTAATTATTTGCTAATTTTTGTATGACTTTATTAGTAAACCTGAGTTGATTTTTTTTGTTACAGCGATATTGTTCTGCAATTTCTGACCAACACACTTCTAGAAAACTGTTTTGCATATTAAAATACCATACCTAATTTAAAAGTTGGATATTTAAAGCATTGAATAAAAGAAATTCGATCAACAATTTTTAATTTTGTCCAACATTTAAATTAATAATTAAACCATTTTTATGTTAGCGTATATTAAAATGCAAATTAATCTTATCTTATGTAGATAAAGTAGGATTTTTTAAAGCATGTAAACTTAAGAGAATTTTTAGTTATTTTTTAAAATCCGACAATCATGCGCTAGTGCGTAATTATCGTCCAAGTTTATTATGAGATTTTAAAAGCAATAAACTAACATGTATTTGTTATTCATGTTTTAATTGTAATAGACGAATGAAATTTTCACAGTAACTAAGAAAACCTTACAAATACATTACGAATTGTTCGATTATATTTAAAAAAATTATTTTGATTATCTGGTTTTGTTATTTCTGATTCCCCTACAAATTTCATATTACAATTTAAGGCATGCCCGATACTTTTGTAAATTCAGTAGTAAAAGAATTATGAAATAAAAATGGTGAATATTTAAATGTATTTAAAACTATATCAGCCAGTCTCTGTTTTTTCGCCATTATTATAGAGTTGCCATAATGTATAGTTTCCCTAAATTTATTAATCAAGACTTAATTTAATAATAATCTGCGGACACCAGGTCTGGCAATAGACATGGAAATATTGCCCTCCACATAAAATGTTTAAATTTAATGTAAATTTTGTTACAAATAAATATTTTCGCACAGCTTTGTTTTGGAAAGAAAAGAAGAACAAGCCAGCAAATCCACCACCAAAGCCCATATAATTGAAAATGTGATGCGCTATTATTTGTCCTTAAATGATTCATAGAAATTTTATCTCACTAAAGTAATCAGTGAGATGAGGTATATCCTTAATTATGCATTATACTTTTCAAAATGTTTAACTAAAAAATAACTTTTTTAAATGCTGGATTAATGTGTTTTTTCAATTTGATATTAGTTTATTGTCTAATTGCCAAATGTGTCCATATTTTTCTACTTAATGAAGCAATTAATAGAGAGAATACTGCGTTTTTATTTTCTCTTCTAAGGAGATATTAACCTTAACATTGGACGATGTTAATAAAATGTCGATGTTATGCACTCTGAATTTAATGATGACTGAATGAAACAGATCAAAAAACTAAAAAATTGCATATTTCTTTTTTGAAACATGTTTAATATGAGTATATTTAATTTTTTATCCAAATATGTTTCAGAATTACAAAGTCACAGACCCATGCTGCACAACAATTTTTTTTGTTATTTTAATACTGGAAAATAAACATGTAAACTCATTTGATTGGCCTTTTTTTATGAAACTAATTTAAAAAACAAGTTTATACATAATATTTGAAAAAAAAAAACAAACGAAATATCTTCAAGTGCAGAAATTTTGGATAATTAAAATTTTTGCTGGGCCTATCTGCGAGACGAAAATAATAAAAAAAAGTTTTATATTGTTGCATTTCCTTTTATTGTATGGTTTTTGAAATAAAATCCAGTGATTTATTTTCGAGCTTAGAAATTATTGAAATTCAAAGTTGTGCTGTATGTAATTTAAAGAAGTATTCATGTTGTTATTTGCTTTTTAAAATGAAAAATCAGCGAATTATTTTCAAACGTAGAAATTTTGGAAATTCAAAATTTTTTTTACGCATTTCTTTTTTTATATGGTTTTTGAAAATGAAAAAAGGCAGAACATTTTCAAGCATAGGAATTTTGAAAAATTAAAATTTTGCAGGTAGTGATAACAATTTATTGAAAAAAAAAACAAGATTTTTTTATATATATTGTTTTTTTAGTTTGGAATTTTTGCAGGAGCCTACCTTGCGAGATGCAGTACATAATCTGCCTGGGCACTTTGAGTCCCGCAGCCAGACAGGCCGCGAACGAGGCCGAGAAGTTGATGGCCATGGTGGTCTCTCCTTGTGTGATAAACGATCACAAATCACAGAATCACTAGTCACATAGTGCGGGGTTCACTGATCACAACATTTAGTTGGCGCGAAGACTGAACAGTCGCGCCGTGTGGTGCGACGCGTTGCACCGCGATCGAGTTGCATACAAAATTCGAACGCCAGAAGAGCTCCGAACCGACGGCGGCGCGGCGGTCGGTGGCGTCCGAAGAGGGCGGGTGGGGGAAGGGGGGACGGACGCCGTCGTCGACGACGTCGCTCTGTTGCCGTTCTTTCGGTAATTGCACCGCTGCCTGCCTGCCTGCTACGATGGTTTTGGCGATGGATTGTTGCCCGCCACCGCTCCTGCTGCATCGGAGGCATCAGGCAGGATCGAGAGAGAAGCGTGGGGTGGTGGTGCAAGCAGGCAGCAAGTATGAGTCAGGTAATGGCTCGAAGGACCGCGAACTTGGGTTTATCGGCTCGTTATGTGGGTACAGGTAGATGGATTGGCGATGATTTTTTCGCAGTCTCGTATTATATTGGACGTTTGGTATCCGCACGAACTTTTAAAATATGCAAAACGCAAATCGTTAAGGTATTTTTTTAATTTGTTTGTTACGGATTATTTAAAACTGTGTACGAGGTGTTAAAACATTTTAGTTTTATTAATATAATAAAAATAAACGTATTTTAGTGACAATAATCTTCTAATTTAAGTCAGTATTCTAATCAATAAAATAAAATACACTTATCCTGAGTAGGACTGTTAGATAAAATAATAATTATTCATTATGATATTTATTTATTTTATTTTCCATCCAAATGAATACAATAAGTATCATTGAATAAGTCACAATTTAGAATAAACAAAAATCTGAATTGAGTGGTTCCTCCTGACAAATTTTGTTATATTTATGGAGAATTTCTGGTGAAATCACAAGTCAGGCCATTTTCCTAAAATGTAAAAAAAGCCTGCTTTAAATATTTTGATGTATTAATTGGGATCAAGATAAGCGTTGGGCTCACCATGTGTGCTGTGTTAGATGTAGTGTATCATTGGTGCAGTGGATAGAGGGAAAGAGAAAAAGTATGCCTTTTACAGTTCCAATAGTATGGCAAGAACACACCAATCATTTTGACGATTGTTATTTTTACCTGACAAAGACTGAAGGTTATTCCAAAAAGGGAAAGCACAATATAGAATATCCAAATTTGTAATCTGCCATACGACCTGTTTCCCCTAATGCATATTTGCCAATGCCGATTGTGCCTTTAAATTGGCAAGCTATCGATTTGGGAGATAATGAATATCACGCATCATTAGGCAGCTCAGAAGAACAGTGCACCGATCCCACTTTTACCACAGGTCCCAATTCCGGCGAGCCACATTTGATTGTTCAAAGTTAATTAAATGATTTAGTACGTGATTTGGGGTTATCCAAGCAACAGTCAGAACTTCTAGGTTCCCGTCTTAAGGAATGGAACCTATTGGCCAAAGAAACAAAAATTACGAATTTCAGAAAAAGAAATGCTCATCTAAATATACCTTAAAAGCTGTGTTATTGCATAATGGAAATTTAAAACCCTCTATACCAGTTGCCCATTCAGTTGCAATGAAAGACAGTTATGAAAATAATCGATTTTGGATAAAATAAAACATTGTTGCTAAAAAGTTATTTTTAGTGGTGTACAAAATATTGCTGTTTTCTTTGTTTATGGGACATTGCAATTATCGTAACAAAAATTAAACAACCTTCAAAATGTTAAATTTATACCTCTTTTGAAGGCTTTGAATAAAAAATAATTTATTCATTACGTAGAAAAATTCACGAAGAAAATTGCTGGACGATGTCAATTTTACGGAAAGCAGGCAGGAATTCATTTGTTAATGTAGTAAGAGGATTTTTAGGCAATAATATGGATGAAAAATGTGAACATTTAGTTAATGAACTCTTAGATACCTATAAACAGAATGTTTTTGAATTTTTGAGATTGAAATAAAGTTTAATTAGTGTTTTAAGTTAATACTTAGATGTATTGTATGTATTTACAACTTTCTGGATAAGTCAACATCACAAACAAGTAGGCCAAGTAGGCCCATTTTAAATTTAAAAATTAACATTTTCTATCCAGAAGGCCTATTTTAAAATTGAAAATCGTTACCATAGAGCTTTAGTGGGTTGTTGACTTCCGTTCCTGTCAATAATTTAATGTTAATCTTTATTATGGGTTTGCGAAAAAGTTGTAACGAAAATCAACTAGTCATTATTAATATTCATAGGAAAGGCTTTTATCAAAATATTGCAGAAATGGTTTATCGTTCCAAAAAGGAATTTAACGCTGTTCATAACGTTAGGATTCATGGAACCACTAGCCCTAGAACCACAACATGAAGTAACTAAAACACGAACCACAACGTGAGATTTCTGGTGACCCATTTTTGAAATCGTTTCTAAGGAAAAGGAAAAAAATAGACCTGTCGTTAGTTGATTTATTATATTAATATATCTTTTAATAGAATACCGAGGAATAAAATCATAATTTTTATAAAATAAAAAATACATTCTTGAAAAATAAAAAAAACAAAAAAAAACTAATTCTAAATAAAAGATTATAGATATAGTTAGATTACAATTTGCAGTCTTCACAAAAGCTAAACTGATGTTCAGCGCACATGTTCTTTCCACAACGTACTGGGTGTCCGGATTTGGTTGCAAAAGCAGGGTATCTCGCTTATTTTTAAAGATAGAACCTTGCAGTTTTCACGAACCTGAGCTCATTTTTTTGTGAAACTCGTGAAGCCGTAAACAAAATTTGCATAGCCTTCTTCGTTTATGAGATACAGGGCGAAATAGAAAATTTTGCATTTTGGGACCTCCCTCATATCTGGGTTATCCTTTAACTTAACGCAAAGGGAAAAATTGCTGCTTATGCAGTTCTTTTACGCTGGATCCAGTGGCGTAGTCAAATTTTTCATTTGAGTTGTTGTTTTCTAGATATGACCCAAAGTTTTGTTTTTTTAAATGGGACACCCTGTATATTTGTCCAGTAATTGATTTGTCCTTTTAAAAGCTTCTTAAAAATATATAATAGTATGGGTCTATTTTAATAAACAACAACAAAAATCCTAATTTTTATAATTATCATCCCAAATTTTGCAGTAGGCCATGCAAAACGTTGCCGTTTTCTTTTGTTTTCTTGGAAGCAAATGACATTTCCGAACTTTGTACGCGTATATAAAATATAGCGCTAGTTTTTTGTATTTATTTATTGTGTAAAAATATATTTGTATTATTATAGAAGAAAACCAATGAGATATATTTTCACAGGTAAATAGTTAATTTTTAGGTATGTTGAAATACTATTGCTTAATTTTTATTTAGATATCCAGAAAGGAGGCAACCTAATATATCCACTTTTTATCGGATAAAAAGAATTTACTTAATCACGGATCATTTATCAAACCTGTACGAAAACATATAATAAAAGAAAATCGGGAGGCTGAGGAAATTACGGTTTTGGCTAATGTAAAATTATTGTCCAGAAATAATCTCGTCATTACAAACTCTTGTAGGGCTAGTGAAAAGAGCGTAGGGATTCCAAAAACTAGAGTTCAAGAAATTCTAAAAAAGCACAAATACCACCATATACAAATTTAGGCTCGTGCAGCACTTACAGCCAGGGGATGCAGAGCGTCGGGTAGTCTTCTGCAATTGGTTTTGAGAAAGATGCGATATGGTTAGAGATTTTGAAAGGAAAGTTATATGGTCAGACGAAGCACATTTCAGTAATTGTGGTATACTCAATAGGCACAATAGTAGATTCTGGTCCCAGGAAAATCAACACCAAATATTTCCCAGAAGACAGCAGGGCAGATTTGGTCTAAATGTGCCCTGCTTCATATTAGGAACACATATAAAATTTTATATATTTGAGGGAAATCTAACAGCCAATCGCTATATAGAAGTTTTAGAGGCATCTATACCTGAATTACTTGACGATGTTCCTCTAGCGCAAATTAACGAAATTTATTTTCAACAGGACTCAATGGATCGGAACAAATGGACCTATAAGATGGCCCCCTAGCTCCCCAGATTTGTCGATTTTAGATTTCTTTCTATGGGGATATCTGGAAAATAGAATTTACAAAGACCACTATGATAATGTCCAAGATTTAGGAAATGCAATAAGAGAAAATTTTCGCTATTTACAAAATCATCCCGTTATTTTGCTTAATTCCCTAAAGCGAATACAAAAATTGTGCGAAGCATGCATAGAACAAAACGGAAATCAGTTTGAACAGTTCTTTTGATTTCCTTGGTTACTGTAGTTCTTATACGACAGTTGATTTTTGCTGAAAGGCTTGTTACATAATAATTTATTACTGTTTTGTTCTTGTGTTACGTAAATCTAGGTAGGTGGTACTTTTTTGGTGCGAAATTATCAATACATATTTTGATAAATAGATTTAATTATATATTTATTTTGATTTATTATTAGGATGTAGATATTGTTAACGACTTTGGGCAAAATTTGGGATGATAATATTATTATTCTCAATTGTACAAGTAGAGTTAAAGGATGTAAAATCAGGATAATAATTACGGAGAACATATATTTTTTGAGGAAAAAATACAGATTATGTTTTGAAGATAAAGTATGAAAAAGGTCGTCGAAAATTATTGTTTTTTGGAGGAAAGGGAGAATGGACCATCGACATAAAATGTATTTTATTAGTCTAACTCCTGAACATAAAACTAATGTTAAAAAGTCTAAGGAGCTGGTTTTTATTAATGACGCACTAATTAAGATGTTGCTTTAAAAAATATTAATACAATTTGTAGATTTTCTTTTTTTAGCAAAAATCGAATAAAAAACACTGTTTTTGTTTAAGTTTATTCCACAAATTCATTCAAAATATTCATCAAAATATCTAGATAACTGATACAGCAAAACTACCGTAGACCTTTTCTCCAAAATATGCCTACAAAGATGCAAAGAACTGAACTAATAAATAAAGTAGACATTATCATTGGGATTAAAAAAAAATCTAAATTTATCGAAAGTATATACAAAATAATATAAATCGAAAATTAAATAAAACTCAACTTTTGCGAATTAAAAAAAAATAGTAATTTATTTCTGCAATTTTTTAAACATTATAGTTGCTTTGTGGTATTACAAATGTACTATCTAAAAGTTTTTTTTCTACATGAATTTTCTCTCCTAGAAAAACTAGAATTTTTGTTGTTGTTTATTAAAATAAACTCTAGGGATTCCAAAAACTAGAGTTCAAGAAATTCTAAAAAAGCACAAATACCACCAATACAAATTTAGGCTCGTGCAGCACTTACAGCCAGGGGATGCAGAGCGTCGGGTAGTCTTCTGCAATTGGTTTTGAGAAAGATGCGATATGGTTAGAGATTTTGAAAGGAAAGTTATATGGTCAGACGAAGCACATTTCAGTAATTGTGGTATACTCAATAGGCACAATAGTAGATTCTGGTCCCAGGAAAATCAACACCAAATATTTCCCAGAAGACAGCAGGGCAGATTTGGTCTAAATGTGCCCTGCTTCATATTAGGAACACATATAAAATTTTATATATTTGAGGGAAATCTAACAGCCAATCGCTATATAGAAATTTTAGAGGCAGCTATACCTGAATTACTTGACGATGTTCCTCTAGCGCAAATTAACGAAATTTATTTTCAACAGGACTCAATGGATCGGAACAAATGGACCTATAAGATGGCCCCCTAGCTCCCCAGATTTGTCGATTTTAGATTTCTTTCTATGGGGATATCTGGAAAATAGAATTTACAAAGACCACTATGATAATGTCCAAGATTTAGGAAATGCAATAAGAGAAAATTTTCGCTATTTACAAAATCATCCCGTTATTTTGCTTAATTCCCTAAAGCGAATACAAAAATTGTGCGAAGCATGCATAGAACAAAACGGAAATCAGTTTGAACAGTTCTTTTGATTTCCTTGGTTACTGTAGTTCTTATACGACAGTTGATTTTTGCTGAAAGGCTTGTTACATAATAATTTATTACTGTTTTGTTCTTGTGTTACGTAAATCTAGGTAGGTGGTACTTTTTTGGTGCGAAATTATCAATACATATTTTGATAAATAGATTTAATTATATATTTATTTTGATTTATTATTAGGATGTAGATATTGTTAACGACTTTGGGCAAAATTTGGGATGATAATATTATTATTCTCAATTGTACAAGTAGAGTTAAAGGATGTAAAATCAGGATAATAATTACGGAGAACATATATTTTTTGAGGAAAAAATACAGATTATGTTTTGAAGATAAAGTATGAAAAAGGTCGTCGAAAATTATTGTTTTTTGGAGGAAAGGGAGAATGGACCATCGACATAAAATGTATTTTATTAGTCTAACTCCTGAACATAAAACTAATGTTAAAAAGTCTAAGGAGCTGGTTTTTATTAATGACGCACTAATTAAGATGTTGCTTTAAAAAATATTAATACAATTTGTAGATTTTCTTTTTTTAGCAAAAATCGAATAAAAAACACTGTTTTTGTTTAAGTTTATTCCACAAATTCATTCAAAATATTCATCAAAATATCTAGATAACTGATACAGCAAAACTACCGTAGACCTTTTCTCCAAAATATGCCTACAAAGATGCAAAGAACTGAACTAATAAATAAAGTAGACATTATCATTGGGATTACAAAAAAAAATCTAAATTTATCGAAAGTATATACAGAATAATATAAATCGAAAATTAAATAAAACTCAACTTTTGCGAATTAAAAAAAAATAGTAATTTATTTCTGCAATTTTTTAAACATTATAGTTGCTTTGTGGTATTACAAATGTACTATTTGAAAAGATTTAATTATATATTTTTTCTACATGAATTTTCTCTCCTAGAAAAACTAGAATTTTTGTTGTTGTTTATTAAAATAAACTCGTACTATTATATATTTTTGAGAACCTTTTAAAAGGACAAATCAATTTCTGGACAAATATACAGGGTGTCCCATTTAAAAAAACACAACTTTGGGTCATATCTAAAAAATAACAACTCAAATGAAAAATATGAGTACGCCACTGAATCCAGCGTAAAAGACTGCATAAGCAGCAATTTTTCACTTTTGCGTTAAGTTAAAGGATAACCGAGATACGAGGGGGGTCCTAAAATGCTAAATTTTCTATTTCGCCCTGTATTTCATAAACGAAGAAGGCTATGAAAATTTTGTTTAAGGCTTCATGAGTTTCACAAAAAATTAGCTCAGGTTCGTGAAAACCGCAAGGTTCTATCTTTAAAAATAAGCGAGATACCCTGCTTTTGCAATCAAATCCGGACACCCTGTACTCTTATGCTTTTCGTTCTTATGTAGCTCCTCCCAAAGTTCTTTATTACTAAGAGGGTGTGTTCTTTCATGCCGTGCCTGCTTTTCAGCAAGTTGGAGCTTTTTAACATCAATTTTTCTATAAATATAAATAAAAAAAAAAGTTTTCGGTAAGTACTAGTAGTGTGGGTATCTTTGTAGTTTTTTTTTATTTACCAATTGTGTTTTAACTAGTAATTAATTATTTAATTAATTTGTTCATACAGTTCATGAATTATTAAAACCAAAATGTGAACATCAGTCTATTTTTATAAGAAAAAGAAACTAATTATTTTTTATTTCTTTTACAAATTTTTATTTTTTATTTCTTAAATTTATTAGACGTTAAAATTCACAAAAGACTAATTTTTTTAACATTTCACTAGGCCGCAATTTTTTTTTGTCATGTTGGATTGTTACCAGGTCATTCTTATATGACCCTTAATTTTTAAACAAAATTTCGGCCAATCGAGCTAGGCCGCGAACAGACAGACCAACAGCCAGACCGACAGATCGACGGAATATAGAGAACGTATTTTTTCGGCATCTAGGGATCCCGAAACGTAAAGATCTGAAAAAATCTCAGAGGGTGATTTTTTCATGATTACAATACTACCCTTTTACGAGTAGTGTAAGTGTGACAACAGGTCTTTTAAAAGAATATGTCCCTTCCAATCTGAACCCATCATAAAGCAGTATAACAAAAGTTGCAATAGGTCTTGACCATTGAACAAAGCCCAGCAGCTTCAAACCTTTTGAAACCACTTGCTTTACGTGAGGGTTAAAGCTCAGTTTTCTGTAAAAAATTATTCACGAACTTCATTACAAATCTTTAGTTCACAGTCATTAATGCTATAAGAAAATTCAACGAGATTATTCAGTCTTAAAAACGTTACATGTTAAAACATTTATTTATATTAGAGCCCATATAATTTTATATAAAACAACCATAAAGATTTTCATCTAGAAATATGGAGTCACACATGGTCCCAATTGAGGAGAACAATTTTATGTCATCTGTAGACATTAAAAATAAACTAGCGTTTTTCATTGAAATAGTCAGATCTGTTAGAAATATACAAAAAAGAACTGGACTACTGTGCAGCCCTTGAGGTATACCAGCCTAGAGAGGGAACTTCTAATTGTAACAACCTGCTCTCTTTCAGTCAGAAAGTTACGGATTCAGCTCGGTAAAGGTTCCTGAACACTTCTAGCTTGGTAATATGCAGTCTGTGGTGGACCCTATCGGAAGCTTTCGGGAAGTGTGTGTAAACAGAGTCGAAAGTTGAGTAATTCTTCTTTATCTGTCCTCCATGAAACCAAAGTGTACCATAGTTATCGGACTTCTAAAGCCCCATGATAATCTTCACAAACGGCTGTATAATTTACTACTATACGTCTGCTACCCGATTTATGTATTGGCTTTAAATAGATCTTATTCCAAAAATCAGCAAATGTTTTCAATTCTTCTGTGTCCGATAAGAGCTGAAATGGATGTCCCAGTTCCAGTACAGCACTGAAAATTCGTTCAGCACTAAATATAAATTTCCCTTTACTTATCAATTCATAGTTTGAAATATGGCTGCAAAGAGATAATCGGCAGATAATGACTTCTGATTTTGTCCTTAAAAAACGATCAAAACGACCGAGGATTATCCCACAAATTTGCGTTCATTCTGTTGCAATATTCAATATACCATTCCTATTTTAATTGTGAAGATTGGCTATAGAACTCTGAAAATAATCGTATAACTATCCATGTTACCAGTAGTTTCTGAATTTTTATTTATTAGATTACGCAATTGGAGAAATGAAGAAGATTTAAATTTAATGCTATTAAAAACAAAGAGAAACTAATTGCTTTATGGTTCATAATATTTGAAAAAATAAGATCGCCAGTCCTATCAATCGCCAGGTCAACACATTGGTAAACATTAGGTCTAATGAGACCTCTCTACTGTTTAAAACTGTATTTTTTTAAAATAAGTAAATTAAAGATTCCAAAGCTGGTTACCAAAATGTGCACAGGCGAATTGTCGGGATAAGCAATAAGACCTAAACTCCATCTATAGCATCTGGAATATTATAATTTACGGTTTAAAAATATATCTAAAACATATGATGTAAAATGTAAAAAACAAACACTATTTTTTACAAACACTTCCACTATATTTAATTTAACAACGTGACATGTTTCACTACACAGTAGCTCCTTCGGACGTTACATCTCGAATGCACAAGCTTACAAGTTAAGGTGATATTTATATAACTAAGTATAATACAACCATTTGGAAATTTTAATGCCTAAAAAAAGGTCTGGGAATTTTTACGTACTAGCAATAAAATAAAAAGAAATTACCTAAAATTATTAGAACATATTTAACAAGGGTGAATTATTGAGATCTACCTGATCGTTTAGCAAGCAATTTGAATGTTTGA
Organism: Kuschelorhynchus macadamiae; assembly: GCA_030620095.1. NCBI lineage: Eukaryota > Metazoa > Arthropoda > Insecta > Coleoptera > Curculionidae > Kuschelorhynchus > Kuschelorhynchus macadamiae. The sequence continues at coordinate 980,840 of JAUTXW010000215.1, forward strand.
GTTTATTTATTTTTAGAGACTCGAGTATATTCAATTTATGACCCTTATTTTCTCAATTAAATGGTTTGAATAATTAGATTCGGTTTTCCCTTTAATAAAACATTTATAATACTCCTCTATTCTTTTACCGAAATGTCTGCCTGTTTGACCTATATATGTTTTGTCACAATCTCCATAGTTTAATTGGTATACACCTGATTATTCTAGTTTATCAGACTTAGTTTTATTATTTTTGATATATCTACTTAAAGAATTATTTGTTTTATACGCTATTCTAATATCTAAACTATTTAAAAATGCACCTATTTTAGAACTAGAATTACCTATATAGGATATAACTTTGTACGGAGTAGTTTTTTCATTAATTTTAGGATATATCATAGATATAGCTTTTTTATATAATTTTTTTTGTAATATTTTATCAATAATGTTTAATGAATATCCATTGTTAACTGCCATCTGCTTAATGATGTTTAACTCGGTCTGATAATTAATTTTATTTAAAGGTAATGAGATAAGTCTGTGAATCATACTCTGGAAATCTTTACGAAAGCTGATAAAGGCAATACTGTAGTTGCTATTAATAAGTTAGAATATATTAACAAAACATTAGATTTACTTATCCCAGATAAATATCATACTTTAAAACATAATTTTACAGATATTTTTCAACAAAGAATCAAAAATTGTATCAAAAACTGTACGAGTTTGTTTAATGACAGAGACATCAGTAAATATACCATTATGAACCCTAAACCACCAAATTTATATTCTTTAATTAAACTACATAAACCGGGATTCCCTATTAGACCATCACAATACAAACAAAAACAAGTTTTGTTTGCACAGGGGTGGCCCGCATTTAAATAAATGACACTGTATAAGTGGTTAGATTTGATTGATTGATAAAAAAATCTCACTTTCATTAAGTAACTGTATAAACAGAACATATCCTGATTGTTCCACTGATTCGAACCGCCTTCCGACTTTATTAAGGCGCTTGCCATTTTGTGTATTTTTGTTTTTGCCAACCAAAAAAATTTAACCAAATACATATTTAGCGAATTTTCTTATTTAGTTTCTCGGCATTTAATATATAAAATAATATTAATTAATAATATTGCGTAATATAAAAAAAAACTATTTTCTTTCTCCCTGTGTATTTGTAAATAGCCCATCGAGATTTAATAGCTCGATAAAAGAATCACACAACATTTTGGTATTCACTGTGTTTTCTGATTTGATTTACAATGTTGGTGACTTCTGGACCAGCACGATAAGACCGCATTCGACTATACACAAATGGCGTTAACCTTAGAAATGTTTACAACTTCATCGGATTCATCCCATACATTTGCTTTAACCCTCCGTTTTCTAAAACCTGACAGACTTCCTATTGAATCATCTTTTCAGCTCCATCTTACAAACTATCTAAGAAACTTATGGACATCATTCAAACATATACGAATTTCTCAGCAAAATATCAAATTAAAAACTCTCTAGATTTAGTTAATGAAATCAAAGATATACAGTTACCAAATAATGCTAAACTAATTTCGTTTGACGTCACTAATCTATTCCCTACTGTTCCTGCTAAAGATGCCGTTAAACTTGTTGAAGGTCTTTTAAACAAAAATTCAGTTAATGTTTTTAAACTTTACACCAGCAAAGAAGGTTTAATTATGGGAAACCCATTAAGCCCCTTGCTGGCAGAGATATTTTTGGATACCTTGGAAAACAAGATTAACAAACACCCCCTTTTCAAACGTTTTATATACTGGCATAGATATGTTGATGATGTTTTAACATGTTTTACGGGAACTGAACGTCAATTAAATATTTTTCTTGATTATATCAATAGCCTTCATCCTAATATAAAATTCACAATTGAACTAGAAGCAAATAGCAGCATAAACTTTCTAGATTTAACTATTAAAAAATAAACAATAAACTTGATTTTTCTGTATATCATAAACCAACACATACAAATACTACTATACACAATTCCTCATGTCACCCAATTCAACATAAATTAGCGGCTTTTCCAGAGTATGATTCACAGACTTATCTCATTACCTTTAAATAAAACTAATTATCAAACCGAGTTAAACATCATTAAGCAGATAGCAGTTAACACCGGATATTCATTAAACATTATTGATAAAATATTACAAAAAAAATTATATAAAAAAGCTATATCTATGATATATCCTAATATTAATGAAAAAACTACTCCGTACAAAGTTATATCCTATATAGGTAATTCTAGTTCTAAAATAGGTGCATTTTTAAATAGTTTAGATATTAGAATAGCGTATAAAACAAATAATTCTTTAAGCAGATATATCAAAAATAATAAAACTAAGTCTGATATACTAGAACAATCAGGTGTATACCAATTAAACTGTGGAGATTGTGACAAAACATATATAGGTCAAACAGGCAGACATTTCGGTAAAAGAATAGAGGAGCGTTATAAATGTTTTATTAAAGGGAAAACCGAATCTAATGATTCAAACCATTTAATTGAGAGCGGTCATACTTTTAATAAAAATTTTAAAATTTTACACCTAGAAAATAAGGGTCATAAATTGAATATACTCGAGTCTCTAGAAATAAATAAACTCAAACATTCAAATTGCTTGCCAAACGATCAGGTAGATCTCAATAATTTACCCTTGTTAAATATGTTCTAATAATTTTAGGTAATTTCTTTTTATTTTATTGCTAGTACGTAAAAATTCCCAGACCTTTTTTAAGGCATTAAAATTTCCAAATGGTTGTATTATACTTAGTTATATAAATATCACCTTAACTTGTAAGCTTGTGTGTTCGAGATGTAACGTCCGAAGGAGCTACTGTGTAGTGAAACATGTCACGTTGTTAAATTAAATATAGTGGAAGTGTTTGTTTTTTACATTTTACATCATATTATTATGGATTTCCACTGAGTATCGGCTAACACAATCTTATCTAAAAAATACTCAATTTACATTCTAATAAATTTAGAGTCCAGTTTCACCAGCCTTTCAGCTATTCATTCTCAACCATACCTCTGATCTAATGTGTGCTGTGGCAAATCCTTGTCGCCCCTGTAAGTAATTTTGTTCTTTACAATAGAACTTTCTCAATTTTAAATGTTGTGTTGTTTCTGAAACGCTGCAATTTCCTTAATTTAATTCGTCTGTTTTCCATAACGACAAGTTCCACCTTTATCACCATTTTCTCTGTCTCCCAAGTATTTTTTATTTAGTCATTATAAAACCAAAAAACTTCGTGTTCCACTGTTCGCACATAATAATATTGTGAATAATATCATGTCAAGAGCATTTCCAATTCAGTCTAATCAAGATCCATTTTATTTTTTTTATTAATTAACTAGCTTTCTGTTTTCTTCAGACAGGTCTTAATTATCATTTTAAACGTTCAGGGCATTTCAATAACATATCCAGTCAGACATTTCAAGTAATCATTAAAAAAAAACTTTAGATATAACCTTTATATCGTTAACAACCCTTTTTTACCCTTTTAATTTAATTTAAAAATATAGCACACTTAAGGCAGTGGTGTAACATATACCCCAGCAAAATTTGTATCGCGGGTTGGGGGGGTTAGCTGAAGTCTTACAGCCAAAAAAATATGGTGAAACCTATTCAATAATTATGCAAAGTATTCGCCTAATACCAGTATTAACATATTCAATCATATTTGGGGTTTTAAAATAATTAATGGCATTAACAGCCTCTGTACAAAAAAAAATCGTTAAATTTCCTTTACCAGAAACTTCCCTTGTTACGATTCTTTTTTTTTCTTAAGAATATAAATATAAATATTAACTACCACCGGAGAGAGGTGTGACCCAGAGGAAGACCATCATCTTGTGAGTAAAACCAATCTTTCACTTGCAAGTAAGAGTTACGGAGTCAGCATTCCAATTGTGCCATCACATCATTCATTCGTTCTTTCAAAAGGTGTTTCGTCTTCCCTCAACTTTTGTCTAATTATGTCTAATATCTCACATGTTGGAACATTTGTGTATAGTCAAAAGCAGTGTTATCGTGCGGGTCATACGATTTATCAATAACCAACTTTTTAAGTTTTGTTTTTCTTTTATTACGTGTAATCATATCCTCCGCATAAAATCCGGAAGATGAATTAGATAGACCTATATATTTTCATATGAAAAAAGGGGATAAACATATAAATACCAGCAGTTGCAAAAATCTTTGAACGGTGTCACTTCAAAGTCAAATTGACAAGTCAGTGACAAAATGAGTAGCAGAAAACAATTTTCGGGTTTTTTGCATCCACAAGCGAAAAAAATGGTATTAAATCTAATAAAATACTGCGAAAATGAAAATTCACCGGCCAACATCCAGGAGACAGTAGCAAAAGCTCTGGGAATCGGTATAAGAATTGTGCATGAAAAAAAGCATAATTTACTATCGAAGAAGATTAAGAAATTTACACGAAAAAAGACAGAAGACTTAAATGACAATGTAAAAATTTTGTGGATGTTCGTAATGCAGTTTACGATTTATACACATCAAAAACTATATAACCCTTCAAGTTTCAAAAAAAAGCTTTAAAAAATCGAGGCCTATTGGAAATTGGACTAAAATCGACAAAATTAATAAAAATGTTGGGTTTTTGATACAAAAGGACTGTAATCGAAGATTTTATGCGAGTTGCCACATATAGCAAGTCAGCGTATCCAGTTTTTAAAGAATACACGGAAAACGTTAATTCAAAATTTAGAAAAGTGGTATTTTTAAACGAGACTTGGATATTTTCTAATGGAAGTGGTTCGAAATCTTGGCAGGACGAGTCTGTAAAAAGTGTCAAGACAAAAAAAGGATGTGGAACGGGAAAACGGTTCATCATTTTGCATGCAGGTTCTTCAACAGAATTTCTCCCAGGTGCATGTTTACTGTTTTCTTCAACATCCAAAAGTATGGACTACCCTGTTAATATGAACTGTTTGAAAAGTGGTTAAAAGAACAACTGATTCCAAATTTAGATGCTCCATCTTTAAACATTCTGGACAATGCATCTTATCATTCAAGAATCAAGAAGAAGACAACCTACTTCATCCTGGAAGAAAAGTGATATTTATGATTGGCTAATAAAACAAAAACAAAATCCTTTACCCAATGTGCAGAAATTAGAACTTCTTTTAATGGCAAAATTTATTAAAAAACCAACAATATATGCCGTAGATGAAATATTACGGGAAAATGGACATGAGATATTACGACTGCCGCCATACCAGCTGGGGCTAAATCATATTAGCAAAAACACGTGAACGATGGTCTTACACCAGATGAAGTGCAAATTGTTTGGCAAGATTCATTAAATTATATTACGCGGAGTACTGGAAGAAATCTGTGGAACATACGGAGAAATTAATATGGAATTGGCGGAATCGAGAATGAGTTCTAGATGTCGAAATAGCATCAATGATCATTGTGCCATTTGAGGACGACTCAGAAGATGAGGACTTTTTAAGTTATGATGATATTTTTAGTCTATAGTATTAAAAAGTTTCTGAAGAATTATATCAGTCTTTGACGGGTATAAATCATAAATTGCATTATGGATATCCATTTTTGCATTGTAACTTAAGTCTTTTGCCTTTGGATTTTTTCGTGTACATTTCTTAATCTTCTTCGGAAGTAAATTATGTTTTTTTTTCAAGCACAAGTTTCTGTACATTCCTTATACCGATTTTCAGAGCTTTTGCCACTGGCTACTGGATATTGGCCAGTGAATTTTAATTCAAAAAATTTTTTATTAGATTTGACACCATTTTTTTGCTTACTTTTTTAGTGCATTTGTAATTTTGTAGGCAATAAATATATAATTATAGAATACTTGTTCCAATTTTAAAGCGTTTAAAATACGTAAATTTTTTTATTAATTATATATATATATATATATATATATATATATATATATATATATATATATATATATATATATATATATATATATATATATATATATATATATATACAGGGTGGCCCATCGAAAACGTACCGCAAGGCATAACGGCCAGAGTAATTTTTTTTTCAAAAAATCCAAAAACACGTCAATTTTGTTTATGAGGGGGACAACTTTTGCCCTTAAAATGATCGCAAAATTTTCAACCCTCTAAGCGGGGGTGTCATCCCCCAAACTTTTTCAAATGGGAAGAGGGGTCAAGTGGTACCGCAATGAAAAGGGCTTTCTATTCTCTATACATTCCCGCTTAGGTTTTGAAAATCGGTCAAGTCATTTAGAAAATATGAAGGATTGAAATTTGAAAAATACATTTTTCAAAAAACGCATAAATTGAATTAAATAAAAAAAAACTTACCGTATTAATAAAGCAAATGCTGAAAATGTTGCCCGTCGACCTCCATACAGTAATACAAATAGCTTCAAATCGAACATATATTTCGCGACAAACGTCAATAATTCGTGTTCGCAGATCTTCTAATGAGGCAAGTGGAGTGCTATACACTTTACTTTTTATGTGTTTAGAAAAAAGTCTAAAGGAGTCAAGTCGGGTGACCGGGGAGGCCACTCAATGGCACCCCTTCGTCCTATCCACCGCCCGGGAAAGTTAGTGTTTAAATAATTACGCATATTTTGAGAGTAATGTGGAAGTGCACCGTCTTGTTGAAATATCAGTTCCGCTTCAACGTATCCAGGATTATTTTCGATGATGTCAGTTAGGGCTGGGTCGATGGTATTTTCCAGTAAATCTAAGTACATATCACATGTTAGAGTTCCAGGAAGAAAAAAAGGACCCACAATAGAATTTCCAAAAACACCAGCCCACACGTTCAATTTCTGAGGATGTTGTGTGTGCACCTCGTGAAATACCCTGGGGTTGTTTCAGCCCAGTACCGACAGTTATGCCGATTAACTACACCGTTCAAAAAGAAATGCACTCATCCGAAAAACACACATTGAATAGAAAATTATTATTATATACTAATATATACAAAATTATATCAAAATCGTCTTCGTTGAGTTCTTGTACCAACTGAGTTTTATACGGGTGGAAATGGTGTTTTTTCAATATTCTTTGGACACTTGTACGATTCACGCCGGTCTCATTGGCTAATTTTCTTGTACTCAGCGTACTATCCATGGCAACTTGGCCCAATACAAAGACCTCCATAGCTTCATTTACTACAGGATTTTCCATCTGCCTCTTTTTATTCATAGGGATCCAGTTTCGCGAAATTTTGCCATACTCGCGAACAATTTTGCCGGAAAGGTGTTTTTCAGGATGTCGTTCATTAAATATCTGCGCAACCCGATTGCCACATTCATTATTTTTAAAATAAAGTTCGATTATTTCCACTTTTTCTGCAAGTGAGTACACCATAATTATTGATAAAAAATTTAATGATATTGAGAAATTTAAACGCACAAGTTACAGAACAGCTATCTAGCAACTACCGCACCTGATCGTTGTGGCATGTCAAATCACTAAAATCAGCAGTAAACATCTAAAATAACAGGACAAAAATAGCGAATTGGTCGAAGGAATTTATCCTTATCATTTACTCTGATAATTTGTAAATAAACATTTTAAATTTCAATCCTTCATATTTTCTAAATGACTTGACCGATCCGATTTTATGTATATAGCCCTTTTCATTGCGGTACCACTTGACCCCTCTTCCCATTTGAAAAAGTTTGGGGGATGACACCCCCGCTTAGAGGGTTGAAAATTTTGCTATCATTTTAAGGGCAAAAATTGTCCCCCTCACAAACAAAATTGACGTGTTTTTGGATTTTTTGAAAAAAAAAAATTACCCTGGCCGTTATGCCTTGCGGTACGTTTTCGATGGGCCATCCTGTATATATATATATATATATATATATATATATATATATATATATATATATAAACACTAAATATCCTTCTATTGATTTTACGTACGAAAAGGAGAATAATGGGCAATTACCTTTTCTCGACACGTTACTTATTAGAAATAACGATTTTGATATTTATAGGAAATTTACTAATACTGGTAGGTATATAACATCCGACTCATTTCATTGCCGTCAACACAAATTGGCAGCATTTCATTTCTTAACTCACAGATTAGTCAATTTTCCATTAAGTGAAGAACGTTTTAACAATGAAATGAATCGGATTAAAAATATAGCTAAAAGTAATGGATATAATGGTAATTTTGTACATAAATTAGTAAATAGACATAAGCATAAGAAAATGTTAAAAGATGCCACTACTTTTCAAGCACCTGAGGCTCCCAATAAGTTCATAGTAATCCCATGTGATCCCAGATATACGAGAGGTCTAGAAAAAGAATTTAAAAACGTAGGTTTTAGAGTAGCCTACAAAACGGAGAACAGTTTGAAAAATCTCCTTGGAAACCCTAAAGACAAAGTCGACTTGAAGGAGAGGAGTGGCATCTATGAAATTAGCTGTAATGACTGCGATCTAAAATATGTTGGGCAAACTAAACGCTCCATAAACATTCGTTTTTAAGAACACATGGCACATTTAAGATACGGAAGAACAGAAAAGTCAAGCGTTGCCCAACATGCTTTAGAAAATAATCACCAAACAGGAATAAATAATCTTAAGTTGATTAAAAATGTATCTAATAATAGATTATTGAATGCATTTGAGAGTATAGAAATAGTCAAATGTGGTAAGAAAGCACTAAATAAAGACAGAGGGCCTATTCCTTTTAGTCCCCTGTATTGTTTACTTGACAACGGTGCAGTCAGGCGCAACCAAGTGTGACCACATTTACCTATAAATAAAATAGTCTCGGTTAGGATAAGTTACTTTAGTTTATATAACTAACTTGGTTAGCGAAACGCGCGTCTAAAACGTAACAAGTTGTGGTGTAGTGTGTGGTTAGAACTCTTGTATTATGAACTTAAATGTTGGTTTAGATATTTTGATGATATTTTTAATATGCAATTGTTGAGCACTTTATTTGAAAAACTTTTGAAGGGACCATGTTTTGTACCAAACTCAACTTTGCGGGAAGGCTGATATTTTCCGTCACGCCACTGGCAATAAAAAAATACTTCAACCAAATAAGAGATGTTTCGAAACCATCAGAGTCAGTTTATCGCCGCCAAAGGGCAAAGTTAATCTCTTCGGGTGGACATCAATAATGTCCACTGGGGACAGTACAGAAATTACTTTCTTCACCGCATGGTGGATAGAAGTCATAAAGCTTGAAAGCTCCTTGAGGAAATAACCGTTTTTACGATAAAAAATGATCGTGTTGCCTTATTATTTTTTAAATATATCTTATATTAATTTCAATATGGTGTTTCTCGCCTATAAAATTATAGTTTTTCATTGCCTGTATCACCGAAAGGCTACAGGGTTACATGTGAAGCCCATAACAGCTTATCATAATTAAGTGGATCATTTACAATATTAGTATTAAATATAAAGTAAGGTTACAATAATTGAATTACACCAAAGTATCGAACAGGTGAGCCAACAACACCAAGATTCTTGTTTAATATTTCCACTTAATTTATTGTACAAAAAATTAAACACATAACACTTGTTTCGCCAACTCTATGGCTTCTTCACATGTTAGATTTTCAATAAATGTGTAACACAAAGTGTAGAAATACCTGAACCCGTTTTGAGAATATTATACAGGTATAATATTGTGGATTTTTTGTTACAGCTTAATAAAGATTTAACGATGCAGAACTATTTAGGTCCAACTGATAATTTAATAATGTATTGTCATTTTTATATTGATTTAATTCCATACTTTCAAGAAAATTACGTCTTTTTAAAATTATAAAATATAGGTATTTTAGAAACTTGAACTTTGTTCATTTTAAAAATGATATGATACAAAGACCGTGTTTATGAAAATATTATTGACAAAAAAATTCATATTTTAAATAACATTTCAGTAGATTAGTTTGATATTCATGCACCCATTCGTGAATCGAAAATAACGAAACCTAAAGCACCTTGGATAAACGAAAATATCAGAATACTTATGTCACTAAGAAACAGGGCACTTCAAAAATCACCTCTCTGACGCTGACGATATCAACATTTCTTCAAAATGTATCTTGCTGCGATAAACAGGCTATTTTTATGAAAATAATAAATATAACAACAATCTTAACTTTACTTTTAGACTAGCAAATATATCTGATATTAACGAAATTTTAAATAACATTAAAACGAATGCAAGCGGCATTGGCGAAATTTCTTCTCTGGAGATAAAGTATTGCAGTCCGTTTATTGATAAATATGTCACTCATATAATAAATTGCTGTTTGGAAGTGAATTATTTTCCTAATCAATGGAAAATATCCATTGGTAAGCCTATACCCAAGGTTCCCGACCCGTCTGATTTTAACGAACTCCGTCTGATTAGTAGATTAGAAGTCTGATTAGAAGATTTCTTTATAATCAGATATACTTACACCTACTGTATTTCCAATTATAGTATACCAAACAGCCAGTTTAGATTCAAATAAAAATTTAATTCAACAGTAGCTTTAAACATTTTACAAAGGCGTTTGACACCATTAATCAGCGGCTTGTCCTGTATTAAAATATTACGTCTTTGCCTTTAATTCATGCTGTCTTATTAGATCATATTTACTTGAAAGATTCCAGAAAATCAGCTCAGATAATAAATATTCTGAAGAGGTAAGAATACTGTCGGGTGTTCCACAAGGGTCAATTTTGGGTCCATTACTATTTCTAACTTACACTTCCAATATACTTAGATCACAATAATATTGTCTTATATAAGCTTTTGCAGATGACATGCAAATATATTTCTGCTTCAATGGCAATAATGCTGCTAAAGTGGAAAATTTTGTGAACACACACCTACTTACCTTCAATAATCTTTCTATTTTCTATCTTTTATGCCTATATCCTTTTTTGGAAATAAAATCATTTATTACTATTATTATTATTTTACTTTTTCATCCTACGTGTAAAATTTCAAAGTTCTCATCAAAAGTTTGGTTTTCCTGAAATAAGTGTTTAGAGTAATTGGAATTATATTTACGATTTCTATAACTAAATGTATGGTCATTAATTTTTTTCAACATTGTTCTTTTTTGTCCAATAAAAAATGTTCAACAAGTTCTACAATTTAACTTGTAAAAAGCGGGTTTATTCTGTTTTTGTGTTTAAATTTTCGTCTAATTTTATCGTTTTTGACATATCCAAGGCTGTTGTTAGCCCTAAAAGCTACTGTTGAAACTTGATCTTTAAAAACTTAACAACATTTGATGCGGTTTTTCCTGTATAAGTCAAAGTATGAAATTAAAATTATGTAAAATATAAAAACACACAGTAGCTTTACATCTCGAATGAATAAAGTAATATTTATATATCTAGGTGTATTACAAAGATTCGAAAATTGTATAGGTATGAAAGTCTATGAATCTTTAAGACCTAGCTACACACTTAAACTACCTAAACTATTTGAACGTTTGAGCTTATTTATTTCTAGAGAGTCCAATATGTTCAATTTGACACAATCACCGCAATTTAGTCGGTATACACCCGATTGTTCACATTTATCAAATTTAGTTTTTTTTATGTACTTACTTAAAGAATTATTGGTTTTATATGCTATTCTAATGTCTAAACCGTTTAGAAATTTACCTATTTTAGAGCTAGAATTACCTATATATGATATAACTTTGTATGCAGTTGTATTTACATGGATATTAGGGTAAATCATATTTATAATTTTTTTATATAACTGTTTTTGTAGAATTTTATCAATTATATTAATAGAATATCCATTGTTACATCCATATATATATATATATATATATATATATATATATATATATATAATATACTCTGTGTCCGAGATAAGGAGGGCCACTATGGGGATTTTGGAAACGGTAAGAAAAATTTGAAATTTTGGCTAAGAAAATGGCGTTTTCAAATTCCTGAAACAAAGATATTTTGAAAAAATTGGATTTTTTGGGGCGTTATTATTTCGCGAAACCATAAATCCACAGCAACTTTTAATGCTCTTTAGGACGACGTTATTAGATGACGTTTCGTTTTTGTGGGACCATCATCAACTTCCGGTTATACCGGAAGTATTTCGACGTCAACTTTCTTTATTTTAAATCGAACACCTGTACATAGTTTAGTTAAGTTCTGTATTTAATAAACGAACTTTTTTTGTGTTTAATAATAATCTAGTGGTTGAATTGATGAAAAATTAAACAAAGATCAAATACAATTAAGGTACGAACAAAACAACTAAATTTATATTAAATCAAAAAATTCATGTATAATATCCTATACAGCGGGGTTATATCTAAGTTCAACTGTTTTTGATAAATTTTGAATTTTACGTAAAAAATGACGTTTGCAGGTCTAGACATAACTATAAATATCTGCTTATCGAAGTCTCTATAGTTTATTTGCGGTTGGCTTCCTTTCCAAAAGGGTACACTTTAGTGGCTTGTGCTGATATTTTTATAATAAATAGGGTGATTAAAAACTGATATTATAAATATAATTTAAAAAATCGTTAAAAGTTACTTTTTTCAAATGGAAACTCCCAATTTTTATAATTTTTTCTTATTTAACACTTAAAATAAGGGTGACTTTGTATACAGTTGTCTATTCCAAAAATTTGTAGTTTTTGAGATATTAACATTTTTTATTCTAATAATACCAGACGGCTTCTAAGTTTTCTTATTAGTTGGCCATGACGGGGAGGTCTGGCGAGAACAAAACCTATCGGTTACTATAGAAACGTAATATTTGTTGTCGTTTGACAATTACCTACTAAAATATTATTTATTTATTATAGTGATTATAATAATTATTGAACTAATAATCACGCCGGGGCGATTAAATTACACACACGAGGATTATTTGAATGTGTTTATTATCTATGGGGAATCTAACAGAGTTTCAACAAGAAGGTGCCAGATATTTGCTGTTAGATATCCAGATAAACAGAAACCGTCACCGAACAGCGTTAAACAAATGTTGGAAAATTATAAAAATTTTGAAACCATGACAAAAACTAATTAAAGAAAGTCTATTCCCATTATAGTCTAGTCTACACAAGAGCACAACTTATTTTTTCAATAAATGTTGAAAATGTCCTCCTTGTACTTCCAAACATTTTTCGCATCTCCGAATAAATCCCTCGTGGGTGGCTGCTTTAATTGAAGCTGGAGATAAACTTTCGAACTTCCCTTACCCTTGCCATACAGTCCACTTTCGTTGTTATTGGATTAAAATAAACGATTCCGTTTATCGTTCCCTATATAAAATAGTCTAAGACTATCAGATCGGGGCAACGAGGAGGCCACAGGAAAGGTCCATTGTTGGCAATCCACTTGTCGTAAAATGTAGCTTGTAAAAAGTTAGTAACTGCAACGGTTCTATGTGGTGGGGCGCCATCGTGTTGGTAGAAAATTTGACTATGTTCTGCCAAAGGTAAATTACTAAATATTCATTGTCCAACTCTTGAAGAATATTCAGATATCTTTTTCCTACAAAAGTTTATAGACATAATTTTACGGAAAGAAATGCTTTGATAATATTCATCGATTTATTGATTTAAGAAGAAACAAAATACATCAAAATTCAATTAATTTAATCTGAAGAGTGCTCAATAAAAAAAAGAAGGTTTATTATTTTATGACTTTCTAAAGTACCCTGTATAAATAGCTTGTAAATATCTAACTAAAGATAATTTTCCTATAAAACTTGGGACAATATATTTTTGTAGATATAATGTGTTACGGTATGTGGACTAGTGTTTGTATGGAGTAGTGTAGTGTGACCTGTATAAATAATTTAATTTAATTTATTTATCTAATAATATGTACTAAATGATTTATCTAATTTTGGATTGAAGCTAAATTGATTAAAAAAATTATTGTAATATTACCTAAATGAATTATTTTTCATTAAAAAAAGTCTTTGTGTTTAGGCAATGTATAACTTACCATTCAAATTTTCTTCGTAAAAATTCAGTTTTATTATTCGATCGTTCCTTACTGCACAAAACACATTAAATTGTCAGGATTCTTGAAAGTTCCGCGATCTTACTGCATAAGGATTCGAATCACTCCAAAAATGGGAATTATGTCTATTGAAATGGCTATTTTTAGTAAATTTTGCTTCATCGGTCCAAATTATATTGTCCAAAAATCTAGAGTTATCTTGTACCATTGTTAAAATAAACTCGCAAAACTGTACTCTTTTTGGCAAATCAGTGTCTTTTAGATGTTGAACCAATGATATTAAATAAGGTTTGAAGTTATGTTTTAACAGAATCCTATGCACTATGAGTTCCTCGGGATTCCTGATTGTCTTGCCACGTTTCTTAGGGATGTCATTGGATATGTTGCAAAATATCCCAGAATTGCGATCTCGACATTTTCATTATCAACAATGGGCTGCCTCTTATTAATTTTTGCCTTGACGTTTCCAAAATTTTTATAGTTTTCCAACATTTGTTTAACGCTGTTCGAATTTCCACCGAGTATCGGCTGACACAATCGTATTGTATGAAGTTGGGTATTTTATTTGAGCTCATTAGTAGAATAAACTAAATGCAATCCTTTTTTATTTTGTTTCTTTTTTACTATTTTTCCTATGAAATTTTCGTGATAACCGTTATTACCAGCTGTTTGTTTTATTATATTTAACTCTTTATTATAATCTTCATTGCTAAGAGCTATGTTGATTAATCTATAAACAAAACTATTATATGCTGATATTTTATGTGCAAAAGGATGATTAGAAGTATTGTGTATTGTAATGTCTGCATGAGATGGCTTATGGGAAATTTGAAACTCGTGTTTATTATTCTTAATAGTTATTGTTAAGTCTAAGAAATTAATTTATTTTCCAATTTTAACTGTAAAATTTATATTTTTGTATAGGCTGTTTATATGATATAAAAGGATTTTGTCTGTCAGTACCAGCAGAGCACAGTGTTGGCGAAACAATTGTCAGGGGTTTCATTTTTTGTAAAATAAATTAGGTGGAAACTTTAAGCCAGTGTTTTTGTTAATTTTGTTAAAATGGATTTCTATCAAGTTACTCTTCGTTTATCGGTCTCCTAAAAACGTGTTACTGATCGATTTGAAAAGGATTATCGAATGCCAGTCATATTGATTAGGTTTGTGGATTAGCGTCTTTTTTTGCACGTTTTTTTAGTCTTTAGAGCTATTTGAGGACAATTAAATAATATTTACTGCCTAGTTACGACCCATCTGTTATGGCCAGAGTTAAAAAACTGCAGCTTGCTTATCTTTTCACTAGTAATTTGCCCTTCCACTCTTGGTACATACAAATACAAATACAAATAATATATTAATGTTAATATACAGAGTACTTACACACGTCAAAGTAGAGAAAAATATATAGCTCAAGCAACTTGCATCATTATAAAAGAAAATTAATTATAATAAAATTATGATATACATGATTTGAACGTCCCCATACTAATACCGCATAAGTCATTAATGAGTGATCCATGGAAAAGTATGCTGTCCTTAAAGCCCCCAAAGAGACACAAGCGCTCAGCCCTCTTAAAGCAAAAGCTCCACTCCTGAACTTACCACACCACAGTCCTAACACTGGAACCTGTGGTGGAAGATACATCAAAATACAAGACTTTTAACCACATTACGCCACAACCTGTTACGTTTTGGACGCGCGTTTCGCTAGCCAAGTTAACATCATCAGCAGATGATATAAATTAAAGTAACTTATCCTAACCGAGAATATTTGTAGGTAAATGAATACCCAGGAATTTGATTTTCTATGGGTTCTCAGGAATACTCGACAAGTCCCTCATTGAGAAGATCACGTTATGAGTCTTCTCCCTGTTCAACAATAGCTGATTGGCGCAGAACCAATCTTCAACTCTCGACTACGCTATAGACAACCTCTTCTCTACAAACTCCAACCATTATGGTTGAACTAGGAAACTTTTAAATATAAAGTAATAATCTAATTCTTAAGTTTAGAACAGAAATGAGGGTTTTTATTTGAGATAATTTATCGTTAATTATTTCTTTTTTTTACCAACGCGAATTTTGATGATTTTTTGTTTGTAGATGGCTTTTGGGGCGCTGTCCATGAATCCGAAGCGTATGTTTTTCGGACACGTTTCGTTTTTTAATTACCCATCATCAAATTTTCTTGCTTTTATACTTCCCTCGTAAGAGAAAAATATTGTAATCGTAAAAAAATTACCCTCCGAGATTTTTTCAGATCTTTTCGATTTAGGGTCGCTAGATGCCGATGAGCCATTTTGTTTCGGCATATTGGATTTTGACCAAAATATTACCAGATCATCCCCATATAACCCTTAATTTTTGGCTCAAATTTGATAAGTATCTATGCCGCTAACTCACAGACAGACAGACAAATAGACAGACTATGGACCGACGGAATTGATAAAACATATTTTTTTTGGGATCTAGGGACGATAAAAGGTAAAGGTATGTAAAGCTTAAGAGGGTAATTTTTCACGATTACAAACATTTTATTTGGCTATATCAAATTAAATCAAATCAAATCAAATATATTACGTAGAAAATGTTTACAATATTACTTGAAAGATGATTGCACACCTAGATGTATAGATGTATCATCTGTGTGTGTACAAAAGAAAAGAAATTTTGTTGTAATTACCTATTGCTAAATTCTTAAATTATAACCTATACTAAATAAATGATACTGCGTACAAACTAAGTACGTGGCTAACCTAAAACCATACAATTTCGCACTAACATAAGGGATAGAATAATTTTAAAAATTATAGACTTTAAACAAGACTTATTTGAAGTAAAAATTTGCTATCTACTTAAGGTGCCAGTAAATTCCTCGAAGTTTTGTTTCAAGAAAATTGAGATTTTCTTACTAAAAAGGTTTCTGTTCTGTACACGTCGGATATTAAGCGGAAGCAAGTTATAAAGTGTAGGACCAAAGTATGTCAGATATCATTGGTTTCTTGTTCTGGACAGGAAAGGAACACATACGGACTCCACCGATCTGCTTCTGGTATGATAATTATTTAGAATAGCTTGCAGCCTTAGTTCGGGATGTTTGTGAACTATCAAAAGTACTGATTTTACATACAACTGTTGCAAGATTAAAACTTGGGCTTCTTGATACAGAAGTTCGGTAGAGTATCTGGGTTTTTTTTGTAAATTACTTTAAGGAGATATCTTTGAGTTACATTTAAAATATTTAGTGTTGTATTAAATGCCCCTCCTCATATTGATAGACCGTATCTAATGACTGATTGAGCTAGTGTGATATATAATAATTTGAGGATATTGATTGGCATGATATTTCTGATTTGATGGAATTTATAATTTAGTTTAAGTAGTTTTGAATTTGTACTTTCTATATGTTTATCCCACTTAATATTCTGATCAATTACAATGCCGAGATATCTGATACATTCAGTTTTATTCAGAAAATCAGTGCAGTGGCGTGGTGTCTCATTTGATAAACACTGGAGCGTATGCATTTTTATCTGATTAGCATCAAATTGGTGAAAGTCAAGGGTACTGAAACACATAAATTTTGTTTTTTCCATGTTAACTGACAATCGGTTTTCACCCAACCATTGACGTACCTTTGCAAATTCAGATATGGTGTGCTCCACTGTAGCATTCCAGGTATCCCCCTGTACAAGATGAACAGTATCATCTGCATACGAGACCAGTTTGCTGGATGTAGTGAGGCAAAGGAGGTCATTAATATATAAGGAAAATAGGAGTGGTCCAATTACGGTTCCTTGCGAAACACCACACTGTACTATTTCAAAACTGCTGTAAACATTTTGTAACCTTACACATTGTTTCCGATCTTCAAGATAACTCCTTATTAAGTTATGGCATAATCCTCTTACTCTGTAGTTGCTGAGCTTGTTTAGAAGAATATCATGCAGTACGGTATCGAAGGCTTTGGCCAAATCCAAGAAGATCGCAAGGGGTTTTTTTTCTATTAATAGCATTATAAATAAAGTTTGATACCTCATAAAGTGTGTCTTCCGTTGATCTTCCATGACGAAATCCAAATTGACTCGGAGAAAGAATGTTATGTTTTTCTATGTGGCTTATAATTCTGTCCCTTATACAAACTTCCAATACTTTTGCAATATTATTAATTAGAGATATCGGCCGGTAATTGCCCGGTAAATAAGTCTCTTTACCTTTATGAATAGGTATGACAACCGACTTCTTCAATTCACAAGGAATTATACCCGTCGAAATGGAACAGTTAAAAATATGTGTTAGAGGCTTAGCAATAAAATTTCGTATTTCTTTCAGCATTTTACTATTAATTCCGTCTAATCCAAGTGCAGAGTTTTTTTTAATCCGTTTATAATTTTTTTTACCTCCTCAACAGATACTGGCATTAAAAATATACTCGGATAATTTATTTGGTTGTTATTATATTTTTTCTCAGAAGGGAGTTTGTCTGCCATTGTTTTACCAATATTTATGAAGTATTTATTAAATATATCTGCAACTATTTTCTTATTTTGTTGTAAAACATTGTTATTATCTTTTAGCGAGAGATTTTGGTCATTATGGGTAGTATTTTTATACTGTAGTTCTTCATTTATTATTTGCCACATTTTTTTTGGATTTTGCTTGGTTTCCTCAAATTTGTTTTTAAAGTAGTTTGCTTTAGTTTCTTTTATTAGTTTATTTAGAGTATTTCTATAATTTTTGTATTCACTTATAAGTGTTATTTTTTAGGCCCGAAAGTTATTGTGATTTTTTCATGTGAAGATTTAATGGCGTAGTTTAATTTATTACTAAAAAATTCATATGCAGATTCGCTTTGGTTTTTGTCATACACATCATCCCATCCAGTTTTCTCTAATATTTGCTTTCATTTATTATAGTTGAGATGCATGTAGTATCTTTCTTCGTTTTTATAATTTTTATTAATTTTAATAAGGGACTGTATTTTTAAAACAATAGGAAGATGATCTGATATATTAGATGTAATAATATATGGAATAAACCGAAATGTATCAGTTATTTTCATGGGGCAGTAAAGAAAAAAATGACCGATACAAGATTCGCATTCTGTTGTTATCCTGGTTGGTTTATTTATATAACTCAAAAACCCGTTCTTAGTCAGAGTATTTTCATAATCATTTACAGCTCCATTCGGACGCATTAAATTTACTTAACTAACTCTACACTACACATATAATAAATTTTAGTCTTGAAAACAGGTTTGGGAAGATCTTATCTTGAAAGGGAGTGTACACACAAAGCTGTGAACATGTTTGCTTGTAGAAGAAAGCAGCTCATTGATAAGCCGGAGGGATACCTCTGTTGGGAAAAACTAACAATCCAAGTACAAAGTTCTGACGGAAGGACCTAGGCAGGAAGTTTGTTCAGAAGTGCGCCGTGGCAAACTTGAGCAAATGCTTTGGGTATGTCGAAGGCAATCCTTTGGGCTTCCCCTGGATTTGGATAGACTTGTTCCAGTTGTGCGTTATGAAGGTAAGAAGATCTACTGTAGACGTTTGGTGGCGGAAGACGTATTGCTTGTTATGGATAAGTTTATAAGTTTCAACGTAAATTAAAAGATAATATTAAAATACATCTCGAATGCCTTATACATAATAGCAAGTAGGGATAAGGGTTTGCAGTTAGAGGGAAGAGCATTTGATACCTGGAGATTTCCAGCTTCTAGGAAAAATGCCCTTGTCATACAATGCTTGGAATAACCTTGTAATGATAGGGGTTAGTTTTGGAAGCGTACGTTTTAGGACTATGACCGGTATACCATCAAGGTCAAAGAACTTTCTGATATTAAGTATTTTGACAATACGTCATACCTTTTTAACTCTAAACTCTTGTTTTAGACTTGTAGGCGATTTTATCACTAGAGGTTAAGGGTGCAGGAGCTTTTGCAGAAGTTTTGATTAATCTTTTTGTCAGAAAACCAAAAGAATTAGCTACCATTTTGGTAAGAAAGAACTTACCGATCGCAATCAACGATGAGAGAGCTGAAAACCATATACTTAAATCAAAGAAAAAATCTTTTCTTTTAAATAATTGCTTCTTCACTATTGATGAATATTTTCTCAATGCCCCTTCGGGGAAGATTTGTCTCTGCTTGATGGTTCATGTGTTTTTTTTTTCGCCTGTAGATATGTATTTATATATTTTTTTAATAATCATTGTGCTTTTATGTTTTGCGTAACTTGTTATTCCTGTGTAGCCCACTTTTATTCTTTGTTTTATACTCATCATCTTCTATATTTTATCATTTCTTTTAAATCTTTCCTTATATGCGGTTGATTGGCTACCCTATACTCTGTGTTTTAACGTAGTCAAATAAATAAATATTAAGTAATAATAATGATAATAATAATCGACAAACTTAAAAAGCATATCTCTCGTCCTATGTCAATCCGAACATCCGATCGCCCACATACCCATTATCTATCACGTGAAAAGCCGAGCGGAACAAAGTGCAAGGTGCACCGCCACCGCGAACGGTCGACGGCGTCGTGTGCTCGCGTCCCGACGCCCCCCCCGCGGCGTCGGCGACGTCCCTTTTTTTTGCCCACCGCCGCCGACGACCGGCAACGACCGTATCGATCCGAGTGCAGCAACCCTGCGCTGCGCGAAATGCACGTGCATCGCCAGGGTGCGAGGGGGGAAGTAGGGGGAGAAGCGGCAATGTTGCCGGGTGGCAGGAAAAACGGCGAAGGAAATTTTGCCGGAGGAAAATTTGACCGTTTTACTGGTCGTGGAGGTTTACGAGGCCGTCGAGTCTTCGTTTTGTTGGAGAAAAGTTTTTGAACTTGGGAGGTCTGTGGAACAGAAACATTCGAATGGAAATAATGAGAAATGTAGGGAACGGAGAGAGGGGAATGAAACTTTTAGATTTTATAGAAAGTAACAGTAAAATGAATAAATAAAAGACATTTCTGGACTTCCTTCTTTATTTTGCCACTTCGTTTTATAGATCTTTGGCTTTCTTCGGCAGAATGCCAAAATAAGTTCAGCATTGGCAAAACTACTATAACTGAATTAATTGGCGCATTAAGGAGATAAGTACATTAAGTGTAAATCTTAATTTAAGCTTACAACTTTCTATCAAGTAGTCTAACTAAGCTCGTTTTCCTGGAAGTACATTATCTGGAGTGTTTTATACTTATATACTAGTTGCCTTTGGAGTTGTATAAAATCTCCGCCCTCCAGTTGCCTGAACTGACTTCCATATTTTTGGGATATCTATGCTAAGCTTGCTAAATACTTCTGTATTCCTTTCTGTGAAATTCTGCTTTTATGAACTTTCGTTTTTGCCATTGTTGCTCCCTAAGTATGTTTAAAATATATTTTGACTCTTATGCTAAAAGGACGTTTTGTCTCTCCAAAGTGGAATTCACCAGGCTCATACTGAGTTTGAAAAATGCATTATTTTTCTTGTCAATATTTCTATAGTCTTGTTAAAAAATGGCTCTGTTAAAATAATGGCCTTAAAACTTTTAGGGTTGGGCAATACTTTGATCAAAAATCCTTCCCTTACCTTCCTTTTACCCGGAACTTTTCTATTTGCTAGGAACAGTAAAGTGTGACCCAATTTAATTCTATATTGTCTTTTCAAACATTTTTATTGGACGGCATTTTGTTCCATTATATTGGATTACTACCAATATTTTACCCGTTTCTTTCTACCAATGCCACACTTGACTTTTGGACATAATTTAAAATAAATTCAATATAGAACGAAAGCTTTCACGGCTGTGGCCAATTAAGATATTATGGTTCTTGGGATTAGGCTGTGTCAAAATGGAATCACTTTCCGACGTTTCGCCTTCGATTGCACGAGGCATCTTCAGGGATCTTCACTTCACGAGATCGGAACACTGAATAAGCTCGGAGAGATCCAGGCCGGCTATTTATAGTCGACCTGTGTTTACCGAAGCGTGACTCGGTGCAACGATCGGTTTCTACGTATGATGTAGACTGAAGCCCGTATCTCTATTAAAATTGTTAGGATGCTTATAAATTTCAATAGATTCTCTTATTTTGCGTTTATAGAGTCCCGAAACCGATGCAAGAACTTTGTTGGTTTCTTTTACATTTATGACGTGCCCAGTAGAATGTGGTGTTCAGATACAGCAGATTGTACAATTTGTTTCTTTCTGATACATCGTTCATGTTCCTTAAGCCTAGTCGATATGGATCGTCCAGTTTCTCCAATATAAACATCACCACAGGAACAAGGAATTGCATATACTCCTTCCGTTTGAAAAGGAATAATGTCCTTTGGCGATCTCAAACATTGTCCAATTTTCTTGTGTGTGTTGAAGATTGTACGTATGTTGGACCGGCGAAGTAACCTTGCAATCTTGTCTGTGGTTCCGTGTATTAATGGAAGAACTACATTTCCTACCGGTAATTCCTTATTCGTATCATTTCGTGGAGTAGGATTATTATATTTTCTAATTGATTGTCTAATATCATCAGTGCAATATCCATTCCCTCTTAAAGCTTGAGTCAGTTTCTCTGTTTCCGATTGTAAAAAATTTTGGTCACAAATCGCGAGAGCTCTGTAAACCAACGAATTAATGACTGATTGCTTTTGCGCTGGATGATGATATGAATTTGCATTTAAGTACTTGTTCGTATGCGTTCATTTTCTATATACAGAGTGTCCTAAGGATCCATCCCCATTCCGTTGACGTTTTTCTCTCGGGTCAAACTTGTCGTTTTAACATTTAAGAGTAACTAAAACACGATATCTAATTGACGCCGCTAAAGTTTCGGGGTCCCTAGATGCTGAAAAATATTTTTTCTCAATTCTTTCGGTCTGTCTAACTGTCGGTCTGCCTGTTCGCAGCACAGCTAAAAAACCACTTCCCCGATTTGAAATTTTAAAACTCCAATATAGCGAATGGCGGCCTAGCCAAATGTTATGATTACTAAAAAACTACTTTTATACTTTACCTCAAATTTTGCAAAAAAAAATCAAGTGCTGGTTTGTAATTAACTAGTAAAATTTTGGTACGAATCCAATATGGCGAAATAAAATAGCGGCTTGATAAAATATTTAAAAATTCAGCCTGGAAAAAACTGCTAATTGATTGATTTCAAACTTTGTGCAAAAATTGACTGTGGTATAGAAATGAACTGATACGAATCAAGATGGCGGAATAAAATGGCGGCCAAATTAAATGTTTGTAAATGTGAAGAAAATTTTAGATTTAACATATATTTACGTTTTAGCGTCTCTAAAAAACATGTTTTCTGAATTCCATTTGTCTGTCTGTCGGTCTGTCTGTTAGTTCGCGCCATATCTAAAAACTACTTACCCGATTGACTTCAAATTTTGATCATAAATTCAGGGTTATGTGGGGATGACCTGACCGAAACAAAATGGCGGCCTAGTGAAATATTAAAAAAATTATTACTAAAAAACAAATTATCGAGTTTATCTAAAATTTTGCACAAAAACCAAGGAATCAACCTGTAATATATCGGTATAAATGCAGGACAGCAAAGCAAAATGGCGGCGTGAAAAATTATTTTAAAAAATCAGTCTAAAAAACTACTATTAGATAGATTTTAAATTTTGGACATCTATTTAGTGTAATATAGAGATTAACTGGTAAAACTGGGGTACGAATTTAAGACGCAGAAACAAAATGGCGGCCAAAAAAAAAATGTCTAAAAAATCAATGTAAAAAATCTTCTTATTCAAGTGTATTAATATCTTGCAGCAAAATTGTATATAATACAATGGTTAACTGGTACCAATTCAAAATGGCGGACTTAAAATGTCAGTGTAAAAAATGAATTTATTTTATGATAACGTAGAACGAAAGCTTTCACGGCTGTGGTCAATTAAGAAATCATGGTTCTTGGGATTAGACCGTGTCAAAATGGAATCACTCTCCGACGTTTCGCCTTCGATTGCACGAGGCATCTTCAGGAATCTTCACTTCACGAGATCGGAACACTGAATGAACTCGGAGAGACCCAGGCCGGCTATTTATAGTCGACCTGTGTTTGCCGAATTTTTTCTCGAATTTCTTAATTGACCACAGCCGTGAAAGCTTTCGTTCTATGTTAGCTAACCTCGATGGGGAGGAAATCAAGAAGGATGCCAAAACTTTTGGCGATCTCAGGAACAACAAGAAGAAGCTACTCTGCCGACTAGCTTTTCTCCTTAGATGCCGAGATGAAGACGTAGTACCAAAATCCCTACAGATGAAACACCACATAACATCAAAAAATGCAAGGAACATCTACAAACGAGCCAGTATGGCATTGGTAAGAGAAAGGATACAAGCTACTTGACACGATTTGTAAGTTATTAAATATTCACTTAAAATTAGCTTTTATACTTGAATATCAAACATTTAGAACTCTCGATAACATTACCAATGCGCAAGCAGAAAGGATACATCAAGCAGTTACAATTAAGCAACAGAAAAAGTTCGAAGGACTGCTAGACAGCCGAAGACCATTAAAACCGCCACAGAACACCGTTATAAATTTATCTTCCAAAATCCTTACTGAAGCAGAACAATCCGTCCTATCTAAAGGTCAAAACTTCCCCATTACACCAAAAGACATACCCGTAGAAGATATAGTGCCATCAGTTGAAGCGACAATTAAAAGACTTCCAGCAGAAGAAGCTGACGCAATAAGGTATGAAATAGCGAAGATCATCAAAAATTCTAACCCGCCTAAGTCGAATCTATCAGCTGCAGAAAGAACGACAATAAAAACATTAAAAAACAATACAGACATTTTGGTCCTTCCAGTGGACAAGGGAAATGCCACGGTCGTCATGGACAAAACAGATTACGTGAAGAAAATACAACTACTTTTGGACGACAACATCTACAGAGTGATCCAAGCAGACCCGACCAACAAAATTGAAAGACGAATAACTAACCTTATAAATGCATCCAACCTACCAACAGAGGAGAAGAAGACGTTAAAGCCAAGCAGCTCAAGGATCCCGCGGTTCTACGGACTACCTAAAATACATAAGGTTAATGTACCACTTCGACCTATCGTCAGTGCAATAGGATCTCCTACTTACAAAATTGATAAATATCTTTCAAATATTCCTAATAATTTTACAGGAAAAACACATTCGTATATTAGAAACTCTACGCATTTTGTAGAAAAACTTAAATCAATCCAATTAGATCCCAAAGATATCTTAGTCAGTTTCGATGTAGAATCACTGTATACGAATGTGCCTATAAATGATTCAATTTCCATAATATCAGACTTGTTTCACCATAATAGTATTGACAACTCACTTTTAGATCTAATTTAAGCATGTCTTACATCAACGTATTTTGTCTTTCAAGAAACTTTCTATGAGCAAACCTCAGGAGCAGTCATGGGATCTCCACTCTCACCGGTGGTAGCCAGTATCTTCATGGAAGCTTTTGAGGAGGAAGTCTTAGAGTCGTCTCCACTAAAACCAAAATCATGGTTCAGATATGTAGACGACACTTTTGTAATATGGCCACATGGTCCAGAAAACCTCCCTGGGTTTCTTGATCATCTAAATCAACAACATGCTAACATAAAATTTACAATGGAAATTGAATCAGAAGGCACGATTCCCTTTCTAGATGTTCTTGTACAAAGGAAAGAGGATGGTTCCTTAGGACACTCTGTATATAGAAAACCAACGCATACGAACAGGTACTTAAATGCAAATTCCCATCATCATCCAGGACAAAAGCAATCAGTCATTAATTCATTGGTTTATAGAGCTCTCGCGATTTGTGACCAAAACTCTTTACAATCGGAAACAGAGAAACTGACTCAAGCTTTGAGAGGGAATGGATATTGCACTGATGATATTAGACGATCAATTAGAAAATATAATAATCCTACTCCACGAAATGATACTAATAAGGAATTACCGATAGGAAATGTAGTTCTTCCGTTTATACACGGAACCACAGACAAGATTGCAAGGTTACTTCGCCGGTCCAACATACGTACAATCTTCAACACACACAAGAAAATTGGACAATGTTTGCGATTGCCAAAGGACATTATTCCTTTTCAAACCGAAGGAGTATATGCAATTGTTCCTGTGGTAATGTTTATATTGGAGAAACTGGACGATCCATATCGACTAGGCTTAAGGAACATGAACGATGTATCAGAAAGAAACAAATTGTACAATCTGCTGTATCTGAACACCAACATTCTACTGGACATGTCATAGATGTAAAAGAAACCAAAGTTCTTGCATCGGTTTCGGGACTCTATAAACGCAAAATTAGAGAATCTATTGAAATGTATAAGCATCCTAACAATTTTAATATAGATACGGGCTTCAGTCTACATCATACGTGGAAACCGATCGTTACACCGAGTCACGCTTCGGTAAACACAGGTCGACCATAAATAGCCGGCCTGGGTCTCTCCGAGCTCATTCAATGTTTCGATCTTGGGAAGTGAAGATCCCTGAAGCTGCCTCGTGCAATCGGAGGCGAAACGTCGGAAAGTGATTCCATTTTGATATGGTCTAATCCCAAGAACCATGATTTCTTATTTCATGATAAATAAGTGTCTCATAGGTAGAAACTATTAAAATATTAGTACGATTCCCATATCTTGGAGCAAAATAACGTCGTTCAAAAAAAAAAATGTTTGAAAGGACAGTATACTAAATGACTATGTACGGAACTTTAATAATCTTAACGTAAGGAAAGATTCATAACCGACTTTTTTCCGAGTACCCTTAATTTGTACTTATGAATATATTCAACACATTAAGGAAAGTTATTTAAAAATTATCATATGAAGCGGACTTTACTAGTCACAATGTATATTAGTGAATGTAGAAATTTTGTACAATACTATTCAATTTTTAAAACATTTCTGTCCATGAACATTAGAAATAATTTTTATATGTATTGTGTTTAATAAGTTTATTAAATTAAGTCCTCGTTCTAATAGTCTCTCTAAAGATACATTTTCCCCGTTAAATTATATCTAAGAGGTTCAATTCCTTGACACGAACTTCGCGAACTGAACTTTCATCGAGTGCCGACCGTTTTTTATTCACCCACGCACCTCCCTACCCTACGCGCGTTTTCATTAACCCACTCCCGCGGGACGATTCGTCTCGACTTCGGGAGGGTTGCATGTGGTGGCAAAGTCCTAAACTGGGGCACGAGTGCCACTTACGGAACTTTGTGTGTGGCGCTTAGAATTAATTATGACGTCATACACACCTGCCCCAAAGTTAAGAGGGTAAGTTTCCCTGTTTGGCGAACTTGAATTTGTAACGATTATAATAACGAGCCATATTCATTACGGGAGGTTTACGTTAATGGGGTAGGTGGAGATAAACGCCGCTTAATCTGTCCCGATTATCACGTTAAACGGTTTATTATAACGCCACACGTGTTAATAAAAAGTAATTTATTTACAAGGACGTATCGAAATAATCGAGAAATTTGCCTTTACCCAGAACTTCCCTCGTAGAAAATTCTATTACTTAACATAGAACAGAAGCTTTCACGTCACTGAATAATTAAGAAGTCTTGGTCCTTGGGATTGGACCGTGTCAACTTCGAAATAATATCCGACGTTTCGCTTTCAATTACACAAGGTATCTTCAGGGATCTTTACTCCACGAGATCTCAATACTTAAGGAGCTCGGATTTTTTTTTGTTGACGGTGAGGAATGCATTTACGCACGAATCCTCCTCCAGGTGGAAGGGGAAACAGTGTCATCAGGTTTAGATTACCTATCAGAAAACACAATACCCAAGGGTTGATGCCATCCTTCCGGGAAAAGCTCTTCATCTGTCCAGTTTGCCGCTGCCTACGTCCTACTATCCCGTGGTCCAGTCTGCCGTTGCCGGTGTCCTTCCGTCCAGTCCGTTTGGTGGTCTTCGTTAATGTCCTCTTCTTAGCACTCAGTCACACTGCGGTTGCCTGATCCAGGCAGTGATGAGCTGAGGTGGGGTGTTCTTTTTCCTCAGGTTCAACTACAGCTCACGCCGAAGCCAGCTAAGGTGCCTGGGAATCCTCTTCTTGGAGTTCTTCTTGGCTACTTAGTGATACTTTAAGGGTTTCACTGAGTAATATCTAGTTTCTGACGAGCACGGAGACTCAGAAATTTCGATTTGCCCACATCCATCTTTGAGTATATTAGTGCAGGAGACCTTGTCTAGTTGGTGTGGATTGGAGCTAGTGGATTGTAGTATACCAGGTCACGTAAGTTTTCGTTGGGATGGTTTTCGGTTGTCCTCAATTGGTGTCCATTGAAGATCTCGCTGCAGGTCCTCATTCCTGACAAACCGCGGGACATCTGTTGCCATCCTAATTAGTTTATTTCCAGTCCTCTTCAGCTTCATAAGGTGGTATTTTGAAGCATATCCAAAGGCCGTGGAAGTATAAGCGAGTTGGCTCCTTGCTACTGTTTGGATCAGTAGTAACTTCATCCACAGTCCCATTTCGATTTTTTAACAGAGCAATGGATAGAGTCTATTCATTGCTTGTCTGGTTTTTGTCCTCGCTGCGTTGATGTATTTGGTCCATGTCTGCCTTTTGTCCATGGTCATCTCTAGATACGTCTAACCAAAGGATTTCTACATCTCCAACTCGGATTCTGTCTCTCGGAGTCAGTCTCCTACGTTGGAATAGGATTGCTTGGGACTTCTGGGGGTTGAGGTTCTCAATGTCTTCTTGCCGACACCTACGCAGGATATGGGTGTTTCTGCTTTAGTGTAGGATGGCTGTATCGTCGGCGTAGAGTGCTGTTATGCCCTCGTCTCCAATTCGGACATCGTGAATATGGATCCCAGCACTGACCCTTGTGGTACTCCAGCTGTAAGTTCTTTGTTGTGTTCTCTGTTGTTGAGTGCGAATCATTCACTTTAACCGTGAGCAATCTGTACTTCAGATAACTACGGATGAGTTTGATGTTCCTTCTCTCGTGTCCAGCCACTGATATTTTGTGGACCTGGCCATGGTACCACATTCTCTCAATGGCTCTCTCGATTTCCAGGAAAACTGCTCCTGTAGTCGCTCTGTTGTAGAATCCTTTGGTGATGTACTCTGTTGCTCTAGAATGGGAATTGTTCCATTAGATTTTCTTCTCATTTATGATTCTACATCGAAATTGACCAAAATATCTTCTTGATCTAAGTGAATTGTTTTTCCACGAAATATACACAGTTTTTTATGTAAATGGATTAAAATAATTTGAAAGATATTTACCTAATTTGTATGTGGGCGAGTTTATTGCACTGACGATGAGTAGTACATTGTACTTGTGTAGACCGTAAAACCTGAGGATCTTGGATCTTCTTGGCTTTAATGATTTCTTCCCCGCTGATTGTAGCTTGGATGCGTTAATCAGATTGGTGATGCGTCTTTTTATTTTATTTGTAGGGTCTGCCTATATAACTTTATAGTTGTTGTTGTCCAAAAGTTGAGTAACCTTTTCCACGTATTTCGTTTTATCCATGATCACTGTGGCGTTGCCTTTATCGGCTGGAACGACCAGCATTTTTTTTAAGGTCTTTATCGATGTTTTTTCGGCTGCAGAAAGATTCGACTTCGGTTGTTTTGAATTCTTAATAATCTTCGCTCTCTCAAACCTGACTTCATCGACTTGCTACCTTGGTAATCTTCTGATTGCGACTTTAACAGAAGATACTGTATCCTCTATGGGAATGCTTCTCGGTACTTTTGCGAAATTTTGGTCTTTGGAGAAGACGGAATGTTCTGCTTCGTTTAACGGCTTCGACGACAAGTTGATAACTGTATTCTGCTGAGGTTCTTCTGATCAAGAATGCTTCAAACTTCCTTTGTTGCTTAAATGCAACTTATTGATGTACCTATGTTTTTTTGTCCGCGCATCGGTCATGTTCAAAGTTACAAATATGGTTCCCTCTAGTCTTAAAGCTAATTTCAGGTAAATTTCTTGTAGTTTAAGGGCATTTGTATCTAAATCACAACGTATTGCCTTAATCCTATCTCTATTTAATGCATTGCTGTCCTGGTATAAATATTCTTAGTGGTTTTTTGGCTAATACTTTTTTTTCATTTTAAGAACTAGCAGATTTTAAACCGAGAAATATTCACATTCTAGTTGATTTGGAGTGTGCTTTTTAACATGCTGAATGTAAAGTTGTCCACATGTTCACCCGAAACAACAAAAGATAAATGTAATAACTATATAATATGTAATGTTAAAAATGCAACTATCCTATAAATATAAATAGGTATCCCATAACCTTAGTTTCAAAACAACTAGCTTACTTTTGAAAAAAGAAAACCAGCATCACTGGTTCGTCTATTCCATTTAATTTTTTCATTAATCTGCAGTAACAAAAGTGAAAAAGCATTATACAAACAGATGGTTTTTCGTACTTTCCCTTCAGTTTCTCAAGAAGTAAACTGGAAGAAGTTTTTCTTCATGTAAATTTGTATTCAATACCTGAAATTCATGAAATTAACGTTCAAAATTTAATATTACCTTGATGCCATATTTCTCAGAAAAAAAAGAAACATTTTGTTTTTGGGTTAGTTCAGGTTTTTTGCCCATAAATGGTAGTTCGTTAGAAAGCAAAGAGATAAGCTCTTTCTAACTACGTAAAAATCCAATGACGTCATAAGAAAAAACAAAACTAATCATGGTTAAAAAATATCGAATAAACAATTTAATACCACCCTTGTATTCTTCGGAAAAAATTGATATGAAAAAGTGTTTACAGAATTATGATAGCTCAAAAAGTAAAAAGGTTAAGGCGCATAATAAAAAATGCAGCTTTTCAAATTTTCAAAAATATCTCAAAAACTAAAAGAGCTAGAGTTCTATTTACAAGTTTAGGTTTCTAAGATCCCAATACATGGAAGACCAATATGGGCCACACTGTATATGCTCTCTTCTCTGTACGCAAACAATTTATGGGTTCAGTTTCCTTATGATTTTAAATGTTTCACATGCAATATTTGATATAAATAAGTAAATTTGGGATGACGAATGTTTTTGGTTGCCACACAAATACAGTAACCAATTGGCATAGAAAATTACCTCTCTCTATAGTAATACCCATTTAAGTCTTTGTGGAGAACTATAAAAAGGTTGTAAAATTTTATTTTGCCATAAAACCTCAACGATGTCGGTAAGTACCGGTAGAACATAAAAGTTTTAATTACTGAAGTAATTGAAGTAATTTGAACTTATCACATCCAGCAGTCGTCTCATAAGTAACATAAATGGTGAAGCTAGTTTAAATTTCTTAGTATATAATTAATTAGCATAAGTTACTTTTAGTGTTTTTTTTAATTTGTTTATAAAAAAATCGGAAAGTTCGATTTACACTTTACTTATTCGTTAACCTTTTTCGTTAGGTTAGTATTAACCTTTGTCCTAAAAAAATTCTAGATTTTTTTTTATTACTTCCTTTATAAAAGGAAAGAATTATATTCGTGAAAAAAATTATTTGTGAAATTTTTTCAGGTCTTTACGTTTTATCTTTTCTCAATTCCGTCGGTCTGTCTGTCGGTCTGTTCGTGGAATAGCTAAAACTTACTTACCCGATTGACTTGACAAAAATCCTAATGTCTGAGATAAACCGGAAAAGAGGGAGATCCTGGAAATTCAAAAAAGTCCAAATGCCGTGAACGACAAAAAAGACAAAAACTATCTAAGCCGAATCTATTTATCTGTACTCTAACCCCTCTTAGTTGATTAAAGATATCAAACGATACTTGTATTGGCTTCTTTATTAAATTTTAAAAGTACATTTTATATTATGTGTGTTGTTCATATTGTATGTGAAAGTATTGTATGTATATTAACACATTTTGGATATAGGAAAATTTGTTTAAGGTATGGTTCCAATAATATTCATTTTTTAACTTTTGATGTACAAAATTCTATGTGTAAATAACTTTTCCAAATTTGCAAAGAAGGCCTATAATTCTTTTGAACGCTATTAGAAGAATAACGAAAATGTGACAATTTTGTGTACGGGAAAATGGCCGTCATTTTGAAAACGACTTTGAAAACTCTTTGCTTTTTCAAAATTTTATTTCTCTTTTGATTTTTAATTTAAGTTTAAAGTAGATTAAAGTTAATTAGGTAAAAAAGTAGATTTTATATCATGTCCATATTATATTTGAAAATGTCTTAGTATTGTATCATGGATATTTTAGGATATAGGAAAATTTGTTTAATGTTTTCAATAATATTAATTTTTTAACCTTCGATTTTTGAAAGGGTTGTCTTTTTGACACCATTATTTGACCTAACAAAATATTTAAACAAGAACCCCTTTTTTGTTATTCACAATATTTTTAGCTCTGAAGAAGACATGTTTGTCGAAACGTCAGTTGCCTATTTAAACTCTGGACTTATGAAGAGCTCTCTGCAAGAATTCCCTAAGTAACATTTTAGCTATTTTAATCTAAACGCGCCATCTAGAGTTAATTTTCATGTACTTTCGATTTCTGTTGTTAGTTTTCACATAAAAGACCCCTAAACGTCATATTTATCATATGTCATTTCTATCCGTCGTGCTGGTTTTTGTGCAAAAATTACCTAAGTGTGGAAAAAGTAACTTGGATAAACAAAGTGCCTTAGAGATATTAAACGACGACATTACTTCAACTTGCTTTCTTCGTATGTAGAGTAAAAAATCGTGAATATCTTATACAGGGCGAGACTTAATAGACTGAGAAAACTTGAAATGTTATGAAACTTTTTTAATTATTGTGTAATTTTTATTAAAAAGTATGTATGTGTAAATTGTTAATTTTTTTTTAACAAAAGTAGAAATGTTTTTAAGTTAATACTCAGCGATATTATCTTCGAAATAATTGGAAACAGTTTGTTTCTAAGTAGTATATTTAAACATATAATGTAATTAAATTATCTGTTCAGAAAATATATATATATATATATATATATATATATATATATATATATATATATATATATATATATATATATATATATATATATATATATATATATATATATATATATATATATATATATATATATATATATATATATATATATATATATATATATTATATATATATATATATATATATATATATATATATATATATATATATATATATATATATATATATATATATATATATATATATATATATATATATATATATATATATATATATATATATATATATATATATATATATATATATATATATATATATATATATATATATATATATATATATATATATATATATATATATATATATATATATATATATATATATATATATATATATATATATATATATATATATATATATATATATATATATATATATATATATATATATATATATATATATATATATATATATATATATATATATATATATATATATATATATATATATATATATATATATATATATATATATATATATATATATATATATATATATATATATATATATATATATATATATATATATATATATATATATATATATATATATATATATATATATATATATATATATATATATATATATATATATATATATATATATATATATATATATATATATATATATATATATATATATATATATATATATATATATATATTGTTCCAGATTTGCCGGTTCACAAACACGTAGATTCTGAATGCACTCCTTTTATTCAAACACAGGTTACAGGTATCAAAGGTAGACACTGGTTATACTTAACAATCGTAACTAAGGTAACTTTAAACTTGTCAATGTCAGGTTTTTAACACTTCGAAATCTTAATTACAACTGAATCAAAATGAGTCCTCGCGGCGCGTTTATATAGCCTTTAGAAAAGGATGGAATGATCTAGAAAATTCTAGAATAATCTAAATAGTACAGGGTGAGATGAATTAAGCCTAACAGGTCATTCGAGAACGATTTTTGACACTAACATAGTCGTTACATGGATAAAAATTAAGGTATATATATATATATATATATATATATATATATATATATATATATATATGTGTTCATGTTCCATGCGATTTAGAACTTTCTTTGTTTTGTCACCCTTTTTACGTATAGGAACGGTGTTTGCATTTTTTAACTAATTAGGAAAATGAAATGTGAGGAAACTTTTTTATTATTGATTTTCACAAACAAAAATTCTTCATAAAAAAGTTTTGTAGAAAAAATTATATTAAACTTTGATTGGAATGTAATAATAGGGTACCTTAGAGTAAAAAATCGAGAATATCTTATACAGGGGCGTCGTTTACCTATTCTATACTTATGAAAAATACCTTGTAAAAAAATTTGTAGCAAAAGCAGAAATGTTTTTAAGTTGGAACTCAGTGATATTATCTTCGAAGGTATGTGCAATGTTGAGTTGAAATCAAATAGTCCTAGCACTGGAACCTGTGGTGGAAGATAGATCAAAATACAAGGGTTCTAACCACACTACACCATAACTTGTTACGTTCTGGACGCGCGTACCGCTAACCAAACCGCTCAATTTTTTTACCCGGAACTTACCTCGTTATGCATTTTTCCTTTCCTTAGAAATTGGGGAGGCTGATCCACTAGACTTGACTTTTGGACACTATTTAACATAAATTGAATAAGAAATGTTTACATTAATTCTTTTTTAAACTGTCCGCTCGTGCTAAATTCGTACCAGTGGCGGCTCGTGGTGTCTAAAACTGGTGAGGCGAGAAAAGGTTTGTTACTTATAATAGGTAGATGGCGCCGCAGACGAAAAATTTTTGGGCTGCCACGCCCAAATTGACTCATTTTTATGATTTGTTTTTATCTTTTACATACCAATAACAAGATATATGCCCAATTTTTCATTAAGTAATTTTTAAAATAAAAATTTTTACATATATATAAAAATAAAATAATAATCTTTAAGATATTCACTCAATTTTCATGTAGATCGTTTTATCCTCAGATATATGTACATATATACTCTTCTCAAAGATATATAATATACATTTTTCATCATTGGATTTTTTCATCATTGGATTTTTAATCAAAATAGTCAGAATCGAGTTTAAAGTGTAATAAACCTGTATTAATATAATATGGTGTGGACAATAATTTTTTTATAAAAAACCAAAATTGTTTATGCAAATAAGTATGTGGATGTGGTGCAGTTAAGTCACTTTTTGTAAATTAAATTAATGCGCCTGTCTTTTAAAGAAGCAAATTTCTCAATGATTTTGTCATAAAAGTTACCATTACATTCAGAAAGTTTAACTAATAACTCTTTTTCTATTGCCATGATCGATAGGGCTGAGAGCGTATCTTGAGATATACTATTTCGTAAGTAGGTCTTTATTCGCTTTAAGCACGAAAAATCTCTTTCGGCCTGTACACTTGTTAAGGGGATTGTCAAAATTAATGTCGCAAGTCGATATACTTCACAAAATACTGAAATTAATTCTAAACTATTAATTTGTTTAAGGAGTTCTTGAATATTGACTTTATAAAATTGTTCATCTCGGTAAATTACGCTTAGCTCATTTTTGAGGCGGTCTTTGTCAAACATTTTTGGATACGTTTTTTCTAACGAATTTAATAGACTAATAGGGAATTCTGTGACAAAGTCTTTGTATTTTGATGTATTTAGAAGTTTCACAAATTCCAATTTGTGTAAATCTTCAAACCTGATGTTAATTTGAAAAATTATACAGTCTAAAATTTCATAAAACAGATTTTTATATTTTTCCATTAAATCTGATTCGCTCATGCTACGGGTTTGTCTACTACATGGCAATCCGATAAGTGATTTTGCTTTTTCAAAAATGGATTTAAGGAAATTTTACTTAACTGAAAAACTTGAAACAGGATATCAGTAACAAAAAAAATTTCTTTAAATGCAAAAGTTAAAAAAGCAAATTCAAAATCGGAAAGGTCTTTTAGATACCCCTTAGCCATGTGTATAGTATCTGAGTTTAATTCTGGATTTTCAATCATGTCCTGAAAAACTAAGGTTAGTCCTTCCCAATTATTTGCAACAAAAATTAGAATTTTTGATCGAGAATACCACCTTGTATCACTTGCTTGCGGAACTCGTTTTTTTATTATTTTGTCCAATATAGATGTGCGTTTGTACGATTTATGGAAAAAAGCAGGCAAACTTTTCAAAGTTGCGAAAAAGATTCTGCTTTCCTTAATATAATTTGAACCCTATTGTAAAATTAAATTGAGACGATGAGCAGCACAATGAGTGTACATTGCTTGTGGGGCATCTGATCTTATTCGTGTTTGTAGACCGCTCAATTCTCCGGCCATAACCGCAGCTCCATCATAACATTGTGCTACTAATTTCCGTTTAAAATTTAAAGGTTCCAAGATTCTTACAATTAAGTTATAGAGTGCATTAGCTCTAGAATCCTCACTTATATCAAAAAAGCCTAAAAAACGTTCTTTTATTTCGGCTAATTTATTTACATACCTAACAGTTACACAACATTAGGCTTTTGCAACTATATCCGTCGTATCATCTACAATTTTTTCCTAACATCTTCATTGTACAATAATTTAGATAAACGAGCATTTTCGATTAGTGCATCTTTAATTGTAGTCATATTTTGAGACAAACGTACAAAACCTAAGGTATTTTGAATATGGTCTTTAGAAAAATTTTTAAAATCAACGTATCCATTAGAAGTCCATACTGTTTTTGTTTTTCCCAGTATTAAGCAAGGCCAACAATATAAACGCTGCTTAAAAACACTTCCACAAATCCAAGTGTGTGTTTGATACCATGACGTTTGAAATGATCGTTTATATTGTCGACCGTCTTTTTTATCACTACTTAAGGTACTTATCTTCGGCATGGGTCTATCTCCGCGAAGAACTTCTTTTTTCTCATCCTCGGGACGCCTGGAAAATGCCGTTGTCAATAGTGACATAACGATATCGTGGACTGGATTCATAGTTCACACGTTTCGTTTATTTTAAATTTTAATCACTAATTCATATAAACTACTCTATCAGTCTATCTACTCAATAATTAAACTAACGCAACGTCAAAAATACTTTAGATAGAGTAACACTCGACACAGACTAAACGCGCGACATTCACGAAATAATACTATAAAACAAACATCAAATTATTGCCGAATAATCTCAATATCCACCCACTTCCCGCTCAATCTCAAACCGTTACCGGTAACAGTCAAATACGAATACCCTACACGCCCACGCAAATATCAACAAAAACAAAAACGGCTTGTATTTGACAGCCGGATGCTCGATTGTCATTTACCGATAAATAATAATTATTTCCATTTATATTCAATCTGTGCTAACATTAAATGGCAACATCTCAATCATTAAGCGAAGTTTTCATCGCCTCAAATGCGATAAAAAGAGATGGAATGAATCTACATGCAACACGACCCTTTTCCCTCTTTCTCAGACTTATTAAAAATCCAAATACCATTCAAGTGTCCCAGGCGCAATTCCCATCGCCGCGTATAGGTAAAGTCGAATAAAAAAGAAATGATATTGCAATTATTGGACATTGTTCTGTTGGTTAGTAAAGTAAAGTGTCTATTTATGATTTACGCATATTTGATGAAATTTTCATAGTGTTTGAGACAATTTTCAGAGAATAATATATCAACTTGGAAAGAATTAATCTTGAAAATAAAAATTTATATTTATAGGAAAGCGAGTGAGGCGGCGCCTCAGTTGCCTCATCTGACGAGCCGCCGCTGATTCGTACCAGTTTAATTCTACATTACATTTAATATTTTAAGAATTTTAAGTCAACTGAATAAGAAAAAAATTTTACGATACGTTGATTTTTTTAAACGTTTTATTTGATCTCCATTTTGTTCTGCCGTTTAGACTTCGTACCACAATTTTGCTAGTTTATCTCTGTATCACACTTAATGCTTGCACAAAATCTGAAATTAATCTATTAATAGACATTTTTTCATTATTTTATTAGGCCGCCATTTTGGATTCATACCAAACTGTTACCAGTTCATTTCTATATAACACTTGACCTTTGTGTCAAATTTGAGGTAATTTGTAAAATTAGTTTCTTAGTGATAATTTTTTAATTTCACCAGACTGGCATTTTGATCCGCCACATTGGATTTTTACCAAAATGTTACCACGTTATCCCCATAAGTACTTTAATTTTTGACCAAAATTTGAAGCCGATCGTGTAAGTAGTTTTTAAGTTATGCCTTAATATGACAGGCCGACAAACTAACCGATAGAACTGAAACATGTTTTTAGGTATCTAAAAACTCTGGAGGGAATTTTTTAACGATAATAATAGGTACACATTTTGTTTCGCTACCATTTTGTTCCGCCATCTTGAATTCGTATTTTGCCAGGTTAAGTAGTTTTCTTGGATTCGTACTAAAATTTGACCAGATGTTTTCTATGTAACACTTGACTTTTGTGCAAAATTTTATGTAGATTGGATAAATAGTTTTGTAATAATAATTTTGATAACATTTTACCAAGCCGCCATTTTGTTCCGCCATATTGGATTTTTACCAAAATATATCCATTTCATCTCCTTATGACCCTTCTGGTAGTATCTGGTCTTTGAGCTATGCCACGTAAAGGCAGACCGTAACAGACCGATGGAACTGAGAAAACATGCTTTTTGGCACATAGGAACCCTAAAACGTAAGGATATGTAAAACTCTAGGATGATGATTTTTTACGATCATGACGGAAGTAAAAATGTACTACATATTTGTTTTTTGTTACACTGAGTGACCGCAACACTGACCGAAACCCACAACAAATCAAGCAAATAATTCCCATCGGGACATTAAGAAAGTAACATTAGTTTTGTTTTTTTATAAAGTGAAAAGGAAACTGTTTAACAAAACAAATACGAGATTAGAAAAAGGATAAAAAGGAGAGCGGATCTCGGCCGACAGCGTAGCTTCGGGGCAAATTACTGAATGAAAATTCGGACAGAAAGTTGGCGAACTCAAAACTTCTCAATATTATTTTGTTCAGCCCAGTTTTGGTTGGAACGAACGGCGCCGGCAACGAAAGGTTTCCACAATTTATTTTTATATGTTCACTTTCGCTTTTGCTGAACTCGACGCAACATATTATCAAGAGAAGTCTGGCTTTCAAGTTATGATCGAATTAACCTACATAGAGGAAAACTTCCGAAGTTTCGTTATTGATAGAAGCTTCCTAGTAACCCTAAAAAAAGAAACTCTGTTTTGATTATTATTGTTGATAATGTGAAACTATTCAATAAAGTAAATTACTGATTAGAAACTGTACAGGGTGTCCGGATTTGGTTGCAAAAGCAGGGTATCTCGCTTATTTTTAAAGATAAAACCTTGCGGTTTTCACGAACCACGAATTTTTTGTGAAACTCATGAAGCCGTAAACAAAATTTTCATAGCCTTCTTCGTTTATGAGATACAGGGCGAAATAGAAAATTTTGCATTTTGGGACCTCCCTCGTATCTCGGTTATCCTTTAACTTAACGCAAAGAGAAAAATTGCTACTTATGCAGTTTTTTACGCTGGATCCAGTGGCGTAGTCATATTTTTCATTTGAGTTGTTATTTTTTAGATATGACCCAAAGTTGTGTTTTTTTAAATGGGACACCTATATATTTGTCCAGAAATTGATTTATCATTTTAAAAGCTTCTCAAAAATATATAATAGTAT
Organism: Kuschelorhynchus macadamiae; assembly: GCA_030620095.1. Taxonomy (NCBI): domain Eukaryota; kingdom Metazoa; phylum Arthropoda; class Insecta; order Coleoptera; family Curculionidae; genus Kuschelorhynchus; species Kuschelorhynchus macadamiae. The sequence continues at coordinate 1,020,557 of JAUTXW010000215.1, forward strand.
GGATCTATTTTAATAAACAACAACAAAAATCCTAATTTTTATAATTATCATCCCAAATTTTGCAGTAGGCCATGCAAAACAATGCTGCCTTTTATTTAAAGTCGTTAACAATATCTACATCCTAACAATAAACCAAAATAAATATGTAATTAAATCTATTTATCAAAATATGTATTGATAATTTCGCACCAATAAAGTACCACCTACCTAGATTTATGTAACACAAGAACAAAACAGTAATAAATTATTATGTAACAAGCCTTTCAGCAAAAAATCAACTGTCGTATAAGAACTACAGTATCAGGAAATCAATAGAACTGTTCAAACTGATTTCCATTTTGTTCTATGCGTGCTTCGCACAATTTTCGTATTCGTTTTAGGGAATTAGGCAAAATAACGGGATGATTTTGTAAATAGCGAAATTTTTCTCTCATTGCATTTCCTAAATCTTGGACATTATCATAGTGATCTTTGTAAATTCTATTTTCCAGATATTCCCATAGAAAGAAATCTAAAATCGACAAATCTGGGGACCTAGGGGGCCATCTTAGAGGTCCATTTGTTCCGATCCATTGATTGGTAAAATTATTGTCCAGAAATAATCTTGTCATTCCAGAATTGTGTGCAGGAGCACCGTCCTGTTGAAAATAAATTTCGTTAATTTGCGCTAGAGGAACATCGTCAAGTAATTCAGGTATAGCAGCCTCTAAAATTTTTATATAGCGATCGGCTGTTAGATTTCCCTCAAATATATAAAATTTTATATGTGTTCCTAATATGAAGCAGGACACATTTAGACCAAACCTGCCCTGCTGTCTTCTGGGAAATATTTGGTCTTGATTTTCCTGGGACTAGAATCGACTATTGTGCCTATTGAGTATACCAGAATTACTGAAATGTGCTTCGTCTGACCATATAACCTTCCTTTCAAAATCTCTAACCATATCGAATCTTTCTCGAAACCAATTGCAGAAGACTACCCGATGCTCTGCATCCCCTGGCTGTAAGTGCTGCACGAGCCTAAATTTGTATGGGTGGTATTTGTGCTTTTTTAGAATTTCTTGAACTCTAGTTTTTGGAATCCCTATGCTCTTTTCACTGGCCCTACAAGCGTTTGTAGGGTAAGCTTCTGCATTAGCGAAAACCGTAATTTCCTCAGCCTCCCGATTTTCTTTATTATATGTTTTCGTACGAGGTTGGATAAATGATAAGTGATTAAGTTAATTCTTTTTTATCCGATAAAAAGTGGATATATTAGGTTGCCTCCTTTCTGGATATCTAAATAAAAATTAAAAAATTAAGCAATAGTATTTCAAATATATTTTTACACAAATATACAAAAAACAGGTTATATTTTATATGTCCCATTTAAAAAAATACATCGTTTTGGGTCAAAATATCTAAAAAATAACACATAACTCTATTATATAAATAAAAAAAATATGACTACGCCATTTAAAAAAATAAAACTGGTCATATCTAAAAAATAACAATTCAAATAAAAAATATGACTACGCCACTGGAGCCAGCCCAAAAAACTGCATAATCAGCAATTTTCCCTTTGCGTTAAAGTGTGTTTTGTGTCTCATAAACGAAGAAGGCTATGAAAATTTTGTTTACGGCTTCATGAGTTCCAAAAAAAATTAGCTCAGGTTCGTGAAAACCGCAAGGTGCTATCTTTAAAAATAAGCGAGATACCCTGCTTTTGCAACCAAATCCGGACACCGTGTACAGCACCGTTGCTGAAATTAACTTTACTGGTCCAACGAAAAGTATGCAACAAGATTTTCCTGTTTTTGTGAATTTTGAGGCATTTTCTTTGGAGGGGGACACATTTTAAGTATATTTTTCAAGCTGTATCTTCAGTCCCCTGGCGGGGAACAATCACAATCACAATTTCAAATGGATTAGATATTACTTACGCCAATCATGTCAGTAAATTGGTTACTTTAGTGCCTTATTAAACAACTATAAACTACAGTTTATTTTAAAATAAAAGGGAACCATTAATGTCCAACATTTTAATGAGCAGGATTAAAAATATACAAATAAATTGACAAAAATTATAATTACGTCACAAAAGGAAACAGACATGACAGCTCATTTTAAATATTTATAATTCACAGAAAAATTCGTAATTAAACACATACACCTATTATTTTTTAGATTTATTGTAGCCAAGATCCTTTCGTACATTAACACTATAGAAAACGCATGAGGAATTCTACTTCTCCTCGTTGAAAGTCCTTTGGTGTTTCTACCAGCTACGTGAGCTGTTCTTTCACCTATACTGGTCTTCCTTCTCGACACAGCTATTGGTTGGACAGATATTTTTACACCATGTCGCAAAGCAAATTCTTTTTTTTTTACTGCAATGCACTCCATTGTACTTAACACAGGTATATAAGCCTCCAACTAGACTATTTTCCGTCTTGGCAGACTTATTTTTATTACTCAAGAATTGTTTTACGGCTGGACAAAATGTATTCATCAAATTTTGTGTAATACATCAATATAGTGTTTCTTTCATTCTTATTTTGTCATTTATTTCTTGTGATTGTAGACGTTTATATTCTATCGAAAAGTTTTCTGGCAATCTTCTTCCTTCCATGCTACGAGTATATCTTATATTACTTCCCATCATTATACAAGAATTCTAAAAACACTACACACACTACACAACAACTTGTTACGTTCTGGACGCGCGTGTCGCTAACCAAGTTAGCATCATCAGCAGATGATATAAACCAAAATAACTTATCCTAACTGAGACTATTTATAGGTAAATGTGGTCACACTTGGTTGCACCCGACTGCACCGTTGTCAAGTAAACAATAGAGGGGACTATAGGGAATAGGCCCTCTGTCTTTATTTAGTGCTTTCTTACCACATTTAACTATTTCTATACTCTCAAATGCATCCAATAATCTACTATTAGATAAATTTTTAATCAACTTAAGATTATTTATTCCTATTTGGTTATGGTTTTTCAAAGCATGTTGGGTGACGCTTGACTTTTCTGTTCTTTCGTATCTTAAATATGCCATGTGTTCTTTAAAAGGAATGTTTATGGAACGTTTAGATTGCCTGACATATTTTAGATCGCAGTCAATACAGCCAACTTCATAGATGTCACTCCTCTCCTTCAAGTCGAATTTGTCTTTAAGGTTCCCAAGGAGATTTTTCAATCTGTTCTCCGTTTTGTAGGCTACTCTAAAACCTACGTTTTTAAATACTTTTTCTAGACCTCTCGTATATTTGGGATCAGGTGCTTGAAAAGTAGTGGCCTCTTTTAACATTTTCTAATGCTTATGTCTATTTTCTAATTTATGTGCAAAATAATTATTATATCCATTACTTTTAGATATATTTTTAATCCGATTCTTTTAATTGTTATAATGTTCTTTACTTAATGGAAAATCGTCTAACATGTGAGTTAAGAAATGAAATGCTGCCATTTTGTGTTGACGGCAAAGAAATGAGTCGGATGTTACATACCTATCAATATTAGTAAATTTCCTATAAATATCAAATTCTAATTTATCGTTATTTCTATTAACTGACTTGTCGAGAAAAGGTAATTGCCCATTGTACTCCTTTTCGTAGGTAAAACTAATGAAAGGATAGTTATTGTTTAATGTTCCTGAGAAAGTGTCAAAATTTTCTGTTTTAGTATCAAAAATAGGAAATATATCGTCTACGTATTTATACCACACCCTTGGAAAATACTTAAGTTCTTTTTTGGATTGGGTTTCTAATCTACCCATAAATAAATTTGCAAGGAACGGAGATAAGCAATTGCCTATCGCAGTTCCCTCAAGTTGTTTATAATATTTATTGTTGAACTGAAAAAAAAATTAGATTCAAACATAATTTTGTAAGAAGCAAATATTCATCAACAATTTCTTTCTTCAAATTATTGATTTCAAGTAGTTCCTTTAGGTGCTCTAAAGCTAGTGGTATTGGTACACTAGGAAACAATCAGCTTACATTAATAGATATTAAAATGTCACCTTCTTTTAAATGAACATTCTTAGTTTTATCTAAGAATTAGCAACCTCAAAGTTATCGTACGAGATATTTAATTTGCTGAATTCTTCTACTAACCATTTTGAAATATTGTACATTCTTGATCCAACAGCTGAAACAATATATCTCATGGACTTCCCAGGTAATAGTGAAAAAATCACACTCCTAGATTTTTTCAGATCTTTGTGTTCCAGGGTCCCTAGATATCGAAAAACATGTTTTCCAAATTCTCGCGGTCTGTCTGTCTGTCTGTTGGCGACATAGCTAAAAAACTACATACCCGATTGACTTCAAATCTGGACAAAAATTAAGAGTCATATGGGGAAGACTTAATAACATTTTGGCAAAAATCCAAAATGGCCAACCAAAATAGAGGCCTAGTGAAATGTTAAAACAATATATTATTATGAAACTACTTCTCCCATTTATCTCAAATTTTAGATAACAATCAAGTATTATGTAGGAATCAACTGGTAAAATTTTGGTAAGAATCTAAGATTAAATTAATTGATCTAAAAATTCAGCCCGAAAAAACTACTTAATGGATTGAGTTCAAATTAGATACCAAAAAATATGTAGTATCAAATCCGTCTGTCGGTATGTCTGTCTGTTTGTCAGTTTGAAGCGTAGCTTAAAAATGACTAAATAGGCTGAATTCCAATTTTAGTCAAAAATTAATATGCGGATAAACTGGTAATACTTTGGTGAAAATCTGACATGCCGGAACAAGATGGCGTTAAAAAAATTACTAAAAAAATATTTATCCAATTTACCTCAAATGTTGCACAAATATCAAGTGTTACATAGTAACATTTATATTAAATTGATATATATCTATATATATATATATATATATATATATATATATATATATATATATATATATATATGTGTGTTCCGGGTGGTGCTGTTGTTTTTGCGCTAATTGCGCTTGAGTTTGTGCGATTTTAGATTTGTCGTTGTCTTCCATACTGTTGGTAGTTTTAATGATTCGTCCCTTTTATTCAAATCACCTTGTTTTTTAATTTCTATGGCTTCTCGGATTATTCTGGTTTTATAATGTTCTATATTGGCAATCTCCCTACACCCATCGAAATTTATTTTATGGCCGATTTCCTGATGATGTAGGAATAAAGCTGAGGTTGTTTGATTTTTGCAAATAAACCTATACCCAAGAAAGAAGTCCAATTAATATATATATATATATATATACAATGTGTCCCAAATTTGGCTTACATGCATTGCTATCTCGTAAACCGCTATAGCTACAGGGTGGGTTAAATTAGGAAAGTTTTAGAGAATTTTATTACAAATTTGATGACGTTTCGAAGTTTAGGATATCTTTTGTGGTTTTCAAGATAATTGGGAAAAATGAAAATGGTGCATTTTCAACTTTTGCCCGTAGCTTCTACTCGTATTATGGTTTTATGGTTTATACATTATTAGGGCACTTTTATTAGAGGAACATTATGCATATAGCTTCAATTGTTTTTGATATATATATATATATATATATATATATATATATTTTTCTTGAGCTCTAAAAACCAAAATAATTGTTTTTTTTTATACGCATGGCGGCCATAATGAAACAAAAGAATGCCGCATGTCAACAATCATATAGTACTTGTTATATAGTTTTTAGTTTATATATATATATATAATTATTCCAACGAAGAGAATTTATATATATATATATATATATAACAATATATTTCAGATTTTTAATTGTTGTTGTGACCTATTCAATAGATAATGAAGCAAGAAACGCAGCTATAATAGAAAGTGTCAGGGACAACCCAACAACCTCAGTAAGAAAGATTGAAGAACAAACGGCAATTCCCAAATCAACCGTCCAACGAGTCTTGAAAAAACTTCACTTTCATCCCTATAAACCTACTATTGTACAGGGTCTTCAGGTAAATGATTTTGCTAGAAGAATCACGTTTAGTGAATGGTTCATCAACAAATGCCAGCAAATACCCAACTTTCATTCTAAAGTACTTTTAACAGATGAAACACGATTTACAAACTGTGGAATTTTCAATAAACATAATACTCATTACTGGGGCACCGAGAATCCTCATAATTTAGAAGAAAGACGTTTACAAACAAAATTTGGGTTCAATGTGTGGTGTGGCATTATAGGTAATTCCAAACAATGCACTTCTGCTTTAAATCACTCATAACAATTTGTATTTTAGATAACCGTTTGATTGGGCCGTTCATTTTCCAAGAAAATTTATCGGGTAACAGATATTTGCAACTATTACGGAAACAAATTATTCCAGAAGTTATAAATTCTGTTCCCCCAAACGACCTGCAAAATATTTGGTTCCAACAAGATGGCTGTCCAGCTCACGGTACGAGAGAGGTGATGGCGGTCCTCAGAAATACTTTCGGGGAAAATATTATCGCTAATAATGGCCCTGTTGCTTGGCCGGCAAGGTCACCGGATATTACTCCTCCCGATTTTTATTTATGGGGATACGCAAAAAATGAGGTCTACGAATTTTCTCCGCCAGAAAGTCTCAGAGAGCTAGAAGACAGAGTCCGAGATGTTTTTGCTAATATTAACAGGAACACCTTAAGAAGGGTTACACGGAAGGTATTGGAGAAATGTCAAAAATGTGTGGAAAATGGAGGGAGGCATGTGGTGTAAGTTATATTTTTTTTATGTGTTAATTTAAATTTAGTTTAGGTATTTTCAATAGTGTGATAGTTACATTTTAGTCACTAGGTATTCACTGTTAGTATAATATCTTAGTTGAAAATCTGAAACATCGATGGTTGAATTAATATTTTTACCCATAAGCTAACAAGTTTACAATTAGAAATCTGAAATGCCTTTGGCTTGGTTGATGTCGGTCTGGAAATTGTTCTTCGTATGAACGCGCAGCTGCTTGTGTATTTCTATTTGCTTTAAAATAAAGTTCTATCATATCCAAATTCTCTTCGTTGGAATATTACCCTCCATTTTAACTAGTATAAGAAACTCAAATAAACTTTGTAAAAACTCGGCACAATGAGAAAATGATAACAAGTACTATTCAGGAACACAAAATGATTGTTGACATGCGGGATTCTTTTGTTTCATTATGGCCGCCATGCGTAATCAAAGCCTACTTAAAAAAAAACAATTATTTTGGTTTTTTCAAGAAAAATAATAATCTTACCTTGTTATACATCATTGGAAAGCTCTTAAAAAGATCTTTCCAAAAATACAATAATCCAATATGGCGTCGGTAAGTAAATAAAAAGTTGATGCCAATATCTCAAACACAATTGAAGCTAGAAACTTCGTTTTACCTGCATAATGTTCCTCTAATAAAAGTGCCCTAATAATGTATAAACCATAAAACCATAATACGAGTCGTTTAGAAGCTACGGGCAAAAGTTGAAATTGCACCATTTTGATTTTTCCCAATTATCTTGAAAACCACAAAAGATATCCTAAACTTCAAAACGTCATCAAATTTGTAATAAAATTCTCTAAAACTTTCCTAATTTAACCCACCCTGTAGCTATAGCGGTTTACGAGATAGCAATGCATGTAAGCCAAATTTGGGACACATTGTATATATATATATATATATATATATATATATATATATGTATATATATCAATTTGTGTGTGTGTATTACTAAATTACTATACACTAAACTAAATTTTGTCACATTTTACTATTCCTAATAAAAGGAGAGAATCATACCGAGGGAAATTCCTCGTAAAGGAAATATATCGATTTTTTTACGTACGATTGGTATAAAACAACTGAATTCACAGACTAATATATTTTGATTATGTCTCTGTATCTAGTAGTCTAGCAAGGGTATCGTTTCTAGTACATTCGCGTGGAACAGATGTTTTCACCGACATTAAGTTCGAGATGCCGAAGCTGAACGAAGTTTATAGCACGGGTGCTCTTACTGTATATGCGACTAGATGTAACGATTGGTTTCCATATTTGATGTAGACTGAAGCCCGTAATCTCTATTCAAATTGTTAGGATGCTAATAAATTTCAATAGATTCTCTAATTTTGAGTTTATAGAGTCCCGAAACCGATGCAAGAACTTTGGTTTCTTTTACATTTATGACATGCCCAGTAGAATGTTGGTGTTCAGATACAGTAGATTGTACAATTTGTTTCTTTCTGATACATCGTTCATGTTCCTTAAGCCTAGTCGATATGGATCGTCCAGTTTCTCCAATATAAACATCACCACAGGAACAAGGACTTGCTCCTTCCGTTTGAAAAGGGATAATGTCCTTTGGCGATGTTACGATGTTAAACGTTATCCAATTTTCTTGTGTGTATTGAAGATTGTACGTATGTTGGACCGGCGAAGTAATCTTGCAATCTTGTTTGTGGATCTGTATATAAACTGCAAGAACTACACTTCCTATCGGTGATTCCTTATTAGTATCATTTCATGGAGTAGGAATATGTTTTCTAATTGACCGTTGAACATATTTAGCTTGAGCCAGTTTCTCTGTTTCCGATTGTAAAGAGTTTTGGTCATCAATGGCGAGGGTTCTGCAAACCAAAGAATTAATAGGTTCTCACACTTACAAAATCGGTTAATATCTTTCAAATTTTTTTAATAATTTTACAGAGAAAACACTTTCATATATAGAAAATCATATGCATTTTGTAGAGAAAATTAAAAGCAATCCAACTAGATCCTAAATATGTCTTAGTTGGTTTCAATGTAGAATCGCTATATACGAATGTGTCTATAAATGATTCAGTTTCCATAATAGCAGACTTATTTCACCATAATAATATTGTCAACTCTCTTCTAGGTTTGATTGAAGCATGTCTCACGTCTACATATTTTGTTTTTTAATGAACTATTTATGAACAAACCTCAGGAGAAGCCATGGGATCTCCGCTGTCACCAATGGTAACCGATATCTTTATGGAAGCTTTTGAGGGGGAAGCCATAGAGTCGTCTCCATTAAAGCTAAAACCGTGGTTCAGATATATGTAATATAGCAGCATGGTTCAGAAAACCTTTCCGTGTTTCTTGACCATCTTAACCAACAACATGCTAATATAAAATTTACAATGGGAGTTAAATGTTCTTGTACAAAGGAATTGCATTGACGATAGGTTGAAGTGGTACATTAACCTTGTGTATTTTAGGTAGTCCATAGAACCGCGGAATGCTTGAGCTGTTTGGCTGTAACATCTTCTTCTCCTCAGCTGGTAAATTGGATGCGTTTAGATTGGTTAGATACTGATGAAGACGTAGTACCAAAATCTCTACAGATGAAACTCCAGGTAACATCAAGAAGTGCAAGAAACATCTACAAACGAGCCAGTATGGCATTGGAAAGAAATAGTGATTTGGATATAAACCCTCGTAAGTTATTAAATATTCACTTAAAACAAGCACTTACCATTAAGCAACAGAAAAAGTTCGAAGGACTTTTGGACAACCGAGGATCAATAAAACCGCCACAAGATATCGTAATAAATTTTGTCTTCAAAACAATCCGTCCTCTGTAAAAGCTCAAACTTACACTAAAGGACATACCCCCAGAAGACATAGTGTAATTCGTTGAAACGAAAATTTCAAAACTTTCAGCAGAAGCTGACGTAATAAGGAATGAGACACCAAAGGTCATCAAAAATTCTAACCCGCCTAGGTCGAATCTATTAGTTGCGGAAAAAAACGATGATAAAAAGATTAATAAATAGTACAAACGTTTTGGTCCTTCCAGCAGACAAGAAAAACGCCACTGTCGTCAAGGACAAAAAAGATTACATAGAAAATACAATTACTTTTGTATGACAGCATCTACAGAGTAATTGAAGTAGACCCGACCAACAAAATTGAGAGACAGGTAACCAAGCTTCTAAACGCATGCAACCTACCAGCAGAATAGACAAAAATATTAAGGCCAAACAGCTTAAGGATTCCGCGGTTCTACAGACTACCTAAAATACACAACGTTAATGTACCACTTCGACATATCATCAGTGCAATAGGATCTCCTACTTATAAAGTCGGTAAATATGTTTTAACTATTAATAATTTTACAGGAAAAATTGATTCATATATTAGAAACTCTACGTTTTTTGTAGCGAAACTAAAGCAATTCAATTAAACTCTAAAGATATCTTAGTCAGTTTTGATGTAGAATCGCTATATACGGATGTGCTTATAAATGGTTTAATTTCCATATCACACTTATTTCACTATAATAATATTGACAACTCACTTTTAGATCTAATTGAAGCATGTGTTAAGTCAACATTCTTTTTCAGCGAACCTTGTATGAACAAACCTTAGGAGCAGCCATGGGATCTCCGCTGTCACCAGTGGTAGCACTGGTAGCTAATGTCTTTATGGAAGCTTTTGAGGAGGAAGCCTTATATTAGTCGTCTCCATTAAAGGGAAAATCGCGGTTCTTATCAAGAAAACGGTAATAGTTACGACAAAAAGTTAAATACAAAAGTTGTTTGGATTCAATTATATTTTTATTTTATTTCACTTTTGTTTATACAGGGTGTTTCGTTTTGACGTGACACATGTCAACTTTCTTAATTTAAATGGAATACCCTATATATTATTACATATTTCGATTCTACTGTTAATTTGCGAAAGTTTTTATAATAACATCTATATTTGAATTCTTTATTACTTTTGAGTAAATTGAGTTTCTAGAATTTAAAAAAAAAACATATTTAAAAAAAAAAAATTTACCCATGAAACTTTAATGGAACTGACTAATATCCTAAACATACATTACTAAGGGTTCAATTCAACGAGTTTCCATGCTGGTCTTACCAATTAATATGCAGGGTGTTAAAAATGGAGAGCAAAACAAACAGAAATTTAAATGTAAAAATCTCCTGTTTTTCAAATAGAACACCCTGTATATTTTTTTTTCATCTGATTCAGCGTTCAATTACCTATCATAACTGTCCTATACCTAACATGAACAGTTTCGATTTTATTAGCCGTTTTCTGATTTGACTATTTTTTTTAATATAAGTAAACAGATGAAGTGGGCTAAAATAAAAATGTCGTAAACTAAGCCTTATTCTCATTTCCTTAACACAGATAACGACTATAAATAATGTTAGAAAATACAAATAAAAGTGAAATATTATGTAATTTATGTTCTTATTATTTAATGTTTACGAAAATAAGGGAGAGACAAAAAAAATATCTTGTGGCACACGGTATAACTAATAACTAAGTGAGTATTTAACATGATTAAAACAGATTATTAAAAAATTTTCAATATGGCCACCGTCCATTGCGATACATGAAGTGTAAATAGCCTCCACTTTTCGAATAGCGTTCCTTACCGAATTGAATGCATTAAAATTATTGATGTCTATTTCATCATTTCTATTATTAGATCTATTTTTATAAACTTTATTTTTTAGTGCACCCCACAAAAAGAAGTCTAAAGGGCTTAAATCAGGGCTTCGTGGTGGCCAGGATATTAAACCATCTCTTCCTATCCACAATGGAAAACGTTGATTAAGGAAATTTACCACCGGTGCAACCGTGTGGTAAGGGGCGCTATCCTGCTGAAAAATGATATTTTCTCGAATATTTGCTGGCAAGTCGTTGATAAGGGGCATGATTTCATTCCTAAGCAGCTCAAAGTATCTTTCGCCATTTAACGACCTGTCAAAAAATATTGGTCCGATAATACGGTCGCAAATAATTCTGCCTTGTTTTTTAATTGCTTTTATTAGATGTTTATTAGTTTGAGACCAGTAATGAGTGTTTTTCCGATTAAAAATACCCACCGTATTAAATGAGGCCTCATCAGTCCCAAGCACTTTTGAAAAAAACATATTTTCGAACTGCCGGTCCATAATATCACAACAAAAAGTCAATCTTTCATTAAAGTCTAATTGTGATAATAACTGAGTTGGAAAAAATTTATAAGGATGATAACCATTCACCTGCAGTGTTTTTTGAATACTTCCTCTACTGACACCTGCAATGTCTCTGTCAGCATCTCTTTGGGATCTTTCATCATCTTCCTCGAAATAAAGTAAAATCCTCAGTGAGGACAAAATTGGGACGATTTTTCTTAGAGTTTTTAAGGACACCATTTTCCAAGTCACGCACAATTCGAAAAAATATAGTCCTGGACGTAACTCGATTATTAGGATATTCCCTTGAATATTCTCTAAGGGCTAACCCTGTACTTTTATTATTTTTTATGAAACAGTTGTTTAATTTCAAACGTTCATCTAAACTACAGGGTGTTAAAAAAGTACGCTGCCAAACCTCAAGGGACGATTCCTCGCATTATTCTAAGACAAAAAGTTTATATAAACATAGTTCTGAAAACGAATAGTTTTCAAGATACAGGGTGTTAAAGTTCTAAGAAAAAACTTGTTTTTCTATTATAGCTTTTATAACACTCTAGGTATGTTTATCAAATTTGGTGTGCATCTTTTACCCATTAAAGGACAGTGTTTGATGCAAAAGGTTTTTTTTTATTTCTTCCAGTGGCGTCCCTACGGGGTTTGAAATTAATATTTTTAAAAAAAAAAAAGATACGCCACTGCTTCTTTTGAAAACAAAAATTATTTTTGAAATCTCCGTTTAATTTAAAGAAAATTTGGTCTCCAGACTTACTTTTGTACGACACACGGTTTTCGCGTAAAAAAATAAAAATCATTGCAATCCAAATGCAATTTTGCAATGGTAATTTTATGTAAAATCCGCTTCTGTTTATTTTTATTAAACATATTATTTGAAAGTTGGCACGCGTAATGCTGTTAGTAGTACCCATAAAAAGAAATAATTATAAATTTGGAATAATCTACTGAGTGACTCTGGGTCATGTCCCCTTTTATCTCCCAAACTTTTTTGCGCCAACACTTGTGATTTGTATTTGCCATTCGCGAGCTTAATTTTCCTTTTTTTAATTTATTACAATTCACTATTAAACCCTCATTTCTAAATGTATTTTTTTTAATAGAACTAACAATTTGGTAGGAAAATTTAAGAAACAAACTGCAATTTAATTCAGTAGTCAAAGAAACCTAAATTGTCAAGGTGGGCTTTGCTTTGCTAAACGACAGTTCTTCGTTTGTTTATAACAATAACATGACAGTTGTCAAAACTATTAATAAAGGTGCACTTGTGTAATTTTTAAAAGTTTATTTAATTTTCTTTCGGTAAAAATGGTTCAGTTTACAAACCGTGAAATGGCAGACATGCATTTCGTGTATGGAATGGCTGATGGTAACGCTCGCGCCGCTAGACGGATGTATCAAGAAAGATATCCTGACCGTCCACTACCTAACAGACAGTTTTTTGCAAATATTCACTCCAAACTTTGTGAAACGGGTAGTTTTAAGAAGTCTGCTGCCCTTATAGGGAGACCAAGAACAGTAAGAACGGTTCAGATAGAGGAAGCTGTCCTAAATGCAATTGATGAAAACCCAGAAACTAGTACGAGAAAAATTGCGACTGAATTAAACATTACTCACGTATTAGTATGGCAAATTTTAAAGGATCAACAACTTTATCCATATCATTCGCAACGTGTCCAAGCTCTTTTGCCAAGAGATTTTCCGCTAAGAGTGGCTTTTTGTAGATGGGTAGGAAATAAGTTAATGCAAAATCCAAGGTTTTTATCTCAGGTGTTGTTTACGGACGAGGCATGTTTTTCCCGTAACGCAATCATAAACTTTCATAACAATCATGTGTGGGCCGATGAAAATCCTCACGAGCAGTTTTCTGTAAATGTTTGGATTGGAGTTGTAGGAGATTTCCTTATCGGGCCTCACTTTCTGCCTAGCAGGCTTACTGGTGAGGAGTATAGACAATTTATTGAACATGTTTTACCTGAACTTTTGGAAGATGTTCCACTAAGGCAAAGGCGTTCTATGTGGTTTATGCATGACGGTGCTCCACCGCACTTCAGTTTAGTGGCACGTCAGTACCTAGATCAAAATTATACCGATCGCTGGATTGGGCGTGCAGGACCACAATTTTGGCCACCCAGGTCACCTGATATTAATCCGATAGATTTCTTTCTCTGGGGACACCTTTAAGCATTAGTTTACACAACACCAGTTCGAAGCGAAGACGATCTACGAAATCGGATAGAAGAGTCCTGTGAAATTATTAGGAACACTCCTGGTATTTTCGAAAGGGTTCGCCAGTCGCTAATAAGGCGTACAAACGCATGTATTGAAGTCGGGGGAGGCCATTTCCAGCAGTTACTTTAAAATTAAATGCTGTGAAATTATTATTTTTAAGGTTGGTTTATTTATGTTTGGTTTACAATTATTTTATTAATAAACGTCTTGGTGTTGTTTAGTTTTTTTTTTATTTATTTAATGTTTTATTCTAACCACAGCATTACGCGGGCCCACTTCCAAATTGGTATGTTTCATAAAAATTAAACAGTAGCGGATTTTACAAAAAATTATCCTTGCAAATTGGATTCGGATTGCAGTAGATGTATCAAAATTGTTTTTATTTTTTTACATAAAAATTGTGCGTCGTACGAAGGTAAGTCTAGAGACCAAATTTGCTTAAAATTAAATGGGAATTTCAAAAATAATTTTTGTTTTTAGAAAAAGCAGTGGCGTATCATTTTTTTCTTAATAAACATTCTGTCCAAACTCCGTACGAACGCCACTGGTAGAAATTTAAAAAATACTTTTGCATCAAAAACTGCTCTTTAATAGGTAAAAGATGTACACCAAATTTAATAAAAATATCTAGAGTGGTATAAAAGTTATGATAGAAAAACATTTTTTTTCATGGAAATTTAACACCCTGTATCTTGAAAACTATTCGTTTTCAGAACTATGTTTATATAAACTTTTTGTCTTAGAATAATGCGAGGAATCGTCCCTTGAAGTTTGGTAGCGTACTTTTTTAACACCCTGTATATAAAGCCATTTTTTAACAAATTTCGCAGCAAAAATTTGACAAAAACGACAAACAGAGCAAATGCCAACTTAAGCCAACAATTGCATTAGGTTATTTCCTAAGCCTATCTTGATTTTTTTAGTTTCTGATCTCATTTACTGGCAAAATTCCGGGATAAATCAGAAAACGGCTAATAAAATCGAAACTGTTCATTTTAGGTATAGGACATATATATGAGTAATGATAGGTAATTGAACGCTGAATCAGATGAAATAAAAATATACAGGGTGTTCCATTTGAAAAACAGGAGATTTTTACATTTAAAGTTCTGTTTGTTTTGCTCTCCATTTTTAACACCCTGTATATTAATTGGTAAGACCAGCATGGAAACTCGTTGAATTGAACCCTTAGTAATGTATATTTAGGATATTAGTCAGTTCCATTAAAGTTTTATAGGTAAATTTTTTTTTTTTAAATATGTTTTTTTTTAAAAATTCTAAAAACTCAATTTACTCAAAAACGATAAAGAATTCAAATATAGATGTTATTATAAAAACTTTCGTAAATTAGCAGTAGAATCGAAACATGTAATAATATATAGGATGTCCCATTTAAATTAAGAAAGTTGACATGTGTCACGTCAAAACGAAACACCCTGTATAAGCAAAAGTGAAATAAAATAAAAATTTAATTGAATCCAAACAACTTTTGTATTTAACTTTTTGTCGTAACTATTACCGTTTTCTATATAAGGTACTGTATCACCATAAAATGGCCACCCTGTACAGTCTTCAACACACACAAGAAAATTGGACAATGTTTGCGATCGCCAAAAGAGATTATTCCTTTCCAAACGGAATATTAGAGAAACTGGACGGTCCATATCGACTAGGCTTAAAGAACATGAACTATATATTAGAAAGAAATAAATTGTACAATCGGCTGTATCTGATCATAAATGTAAAAGAAACCTAAGTTCTTGCATCGGTTTTGGGATTCTATAAACGGAAAATTAGAGAATGTGCGTTGAACACAGTTTAGGTATTAACAGTCGGTATAAATATCTGTAAAGGCAAAACGTCGGAAAGCAATTCATTTTGACATGGTCTAATTCCAGGAACCATTACTGACCAAAGCTATAAAAGCTTCTGTTCTAATTTGAATCTATCCACAAAGAAAAGAACAGGAGCTTCGAATCTTTCTACTATTTGAAAACCCTAAATAGTGTCTCTAAACGCGGAATATATAGCATTTAACTGATATTAAATCCTTGGTTATTACGGATATTTTCATAGCACAGCAAATAGAAGAGAAAAAAATCGATGCCACATTTTTAAAGTGGTGTAAACAAGGCTTTGTTTTTCGGGTGGCGCACGCGATCTCGGCTAACGAAAAATTCGGCGTCGCGCGATTGCATCGGCCGGTGCATCTCGCAGCCCGCCACGGTTCAATCGAATATCGGCACGACGCACAGGACCGACTCCGATATTTTATACACCTGCCCGAAACATATTTGCTTTAATATAATTATGAGTAAGTCAACAAAGAAATAAATACATCAATGCCTTTTCAGTTTCCTACAAAATTTCATATTATCTTTAGCAAGCCGTACGTGATCCCTTATTAAAGATCCCCAGAAGATATTTTACTTTTGTGAATGGTAAGTGAAGCAAATCGATCGAATTTCATGGGAAACTTAATGACAATACAAATGACAGTTCTCCATGTGCCATTTTTCTCGTTATGCTACATTTTGCATCCAAATATTTACTAACGTCTTTGGAACTATTACACACTATTAGGAATTCGGGAATTGAAAATCTGAAAAGAAAAGACCAGAGACCAGCGACCAAGCAGGAGTACTTTAAATTCATTTGTTGTCTGAACATGACTTAAAGTTATTAGCTGAGCAAAACTCTTTTTGAAAACAATTTTATTTATTAAAAAGAAAAACTTTAACAATTTCGATTTTTATGTGAAATTACTTAGAACGACACTTGTATACAGAAAATTCTTATAGCAAATAAAAAAGAGTGCTATAATCAAAAATCATCACAAATTTGGAAATCCAACTATTGGATTGATTTCAATGTTTGGCTCACTTTGAGAGATTGAGACTATTTATGAACCAATCTCAGATAAACTGCTTTCGTTGAATACTTGAAATTTGCGATAGATCCTCAAATAATGCGTTTTACAGTTTTTTCATCGAAGAATCGAAAATCCGATAAATCGTTGAAACGACCGATTATTCATATTCAATCAATAAACTCCGGATATCCTACCGACTGCGCCAGTTACAGTTCTTGACCGAGCAAAACTCTTTTTAAAAACAATTTTATTTACTAAAAAGAGAAAGTTTAACAATTTAGATTTGTTCGTGAAATGACTTAGAACGACTGTGATGGCTTCGATTACTTCAGCTGTCTGACTGGTAATAGCGTCTGCAACTTGTGACAGCATCTTGCTGACACTTTCAAGATAAGAAGCAACAAGGAAGGGCAATTTTTGCCACAAATTGCAGTTTCAGGTCAACTAAACATACCGGAGTTCTTAAGGCTATTGAATTATTAAGACCAGACAAACTACCTTCAAGACTTTAATTGTAGTCAACCCTGTTAAACGAAAAATTTGAAGAAGAAAACCCAAAATTTTTTAAGAAATCATCCGGTTAATCCCTTTGTATGTCTATCGATAGTTGGTCCAATGGTTCTAACTGTTTATTAAGGGCGTGTTCAATTCTGGTTTTGCCGAAGACTTTTTCTTTTATGACGGCCTGCAAATGCCTTTTGGACATAATGTGTCTTTTTACAGCTTTATGGAAATTGTTTAAATCGGAAAAACTAGTTTTATTCCAGAGACCTTTTTCATTTTAAAAAAGTAAACATAGCCAACAAAATAATTTACTTATATATTCACACGTTATTACCGACAGCCGAAGTTGATGGTATTTGCATATCCACGTCCGTATTATTATCTTCCATATCACACCATGCACGATGCGACGTACGTATCACACAACACACGGATAGCCTTTCAAACAAAGAACTTACTCCACCGATAGCTTCCGCCACCATTTAAAACACGCGACTGAAATGCAAAAATTGCAAACAGCCGGTGGAAAGTTCAATAACCTCTGGCTCGATTCACAGGAAATCAAGCATACAGGACTTGGCTGCAGAGAAGCTAGGGGCCCGCATAGGTTCTATTCGATTTTCTATTGTGGCTGGGTCGGAGTCAAGGCCGCATTTATTATGAGCTTGATAATTAAGATAATATTTTAGCATTTTTAATATAAACTAAATTAATGGTTTCCTATTTCAAAAATTACATTTTAAAAGATGTTTTGGAATTTTTTTTGGGGAAGCACTGCTTCCCTTGCTTCCATGGACTGCACGGCCCTGATACAAAAGTTGTTTGAGGTCATCAGATGTTTTATTTTATATGTTTCATGTCTATGAGGTGTCTAGTTTTTGAAGTGGACCGGTGACAACTTTCTTATTTCAAATGCGACATTCTATATGTTGTGTCCATTTTGGATTCCCCACAAAATTCTAAATATAATTTATGTATATGGTTTGTCAACCCTTTTTGACATATCTTATGTTTTATGGCAAAATAACGTTTGCAGACCACAACTTAAATATAGATTTCCCCTGCTTAAAATCATTTTTTAAATAATCAGGACTTATTTTCTGGTAGAATGGGTTCTACTTTAGTGGACTATGTCAATATTTTCGTAATTAACAAATACAAGGTGCTCAAAAACAAGCGTTTAAAAATTAAATGAGAAAATCGTTAAAAGTCATTTTTCAAATGGAAACTCCATAATTTTATAAGTTTATCTCATTAAGCATTAAAAATGAGGGTGACTTTTTTAAACAATGCCTCGTTAAAAAAAAATTAGTTTTCCAAATAGTGGCAATTTAACGTTTTTCTATTCAAAAAAACTTTTAAAGTTTGCTATTAGTTGGTCTTGATGGCCAGACTAAAATAAAACACAATTGAGAACTGTCATTATTATCCCTTTGAAATCAATCTATTGGTTTTATTCCACATAATTATTACTCTTTATTGTTATTAGTGTTGTTGTTACTGTTATTTTTATTAATATACCTACGTTCTAAAGATATTTAATATATACCCCAGAAGAATGAGCCGATATGTTAGAGTGTTACTTATCTAGCAATAAAAGTCCAGTATTTTCGAAGAAATCACAGCTTGATTCAGAAAAAACAAAGAAGCCCCCATGTCTTAAATGATAAATATCAGTTAAATTTATTGTTACATTTTCAGGAGTCGCCTGAAACTTGCACCCGACAAGCAACTTTGGACTTGATTTTGAAAAGAACTAGTATCCAGACGTGGTTGAAGATAAATAGCTATAACAAGTATTTGACCGTTCAAAAATTGGAAGGAGAAGACTATAATAGAAGGTTAGAGTTTTGCAGTACTATAATGGATGCACATTTTTCGGAAAATATTTTCCGTAATATTGTTTGAACGGATAAATCCATATTTGCGACTGCAAGCAAGACATTTAAGAGAAAAAAATTACATTACTTTAGCCACAAAAACGAAAAGAAAATAGTTGAGGTAAAAACCTAAGAGCGAAGATCCGTTAAGGTTTGGTGTGCAATTTCGCGAACAAGAATTTTAGGGCCAGTATTTTACGAGGAAAATTTAAATGTTAGAAGATATAATAACCTCCAGCAGGTAACTGAAACGGAGCAGAATTTGGAAATTTAATATGGCAGCAAGATAGCGCTGCTTACCATAGAAGCCTCGAAATATCTAACTACCTGTCCAATCGATACCAATACAGGATTGGAGAATACGGCAATCTTGTCTGGCCATCCAGAAGTTCAGACTTGACTCCCATGGATTACTTTTTAAGGGGTAACTTAAAAAGTTTTGTTTACCAGAGAAGAAGAAGCGAATTTACTTATTCAAGGACAGTTTGTGGCGAAGGGAATTTTACATTTAAAAACAGAAAATGTGTTTATATTCAAAATTATTTGCAATAGTTCCTAATTTTTTGGCTGTATATTGTAATTGTTAGGTAATTCTATAAGTAAGAATTAGATAGATAGGTTTATTATTTGTAATTAATTAAAAAAAAGTTTTTATTATTGTTAGGTATAATCGTTTCTGCTTTGTTATTAGATATCTATAAGATATTTTTTTAATAAAGTTTGTTATCCTATCAGTGCCATTTCATTTCTGTAGTGCTCGATTCTGTTTCATTTCAGACTGTACATTATGGCCAAATAAAAGCAAACTTTAAAAGTTGTAAGTAAAGTATAATTACCAAAATTTCAAAAACTAAAAAATTTTTGAAATAGACATTCTTTAACAAAGTCACCCTAATTTTTAATGCTAAGGGCTGGTATTTTCTTCTCCACATAATTGTATTCTGTGGATACGTTCCAGGGTTACAATTGCCTTAACAATCGTTTCCAAAGTAAATGTTCGAAGAATAAAGTTATTCGGACATGAAAATACTGGCCCTTAATGAGATAAACTTATAAAATTATGGGTTTCCACTTGAAAAAAATTACTTTTAACGATTTTCTCATTTAATTTTTAAACGCTAGTTTTTGATCACCCTGTATTTGTTAATTACGAAAATATTGACATAGTCTACTAAACTAGAGCCCATTCTACGGGAAAATAAGTTCTGATTGTTTAAAAAACTATTTTAAGCAGAAAATCTACATTTAAGTTGAGGCCTGCAAACGTCATTTTTGACATAAAACTTAAGATATGTTAAAAACGGTTAGATTTAGGTATAAAATAATATACATAAATTAAATTTAGATTTTCGTAGGGAATCCAAAAATGGCACAATATGTAGGGTGTCCCAATTGAAATAAGAAAGTTGGTACTGATCCACGAAAAACTAGACACCCTGTAGATATGAAACATACATAAAACAAAACTACTTATTACCTCAAACAAATTTTGTATTTAACTTTTTTTGCTATCTCTTACAGGTTTCGAAATAGGGTACAGTCCCATAATAAAATGGCCATCCTGTATCTAGAGGAAGATATGGGTAAAGATGAATTTACCGATTTTTCCTATTTACTCTTGCTCAATGTGGGATCAAATTTCTCGTTTACAAATAAACAATATTAAAATTCTCCTCGATTCCGCCCTGGCGCCGAAGGTGGGATCGTCTGGATGTGCGCGGGGCGGCGGGGGTACGCTCGGGTGGCCCGGTGGACCGGCCGTAGACCGGGGGGAACTCGAAACCCTTGAGAAGGTCGCGGCCGCGAATGCAAAACTGGCTGGTTTTAAATTTGTTCTTCTCTCTTCTCTTTCCTTTCTTGTTTCTTCTATTTCTTCTTAGCCATACGTACATATATACGCGACTTGACTCGGTCTGATTGGTTCCCGCGATTTGGTGAATATTAAAGGGGCCTCACAATTACCAGGACAATGATTTCTGCGGGTTGTTCTAATTCAGTATGCTTCAAAATTTTTTGGCAAATATAACGGTTTAAGTTTTATAGCACTTATATTACCTCTGCTCTGGTACAAGAAAAATACATACAGGGTGACAATTTAAAAACTTGAAATGGCCGTATCTTAGGAAGGAAAAACTTAATCAAAAAACGCTCAAAACACTTCTATAAAATGAAGAGGGAACAAATAAAAGCGTATTATCCGACCCTTATCTGTAACCCCTTGGGCAGGGTGAGATACAACCCTAAAATCTTAAATAGAAAGGGGGGTCGAGTGATACATCGTCTTAAAGCTCTTGAAAAATGCTTTTCAATGATACCATAGAAAGCAACTTTTCATGAAATTCTTCTGTATTTATTAAAGGAAACAATAAATAAAAACACAGTTTTGAACATTTTTATTTTTATTTAAGTAAATGTTCAAAATGATTGGTACCGATATCCTGGCATGCCTCTTAAGAATACTAAACATTTTAAGCCTGGTATTTTATTTGTTTATGAATATTCGCATTTTATTATCACAATATTTACTTTAAAAGTAAGTTGTACTATTAGTATTGATATTTTAACAGTTGACTTTTGGTTCAGTTTAAACGAAAAGCAGCACTTATCTTAAATAATGGTGTACAACACAGCTGAACGTGTAAAAATGATTTTCATTTATGGTTCGCAGGATCAATGTTTCTTAAGGACAGCCCAAAGATTTAATGAAAGGCATGCAGATCAAAATGTAAGTCGGGAGTATGTTCGCCAACTAGTAGCCAAATTTGAAGAAACTGGCTCTGTCGCGAATAAAAAGAGAAATCAACGGAGACTAGTTGACGAAACAGCGCAAATTGAAGTTCTGGGGCAGTTTGCAATTAATTCAACTTTATTAACTCATCAAGCAGCTGTAGCAACTGGCTTACCTCGTGAAACAATAAGAAAGGTACTTAAATTTCATAAGTTTCATCCCTATAAACTGCGCATACTGTAAGAACTTGGTGATGACGACCCGGATAGAAGAATCCAGTTTTGTGAAATAATGACAGATAGAATTACGGCAGAACCTCGACTAGTTAAAAATATTTGTTTCAGTTTGTTTGAATAGACACGTTAATAAGCAAAACTGTCGTTACTGGAATGATGAGAACCCACACGTATTTAGAGAAGGGCATACCCAGTACCCCCAGAAAATTAATGTTTGGGCTGGTATATTGGGAGACGTAATTATCGGCCCAATATTTATACAAGAGAATTTAAATGGCGACATATATGCTGAAATGCTACAGAGGTCTATTGAACCACTAGTAGTGCGGGAATTAGAAAATCAGAGAGACATACAAGGAAATTTAACATTAGAAGAACGCTTACTACATTTTCAACAGGATGGGGCACCTCCTCACTATGTAGTTCCCGTCAGACAATGGTTGGATGATAATTATCCCAACCAGTGGATTGGAAGAAGAGGTCATGTTGAATGGCCACCTAGATCCCCGGACCTAACACCTCTTGACTTCTTTTTGTGGGGTCACCTTGAATCTGTGGTGTTTAGTTCAGGAATGCCGTGCTATATCCAGAGAAATATTTGCAAATGTACGCGAAGAATTTAAACAAAGGCTTTATTATTGTCCTCAAAACAACGGGAACCATTTTGAACATTTAATTAAATAATTATAAAAAATATCACAATTGTGTTTTAATTTATTGTTTCCATTAATAAACACAGAAGAATTTCACGAAAAACAGCTTTCTATGGTACCATTGGAAAGCATTTTTCAAGAGCTTTAAGTTGATGTATCACTCGACCCCCCTTTCTGTTTAAGATTTTAGGAGTGTATCTCACCCTGCCCAGGGGGTTACAGATAAGGGTCTAATAATACGCTTTTATTTGTTCCCTCTTCATTTTATAGAAAGTGTTTTAAGCGTTTTTTCTTCCTAAGATATGGCAATTTCAAGTTTTTAAATTGTCACTCTGTATAACTTATATTACTAGAAGTTATCGGCTCTCTTTTAGCCTTTTTGGCTATCAATTAAGAAAAAAATGATAAAATAGGAGGCAATCGGTGACGGTGATCAGCGAAAAAATATCTAAAAAGTCGAATTAAACCAAAGTATAAAGAAAATAAAATCGACTACAAAAAAGCACTAATAAGTAAAAAAATACTTTATATTAAATAATTCTTTAAACATAAAGAAACAAAAATTGGTAGTTTGCATCTCAACATGTGAACTAGAGTATCCACGGTGTTTTGATATATAATATAAAGATATGAAATTTACATAAATATATGTTTGAATCAATTTAAAATTAGATATTCTAATGGGTTGTGGAAAAGCCAAAAGAGGAACTGGTTTGTTATTCTAAACGCGACAAATAATCTAAACATATTTATAAAAAATATTGTAGATAAATAAATATCGTCTTTATTATACGAATTGTTTTTGAACAATTTAAACGTTATTATTTCTGAAAATATTAAAAGTTAGGGAATCATAAGCCATAACCAAGAGACAATATTTTTCAAATAACCTATAATTAGGACATTTTCCCATTCATTATTTGGATGTAAAGACATTGATTCAAGGAATACGAATTATCTTTCTGTCAGAAAATGAGTGGCTTTCTAATAGCTTTGGCAACACCCTAGAAGAAATATATCAAATCAGTTTGGGCCTAACAAAGAAAACTTCAAAGATAATATTTATTTTATCCCAAGTACCCACATACGAAACAATTCTCATTGGAAGATATTTATGTACTGCAGCTACGAAATCGGTCTAACAAAATATTAATTTTGTAATTTTTTTTGAAGATCGAAAATGTCTTTTATTTATTAAAATACCATCACATAGATCTATCCCATAGTGAATAACACTTTGCACTTAGAAAAAGAGCTCGTACCAACACCTCCTACAAGACAAGGCCAGGGTGCTGACATGAAATTTTCTAGTGACGTCACGTTCCCTGGTCATACGTCCATCCTTCGGCAGCTGTCGGTTGACATTCTTCTTCAGCAATTTTTAGCTTGTTAGGTTGAAACAATGTTGTGAAACTAGGCGAAAACTCTAATTTTAAGAAACTTGAGAGAACAATTTTTTTCTCGTAAAAAGTTGATAAAAACCTCAAATTTATTATTAATTAATGGCTAAAATAATTTTACAGCAATACAAACTTATTCAGAAAGCAACGTTAAATGGGCATAAGGCTCGAGGTTCTTTGCAGGTACTATATCGCTTCTCGCTAATGCATCCAACGAAAGTATAGTTTTCGACCATTCATATACTTTATATTTTTAATTTTGAGTCAAAATTAACAGTAAGGATAATATAATTATTCTTCATCCCCCATGAAAAAAAGTGAAACAGTAAAATCGACCTGGCATCGTTGTTTCGTGCCATATTCCCCCGTGACGTCGGACCATACATCTAAATGTCGAGGTTGCCGTTTTATTACAATTGTAATAGATCTATTTATTACTATTGTGAAGGATCTATTACTCTATTACCTAATAGACCAAATCTATTAATCAGGGGCGTGCAGTCCATGGAAGCAAGGGAAGCAGTGCTTCCCCAAAAAAAATTACAAAACATCTTCTAAAATGTAATTTTTGAAATAGGAAACCATTAATTTTGTTTATATTAAAAATGCTAAAATAATATTTTAATTATCAAGCCCATAATAAATGCGGCCTTGACTCCGACCGAGCCACAATAGAAATCGAATAGAACCAATGCGGGCCGCTAGCTTCTCTGCAGCCAAGTCGTGTATGCTTGATTTCCTGTGAATCGAGCCAGAGGTTATCGAACTTTCCACCGGCTGTTTGCAATTTTTGCATTTCAGGTAGGTTCTTTGTTTGAACGGCTATCCGTGTGTTGAATGATACGTACGTCGCGTCGCGCATGGTGCGATATAGAAGACAATAATACGGACGTGGATATGCAAATACCGTCAACTTCGGCTGTCGGTAATAACGTTGAAAATTTTGGAGAATTTAGTAAGAAGAGTGTGTGTGAATGTGTGGTATGTGTCTTAATAATTTTTTCAACACTAAACTTCGCTGATAAGCTTGAAATAATTTCCAAAGGAAGGGCAAAACGGCCTATGAAAAATTTAACCACAAAAATGAAAAACTGTATTAGACATTTTTATCCGGAAAAACAATACGAACAATTTAAATGGCTAACAGGGTGTGAAAATATAAGTAAATTATTTTGTTGGCCATGTTTACTTTTTGAAAATGAAAAGGGTCTCTGGAATAAAACTGGTTTTTCCGATTTAAACAATTTCCATAAAGCTGTAAAAAGACACATTATGTCCAAAACGTATTTGCAGGCCGTCATAAAAGAAAAAGTCTTCGGCAAAACCAGAATTGAACACACCCTTAATAAACAGTTGGAAATTAGTCACCGCCAACACAATGAACTAGTCGATAAAAAAAGGCAAATATTAAGAGATTATCGATGTTGTTTGTTTTCTCGGACAGCACGAATTGGGATTTAGAGGTCATGACGAAACAAGGGTTTCTTCAAATACAGGAAATTGTCAAGATTTACTTAGTTTAATGGCTAAATATGATGACTGCTTAAAAAATCATTTAGAGCAGTCTAGCGTTTTTCGCGGAACCTCGAATCGAATCCAGAATGATTTAATTTCCGCTGTGGCAACCATTATTTTAAAAAGAGCTAAGCAGGAGATTGGCGAGGCGCGGTTCATTGCTATTGTTCTGGACAAAACAACTAATATCACTAATTTTAGCCAATTATATACAGTAATACGTTACGTTAAAACAGACGGAAGTATTCAAAAACGATTTTTAGGTTTTAAGAATGTGTCAGCAGATGCATTATATACCGTAGTTTATAACGTTACTAAAGAAATTAATGGAGAGAAAAAATTAGTTGCTCAAAGCTATGATGGAGCTACAGTAATGGCAGGACAATTAGGGGGTCTGCAAGCTAAAGTTCGAGAAACTTTCCCAAGTGCTGTGTTTGTCCATTGTTTTGCTCATAAATTAAATTTAGTTTTATCCCAGTCCATCAATCACATTAAAGAGTGTAAAGTATTTTTCGTTACTTTAAGTGGCATGGCTGCTTTTTTTCCAAGTCAACAAAACATACACAAGCTTTGGACTCCATTGTCCATAAACGATTGCCCAAAGTAGCTCCTACTAGGTGGAACTATAATGGAAGACTTGTGTTAACAGTATCTGAAAATCGTGAGTCCTTGATTGAACTATTTGAGAATATAATAGAAAATAATAAATAATTTTTGGACTGTTTAAATTGAACATATTTTCAGAAATATTTCCATTCTCGGACAATGTTTTTAATATATTACAAACTAAAACAAATGATATTGCTTTTTGCCTAAAAAAAGTGGGTGATTTTAAGTCTATGTTAAGCCAAAAAAGAGATGACTTTGACCTATTTTGGGAGAAAACGATGACGTTAAATGTAGAGCCACAAGCCAAGCGTCTTCGAACAGACAAGGTCGGAGATGTTCAGACATCATACAGACGCCTCTTTTATGAAATAATCGATCAAATTTAGCAACAAATAAACTATAGATTTAACGGTTTAATGATATAAACTTTTTTCAGTTTATATCATCTGCTGATGATGCTGACTTGGTTAGCGAAACGCGCGTCCAGAACAACAAGTTGTGGTGTAGTGTGGTTAGAATTCTTGTATTTTGAATTATTTGTTATCATCAGCGCCGTCGCGATACTGTTTTTAAATTTTGAATATATTATTTACCATATAACTAGGAGCCAAGTTAAGCCACGTAAACTTTGTCGGCTCTGCCTGTTCCCAGTTGTAGCGTAAGTAAAGATAAGCACAATATTAAAAAATTAGATTTTCGCACAAATAAATTTTAAGCAAACTATGATCTGTTAGTATTTTTAAAATTCTATTACCTTTTTACTAACCAATCTATTACTGTAAATCAAATCGCTGTGATTGTGGCAACACTGCTGAGTAATGACAGTTGTTTGTTCTTCAGTATATTAAACGGGATAATGGACGTGTTCATGTCAATAAACTCGATATTATTGATTCTTTTATATTTTAGGGAAAAGAATCGGTTTTTAATACGTTTATAAGTGTTTTATATCCTTTCAAAATGCCTTACAGTTATGGTGTACCAGGTTGTAAAACTGAAGAACGCCGATTAAAATGGCAAAGTGCCATTCATCGCCAGGTATTTGTTCCTAGTGATAGCAGCCCGAGTGTGTGAGTGTCATTTTGAATAAGAATATTTCATTTGGCAGATATCCCAGCCGGACTTCAAAACGGGTGAGATCATTTCTATAAACTTAAATATACCAAGATTGAAAGAACAGAGCGTACCAACCAAATTTCTTAATTGTCCGAAATACCAGCGGCGGCTCGTCAGATGAGGCAACTGAGGCGCCGCCTCGCTCGCTTTCCTATAAATATACATTTTTATTTTCAAAATTAATTCTTTCCAAGTTGATACATTATTCTCTGAAAATTGTCTCAAACACTATGAAAATTTCATCAAATATGCGTAAATCATAAATAAACACTTTACTTTACTAACCAACAGTACAATGTCCAATAACTGCAATATCATTTCTTTTTTATTCGACTTTACCTATACGCGGCGATGCGAATTGCGCCTCGGACACTTGAATGGTATTTGGATTTTTAATAAGTCTGAGAAAGAGGGAAAAGGGTCGTGTTGCATATGTAGATTCATTCTATCTCTTTTTATTGCATTTGAGGCGATGAAAACTTCGCTTAATGATTGAGACGTTGCCATTTAATGTTAGCACAGATTGAATATAAATGGAAATAATTATTATTTATCGGTAAATGACAATCGCGCATCCGGCTGCCAAATGCAAGCCGTTTTTGTTTTTGTTGATATTTGCGTGGGCGTGTGGGGGTATTCGTATTTGACTGTTACCGGTAACGGTTTGAGATTGAGCGGGAAGTGGGTGGATATTGAGATTATTCGACAATAATTTGGTGTTTGTTTTATAGTATTATTTCGTGAATGTCGCGCGTTTAGTCTGTGTCGAGTGTTACTCTATCTAAAGTATTTTTGACGTTGCGTTAGTTTAATTATTGAGTAGATAGACTGATAGAGTAGTTTATATGAATTAGTGATTCAAATTTAAAATAAACGAAACGTGTGAACTATGAATCCAGTCCACGATATCGTTATGTCACTATTGACAACGGCATTTTCCAGGCGTCCCGAGGATGAGAAAAAAGAAATTCTTCGCGGAGATAGACCCATGCCGAAGATAAGTACCTTAAGTAGTGATAAAAAAGACGGTCGACAATATAAACGATCATTTCAAACGTCATGGTATCAAACACACACTTGGATTTGTGGAAGTGTTTTTAAGCAGCGTTTATATTGTTGGCCTTGCTTAATACTGGGAAAAATAAAAACAGTATGGACTTCTGATGGATACGTTGATTTTAAAAATTTTTGGCTAGAGCGGTTAAAATGCATGAAGGGTCTAAAGACCATATTCAAAATACCTTAGGTTTTGTACGTTTGTCTCAAAATATGACTACAATTAAAGATGCACTAATCGAAAATGCTCGTTTATCTAAATTATTGTACAATGAAGATGTTAGGAAAAACCGCTTGCTTTTGACATACCTTATAGATACGACTATATTACTGGGAAAACAAGAACTGGCTTTTAGGGGGCATGATGAATCCGAATCTTCTTTTAACACAGGGAATTTTAAGGAAGTTTTTAATTGTTTAATTAAACGTAACACCGAACTTGTAAAGCATTTAGAAGAGAAAAGTGTATTTACGGGACAATCGAAAACTATTCAAAATGAATTAATATTTTGTATTGACGAACATATGAGAGACTTTATTAAACAAGAAATATCGGAGGCTACATTTTTCTCATTAATTGTAGATGATACGACGGATATAGTTGCAAAAGCCCAATGTTGTGTAACTGTTAGGTATGTAAATAAATTAGCCGAAATAAAAGAACGTTTTTTAGGCTTTTTTGATATAAGTGAGGATTCTAGAGCTAATGCACTCTATAACTTAATTGTAAGAATCTTGAAACACAAGCAATGTACACTCATTGTGCTGCTCATCGTCTCAATTTGATTTTACAACAGGGTTCAAATTATATTAAGGAAAGCAGAATATTTTTCGCAACTTTGAAAAGTTTGCCTGCTTTTTTCCATAAATCGTACCAATGCACATCTATATTGGACAAAATAATAAAAAAACGAGTTCCGCAAGCAAGTGATACAAGGTGGTATTCTCGATCAAAAATTCTAATTTTTGTTGCAAATAATTGGGAAGGACTAACCTTAGTTTTTCAGGACATGATTGAAAATCCAGAATTAGAGTCAGATACTATACACATGGCCAAGGGGTATCTAAAAGACCTTTCCGATTTTGAATTTGCTTTTTTAACTTTTGCATTTAAAGAATTTTTTTTTGTTACTGATATCCTGTTTCAAGTTTTTTAGTTAAGTAACCTAGAAATTGATTTCTGCATTTCACAATTGAACATTGCCGTCAAACGATTAAATGAGCTGCGCGCTGAAAATTTCCTTAAATCCATTTTTGAAAAAGCAAAATCACTTACCGGATTGCCATGTAGTAGACAAACCCGTAGCATGAGCGAATCAGATTTAATGAAAAAATATAAAAATCTGTTTTATGAAATTTTAGACTGTATAATTTTTCAAATTAACATCAGGTTTGAAGATTTACACAAAAATTTTGAAACTTCTTAATACATCAAAATACAAAGACTTTGCCACAGAATTCCCTATTAGTCTATTAAATTCGTTAGAAAAAACGTATCCAAAAATGTTTGACAAAGACCGCCTCAAAAATGAGCTAAGCATAATTTACCGAGATGAACAATTTTATAAAGTCAATATTCAACAACTCCTTAAACAAATTAATAGTTTAGAATTAATTTCAGTATTTTGTGAAGTATATCGACTTGCGACATTAATTTTGACAATTCCCTTAACAAGTGTACAGGCCGAAAGAGATTTTTCGTGCTTAAAGCGAATACTTACGAAACAGTATATCTCAAGATAGGCTCTCAGCCCTGTCGATCATGGCAATAGAAAAAGAGTTATTAGTTAAACTTTCTGAATGTAATGGTGACTTTTATGACAAAATCATTGAGAAATTTGCTTCTTTAAAAGACAGGCGCATTAATTTAATTTACAAAAAGTGACTTAACTGCAACATCCACATACCTATTTGCCTAAACAGTTTTGGTTTTTTATAAAAAAATTACTGTCCATACCATATTAGATTATTACAGGTTTATTAAACTTTAAACTCGATTCTGACTATTTTGATTAAGTATTTTAAATATTTTTTATAAAAAAATCCAATGATGAAAAATGTGTATATTATATATCTTTGAGAAGAGTATATATGTACATATATCTGAGGATAAAACGATCTACATGAAAATTGAGTGAATATCTTAAAGATTATTATTTTATTTTTATATCTATGTAATAATTTTTTTTTTAAAAATTACTTAATGAAAAATTGGGCATATATCTTGGTATTGGTATGTAAAAGACAAAAACAAATCATAATAAAAATGAGTCAATTTGGGCGTGGCACCCTAAAAATGTTTCGCTTGCAGCGCCATCTACCTATTATAAGTAACAAACCTTTTCTCGCCTCACCAGTTTTAGACACCACGAGCCGCCACTGCAAAATACTTATCGAAAAGTATAACGCATCGAAAAAGCAGGAAAGAAAAGTTTAGGGAACTAGACGAAATTCGATTTCAGCAGAGTATTGACGAGGGCAAGTGCAAAATATTAAAGCACAAACAGCGCACAAATTGTGATTCTTTTGAAGGGTTCTGTAATTTGTTTAAGACATTTAATTTAAGGGAAGGGTGGTTTATGATTGACGAAAAAAATTCTAAGACTCTCTTTAGGATTGAACATACTTCTGGGCCTACATTTACGTAGGCTGTTAAAATAAATACCGATTTAGAAATAAGTACAGGGTGTCCGGATTTGGTTGCAAAAGTAGGGTATCTCGCTTATTTTTAAAGAGAGAACCTTGCGGTTTTCACGAATCTGAGCTAATTTTTTTTGAAACTCGTGAAGCCGTAAACAAAATTTTCAAAGCCTTCTTCGTTTATGAGATACAGGGCGAAATAGAAAATTTTGCATTTTAGGAAGCCCCTCGTATCTCGGTTATTCTTTAACTTAACGCAAAAAGAGAAATTGCTGCTTATGCAGTTTTTTACGTTTGATCCAGTGGCGTAGTCATATTTTTCATTTGAGTTGTTATTTTTTGGATATGACCCAAAGTTGTGTTTTTTTAAACGAGACACCCTGTATATTTGTCCAGAAATTGATTTGTCCTTTTAAAAGCTTCTCAAAAATATGATAGTATGGATCCATTTTAATAAACAACAACAAAAATCCTAATTTTTATAATTATCATCCCAAATTTTGCAGTAGGCCATGCAAAACGATGCCGTTTTCTTTTGTTTTCTTGGAAGCAAATGACATTTCCCAATTTTGTACGCGTATATAAAATATAGCGCTAGTTTTTTGTATTTATTTATTGTGTAAAAATATATTTGTATTATTATGGAAGAAAACCAAACTTTCGGGTATTATGAAAAGTACGATATGTTAGCTTGTTTTATATTAAGTAATGAAAATGTTGAAGCGGCTTCTGAAATGTATTTTAACAGATAAATAGTTAATTTTTATGTATGTTGAAATACTATTGCTTAATTTTTATTTAGATATCCAGAAAGGAGGCAACCTAATATATCCACTTTTTATCGTATAAAAAAGAATTTACTTAATCACGGATCATTTATCAAACCTCGTACGAAAACATATAATAAAGAAAATCGGGAGGCTGAGGAAATTACGGTTTTGGCTAATGCAGAAGCTTACCCTACAAACTCTTGTAGGGCCAGTGAGCCAAAGAGCATAGGGATTCCAAAAACTAGAGTTCAAGAAATTCTAAAAAAGCACAAATACCACCTATACAAATTTAGGCTCGTGCAGCACTTACAGCCAGGGGATGCAGAGCGTCGGGTAGTCTTCTGCAATCGGTTTCGAGAAAGATGCGTTATGGTTAGAGATTTTGAAAGGAAGGTTATATGGTCAGACGAAGCACATTTCAGTAATTCTGGTATATTCAATAGGCACGATAGTAGATTCTCGTCCCAGGAAAATCAACACCAAATATTTCCCAGAAGACAGAAGGGCAGGTTTGGTCTAAATGTGTCCTGCTTCATATTAGGAACACATATAAAATTTTATATATTTGAGGGAAATCTAACAGCCAATCGCTATATAGAAATTTTAGAGGCAGCTATACCTGAATTACTTGACGATGTTCCTCTAGCGCAAATTAACAAAATTTATTTTCAACAGGACGGTGCTCCTTCACACAATTCTGGAATGACGAGATTATTTCTGGACAATAATTTTACCAATCAATGGATCGGAACAAATGAACCTATAAGATGGCCCCCTAGGTACCCAGATTTGTCAATTTTAGATTTCTTTCTATGGGGATATCAAATAATATGGAAAATAGAATTTACAAAGACCACTATGATAATGTCCAAGATTTAGGAAATGCAATAAGAGAAAATTTTCGTTTTTAATAAAAAACTATTTACAAAATCATCTCGTTATTTTGCTTAATTCCCTAAAACGAATACAAAAATTGTGCGAAGCATGCATAGAACAAAATGGAAATCAGTTTGAACAGTTCTTTTGATTTCCTTGGTTACTGTAGTTCTTATGTTACATAAATCTAGGTAGGTGGTACTTTTTTGGTGCGAAATTATCAATACAAATTTTGATAAATAATTTAATTACATATTTATTTTGACTTATTGTTAGGATGTAGATATTGTTAAAGATTTTAAGTAAAAGGCAGCATTGTTTTGCATGGCCTACTGCAAAATTTGGGATGATAATTATAAAAATTAGGATTTTTGTTGTTGTTTATTAAAATAGACCCATACTATTACATATTTTTGAGAAGCTTTTAAAGGGACAAATCAATTTCTGGAGAAATATACAGGGTGTCCCATTTAAAAAAACACAACTTTGGGTCATATCTAAAAAATAACAACTCAAATGAAAACTATGACTACGCCACTGGATCCAGCGTAAAAAACTGTATAAGTAGCAATTTTTCCCTTTGCGTTAAGTGAAAGGATAACCGATAATAATTTCTATTTCGCCCTGTATCTCATAAACGAAGAAGGCTATGAAAATTTTGTTTTCGGCTTCATGAGTTTCACAAAAAATTAGCTCAGGTTCGTGAAAACCGCAAGGTTCTATCTTTAAAAATAAGCGAGATACCCTGCTTTTGCAACCAAATCCGGACACCCTGTACATATTTATATGGACAACCAATAACTGTAGAAATTGATAAAACGCCCTTTTTGTCAAGTATTTTGGACGAATTACGAAATTTAATTGATAGCATTGATTGTTTGATGAATGTTCTTGCTTTAGAGACAGAACACGACAATAACTCCCATTATGACCGAGATAGAAAAAATAGCAACGATTTATCAAACATAAATCTAGTTCTGAACTTTGTTTCAGAATTGCTAAAAAAATTAAAAGTAGACGATGCTAACGCAAAAGCATTACAATTTATTTCGGAGCAATTAAAATTAAGCCAAAAAAACATACTATTGCAATAATCAACAATACTGCGTTGTTTTCATATGACCACGGGTGATGACGTCAGAAATCAGCACCTTGGCCTTGTCTTGTAGTGCAGTGCATGTATCTCATTTGATTGCAAGATCGCCTTATCTCAATCCTATTGATATTTTAGCGGATATTCAAGTCTCCCAGATCTATGTTTATTAACAATACCTTAATAAAGTCGCATTTTGCAAGATACGATTCAAAATGTTCATGAACAATTTTAACGTTATTATTACAAGAAACAATAAATGTTTTATTATAAAAAGTAGTAGCCATAAGCAAGAGACGGCATTTTTTAAATAACCTATAATTAAGAAATTTTCTTGTTCATTGTCTCGATATAAAGATATTGTTTCAAACTATTTTAGGGATTATTTTTCTGCCAGAAATTCAGTGGGTTTGTAGCAGCTATTGCAGCGCCCTATTTGTATAAAAAATTTATTTAGTTTGGACAAACAAAGAAAACTTTAGAGATAATATTTTCTTTGTCCGAAGTCTTCGCCCACGAGGCAGATGTCGTTGGAGGTCATTTATGTGAAATGTTGACACTGACGAGGCTCTTCTACCTATCACAGAACATCAGCAAAATTTGGAACCGACGACACCACTATTGCTAACTTTCTTGGTAATGCATTGAACTACGAAATCGGTCTAGTATAACATTAATTTTATATATTTTATTTGAAAATCAAAAATATTTTAGATATTTGTGTACTCGTCATGATGAATAATACTTTGTATATCTATATACTGTTGCACTCACTGTACCTCAATGGACTGCAAGATGACCTGATCTTAATCCAACTGATGTTTTTCCAAATACCCGAGTTTCCAAGATCGATGTTTAACAAAAATAGCTTAATATAAAGCGTATTATGGAAGAAACGATTCAAAATGTTTATGAACAATTTGAATTTTTTTATTATTACTTAAAATGCATTTTAGGAATTATTTTTTTTACCAGAAAGTCAGGGGCTTTGTAACAGCTATTGCAACATCCTATTTACTTAGAAATATATCAAAACAGATTGAGCCGAACAAAGAAAACTTTAGAGATAATAT
Source organism: Kuschelorhynchus macadamiae (assembly GCA_030620095.1). NCBI lineage: Eukaryota > Metazoa > Arthropoda > Insecta > Coleoptera > Curculionidae > Kuschelorhynchus > Kuschelorhynchus macadamiae. The sequence continues at coordinate 1,055,709 of JAUTXW010000215.1, forward strand.
TTTCTTTGTCCGAAGTCCTCGCTCACGAGGCAGTTGTCGTTGAAGGTTATTTATGTGGAAAGTTGCGAACTGCAAGAATGCGTGTCTGCATCGGGACGCACGCGACGCCTATTTTTGGCCCACGGGAGGGCACTGAACATGGCGTCGTCGTCCGATACAAGGTCCTTAACGCGAATTTAGTTAGGGTGGACTGCCAATCTGGATAAAACATTTTGGAATTAATGATAGTGGACAATTTTGGAGGTAATTTTTAATGTTACTTTATTATGCTCCCAAAATAAAAACAAATGTATAGTTCTTGAAATATACCAACGCAAAGCCCCTCTTATTTGATTTTATCTAATTCGCTAAGGCAAAAAAAATTTTTAAAAAACGGAATACTAAATTCTCAATGCGTTTCGACAAAACTATGTCATTATCAGGAGAATCTAATAGAGAAAGGAGCATTCTGAAGCAAAATAGTGTCAATTTTGTATATGCTTTGGTCGAGTTAAAATATATATATATATATATATATATATATATATATATATATATATATATATATACAGGGTGTTAATTAATGTTGTGGACATATTTCAAGTTAAAGTTTCAATTTTTTTCTCATTTTTTGCGTTTTTCTCCAGTACATTGTTTGATAATTAGTTCAAATTTTGGAACATGTGTCATTTTTAAAAACCTCTATAATAAAATATCAAAATTGTCAGTCGCAGAATACTGGGTGTTATATATTTTTTGAATCACTTACAAATGTATCTTTCGGAGCATTTTTTTTGGAGCACCCTGTATGAATTCTGATATAGAAATAAAACTCTTTGTTCCTTCCTTTAGCGTTTTAGTCTTTTACGTTATTCTCGTATCTGTCAGAGTTATCGACTTATTTGCAACAATTGCCATCGATGCAAATTAAATGTAGGCGAAATAAAACAAAAATTGAAAAAGACCGTTTTTGTTTGCACTATTTTAAGTAATGACATATTTTTATTTTAAAGTTAAATTTTTGACTCTGTCAAATATTCCAGAAGTATTGCGAATAATGTCACATGAAGACATTAATCTGTTTCTTAAATCTTCTTCTGTCTGTATTAGGGTTTGATACACCAATGTTTTCAGGTGCCCCAAAAAAAGAAATCTAGGCTATCTAGAGATCTAGGGGCCATGGCTGAGGTCATCCTCGCCCTATCCAATGGTTGTTAAAGTTTTGATTTTGGAACTCACTCACCTCTATGCAGAAATGCGCTGGTGCACCATCATGCATCAACCACATTTGATTTCTAAGGAGAATTGGTACATGTTCTAGCAATAGTGGGAGCTCGTCTTCGAGAAACTGACGATTTTTGTCCATTTAGCCTTGCTGGTAATAAAAATGGTTCTATTAAAAAATCCTCAATAATGCCGGCCCACACATTTACTAAAATATAATAATTTATAGACTTTCTTCTTAAAAAATTTGCCTCATCGCTAAATAAAATCGTGTTTCCAAATAATGGATTTTGGGCTAGCATTTGTAGGAACCACTAGTTAAAATCTAAATGTAGTCGAAAATCACGAGTGAGAAGAGCTTGAACTCTTTGGAGGTGGTAAGGTTACATTAAGTTGTCTACTAAACTTTTCCATACAGGCACAAATGAAATGCTAAATGTTGCTGCAATTTTTCTCGTACCGGCAGCAGGATCATCTTCTGTTGCATTCAGGACGGCCTCCTCGACTTCAGGAGTCCCAACCGTTCTATTTGCTATTGCTAAATGAGTGGATTTCTTGAATGATCCATTTTCACATAGCTGATTATGTACCTTTGCAAATGTTTGTCAATTGGGCACCCTTCGATTTGGATATCTATTTTCATAGAGTCGTCTAGTTCCATAACAATTGCCATTGGCAAATCTGTAAATTAAATGCATTTCTACATATTCTTGATTTGTGAATTTAACCATAATGATGAACAACTCAAAACAACTATATAGGGATCTCGGCTCCTATTATACCTACAGCAAAGATTAAATGGGGAAAGTTTTAGAGGAAACTTATTGCATTCGATATCTGACTTCAGATTTACGATCGCTCAATAAGAAACTATAAATTTGGGAAATATCGGCGAAAAACCGAAAATGGCGGATTTCGTTTTTCGCCAGTTTATTCAGAACGGTAAATTTGACAGCTGTCAAAATGTGACATTATTCGAACACATTTTTAAGACAAATAAGATGGCGTATACGACACGTCTTCATTGTTTTTTGTTAACCCGCAACCCGTCTCAACTTTCATTTTTCTTATGACCGCCATATTGGATTTTTCGATTTTTGGAAAGAGCTTAAAATTTCCAGTCTAATGATATCTCAAAAGTGCATTAAAGATTTTGGTGTCATCAAAATATCACACTTCGTAAATTAGGTTTCAATGTTTTTAAAGGAGGCCATGATTTATTTGTCACAAGATTACATTAATAAATAACAAGCTTTGATACTTTCAACTATTTAACTGAACGTCAAAGTCAAAATCCAATTTTGTTACAGATAAATCATGGCCTCCTTAGAAAAAACTGAAACCTAACTTTACGAAGTGTAATATTTCGATGACACTAAAATCTTTAATGCACTTGTGAGATATCACTAGACTGGTAATTTTAGGCTCTTTCCAAAAATCGAAAAATCTAATATGGCGGCCATAACAAAAATGAAAGTTGAGGCGAGTTGTTGGTTAACAAACAACAATGAAGACGTGTCGTATATGCCATTTTATTTGTCTTAAAAATGTCTCCGAATAATGTCACATTTTAGCAGCTGTCAAATTTACCGTTCTGGATATACTGGCGAATAACGAAATCCGCCATTTTCGGTTTTTCGCCGATATTTCCCAAACCTATTGATCGATCGTAAATCTGAAGCCAGATATCGAATGCAATAAGTTTCCTCTAAAACTATCCCCATTTAACCTTTGCTGTACGTATAATTGGAGCCGAGATCCCTATATAGAGAAGCGAATCTAGGACACACTGTATATATATATATATATATATATATATATATATATATATATATATATATATATATATATATATATATATATATATATATATATATATGTATATATACTTAGGAGATTTTCTTGGGTTTTTGGTCTGAAATATCTTTTTGAAAAATAAAACTTATTTATTCTTCGGAAATCATTTTAATTTGTTTTTTTTTTCTTTTTTTCCCAAACGTTTTGGCAACATGCCTTCATCAGTGGATTCTAATATAGGTCACTAAAACTAACAAACAATGCTGTTTTGGATTCTTACTTATAAACTTGTCTACTTTTTTGTTTTTTTTTTGGATTGCATAAAATAAACAGCCCAAATCAAATTATACCAACCGAAAAAAATACAGATAAAAATAAGTTTCTATCAATCCCATACGTACAAGGCCTTTCAGAAAATATAAAAACTATTTTTGATAAACATAATATAACCGTATGCCACAAAAGTTACAACACCTTCCAAAAAAAATTTTTTAGTTCTCTCAAAACCCCAACTCCAACCAATCAAAAAACACACACCATATATAAAATACCTTGTAAAGACTGTCCTGGAGTATACATCGGTCAGACTACACAATACCTCAAAAATCGCTTAAATGGGCATAAATATGATAAAAAAATAAAACTTAATTAACAAAACATGAGAATAAAACATCCCATAAATTTAATTATAAGGACACACAAATCTTAAAAACTGAAATAAATCAGAAAAAAAGGGAATTCTTGGAAATGATGTACATTAAAAAACACGAAAATTCAATTAATGACAAAACGGAAATTAAAAACTTAAACTAAATATATTACAACGTAATAAAATAACTGCATATATTCTGCAACTTTCTCGTAAATCTAAATTTAAATTTTAAAATTAAATGGCAATTTGCAAAAATAAAAAAATTGTTCAATTTTCTACATTTTATCTTAAATGAAATAATAATAGGTACACTAATTACAAAAATATAAAATAAATGCGCTCGTTCCACATACCAAAATAATAACAATATAAAACACCTTGTTTTTTTAACCCAATAAAAACAATATATATGACGAACAACAGCAGCAAAACGAATTTTAATTTCAGTCAGTCAGTAGTTTTAAGTATGTATATACTGTATTGTCACGTATATGTAGAACAAATTTTAAGTGTATATGTCCCATTTGTGAATGGATTAAAAAAAAATGTACCTTCTTAGGTGAGTTATAGTATAATTATACATCCAATTTGAACGTTTTGTTTTATAAATAAAAAAAAAAGTAATATTAATTAGGTTATACGTGTTTATTAAATTTCTGTATATATGTTTATATCTGTGCAGGGGTGTACTTATGTATGGATGTATATGTATATAAAAGAACATTTTTATCCTCTTACACAAAACAAAAAAAAAAGAAAAAAGTAGACATGTTTATAAGTAAGAATCCAAAACAGCATTGTTTGTTAGTTTTAGTGACCTGTATTAGAATCCACTGATGAAGGCATGTTGCCGAAACGTTTGGGAAAAAAGAAAAAAAAACAAATTAAAATGATTTCCGAAGAATAAACAAGTTTTATTTTTCAAAAATATATTTCAGACCAAAAACCCAAGAAAATCTCCTAAGAATATAAATCAATTGGTCCAGAAACTCCATATAAAAATATGTATATATATATATATATATATATATATATATATATATATATATATATATATCAGGGTTCAACTGGGCCTAGCTATTGCGGTTAACAAGGTTCGCCTACTTATTATAGACTACTAGAGTTTCCAGCTTAGGAATACACTATTGCTAACCTTCTTAGAAATGCAGCTACGAAGCCGATCTTACAAAATAATAATTAACGTTTTTTCTTAATCAAAAAGTGTCTCTTAGACATCAAGATGCATGTGATGTAGTGGATATTTTTAAATGTGTTAAAAACATATATATGTTAAATAACAAGATCGGCTATTCTAAATCCAATTGATTTTTTCCGGAGACTCAAATCTACAAGATCGATGTTTAATAATAAAAGCTTAATAGGTATAAGCGTATGTTGCAATAAACGTTTCAAAACGATCATGAACAATTTGAACATTAATATCAACAAAAAAAGAACAAATATTTTATTGTAAAAAATAGTGGAATACCCAGTAATTGTCACAGTCAAGAGACAATATTTTATACTAATTAAATTACTAAAAATTAATGAAATACTGAAAAAAAAAACAGCGTCGTGGATTACTAGTTTCTGTTAAAACCACTTTTCGGTCGATTTATTTCAAAATTTCATTATGAACTGCGATACGCTCGAGGACCCTTTCTCACTACAAATACTGTTCTGCAAAACAGAGAAGTAAATAAAAAAATTGTCACATCATTACAGTAAGACACGTTTATTGAGCTGTTTCGATCGACGGAACACGGGATACGTGCCATCTCAACGGTTTGTAATTTTAATTTTAGAAAATTGGCACGTTTTTCCCCTCACTTTGTTAACGTTTTGCACAATATTCATCAGTTAAGTAGAGTATTTATTTCTTCATATTTAATTTTTGCTAAGAATGTCTTTGAAACGTAAGAAGTAGAATCTGGCCGAAAAGGATTTTTTTGACGAAGCGGAAGCCGATGCCGAACTCCGGCTTTTCTCACACTTTCGGACAAAGGCCAAAGCCGAAGGAATTCTATCCTATTTCGACATTAATATTGGTGTTGTTCAGAATCGATTGGGAAATGTGATATTAAAAAAAAAAAATCGGTAAATTTTCCTCATTATGATTTATTTTCCATAATAAATAACCACAAATAATACACCACTCTAACATAACAACAAAAGGATCGTTAACGAAAACCATAGGAACTTAAGATCTGGGAAATATATGCAGACCAACGGATTAGGTAAGTACTGATATAGTCGAATGCGGTCTTATCGTGCGGGTTCAAAGGTCACCAACATTATGAATCAAATCAGAAAACACAGTGAATAACAAAATGTTGTGTGATTCTTTTACCGAGCTATTAAATGTCGATGGGCTATTTACAAATATACAGGGAGAAAGAAAATAGTTTTTTTTATTATATTACGCAATATTATTAAGATAGCCACTTAATATTATTTTATACATTAAATGCCGAGGGACTAAATAAGAAAATTCGCTAAATACATATTTGGTTAAAATTTTTTGGTTGGCAAAAACAAAAATAAACAATCAGGATATGTTCTGTTTATACAGCCACTTAATGAAAGTGAGATTTTTTATCAGTCACCAAAAATTATGAGCCCCGCTTGACCCAAAAATCTAACCACTTATACAGTGTCAGGGTCACCCCTGTGCAAAGAAAACTTGTTTTTTTTGTATTGTGTTAACAAAAAAAAATTATTTTGCAAAAATATTATACACTTTTGTTAAAAATACAAGATAATTAGTTATTACTTCCCTCGTGAGATTTTTTCAGATCTTTACTTTTAAGGGTCCCTAGATGCCAGAAAACATGTTTTCTCAATTTCGTCTGTATGTAGGTATGTCTGTCCGTCAGTCCGTCTTATCCGATTTCTTCAAATTTTAGTCTAAAATTAAGGCCCATGCATGCGAGAAATACAGGCTATATATATATATATATATATATATATATATATATATATATATATATATATATATATATATATATATAGTGTGTCCGATATTGGTTATGACAGTATTGGGATCTCGGAAACCGTGATAGTTACAAAAACGTTTAAATGGAGAAAGTTTTAGACAATTATGTTTGTAATTTAACGCCGTTTTGCTCGCGATTCTATCTTTTTTAGTTTTTGAGATATTTTGAAAAAACCAAAAAACTGCATTTTTGAAAAAGTCCTAAGTCCTGTAAGAACATTATTAAGGCAACTTTTTACGTAGAGTGCACCTATTAAGTCAGATTTTACATACGACGTTTCGATTTTCTAGAACCATCATCAATTTTATTTTTTCTTATGGCCGCTGTATTCGATTTTAACAGTTTTGAAAAGAGTATTTCTTTAGCTTTTCAACGGTGTATCACACTTTGTAATTAGGTTATTACTAAAGGTGCAAAAAGTGCGTAGAGGAAATATTTAAACGTTTTTTGGAATTATCAAAGTAAAAAGTTAAAAATTAATAGTGTTAAATAGCAATATATTGTAATTTAACATCCAGTTCTACAAAAAATCAGTAAAAACTACTTAATAACATAAATGATTCGTGCACAATGTTCACACATGTTCAAACTTCCACCCGCATATAACACTAACATCTTTGCCCAAGTAGGCTTTGCGTTTGAAATAAGACTGTTTAAACATTTTTTCGAATTATCGATATTAATTAAAATTTAATAGTTTCAAATAGCAATATTTTTAAATTGGACATTAAATTCTGCATAAAATCAGTAAGTTCTACTCAGTAACATTAATACTATGTGCACTGCACATAATGTACCCCGAAGAACGACTGTCAACAGAACTTCTTTTCAAGCGCTGCACTGATTAGAAGCTTGCTAGGGTTAGCCAATTTTAAGAATCGCAACAGAGAGTATGCAAGTATGAAAAGGAATGGAATAGGCAAATATTAGAATATTTTAATGAAAATCTGGTTTTTTCCATAAGAAGAATTGAAACAGAACTTCACATTCTGAAGTCAACCGTTCATGGCGATTTAAAAGTACTAACCTTACAAGAATTAACAGAAAATCAGTATGAACTACCTACTCAATAAAATTAATAAAAAAATGCTACATAATACTAGGATTAAAAATGTTGACCGTTTTTTTCTATGCAGTGTCCGCATTTCCTTTCAACTGTTCGGATTACCTGTTGAATGGTATTTCTATTTATATTTTCTAGAATATTTCGGGTTCGCTGCTCAAGAACTTGCCTATTTTCTGGGGGGTCAAATTCGTATATTTCATTTTTCGCACATCCCCATAAATAAAAATCCAACGGAGTGATATCCGGGGATCTAGCTGGCCAGCGGACAGGACCACTGTTGGATATTACGTTTTCACCAAAAGTTGTTGTTAAAAAGGTTTGTACATCCCTGCTGTTATGTGCAGGACAACCGTCTTGCTGAAACGACAAGCTATTAAACTGATCATCTGGCACAGCTTCTCGAATGGCAAAAACTATTTGATTCTGTAACATGGCAAGGTATCTTGGGCCTGTCAGTGTCTGATCAAAAATAAAGGGACCAATGAGACGATTTCCTAAAAAGTATTGGAAAATATTGAATTATAAGCAATTCAATTAGACTATGTTTATCTTACCAAGCATCCCGCACCACACATTAAAACCAAATCGCTCTTGCAGCCTGCGTGGATCGCGTAGTTGCGGATTTTCAATAGCTCAATAATGGTGATTTTTTTTATTAAAAATGCCACAGTTTGTAAAATGAGTCTCATCTGACCAAATGACTTTATTGCAAAAAGCGGGATTTTCTCGACATCTATTGATATACCAATTACAAAAAACAATTCTTCTTTCGAAATCACCTGCTTGAAGTCCTTGCACAATTGTTGGCTTGTAAGGACGATATTTAGTTACTTTTAAGACGCCATGAACGGTAGATTTTGGAATTCGAAGTTCTGTTTCGCTTCTTCTTGTAGATGAAGTCGGATTTTCATTAAAATATTCTAGGATTTGCCTATTGCGTTGCTCGTTGTCTTTTGCATACTTCTTTGTGCGAATCTTATTGAAACTGCCAAACTCAAGCAAGTTTCTAACCAGCGTTTGAAAATAAGTTCTGCCAGGCTGCCGTCTTTCGGGGTACGTGTCAAAATACACAGCCATGGACCTGTTTGCATTTCTTTCATTTTTAATATAACACACTAACATATCAAACATTTCTTCATTAGAAAAGTTTAACGCCATTGTAATCCTTATTAAAACAGCGACGAATGTTAAATAAAACTTAAACGTTGCATTTTTGACAGATTAAAAGCATTCTATTATTTCAAAACCAAAGCCTACTTGAGCAAAGATGTTAGTGTTATCTGCGGCTGGTCATTTGAACATTTGAGAACATTGTGCAATGTTATTGAGTAGTTTTTACTAATTTTTTGTAGAACTGGATAATTCCAAAAAACGTTTAAATATTTTCTTTACGCACTTTTTGCACCTCTAGTAATAACCTAATTACAAAGTGTGATACACCGTTGAAAAGCTAAAGAAATACTCTTTTCAAAACTGTTAAAATCGAATACAGCGGCCATAAGAAAAAACAAAATTGATGATGGTTCTAGAAAATCGAAACGTCGTATGTAAAATCTGACTTAATAGGTGCACTCTACGTAAAAAGTTGCCTTAATAATGTTCTTACAGATTTTGAAAATTTTCATGAATAAATAAATTATAGGACTTTTTCGAAAATGCAGTTTTTTGGTTTTTTCAAAATATCTCAAAAACTAAAAAAGATAGAATCGCGAGCAAAACGGCGTTAAATTACAAACATAATTGTCTAAAACTTTCTCCATTTAAACGTTTTTGTAACTATCACGGTTTCCGAGATCCCAATACTGTCATAACCAATTTCGGACACACTGTATATATATATATATATATATATATATATATAGGAATAACTTGTTTTTCTTGGAGCTTCCTTTATATATGATTACTTTTTATTTTCTTGGGTTAGGGTCCTCGTGAATTAAATTAACACATTTCGTTTGACGGAACTCATGTTACAAAGTTTTGATGTTTCGATCAACTTGGTGATCTTCATCAGAATACAATTTTTGGTCTATAAAGAAATTTGTAAAAATCAGGAGATAGACTAGAAAAACAATTCGATGTCTTACCTCATTAAAACCAAAATCCGAAGATCATGTCAATATAAGACAATACAACATTTTTAAAAATTCTACACTAAGTTTGTACATATATAAACTAACAAACACGAAAACAACGAAAACGACTACTGACTTATTTTACCATGTTCTGAAAGAGAGAAATTTATGATTTTAATTTATGTATTACTTAATAAGATTATGATATATTTTACTGAGTTGTTTTGTATCGGTTTTTGCATTTATAGAGTGTTTATTTTTTTGTATCTCTATCATTTCGTGGAATTCTCTCCTTTTTTGATGGTGCTCGGATTTTAAAATTTTAACATTGTCAAAATCGAAAGAATGTTTGCTTTCACTAGTATGTCTTGTTAATGCAGTCGTGTTCTTTTTGTCATATTTGTGTACTTGTATTCTATTTTTTAAGTACTGACTGGTCTGTCCAATGTATACACCATTGCAATCCTTACAAGGGATCTCATATACTATATGTGTTCTTTTTTCTTTTGCAGTTTTTGATTTTAGTTTACTGAAGTTGTTCTTTAGGAGGTTATGACTCTTATGGCTGACTGTAATGTCGTGTTTTTTAAATACATGTTGTAAACTTTCCGATATTTTTGGTATATATGGTAACGATATGTAGTTGGTGTTATTTTTATTAGGTCTCATGTTTTTGTTAGAGGGATGGTTATTGTTGTAAAATTTATGGATCCTTTTTTTAAAAATGCTGTTAATAATTTTTTGAGGATAGTTGTTTATCTCTAAGGCTTGTTTTGCTTTTTTAATGGATTTTTCCCTGTATTCAGGATCCGATAGTTTTATAGCTCTGTCTGCAAGATCTATGACGACTGATTTTCTTTGGCACAGAGGGTGCTGGGAGTCAAAATGTAAATATCGAGAGGACCAAGTGTCTTTAGTGTACCATTCGGTTTTAATGGCGTTTTCCATGTGGTGTAATGTGAGGTCTAAGAAATTAATTTTGTGATCTATTTCTTCTTCTATGGTAAATTGTAGTTTGGGGTGATAACTATTAAAGCTTTTTAAAATATCTTGACATTTATTTTTAGCGACTGCAGCTAAGCAATCGTCAACGTATCTATAGAAAAAATGAACGTCAGAATCAGATTTTTTTATTGCTGTTTCTTCCAAGTCGTCCATTACTAATTGGGCAATCACACTGGAAATAGATGCCCCCATAGCACAACCATCAACCTGTTTGTAGAATCTGTCATTATACACGAAATATGTAGAGTTGAGTGTGAGCTCAACAGCATTTAGAAATTCATCAAGTGAAATATCTGTGTATTGTTTTATCAGATTCCATTTTTTAGTTATAATTTCTTTTGTTAAATTAGTAGGGATATTGGTATATAACGATATAACATCCAAGGATATTAATATATGGTTGTCAGGTATTCGTATATCCTTAATTTTATTTTTTAGATCTACCGAGTCTTTTATGTAATATTTATTTTTGTTAATGATGTTTTGTAAAATATTTTTTAGAAATTTTGACAGATTCTCAAAGGGTGACTGGATGCAAGAAACAATTGGTCTTAATGGAATATTTTGTTTGTGAATTTTTGGTAGGCCATACATTTTTGGAGGTAGAGCATTTAGGATTTTCAGGCTCTTGGCGGTATTTGGTGATATATACATTTTGTTTTAGGTCGTTATTATCTCTATGAAAAATGTTAGTCGGGTCGTTCTTTAATTCCTTGTAAGTGTTTGTGTCATGTAATAGGTCAGTCATTTTTTTGTCATATTCGGCAGAATACACAATAACAGTTTTGTTTGATTTGTCAGGTCTCAAAATTCTTAAGTTTTTGTTCGTCTTAATAAATAGTTTAGTTTGTTTGACTTTGCTCAAAAGTTGTTTTTGTTTCCTTGTTTTTGTTGTTTGGCTTAATTTGTTTTTATAATTAGTTATAATGTTGCAGCATGTCGATCTTAACTGATCTTTAGTTTCTGAAGTCAAATTTATAATTGATGTTTCAATATTGCTGATTAGATCTGGGATTGGTATGTCCTCAGAAGATTCGATAGGAATAGCATAGTTCGGACCTAAACTAAGAATTTCGGCCACGTTTTCTGGAATCTCAACATTAGTCATATTGTGTATCCATTCTTTCGATTTTTTGTTACCAACATTATTAGTCCCCCCTTAAAATTTTAAAATCCGAGCACCATCAAAAAAGAAGAGAATTCCACGAAATGATAGAGATACAAAAAAATAAACACTCTATAAATGCAAAAACCGATACAAAACAACTCAGTAAAATATATTATAATCTTATTAAGTAATACATAAATTAAAATCATAAATTAAGAAACTGAGTTGAACCCCCTAATAGATATAAATTTCTCTCTTTCAGAACATGGTAAAATAAGTTAGTAGTCGTTTTTGTTTGTTAGTTTATATATGTACAAACTTAGTGTAGAATTTTTAAAAATGTTGTATTGTCTTATATTGACATAATCTTCGGATTTTGGTTTTAATGAGGTAAGACATCGAATTGTTTTTCTAGTCTATCTCCTGATTTTTATAAATTTCTTTATAGGCCAAAAATTGTATTCTGATGAAGATCACCAAGTTGATCGAAACGTCAAAACTTTGTAACATGAGCTCTGTCAAACGAAATGTGTTAATTTAATTCACGAGGACCCTAACCCAAGAAAATAAAAACTAATTATATATATATATATATATATATATATATATATATATATATACATACAGGGTTATTCACGCAACCCGTTCATTAAAAATTTTGATGATGCAATTTAGATAAAAATTTCAAATTTTGGGATTAAGGTAAGGTCAAGGGGTACTTCTTTTTTGAAATATTTTCAACTTCCTGTCACTTCCGGTTTAACCGGAAGTTGGTATCAACTTGCTTATTTTAAACGGAACACCCTGTATTTTATGATATATTTGGATTCTACGGAGAATTTTAATGCTATTTTATGTAGCATGTCCTATACCCAGGTTTAAGCGTTCTTAAGATATTTGACCTTGAACCGAAAATGAGCCTTCGGGGTACCAAATTTTAAAAATCTCATATTTTTGTAAGTTTTGAAGATATAATCTTCATATTTTGCAGACGAATGGTAAATAATCTTAGGTTTCCATTTTTTTTATTGAATTTATCTATTTTTATACAGGGTGTCCTAAATTCACCGACAAATATTCACATTTTCAAAGTCGCTAAAGTCCGTTTTTTTAAATGGGACACCCTATAACTTTATGCACTATCAAATGTAAAATTTCATTTTCTATCGAACTGTATTAAGGTTCCCTATACCTATTCGTAACCATTTTCGAAATAATTGGGTTTTATAAAAATATCGTATGTATTTGCTTAAATGTTTACATGTTCCAATGGTGAGCCATGGAAAAACAATTGAGATCCAATATCCAATATGACCGGTGATTAGTATGCGTTATTTATCGAAAGCTGTCAGTGATAAACTAAATCTTTTAATCGAAATGGAAGAATACTCCAACGCTGATATTCTCGATCTATTTTATATTCATGGAGAATGTTATAAAATTTTGGAGAGAACGTGTCGTGTGTTTAATGAACGCCACCCTGATTTGCCGCCAATGAACAAGTCAAAATTCAAGAGGATTGAAACGAACTTTTTGCGTTTTGGCAAGGTTAAAGTTACAAAAAATGTTCCGAAACCAGTGATAAATGCCGAGGATAACGTAATAAACACATTAGCTTATTTCCACGCAAACCCGCAAAGTTCAATATCGTCTGCAGAAAACGATTTGGGAATTTTTTCTTCATCTGTCCAAAGAATCTTGAGCGAACATCATATGCACCCTTATTCCTTCCATAACGTGCAAGCCTTGAGACCTGGTGATGACGTCCGACGAGTAGAATTTTGAGTTTGAAATATTTTGGACCGATGAAGCGAAATTTTCTAGAGAAGGAATAACAAATAGAAGAAACGAACATTTCTGGGCAGCAGAAAATCCGCACGCTTTACTCGAAACGCGTTCTCAAGAGAGGTTTAGCTTCAATTTTTTCGGTATAGTATTAAATGATCAGGTGCGGTACTGTATTTATGAAGACAATTTAAACAGTGATAAGTATTTAGAAATTCTACGAGGGACGGTTTCTGAACTTACAGAAGAAATTCCTATTGGTGAGCTGCAAAATTATTAGTATCAATTAGATGAGGCATCAGCACATAATTCCGCTGCAGTTTATTTCCAATTATCTCAAATTTTTGAAGATCGCTGGATTGGTCCCAATGGCCCTTGGAGATGGCCCCCGCGATCGCCTGATTTAACACCCCTAGACTTTTATTAATGGGGATTTATCAAAGGTAAAGTCTATGCTTCCCAAGTAAATAACCAACAAGATTTACTGGACAGGATACGAACAGCTTTTGCCGAATTAAAAAACGGACAAATTCAACGGGCCACAGCAACTGTACAAAGAAGAATTGAAATGTGTCTTCAAATGAACGGACAGCATATAGAACATTTGTTATAATTCAATTTTATTATTTTATTTATTTATTGTTGATTGTTAGATTGCTATAACTTTTAAATTCACTGAAACAAGTTTAGAAAAGTCTCGAACTTAGTAGATATGGTTAAAAATAATGTAAACAATTTATTATATTTTTTATAACTTTAACTTTTCTGAAACGAAAAAATTTCGTTTCAACCCTCTTCAATTTTCTCTTGTTCATTGGCGATAAATGAAGATGTTTTTCATTAAAAACATGGCACGTTCTCTCCAATATTTTGTAACATTCTCCGCGAATATATAAATTAAGCTCTTGAGTGTTATTTTATTTTAATTTAAAAGTTTCAAATCAGCTGTCATGTTGAATAGAAAAGCACAACAATTGTTTTTCCATGGCTTACAACGGGAAGGTGTAAGCATTTAGCAAATACATATGATAGTTTAATGAAAACCTGATTATTTCAAAAATGGTTACGAATAGGTATAGGGAACCTTAATACAGTTCGATAGAAAATTAAATTCTACATTTGATAGTGCATAAAGTTATAGGGTGTCCGATTTAAAAAAAACGGACTTTAGCGGCTTTGAAAATGTGAATGTTTGCCGCTGAATTTAGGACACCCTGTATAAAAATAGACAAATTCAAAAAAAAAAATAGAAACCTAAGATTATTTACCGATCGTCTGCAAAATATGAAGATTATATCTTCAAAACTTACAAAAATATGAGATTTTAAAATTTGGTACCCCGAAGGCTCATTTTCGATTCAAGGTCAAATATCTTATGAACGCTTGAACCTAGTTATAGGATATGCTACATAAAATAGCATTTAAATTCTCCGTAGAACCCAAAAATATTATAAAATACAGGGTGCTCCATTTAAAATAAGCAAGTTGATACCAACTTCCGGTTAAACCGAAAGTGACTGGATGTTGAAAATATTTCAAAAAAGAAGTACCCCTTGACCTTACCTTAATCCCAAAATTTTAAATTTTTATCTAAATGGCATCATCAAAAACTTTTAATGAACGGGTTGCGTGAATAACCCTGTATATATATATATATATATATATATATATATATATATATATATATATATATATATATATATATATATATATATATATATATATATATATATATATATATATATATATATATATATATATATATATATATATATATAAAGCATTAATTTAGTTTATATTAAAAATGCTAAAATATTATCTTAATTATCGAGCCCATAATAAATGAGGCCTTGATTCCGAGCGAGCCACTTTAGAAAATCGAATAGAACCTATGCGGGCCGCTAGCTTCTCTGCAGCCAAGTCATGAATGCTTGATTTCCTGTGAATCGAGCCAGAGGTTATTGAACTTTCCACCGGCTGTGTGCAATTTTTGCACTTCAGTCGCGTGCTTTAAGTGGGGGCGGAAGCTAAAGATTCTTTGTTTGAACGGCTATCCGTGTGTTGTGTGATACGTACGTCGCGTCGTGCATGCTGCGATATGAAAGACAATAATACGGACGTGGATATGCAAATACCGTCAACTTCGGCTGTCGGTAATAACGTTGAAAATGTTGGAGAATTTAGTAAGAAGAATGTGTGGTGTGTTTCTTAATAATAAAGGGATTTTCAACATTAAACTTCGCTGATAAGCTTCAAATAATTTCCAAAGGAAGGACAAAACCGCCTATGAAAAATTTAACCATAAAAATGAAAAACTGTATTAGACATTTTTATCCGGAAAAACAATACGAACAATTTAAATGGCTAACGGGGTGTGAAAATATAAGTAAATTATTTTGTTGGACATGTTTACTTTTTAAAAAGGAAAAAGGCCTCTGAAATAAAACTGGTTTTTCCGATTTAAACAATTTCCATAAAGCTGTAAAAAGACACATTATGTCCAAAGCGCATTTGCAGGCCGTTATAAAAGAAAAAGTCTTCGTCAAAACCAGAATTCAACACGCCCTTAATAAACAGTTGGAAATTTGTCACCGCCGACACGATGAACTAAAGATCATGACGAAACAAGGGTGCCTTCAAATAGAGGAAATTTTCAAGATTTACTTAGTTTAATGGCTAAATATGATGACTGCTTAAAAAATCACTTAGAGCAGTCTAGCGTTTTTCGCGAAACATTGAATCGAATCCAGAATGATTTAATTTCCGCTGTTGCAACAATTATTCTAAAAAGAATTAAGCAGGAGATTGGCGAGGCGCGGTTCATTGCTATTGTTCTGGACAAAACAACTGATATCACTAATTTTAGCCAATTATCTATAGTAATACGCCACGGTAAAACAGACAGAAGTATCCAAGAGCGATTTTAAGGTTTTAAAAATGTGTCCGAAAATCGTACAGCAGATGCATTATATACCGTAGTTTTTAACGTTACTAGAGAAATTAATGGAGAGAAAAAATTAGTTGCTCAAAGCTATGATGGAGCTGCAGTGATGGCAGGACAATTAGGGGTCTGCAAGCTAAAGTTCGAGAAACTTTCCCAAGTGCTGTGTTTGTCCATTGTTTTGCTCATAAATTAAATTTAGTTTTATCCCAGTCCATCAATCACATTAAACAAACACAAGCTTTGTACTCCATTGTCTACAAACGATTGCCCAAAGTAGCTCCTACTAGGTGGAACTATAATGGAAGACTTGTGTTAACAGTATCTGAAAATCGTGAATCACTGATTGAACTATTTGAGAATATAATAGAAAATAATGAAACGTGGGACTCAGAAGCAATAAATAGTTCGAGGGGTTTTTGGACTGTTTGAAACGAGATTTTAATTTTAATTATTTGTTAAACATATTTTTCAGAAATATTTCCATTCTCGGACGATGTTTTTAATATATTACAAACTAAAACAAATGATATTGGTTTTGCCTAAAAAAAGTGGATGATTTTAAGTCCATGTTAAGCCAAAAAAGCGTCTTCGAGCAGACAAGGTGGGAGATGTTCAAACATTATACAGACGCCTCTTTTATGAAATAATCGATCAAATTCAGCAACAAATAAATTATAGATTTAACGGTTTAAATGATTTTAAATTCCTCGAGCTCTGCAATTTTGATGCACTTAAAGGAAACACTTTTCCAGAAGCTGCGTTTAAATCTCTTTAGCGCAAACAATAACGCTAATGAACTAATGCAATTTTTAAAAGATAAGGAGCTGGAAGATGCCTACACCGAAGTGTAGAACGCAATTTTTCGACACTTAAACGTACAAAAAATGTCGAGAGAAATTCAACGGGACAGGAGAGACTTTCGCATACATCGCTGTTGTCCATTGAAAATAAACTTCTCCAAAATATGTCGGAGCATTGACGTTTTTATGATGACGTCATTGACGAATTTGCAAAAAATGATCTAAGAATCGAATTACATTACAAATAGGTAAGTTTCTAAAAATAGCTTCCTTTTCTTAAAATTTCACCGCACGCCCCTGTTAGCGAAAATAGACTTAATGTGTTGAATCTGGCAAATAACTTCGGTTTTATTCGCCTTCAAAGTTAATGTCCTATAGGAAGTCAATATTGCCATTTGAATTTGGGCTCAGCAATTGGATGAAAATTGCAGTCAGTTTGCGCTTGCTCAGTTCCACAAAAAGGCCCTGAGAGCAAGTGATTCGGGTGTCAATTTTAAAAGAATAAGGCTAGCTATATATATTTGGTATAAAATACATCAACTTTATTTTATAACGGTTGAGTGAGGTTGCTTTGAGCTCCGACTTTAAAATGTCTATATTTAAAGAATAAATAAAACATTCTTTTTTGCCTTTTAGCGATTTTTTTTAAATCGGTTGTATTTTTTTAGATCTTTTTATTACGTGTATTTCTACGTATTTAAATCTGAGGTTAAACTCCTATGAGAAAGTTGCTAGACAACGTAACATGTCCCCTTTGCAACTAAGAATAGTGAAAACCCAACATGTTTGTTTATCATAATAGACATTGACATTTATATTACCACATTTTTAGTACAATTGACTTATGGTCCATTCACTAAACATTATAAATCGACAATGGAATAGTAAATCATTTTAATTTAGTCCAATTTCTCACGAGAACGAAAATCTACAATTAATCACCGTATATGTTTTATTATCTATTAAAACCGAATGCTCGTTTTGCTGGTTATTAATGAAACGGTCGCTAAAAGGAGAAAAACTCTTGTGTATTTCCCCGAGATGTTAACCGCGGTTTGTAACCGAACTGACAAGAATTGTACGTGGAGGCGACACAAAATCACGTGGTGAAGTTGACATAAACTCTTGTTGAATGCCGAGGTCGAAGACAGGTCCTTGTGAGAAATCACTGTGGCTACAAGCAGGAGCTCTAGGCTCACAAAGAAAGAAAAATGTGTACAAATTATTTTCAAGTTAGATTTTTTAGTATTTTGATAGGTCAAGGAAACAAACAACAAATTAAAAAAGTGTAGAAATTAGGTGGACGTTTTAAAATCTGCTTCGCATTTGTGTGAAAAAAATCAAATACCTTTGATTTTAAGAAATCATCATTCTTGGGTGTAGACCGTGTCATAATGCAATTACTTTCCGACGTTTCGCCTACCATTGCACGAGACATCTTCAGGGATCTTTACTGCACAAGATCAAAACACTGATTGAGCTCAGATAAGTAGAGTTCAGGTATTTACCACAGATCAATGTTCATCGGCGCGTGAGGAAATTTTCAGGGTACTTCATAATTTCAATTGATTATCTAATTTTTCGTTTATAATAACCCGAGACTAAAGCAAGAACCTTGGTATCTTTTACATTAATAATGTGTCCTGTTGTGTGCAGGCGGACAGGGCGCCGGTCGGGTCTTTTACATCCAATGGTGGAAAATAGTATTTATATAAAACCAGGGGCGTGCGCTGAAATTTTAAGAAAGGGAAGCAATTTTTAGAAACTTACTTATTTGTAACGTAATTCGATTCTTCGATCATTTTTTGCAAATTCCTCAATGACGTCATCATAAAAACGTCGATGCTCCGACATATTTTGGAGAAGTTTATTTTCAATGGACAACAGCGATGTATGCGAAAGTCTCTCCCGCCCCATTGAATTTCTCACGAAATTTTTGAAGTGTTGAAAAATTGCGTTCTACTGATGAAATTGTGGCAGGTATTGCCACTACTAATTCACACAATTTTGACACTTCGGTGTAGGCATCTTCCAGCTCCTTGTCTTATAAAAATTGCATTAGTTCCTTAGCGTTATTTTTTGGGTTAATTCACCAGTTTCGTAAATCACTTTTAGTTCAGATCGCAGTAATACTCGGTCGAAGAACTGGCCATAATGAAGAAGAGATTTAAACGCATCGCATCAAAATTGCAGAGCTCGAGGAATTTAAAATCATTTAAACCGTTAAATCTATAGTTTATTTGTTGCTGAATTTGATCGATTATTTCATGAAAGAGGCGTCTGTATGATGTTTGAACATCTCCCAACTTGTCTGTTCGAAGACGCTTGGCTTGTGGCTCTACGTTTAACGTCATCGTTTTCTTCCAAAATAGGTCAGTCATCTCTTTTTTGGCTTAACATGTACATAAAATCATCCACTTTTTTAGGCAAAAAGCAATATCATTTGTTTTAGTTTGTAATATATTAAAAACATCATCCGAAAATGGAAATATTTCTGAAAATATGTTCAACAAATAATTAAAATTAAAATCCCGTTTCAAACAGTCCAAAAACCCCCTCGAACTATTTACTGTTTCTGAGTCCCACGTATCATTATTTTCTATTATATTCTCAAATAGTTCAATCAGTGATTCACGATTTTCAGATACTGTTAACACAAGTCTTCCATTATAGTTCCACCTAGTAGGAGCTACTTTGGGCAATCATTTGTGGACAATGGAGTCCAAAGCTTGTGTACGTTTTGTTGACAGCAGCAAGAGACTTAAAGTAACGAAATAAACTTTACACTCTTTAATGTGATTGATGATATGGGATAAAACTAAATTTAATTTATGAGCAAAACAATGGACAAACACAGTACTTTAGAAAGTTTCTCGAACTTTAGCCTGCAGACCCTCTAATTGTCCTGGGATCACTGCAAATCCATTATAGCTTTGAGCAACTAATTTTTTCTCTTCATTAATTTCTTTAGTAACATTATAAACTACGGTATATAATCCTAACACTGGAACCTGTGGTGGAAGATAGATCAAAATACAAGAGTTCTAACCACACTACACCACAACTTGTTACGTTCTGGACGCGCGTTTCGCTAACCAAGTTAGCATCATCAGCAGATGATATATCATCTCATGATATATCATCTGCTGATGATGTCCAGAACGTAACAAGTTGTGGTGTAGTGTGGTTAGAACTCTTGTATTTTGATCTACGGTATATAATGCATCTGCTGTACGATTTTCGGACACATTCTTAAAACCTAAAAATCGCTCTTGATTACTTCCGTCTGTTTTAACGTAGCGTATTACTATAGATAATTGGCTAAAATTAGTGATGTCAGTTGTTTCGTCCAGAACAATAGCAATGAACCGCGCCTCTCCAATCTCCTGCTGAATTCTTTTTAGAATAATGGTTGCAACAGCGGAAATTAAATCATTCTGGATTTGATTCGACGTTCCGCGAAAAACGCTAGACTGCTCTAAATGATTTTTTAAGCAGTCATCATATTTAGTCATTAAACTAAGTAAATCTTGAAAATTTCCTCTATTTGAAGAAACCCTTGTTTCGTCATGACCTCTAAATCCTAATTCGTGCTGTCCGAGAAAACAAAGAACATCGATAAGTCGTTTTAATATTTGCTATTTTTATCAACTAGTTCATTGTGTTGGCGGTGACTAATTTCCAACTGTTTATTAAGGGCGTGTTCAATTCTGGTTTTGCCGAAGAATTTTTTTATGACGCCCTGCAAATGCGTTTTGGACATAATGTGTCTTTTTACAGCTTTATGGAAATTGTTTAAATCGGAAAAACCAGTTTTATTTCAGAGACCTTTTTCATTTTCAAAAAGTAAACATGGCCAACAAAATAATTTTTCACTAATCCGCCATTTTGGATTTTTACCAGATCATACCCATATGATGCCTAATTTTTTAAACAAATTGTAAGTTATGCCGCGAACTGACAGGCAGACAAACAAAAGGAAAGACAGACCGACAGACGGACCGACGGAATTAATGAAACAAATTTTTTGGCATCTAGGGACCCTAAAACGTAAAGATGTGTAAAACCTTAGAGGGTGAATTTTTCACGATTACAAACAATTTATTTGGCAGCCATTTTGTTCAGCCATCTTGAATTAGTACCACAATTTTACTAGTTGACTCCAATACAACAATTTGTTAAGACACACAATTTGAAATCAAACTATTAAGCAGTTCAAGCTAAATTTAAGCCGCCATTTTGCTCCGCCATTTTGGATTCGTACTAAAATGTTACTAGTTGACTCCCAAGGCCCACTAACTCTATAGGTTGCCTCGAGCGATCTTGACCTATCCCAACTCGGCGTTAGCGATCTACGTCACTCGGCGACCGGCTTGCTTTAGCACGGCATTGTCCATATCTCTTCTCTGTGCGTTTAATTACATATATTAATCTTTATTTTGTTCAAGACTGAAATGGTTCAAATTTTAACCAACTTTTTTGCTGAGTGCATTTCAAAAAGTTCGGATCTTTTTTGAAAAAATATGATGTTTTTGTAAAACCTCAAAAAATATTCCTGTAGAAAGTTTTAGCATGACAAATAGTTGTATAACTTCAGGAAATGTTCATTTTTTTATACAAGGTGTCCCAGTATTGTGTTCTCGGTTTTTGGTGATAATTGTTAGACATAGAGAAAAAGTTTAAATATAAATATTAATGTATAGGATGACGTATTTTCATATTTAAATAATTATTCATATATGAAACAGCCTATATGCTATTACATTTTTAAATTGTATCTAAAATTCTACGTCTGCTTCATGTATTGCTCATAGGCCTAAGTTTAATTGTTTTAGAAATATTGACATTTAAAAACTGGGATTTTCAATTTTGAACAGCGGTAGAATCTAAACTAAACGGTTCAAATTAGAATAAAACGGTTTGCACATTCCTGATTTAGTTTTTAATAGTATACCATAAATTTCTTCTCTATTTTTAACTGATACGAAGATATCAACCGGGAACACACTATGGGGACACCTTATGTATATTATAAGTATTTTTCATATTTTATTAACTATTGCAGAAAACACGATTATTTAAAACATCTTTTTTAATAATAGAAAATAAATCAGCACACAATTTATGCTTAAACGGTAACAAGTTAGAAATCCAGTTAATAAGTTAAGTTAATAGAGTTAGTGGGCCTTGGTTGATTCCAACATAATACTTGATGTTTTTTGCAAAATTTCAGATAAATTGGATGAGTAGTTTTTTAATAACAATTTTTTTAACATTTCACTAGGCAGCCCTTTTGATTCGCCATATTAGATTTTTATCAATATATTACCAGGTTGTCCCCATATGACCCTTCATTTTCGACCAAACTTTAAAGTCAATGGGGTATGTAGTCTTTAAGCTATACCGCGAGCTGGCAGACAAACAGAGAGACAGACAGACCGACAAACGGACTATCGGAATTGATAAACCATATTTTTTGGCATCTAGGGACGCTAAAACGTGTAAAACTTGGGAAAGCGATTTTTGTCAGGACTGCATACTACTATTTGGCCGCCATTTTGTTAAACCATCTTGAATTACTTACTTACTTACTTACTTACTTAACGGCTTTTATTTAAATAATTTTTTACAATGGTGTGGTATAGTACAAGATGATAAATAGATGTAAATGGCGAAGTTTAGCCTAAGGCTACTCTTACACTTAACCATGTTACTAGTAAAAATTATTAATAGTAAACTTACCTAAAATAACAAAATTATCTATAATAATAAAAAATAACAATATAAATAATGTAAAATAAATTATATTATATTATATTATATATGTATATATATACATATACATACATACACACATACATATATATACATATATACATACATACATAAATACATATATACATACATACACACACATACACAGAATTTCAAATAGTAATGTTAGTTTAATGAAAAATTAATATCAGATAAACAAACAAATGACCGGGTCGCATGATGGACAATAAGATAACTGGAGAAATGAAAAAAAAAAATCAGAACAGAGTAATGAGTTGATTATGATGAAGGCCGATTTTGATATTTCGCCGAAACGCCAGAGGCGGAAGTGATTTATTGTGGGTGCTTAAGGAATTATACAATTTTACAGCGTTGAATGTAAAAGAGTTTTGAAAGAGGGCGGTGGAGTGAATCGGCATTGTGAGGGTGGTAGACGAGCGTATATTTAGATCATGTATTGCGCTTCTAGCTATAAGTTTTTCACGGAGATACATTGGTTCAGAATTTATAAACAACTTATGGAGAAATGCAAAGTAATGAAGGTGTACGATTTTGTTAAATTTTAACCAATTTAGTTCGACAAATTTAGGGGAAATATGATCATACTTACGTAGTCGAAATACAAATCGACAGCATGTGTTTTGAATACTTTGAACTCTTTTTTTTGTTATGACATCAAGGCAAGGATAGTAAACAATGTTGCAATAATTAAGGACTGACATAACTAAACTTTCCGACAATTTTTTGCGCACTTTGAAATTTAAAATTAACTTGTTAGTATAAAGGACTCTGAGCTTACAATATGCAATTCTAACTAAATTTGATATATGATCATAAAACCTTAACCTCTCATCTATTGTGACACCCAACACTTTTACCTTCTGCGCATATTTCAAGACAACGTTTTCTATTCTTATAATAAGATTATCCTGTACATACTTTCTTCTACGTTCCGAAGAAAAAACTATTATGTTTGTTTTGTTAGCATTTAGTTTCAAATTATGAGTTCTTGAGTACTCAAGTATAGTTTCTAAATCACTATTAATGATAATTTGTGCATTATCAATATCATTGTAGTCAAAAGGGAACAACATCTGGGTATCATCCGCATATGAACGGAGGCAACAATTTAAGTCTTATTCGAAAAGATGCGCCGTATAAAGAGTAAATAGAAGGGGCCCTAAAATTGAACCCTGAGGGACTCCCGAGATTACCTCTCGATACTCTGACCGTTCACCACTAAGTACTACACATTGTGAGCGCCCCGAGAGATAGCTTCCGAAAAAATTAACTGCGGCTTCATCAAAACCATAATAGTGCAATTTTCCACATAGAAGGTCGTGATCTATAGTGTCGAAAGCTTTTGAAAAGTCTAAAGCCACCAAGACCGCAGCCATACCCTTGTCAAGGCTACGAAAAATGTTGTCAGTCAAGTCTAAAAGGGCAGAGGTGGTGCTGAACATTTTTCTAAAACCACTTTGATACTTCGGGAGGATATTATTTTTAACCAAATAAGTTGTCATCTGCAAAGAGACTATCTTTTCCAGAATTTTGCATAGTGTCGGGATTAGGCTAATCGGACGAAGATCTCCGACAGACTGAGGATTGGATATCTTCGGCAAAGGACAAACAAGTGAGCGCTTCCAAGATGACGGGAAGTATCCCAACTCCAGGCAGCAGTTGATTATATGAGTTACATGATATAGGATTTTATGTTTGCAGAGTTTAATCATAGTTAGAGAAATGTTGTCGTTGCCACTACCATTTGACTTAATGGAGTCAACTGCTGCATTTACTGTTTGAAAATCGGTAAGTTGAAAATTGAAATTCAAACCATCTCGAAATCTATTATTCTGATAAAAATGTATTTTTTCAATGGAATTGTTAGATTTGCAAAAAACACTGGTAAAGAAATTGTTTATGTTGTTCGGATTCATGAGATGTTGGGGTAATGAAGTATTTTTTATGGTTTGAATATTTAAATTCTTAAGTGCAGACCACAGTGATTTATCATTTTTCTGACGTTCCAAATGACACAGATAGGCAGCCTTTTCTTGCCGAATACATGAAAGTGAAAAATTTCTTAGCCTCCTATACTCAAGCCAATTAGTTTCGGTTTTCTGTGATTTATATTTAGACAAGGCTTTATCTTTATGTTTTAGAATATCTTTAAGATTTGATGTTAGCCAGGGACAAGGGGGCTTGCTGACCCTCACTGTTCTATACGGCGCATGGTGTTCAAAAAGAATCAAAATATGGTGGGTTAAGAATTCAATTTTTACATCAATATTATTTATATAGTAAATGAAATCCCAATCGATTTGCTGCAGGTCATGTTCAAAAGCCACCTGGTCAAAATTTTTAAAGTCGCGATAAGTAACAAACTTTTGTTTGAATTTAGTAACCTTTAATTTAAGGTTACAATAAACTAATTGGTGGTCCGAAAGACAACTGGTATCCAAAGTACCCGAGGCCGAAACTAGGTCAGACATATTCGTGCAGATTATATCAATGAGCGTCCCAGTTGTATGTGTTATGCGAGTGGGCTCCTTAATAACCTGCACAAGCCCATATGATTCAATACATCGTGACAAAATATTAGGTCCATTTCCGAGAAAATTAACATTAACGTCCCCTAAACACCAACAATTTTTCGGCCCCAATAACTTGGCGTCAATTTGGTTGGTTTTAAAATTTTTACCAAATTCCAATAATTGTTTCTTGTTATTGTAGTCTTCCCTTGTGTAATCATTCGTCACACACGTGAATTAATACCACTATTTTACTAGTTGATCTCTATACTTATTAAAATATTATAAAGTTTATAATTAATAGTTATTGCACACAATCAAACCAAAACGCAGTTGTTTGAGGCTGTAAATTGTGGTAGATAATAATTCAAGACGGAGAAACAGAATAGTAGCCAAATAAAATGTTTGAAATCCTGAAAAAATCACCCTCTCTGATTTTACATATTTTCACGTTTTAGAATCCCTAGATGCTAAAAAATATAACAAACACAAAAAGACTACAAGTCTCGGTCTCAGTAAATTATTGTGTTTCGCCCTTCCGAGCATCATCAGACCTACAAACTACAGAGATAACCTCCGACGTTTCGCCTTCGATTGCACGAGGCATCTTCAGGGGTCTTCATTTCACGAGATCGGAACACTGAATGAGCTTGGAGAGATCCAGGCCGGCTATTTATAGTCGACCTGTGTTTACCGAAGCGTGACTCGGTGTAACGATCGGTTTCCATGTATGATGAAGACTGAAGCCCGTATCTCTATTAAAATTGGTAACATGCTTATAAATTTCAATAGATTATCTAATTTTGCGTTTATAGAGTCCCGAAACCGATGCAAGAACTTTGGTTTCTTTTACATTTATGACATGCCCAGTAGAATGTTGGTATTCAGATACAGCAGATTGTATAAATTGTTTCTTTCTGATACATCGTTCATGATCCTTAAGCCTAGCCGAAACGGATCGTCCAGTTTCTCCAATATAAACATCACCACAGGAACAAGGAATTGCATATACTCCTTCCGTTTGAAAAGGAATAATGTCCTTTGGCGATCTCAAACATTGTCCAATTTTCTTGTGTGTTGAAGATTGTACGTATGTTGGACCGGCGAAGTAACCTTGCAATCTCCTCTGTGGTTCCATGTATAAATGGAAGAACTACATTTCCTTTTGGTAATTCCTTATTAGTATCATTTCGTGGAGTAGGATTATTAAATTTTCTAATTGATCGTCTAATATCATCAGTGCAATATCCATTCCCTCTTAAGGCTTGTGTCAGTTTCTCTGTTTCCGATTGTAAAGAATTTTGGTCACAAATCGCGAGGGCTCTGTAAACCAACGAATTAATAATTCATTGCTTCTGTGCTGGATTATGATGGGAATTTGCATTTAAGTACCTGTTCATATGCGTTGGTTTTCTATATACAGAGTGTCCTAAGGAACCATCCCCTTTCCTTTGTACAAGAACATCTAGGAAGGGAATCGTGCCTTCTGATTCAATTTCCATTGTAAATTTTATGTTAGCATGTTGTTGATTCAGATGATCAAGAAACCCATGGAGGTTTTCTGGACCATGTGGCCATATTACAAAAGTGTCGTCTACATATCTGAACCATGATTTTGGTTTTTGTTGAGACGACTCTAAGGCTTCCTCCTTAAAAGCTTCCATGAATATATTGGTTACCACTGGTGAGAGTGGAGTTTTCACGGCTGCTCCTGAGGTTTACAATCGGAAACAAAGAAACTGACTAAAGCCTTAAGGGGGAATGGATATTGCACTGATGATATTGGACGATCAATTAGATAATTTAATAATCCTACTCCACGAAATGATACTAATAAGGAATTACAGATAGATGTTTATACACGTAACCACAGACAAGATTGCAAGGTTACTTCGCCGGTCCAATATTCGTACAATCTTCATTACACACAAGAAAATTGGACAATGTTTGCGATCGCCAAAGGGCATTATCCCTTTCCCAACGGAAGGAGTATATGCAATTCCTTGTTCCTGTGGTGATGTCTATATTGGAAAAACTGGACGATCCATATCGACTAGGCTTAAGGAACATGAACGATGTATCAGAAAGAAACAAATTGTATAATCTGCTGTATCTGAACACCAACATTCTACTGGGCGTGTCACAAGTGTGAAAGAAACCAAAGTTCTTGCATCGGTTTCGGGACTCTATAAACGCAAAATTAAAGACTCTTTTGAAATTTATAAGCATCCTAACAATTTTAATAGAGATACGGGCTTCAGTCTACATCATACGTGGAAACCGATCGTTACACCGAGTCACGCTTCGGTAAACACAGGTCGACTATAAATAGCCGGCCTGGGTCTCTCCGAGCTCATTCAGTGTTTCGATCTCGTGAAGTGAAGATCCCTGAAGATGCCTCGTGCAATCGAAGGCGAAACGTCGGAAAGTGATTCCATTTTGACACGGTCTAATCCCAAGAACCATGATTTCTTAATTGACCAGAGCCGTGAAAGCTTTCCTTCTACAGAGAGAACCTTAGTAAATAACCACACTCACAAATGCTAAAACAATAACTTACAAATAGAATAAAACACACTAAAGTACCGGGTCTTTCCTCATATATTGACCCCCCCCCTAGAAGAGTTATTTTAAGAGATACAAAAAAATATCAAATACAAAAGTTTTAGGGATTTCCTTGAAATTTTTGAATCTGATGTCAAAAATTTTTTTTTCATCCGTAAATGTCAAATTTTGACAGATGGATATTTTTTTCTTATGGAACACCCTGTATACGAATTGACAGTTAAAAAGAGCGAAATTTTCTGATTTCAAATATATATGTTTAATATGTCTAAATAAGGCGTTATTGAAATATCGGGCTCTAAACATCAAAATAATAACACATTCAAAATATCATGGTAGGCGCTGCATTGTGAATATTTGACATTTATTAAAAAGCAATTGAATCAGACGCCATTATTATTTACTGTTAGTTGGCTTTTAATTGTCAAAAAATGCCGTACAGCGAGGAAGAAAAGTGCGATATAATTCGTTTATATTATAAAAATAATAATAATGCCAATGCCGCAAGGGCGGAATATCATCGCACGTTTCCTTTACGCCCCTCTCCAGCAAAGAATACTTTTAAAAACGTGGAACAAGCATTGCGCACAAGAAAGACTTTAGTAAGAAAACGTCGGACAGTTGTGGCCAATCAAGACGAAGAACTAAACATTTTATTATATTTCGAAGGTTAGATCTTTTTCTTTCTCAAATTTCATATCAAAAAAAAATTATTTCTTTCTAGAAAACCCTAATAATTCAATAGAACATGCCAAAAATTTCTTCGGTCGGTCTGCCAAAAAAATTTACTCAACTTTAAAAAAGTATTATGCTTATAGAACATTGCCTGTTCAATATTTAAGTGAAGAGCAAAAAAATAAAAGAGTGGCATTTTGTCAAGAGATGCTAGTGTTGAAGGGAGAATATAGAAATTTTTTTAAGAAAGTTCTGTGGTCCGATGAGTGCACTTTTACAACGGCAGGGGTATATAACCGCAAAAATGTTAGGTATTGGGCTACAACTAACCCCCGAATAACCAGGGAAATTAAATTTCAAGGACGGCAGTCCCTTCAGGTATGGTGTGGTATTTTAAGTGACGAAATTATTGACCCTATTTTTTACGATGAAAACCTGTCCGGGCAAAAATATTTGGAGATGCTCACCAACGAAATTGAAGAGAGGCTGGACGATCTACCCCTAAGGCAGTATAATCAAATAGTGTGGCATCAAGATGGCGCCCCACCACATGATGTATTGCCAGTTATAAGATTTTTAAATCAAAAATATAATTTTTGGATTGGACGTACTGGGCCAATTCGTTGGCCACCGAACAGCCCAGACCTGACGCCTCTGGATTCGTTTCTCTGGGGTTACCTTCAAAACAAGGTTTATGAGCGGAGAAATGAAAACGTCGAGATGCTCCGCAGAAAAATCATCGCCGCTATAAATGATCTCAATTTTAATAATATACAGTTTATAGTTAATACAAAAAATTGAACAAGACTATACAAATTGCATTAATAATAATGGAGGTCATGTTGAGAACCTATAAAGTATAATTATTAAATTTGAAGTTAATTAACAGGAAACTTTTTTGTTGTTATTGTTATTGTATTTGTTTGTTGTTTATATTAATTTGTTATAAAATATATAATTTCTTCCTCGCTGTACGGCATTTTTTGACAAGTAAGACCCACTAACAGTAAATAATAATGGCGTCTGATTCAATTGTTTTTTAATAAATGTCAAATATTCACAATGCAGCTCCTACGATGATATTTTGAATGTGTTATTATTTTGATGTTTAGAGCCCGATATTTCAATAACGCCTTATTTAAACATATTAAACTTATATATATATTTGAAATTAGAAAATTTCGCTCTTTTTAACTGTCAATTCGTATACAGGATGTTCCATAAGAAAAAAATGACCATCTGTCAAAATTTGACATTTACGGATGAAAAAAAAATTTTTTGACATCAGATTCAAAAATTTCAAGGAAATCCCTAAAACTTTTGTATTTGATATTTTTTTTGTATCTCTTAAAATAACTCTTCTAGGGGGGGGGGTCAATATATGAGGAAAGACCCTGTACAAAAAGCGTCGATCCGTCTTTACTCAAATGTTGCACAAAAATCAAGTGTTACATAAGAATGAACTGGTAACATTTTGGTATGAATCCAAGATAATAAAACAAAATGGCAGCCTAATAAAAATTACGAATTCAACATGGCGAAACAAAATGTCAACCAAATAATTTTTTTAAAAAATCAAAGCCAAAAAATCTTATTCAACTGACTTTAAATTTTGCAGAAAAATGAAATGTGATATAGGGATAAACTATTACGAATTCAACATGTCGTAACAAAATGGAGGTGCGTGTGTCACTGTAAAAGATAATTATTGAATTTGTTTTAAATGATGCCCAAAAATCAAGTATGGCATAAGTAGAAACTGGTAAAATATTGGTTGAAATCCAATATGATGGATTAAAATGGCGCCCAACTAAAATGTTTGAAAAGGCAGTATATATCTCTGACTAAATGACTATTTTACTGAGCTAAGTTAGGCCACACTTCTCTATTTCTAATAAAAGAAAATATTCATAACGACTGAAGTTCCGGATAATTAGAATTTACCAGTTTTTTTAACTCATTATTCAAAATATATATCCACTCATTTAATTGTTTTTTTTTAATTTTCAAGTTTCTCTACATTTCTTTTCCAAAAAGATTGCTTACGTATTATTGAAAAGTTGAACCCGTTAGGAGAAGGGCGGCAGTTTAGCATAATCACTCGGGCGAATGCTGCCACTGCCTGTTATGTGCCAATGTGTTTCAATTTTCCAATCGGATATAAAGGGAATTAAGTTTATCTGAGTCGACTCCGAGCTCCGGTACATTGCCATAAGAGCTTCAGGAGCAAAAAGTTTTAAACGCAATTTAAAGACGCATTAACATCAATGGCAGGCATTTTAGCTGATTTACTAGTTAGTGGCTGTGGCGTACGTTATTGAAAAACTGGCAGATCTCTTTATTACTACAGGCGTAGCTGTCGGATTATTCCCGTGAATTAGCTGATTGTTAACAAAATTTATGATAATGTGTTTTTTCGAAACTTTAAAGTGCAGCTTGAAAACTTAACAACTCACAGCTCCAAGGTCTTGCCATACAGAATATTATGAGTGCTGATATCGTTTTATTTAACACACATTTAGAAAGCGAGGTCTGATTAAAAGTAATGAATTTTAGTTAGATAATATTAGATATTACCGCACTAGTGATATTAAAATTAAAACCGAATTAAAGAAAATTTATTTTTGCTTAAAATATAGCATTACAAACTATCTATTATAAATATTAATTACACAACTATTGCATTTATTTAAATTAATACCAGGTGTACTTAAAGAACTTGACTTAACTTGCGATAAGCTTGCATTAAATATGTTCAGTTTTTGGGTATAAGTTCTTTCCTTTTCCTTATTTCCGAGTATATCAAAGCAGTCTTCTTTTTGTTTTCTTCCAAAGTCTCAATATATCCTTCTACAACTGAATTGGGCCTCCATCCCCCATTCCTCTTTACAGTCAAAACACCACTCCGGTGTTGGCTAATAGATAATCTAAAGCAGTGGCCGGTAAATTGTTCTGGATTTTATAATTTTAATAAAAAAGCAATAATCTTAGGCATACCTCCAAAAGTGTTTATTCCCACTGGGCGTTTTGTACATTTACCGTTCTTATACCACACGAAACAGATCAACGTGTTAAGGGGTAACTTGATGTAATTTCAGATAATTTCCACCATATCTGAACCTTCAATGTCCTTTGATGTTACAAAAACTCTCGAGCTATTTTTGTCTTCGTGAATAGTATTACAAATCGAAAACACGAACCTTCATCTTTCACATTTTCCATGAGTAAGTTTGTCAGCTCTTCTCTTCTACATGCTCCTGCTAGTCCAACAATAAATGCAACTTTCGCTATAAAAAACTTGTTATCATCAGCTTCCTGCAGAAAAACTATATTCTTGCGACTTTCTTTTTAAAAACGCAATTAAATGCTAGTATTTATTAATATCCACATTTTTTGGTAGAATAATTCTATGCAGAACTATATAGATCCCGTGGAAACAACAAGAAAACTGTCAAACTACACAAAGTTGTAAATCAAGGCTCCGAAGATATTTCCGAAATTACCTCGTCTGAAATTTGTAAAGCACTTTCCAAAATGAAAAACAACAAGGCTCCAGGTGAGGATAATGTGACAGTCGATTCAATTAAAATGGACCGCGAAAAATTGTTTCGAGCACTTAAGCTGTTGTTTAATGCATGCCTTTTCAATTGTATTACCCCATCCCATTGGAAAAATGCCGTTATTGTTTTGCTGCATAAGAAAGGGGATATAGCGACCTTAGGAAACTACAGACCCATCAGTCTACTCTCGCATGTTTATAAACTATTCACAAAGATTATCACATCCAGGCTTTGTTCCAAGTTGGACTTGCACCAACCACGAGAGCAGGCTGGATTCCATTCAGGATATGGCACTAACGACCATCTGCAGGTATTGAAAAGCTCGATAGAAAAGATCGTGGAGTATAACAAACCCCTTGTGCTGATATCCATAGACTATGAAAAGGCTTTTGACACCGTAGACCAACAAAAAATGCTCGAGGCGCTTTCCGATTAGATTCCGAGGATAGATTAGACTACCGGTACACGTCATATAAAATACATACAGGGTGAGTCGGGAGCCCCAAACTCCAGGAGTGTGTTCTATGAAAGATACTGATTTGAAAAAACTCATATGTTCTTATTCGATTCTCATTTGTTTTCAACTTACAGCATAAATTAGAATATAAACAAGATCTAACAAATTAACGTTTCAATCATTAGATTTCATCATATTAAATGTTCAAAAATGCCCCCATTGAGCTCTAAACATTTTCGGCTTCTTCTACATAGGGCACCTGTTGCTCTTCTAATTGCCTCATGTTTTTCTTTAATTTCATCTGCAATACTTCTGATACGCTGAATAAGTGCTTCTCGAGTGTCCACTCTCACTTTGTACACTTCATTTTTTAACCAGCCCCATAAACAGAAATCGAGTGGAGTGAGGTCAGGAGATGTTGGAGGCCAAATAATAGGACCACCGCGACCAATCCAACGCCTTGGAAACCTCCCGTCTAAGTGTTGCCTGACTTGATGTGCGAAATGTGCTGGAGCTCCATCATGCTGGAAGTACATTTGCCTTCTGATGTTTAGGGGAACATCCTCCAGTAGTCCTTGTAATTCATTTTCGAGAAATTCACAATAGTAGTCCCCTGTGAGGCGATTTTCCAAAATAAAAGGGCCAATGACATAACTATCTATTATACCACACCATACGTTTACCGAGAACCTATGTTGAAAGTTGCTCTCGACTGTTGCATGCGGATTTTCCTCTGACCAGACATGGCAATTGCGACTATTATTAATACCGTCACGAGTAAATGTTGCTTCGTCCGTGAAAAGTATGCGCGATATAAGATGACGATTATTGTCTATCCACCGACAAAACTCCATACGTTTGGCAAAATCTTCTGGCTGTAGGTGTTGGATTTTTTGTAAGTGGTAAGGATACAAACCTTGCTCGTGGAGCGTATTTATCACTCTTTTTTGTGGAATGTCCAACTGAGCAGCCATTCTGCGTGAACTGATGGTTGCATCTTCTTCTACTAGGTCCAGAATATTTTCTACTTCTTCTGAAGTTTGTTGAGTAGCCCTTTCAGAAGTTGTGTTGGCACTGGGAAGTGTTCCGCTTTCGCATAGTTTGTTGAAAACTCTCATAAATACTTTCTTATCAGGATGACGTTGAAATGGGAATCGTTGACGGTATTCTTCATCAGCAGCTGTAGCATTCCCATTGCAAAAACCATAAACAAATATCATATTCGCATACTTTAAGTGTGAGTAAAAATCGGCATTTTGGAATATGTTCGACAGCTCGAATTCAAAAATGACACTGACAGGTACGAATTCAAAAATGACACTGACAGGTATAGTGCCAGTAAATGGAACATTAACTTATTTTGATTTCTAAGCACCCTATAATTATTATGTTGTATGTATGGAATTATGCTTGAAATCTTATTTTTGTTGTAAGTTGAAAACAAATGAAAATCGAATAAGAACATATGAGTTTTTTTAAATCAGTATCTTTCATAGAACACACTCCTGGAGTTTGGGGCGATCCTCCCGACTCACCCTGTATATGAAAACGCCACATCATGTGTCAGACTCCATAAAAACACCAGCAAATTTCCAATTGAGAGAGGGGTTCGACAGGGAGATACTATCTCTCCGAAATTGTTCACAAATCTTCTGCAGTATCTTTGCAAGAGGATAGAATGGGACGGGCTAGGATTAAATATAAACGGATAAAATCTGTGCCACCTAAGATTCGCCGATGATATAGTCCTAATTTCCGATTGTATAGGTAAGGCCAACATAATGCTGGAACAATTGAAAAATGCCTCTCAGGAAATGGGTCTCAAAATAAATACGTCAAAACCCCAGGTTATGACGAATTTGGTGATTGGCGATGGTGTTTATTTGAATGGAAACCGTGTGGAAGAAACCACTTCTTATAGGTATCTTGGCCACGAAATCGGAATTGAAAGAGACAATCAGACCTGCGAGCTGTCTAGAAGAATAGAACTAACATGGGCAGCATTCGGAAAATTGAAATATGTGTTTCAGTCAAGTATCCCTGTCTGTTTGAATAGGAAGGTATTTGATCAGTGCGTGTTGCATGTTTTAACAGGCAACACAGAAACATTGACATTAACCGGAAAAGCTGCAAATAAAATCAGAACCACACAGCGAGCAATGGAAAGATCAATGATGGGAGTGTCTTTACGTTCTGGACGCGCGTTTCGCTAACCAAGTTAGCATCATCAGCAGATGATATGAACTTACAATATATATATATATATATATATATATATATATATATATATATATATATATATATATATCTATATATATATATATATATATATATATATATATATATATATATATATATATATATATATATATATATATATACATACAAGTGGGATAAAAGCGTTTTTAACATACACGTGTGGAAAGCATGAAGTTTATTAATATATTCGATAAAAAACTGTCGTTCAGTTCCTGTAAAACATGCTAAAAGATCATTACATATCTATCCCAGAATATAAAATATTTAAAAAGAGATATTTGTTGATTTGGCTTCTTAGAGTGTCCAAAAATATTTCAAGGAGCTTAATGGATTTCCCATAATTAAACCTACTGGGCTAGTATGAATTTTATTATTGTAATCGAAGTAGTTTTGTTCTAAACATATAGTAAGTAAGGATAATATTTCTTGTTTTTTATCATAATTAACTGATTTTCTTTTACTAATTTGGGGGTATCTTTAGTGACGTCAAACGAGATTAGTTTCGCGTTATTTGGTAAATTAATCTGTTTAATTTTTTAACTAAATCTACCGAATTTCTAATTTCTTTAAAAACTCTGTATATAATTGTTATGTAATGTTTATAAGTTTTTTAGACATTTTATAGGATGGCGCTGAAAAGAAAGAGACTACTGGTCTGATAGGAAATCCGAGTTTATGAAGTTTAATTAAAGAATATAATTTTGGTGGTTGTGGGTTCATAATTGTATATTTACTGACGTCTCTATCATCAAACAAACTCTTGCAATTTTTAATACAAGTTTTAATTTTTTTTTGAGAAAGATCTCTAAGATTGTGTTTTAAAATCTGATATTTGTCTGGGTTAATGGGTTAAGGAAATCTAATGTTTTGTTAATTTAGTCTACCCTATCAATAGCAACTACAGTGTTGCCTTTATCAGTATTCGTAAAGATAACATATTTTGACTTATTTTCAATTTGTTTTATACATCTGAAAACTGGACGCTAGAGAGGTTAGAAAATCTAATAAAAAATTTGTGGTCAGAAATTTGTTTTGGACTTGCTTTCATGTTTTTATTATTAGGTATTAGAGAACAAATTTTTTTTATTTAAGAAATTGTTTGTATATATATATATATATATATATATATATATATATATATATATATATATATATATATGCTGATCAAGTTCGTGAAATTCAATGTAATGTAATTTAAATAAAAGTTCAGTGTGAATAACTTTTAGGTAGATGTTGGAACTTCTTTTTTTCCGCGGATAAACATATCTTAAGACCAGCAGTAGAGATTTCTTGTGCTGTTTACTCTTTCTCTTACTCTTCAGTTTCATGTACCTACTACGGAAAAACGTTATTTTTTGAACACTTGCCAAAAAACAACAAGTTTTGAGAACAGATGGCGACTCTCAAAAGTAGTTTGAAATTTAATTTAGTTAGGAAGCTTACTGAAGCTTCTTTTAACAATCCTGTTAGGTCATCCGATATTAGGGGGAAATCCATAATAAAATTATGTAAAATGTAAAAGCAATGCCGTTTTTCAGAATATGATTCACAGAGTAATCCTCCCTACCTCTAAGTTAAACTAATTTGCAGACCGAGTTAGACATAATCAAACAGATTGCATTAAACAATGGATATTCAATTAATATAATCGATAAAGTTTTACAAAAAAAAGTTATATAAAAAACTGTATATATGATTTACCCTAATATCAATGAAAATACAACTGAATACAAAGTTATATCATATGTAGGTCATTCTAGCTCTAAAACAGCTAAATTTCTAAACAGATTAGGTATTAGAATCTGATAAACGTCAACGATCAGGTGTATACCCAACTAAATTGCGGAGATTGTGACAGAAGGTATATAGGTCAAACAGGCAGATATGTTGGTAAAATAATAGACGAGCACTATACATGTTTCATCAAAGAAAAATTGGACTCGTTCAATTATGCAAACCACTTAATTGAAGCCGGTCATACCCTTAATACAAAGAAAATAAGAGTCAATTAAGATATCATGATTCTAAGGATTAGACCGTGTCCAAATGAAATCAATTTCCGACGTTTCGCTTTCGATTGCACGAGGCATCTTCAGGGATCTTTACTTTACGAGATCGGAACACTGAATGAACTCGGAGAGACACAGGCCGGCTATTTATAGTCGACCTGTGTTTACCAAAAGGTGACTCAGTGTAACGATCGGTTTCCACGTATGATGTAGACTGAAGCCCGTATTTCTAATAGAATTGTTAGGATATTTATAAATTTCAATAGATTCTCTAATTTTCGGTTTATAGAATACCGAAACCGATGCAAGAACTTGGGTTTCTTTTACATTTCTGACATGTCCAGTAGAATGTTGCTGTTCAGATACAGCAGATTGTACAATTTGTTTCTTTCTGATACATCGTTCATGTTCCTTAAGCCTAGTCGATATGGATCGTTCAGTTTCTCCAATATAGACATCACCACAGGAACAAGGAATTGCATATACTCCTTCCGTTTAAAAAGGAATAATGCCCTTTGGCGATCGCAAACATTGTCCAGTTTTCTTGTGTGTAATGAAGATTGTACGTATGTTCGACCGGCGAAGTAACCTTGCAATCTTGTCTGTGGTTACGTGTATAATTCAAAGAACTACACTTCATATCGGTAATTCCTTATTAGTATCATTTCGTGGAGTAGGATTATTATGTTTTCTAATTGATCGTCTAATATCCTCAGTTCAATATCCATTCCCTCTTAAAGCTTGAGTCAATTTTTCTGTTTCCGATTGTAAAGAATTTTGGTGACAAATCGCGAGGGCTCTGTAAACCAATGAATTGATAACTGATTGTTTTTGTGCTGGATGATGATGGGAATTTGCATTTAAGTACCTATTAGTAGGCGTTGGTTTTCTATATACAGAGTATTCTAAAGAACCATCCCCTATGTACAAGAACGTCTAGCAATAGAATCGTGCCTTCTGATTCAAGTTCCATTCTAAATTTTATATTATCATGTTGTTGATTCAGATGATCAAGAAACCCAAGGAGGTTTTCTGGACCATGTAGCCATATTACAATAGTATCGTCTACATATCTAAACATGATTTTGGTTTTAATGGAGGCGACTCTAAGGCTTCCTCCTCAAAAGCTTCCATGAAAATATTGGCTACCACTGGTGACAGTGAAGATCCCATGGCTGCTCCTGAGGTTTGCTCATAGAAAGTTCCTTGAAAGACAAAATACGTTGATGTAAGACATGCTTCAATTAGATCTAAAAGTGAATTGTCCATTTTATTACGGTAAAATAAGTCTGATATTATGGAAATTGAATCATTTATAGGCACATTTGTATATAGCGATTCTACATCGAAACTGACTAAGATATCCTTGGGATCTAATTGGATGGATTTCAGTTTTTCTATGCGTAGAGTTTCTAATACATGAATGTATTTTTCCTGTAAAATTTTTAAGAATATTTGAAAGATATTTACCAATTTTACAAAATGCATCGAAATAGGTCGAACGATGCCTCAGAAAAAAACAAATTGTATATTCTACTGTATCTGAACATTATCATTCTACTGGTCATGTCAGAAATGTAAAATAAACGCGAGTTCTTGCATGGATTTCGAGATTCTATAAACGGAAAATTAGAGAATCTATTGAAATTTATAAGTATCGTAATAATTTTAATAGAAATACGGCTTGAGTGTAATGTTTTGGGTTAAAAAAATAATAAAAAGACTAAAAAACTCAAACTCTTGTGGCTCTGATGGTGTATCAAATAACTTACTTAAGAATTGTCATGAATATGTCTGTGATATTTTGGCATTTCTGATCAATGTTGTCTTACGAAGAGGGGGTGTTTCCTACTGAACTAAAGTTGGCGTTAGTGATTCCAACTTTTAAAAAGGGTGACTCGAATGATTATAGTAAGTATCGACCAATAAGCTTGTTGTCGACTATCTCCAAAGTATATGAGATGAATTTGTGAGATCAACTCTCTTCCTTTTTTGGAAAGTATAACATCTTATCCTTGGCACAACATGGATTTACCAAACTAAAAAGTACTGAGACCGCTCTGTCTGCTTTCCAAAATAATGTTGATGACAAGCTATGTGTAATGGGCCTGTTTATTGATTTCTCACGCGCATTCGATATGGTATAGCATCGACTTCTAATATGTAAGTTGCACAGATACTTGCATTACTCACTTCATACTTGGAAAGACGA
The DNA here is from genome assembly GCA_030620095.1 of Kuschelorhynchus macadamiae. Taxonomy (NCBI): domain Eukaryota; kingdom Metazoa; phylum Arthropoda; class Insecta; order Coleoptera; family Curculionidae; genus Kuschelorhynchus; species Kuschelorhynchus macadamiae. The sequence goes on from JAUTXW010000215.1 coordinate 1,095,183, forward strand.
TATCAATGTCCTGTTGTGCATGGCAAAAGAAGTATTTCGAACATTATTACTCAGGGTGTTTTTTTTATGCTAACGACCTCATACTATATCTAGAAAAAGTTTCACCTAGAGTCCTTTCCATTTGTTACGCCGATGACACCAACATCCTCATAACTAGACAAATTCAAATTCAAAACTTTTTATTTGCCTTATAAGACATACAAATAATTGAAATACAGAATATTAGAAATACATTGAAATACAAAATATTGGAATGTAAAGATTTAACAAAATATTAGAATATAAAAAATTAAATGTCATGTTTATAGGCAAACAGGGTCTGCATAGCGATTTTAATAACCGTTGCACAGACTCAGACGATTTCCGAGTCAGTGTAATGCAGCCCTTAGAAAACTGAAAAATATCAACGAGATTAATAATTTATAAATAATAATGAGATTTAAAACCAATTTTATTATTAAAAAGTGAATATTAAGAATGAAGTGTGAGAACAAAAACAAACAAAACCAATATCAATATGTTATAGTTATACAGCGGACACCAGGGGGCTCAGAATACAGGAAGCATGCGCGGGCGGACACTTGAGAGGACGTGGCTAATATTATAGTTATTATTAGTCAAATTCTATTATTTGTTAAAAACTGGGCGAGTGCAGCAAACAAAAATATAATTAAAAAATATGAATGAATGAATATATAAAAATCAGTATGAATGAAGAGGTACTTGTCAATAACTAATCAAATAAATAAGCAATAATAGTATTCATGGAATGCAAAATTTATCGGTTCAAATTAAATTAGATTTGCGAATGCAACAACATATTTTTTATATGTGTCTTGAAGCTGCGTAACGGAAGTTGTTTAATATTATTTGATAAATTATTCCACATCTGAACTGCGACGAAGCTGAATGATTTTTGAAATGCTGATGACCTATGCTGTGTGATCCTAAAAGAATCTAAATATCGAGTACCGTAGTTATGCCCCTGCTTTGTGAATATAGACCTTAAATATGGAGGTTGATTGGTTGTTAATATGCGAAAAATAAATAAGAACATATGATACTCGCGCCTTCTCGCCATTGACAGGATAGAATATCTATTGAGATATGGTGTAATATGGTTTCTAAATGGTATATTATGTGCGAAACGTATTCATGCATTTTGAAGTTTTCGTATGGAATGTTTAGTGTGCGCGCTTAGTGAGTTATGATAGACGACATCGCCATAGTCAAGTAATGCTAACACTAGAGAATCACATAATGAATATTTTGTACCACTAGGTAGATGGCGTTTAAGTTTATACAATTTCCCCAGACGCATATACGCAATACTAAGTTTCTCCTTAATATGAGCCTCAAAATTTAGTTTGTTATCGATAAAAATACCCAAATTCTTAGCTAGAGTTACAATTGGTAATCATCTATTTTAACTTGGAAATTAGTTGACACATATTCCTAAAGATTTTTATTAGATCCAAAAAATATGACGCAAGATTTGGAGGCATTTAACTTAAAGTTATGATTTTTTGTAATCTTATTTAATTCGCTAAGATCTTCATTGAAGTTTGTTTGTGAAGTAAGTAAAGTATCTATAGTAAAAGACTTGTAGAGTTGAGAATCGTCTGCGAATTGTTGCAGTTCGGAGTGTTTAATTATTCTTTCCATGTCCGCAACATACAAAGAGAACAGCAAAGGCCCTAAAATGGATCCTGGAGAAAGATCTACCATCATTAAAAACCATGGCTGAAAAGGTGTATAAAGGGGTAATTCTTTGGTCAGAAAAAAATAAATTAGTTTTAAACAAAAACAAAACAAATTGTCTCCTATTTTCGTCTCAACGACAACAAAGCAACACCACCATGATTTTATGCGATAAATCTGATGACACTGTCTACTCCACTGATACAACGAAAATGCTTGGTATAGTTTTAGACAGTGCCCTTACTTGGCAAGTGCATATAGGTGAATCGTGTAAAAAACTGCGTAGCTCTTGTTTGCCAAATACCTAAGCAATCATTGCAGGCAAAGTACACTGCTCACATTGTACTACTCAAACTTTCACACTCCTATTTGCTATGGTATTCTGAACTGGGGAACCAGTGTGCACAATAAACGTGTTTTTCTGTTGCAAAAGTGTGCAATAAGAATGGTGAGTGGCCTCTCTTAGAGAGAGTCATGTAAACCCGTTTTTAATAAATCTTTACAAATTTTAACATTATTTGATCTGTACATACTTGAAATTGAAATCTTTTCTGCAGTCTACTAGAGCACCTCATCATCATGACACTCATAGGAGACATCTTCTCTTGCCAAGTATTTATAGAACTAGTTCTTATCAGAAAAAGCATATTGTTTAATGTAAATTTTATAATGTTCTCAAAAAAAGTAACAGGGACTCACAATCTGTCAATATATTTAAAAACAAATTACTATTGGAGAAGAACTGCTATAGTTTTCATGACTTTTTTACTACATAGGCACCTAAAGTATCAAAAAATTGGTTAGTGCCCCAAATAGTTTTGTGTGTCAGAGGAGCAACTCGACTTTGTCATGCTTCGACTTGTGTATGACTGTATGTTTTGACCTTTTCTTTAGTCATTGTGATGTATTATATTTAAATTACTTTTTAACTGAAGAAATAAAAATATTGTTATTATTACGTGGAAACCGATCGTTACACCGAGTCACGCTTAGGTAAACACAAGTCGACTATAAATAGCCGGCCTGGGTCTCTCCAAGCTCGCGCAGTTCGCTTCTTGCATTGAGACAGTACGGATCGATTCGGTTCACCCGGCTCCGTACAGTTAAAGTGTTAAAGTGGATATTTTTCCTTACTGGAATTAACACCTTGTGTTTTAGTGCAACCATAAGTGCTAACACGATGAAGGCAGGAAAAACAACAAAGATTGGCAGAATTTCTACTGAAGTTAAGTCGGAGAAGAAAATCCACCGGCTAAAGGAAGAAAATCTCAGACTAACTGAAAATTTAAAAACACTAAAAGAAGAAAACCGAAGCCTTACAGACAGGCTCGACAGGCTTGAAAGCCTTCTCCTTACAAAAGAAGAAGGGAAGAAAACCAGGCAGCCCACGCAAGGCGAACAACAAAATACTGCCGAAACCAAGCCCAAGAGGAAAAGGGTTAAATCTCCCCCCAGTGAAAGCAGTGAGACTAGTGTAACCCCCCAAATTGAATCCCCCAATAGTGAAACCCCCAATAGTGAAACCCCCAGTGCAATGGAAACAACCGAAGCAGCTATAGGTGTAGTGCCCCCAGCGCCTAAAATCCCTCCGGTAGTGATTGAAGACGACGGGACCTGGACAGAAGTCCGTAGGAATATAAAAGGAGCCAACATAGACTTCAATAAAGCCAAGGCCTCCGGATCGAGGCTCCAAATATTCCCTAAAACGGCCAGCGACCATAGGGCCCTCACCCGCCATCTTCAAGAGACAAACCGCCCTTACCACACTTATCAACTCCCGGAGGAGAAAAGGACACATGTAGTAATCAGAGGATTACATATGAACACTCCCAGCGAAGATATAGCCCAAGAACTAAGGGAACTCGGCATTACCGATGTCAGCGTAGTCAGGATGACATCAAGAGTCACCAAAAAACCTATGCCATTGTTTCTGGTGAAAACCACAAACAATAAGATAATGACAATAAGCACCCTCTTCGATCGCGTTGTCAAGATTGAAAATAAGAAAAAGGACGGCACAGTGAAACAGTGTTACAAATGCCAGAGATTTGGCCATACCCAATCCCTATGCACTTACCCGGAAAAGTGCGTAAAATGCGCCGGACAACACAGAGCCGACGCATGCCGACTTCCTGAGAAGGACGAAGATGGTTGCAAAAATGCAGTTTGCGCTAACTGCAACCAGAAAGGACACCCGGCCAGCTACAAGGGCTGCCCAAAATTTCCTGCCCCTAAAAAGGCACCCGTAGCCCCATGGGCCAACTTCAAAAACATCGCCAAGCCTGCAGCCACAAAACCTGCAGCCACAAAACCTGCAGCCAAACCCACCTACTCAGAAGCGGCCAAAACTGTTTCTACTCCCCCAAAGGAGAAGAAGGAGAACTCCCCACCATTAGATCTCCAGGCAGCAATCCTGCAAGCCGTCACCGGAATGATGCCCTCTATTGTGGAAACCATAATTCCCACAATAACAAAAGCTGTGGAGGAACAGCTTCGCAGACTCAAATAAGAAATGCCAGTACACCAAAACGAAAGCCTAAGACTCATTTCCTGGAACACCTGCGGTCTAAGGGCCAGGAAAACAGACGTCCTAGAACTTCTGGAAGAACATCGCCCAGACGTTCTAGCAATACAGGAGACTAAACTGAAAGCAGAAACAAGGATGACCTTCCCAGGATATCACATCTACAGATACGACCCTCCCGGACCCCAAGCCACGAGAGGAGTCGCAATCCTGGTCAGAAGAGGCGTTCCACATTCCTTCCTGGGGGTTGAGGATGTGGAGCTAGACGCCATCTCCATAGAGGTCAACACTCGTAGAGGCCCGATCAAAATCACCTCTGCGTATCGCTCCCCAACACAGGAGCTGTTGGATGAGGACATCGAACACCTAGCAAGAGGACGAGGAGCCAAAATCATCATTGGCGACTTCAATTGCAAATCCGAAGAATGGCATTGCACCCATTCCAACCCAAATGGTCGCAAACTAACCAGACTATGCGAGGACCACAGACTCGCCATAATAGGACCAGAACAACCAACATAGCTCCCCCGTGGAAACGGGAGACCAAACGTGTTGGACATTGCGCTCCTGAAAAACATCAGGGAAGAGCTAGACATCAACACTCTGAACGAGGGAACATCCGACCACAACCCGGTACTCCTGCAACTAGGAGTAAACCTCAACAGAGTAAATCACAACACCAAGAAGACGACCGACTGGAAGGCCTATCAAAGACAGCTGAAAGCCGCAATCGAAATCCCTGAGATCCGCGCTCCTCAGGGACTAGATGAGGCCGTAAGATGTCTAGAGACAGCCATCCTGAATGCCTTCCACGAAAACACAGTAGTGGAAGACATAAGCAGGCATCGACAAACCGAGGAGCTTCCTGAAAATCTCAGAGACGAGATTAGGACCAACAGACGTCTCCGCAGGATCTACGCTAGATCCCACGAGGACGAGGACAGGATTGCTCTAAACCGACACTCTCAAAACTTGAGAAGTCAGTTACAAGAGCACCGAAACAACAAGTGGCGGGAAAAACTGAGATCCCTAGATACGTATCACCAAACAGCCTGGCAGATGCAACGAGCTCTTCAAATGGACAAACGTCCTATCCCCCCTCTCCAAGGTGTAAATGGCCCAATCTACACCGACGAAGACAAAGCCGAAGCCTTAGCGGATGCCATAGTCCAACAAGGTCAGCTTAACCAACATCCAGAGGAGGACGAAGACCACACCGAAGAGGTCCACGACTCAGTTAGAGACCTGGATGCCTGGATTTTACCCCAACAAAATCCACATCCTGTCTCACCCGGGGAAGTTCGAGACATCATCAGGAAACTGAAGGTCAAGAAAGCCCCTGGAGCCGACGGCATCACCAACAAAATGCTGAAAAACTTCCCCAGGAAAGGATACAGTGCGATGGCCAACATCAATCATATCAACATAAGAACATGCCACTTCCCCAGCACATGGAAAAAGGCAGAAGTCATCGTCATTGAAAAACCAGGAAAAGACAGGACAGTACCACACAACTACAGGCCCATCAGCCTACTCCCTGCTTTAAGCAAAGTAGCTGAAAGAGCTATAGCCAGAAGACTAAAAGATGAATCCCAAGAACTAGATGCCATCCCAGATGAACAATTCGGCTTCAGGGCAGGGCACTCATCTGAGCAGCAGGTACTCAGAACCACAGAGTATATCACCAAAGGATTCAACAATAGAGAGGCCACAGGAGCAGTTTTCCTGGACACCGAAAGAGCTTTCGACAGAATGTGGCACCAAGGCCTGATCCACAAAATGTCGGTGGCTGGATACGAGAGAAGAAATATAAAGCTTATCAGAAGCTACCTAAATGACAGATCATTCACAGTCAAGGTGAATGACTCTCATTCAGCTCCAAGAGGACTAATAGCTGGAGTACCACAAGGGTCAGTGCTGGGACCCATTCTTTACTCCATCTTCTCTCACGATATCCCAATCGGTGAAGAGGGCTTAACAGCACTCTACGCGGACGACACAGCCCTCCTACACCAAAGCAGAAGCACCCGGATAATGGGCAGACGACTGCAAGAGGACATTGATAACCTTCATGACTGGTGTGTCAAATGGAAGGTTAAAATCAACCCCCAGAAGTCCCAAGCAATCCTATTCCAACGACGGAGACTGGTTCCAATAGCTAGAATCCGAATTGGAGACGTCGAGATCCCTTGGACAAACGAGGCCAAGTACCTAGGGATGACCATGGACAGAAGCTTGACATGGTGCAACCATATCAACGCAGCGAGGAGAAAAACTAGACAAGCAATGGGTAAACTCTATCCACTGCTCTGTCGAAAAAGTGAAATGGGATTGAGGACCAAACTGCTATTGATCCAAACAGTAGCTAGGAGCCAACTCACCTACGGCTCCACATCCTTCGGATATGCTTCTAAGACCAACCTTATGAAGCTAAAGAGGACAGAAAACAAACTCATTAGGATGGCAGCTGACGCCCCATGATTTATCAGGAACGAGGACCTGCAGCGTGATCTTCAATGGACACCTATTGAAGAATTCATGCGGCAAAAGGCTACACGAGCCTTCAGGGCAGCAGAAAATCACCCCAACGAAAACTTACGGGACCTGGTAGATTACAATCCGCTAGCTCCAAGACGCAACAATTGGACAAGGCACAGGAGACCTAGACACGGGCTCCTGCGCTAATATACTCTAGGATGGAAGTGGGCAAGTCGAAATTTCTGAGTCTCCGTGCTCCTCAGGAACTAGATTCTGCTCACCGAAACCCCAAGAGTATCAACAAGAGGCCATCAAACTCCAAGAAGAGGATTCCCAGGTACCTCAGCTGGCTCCGGCGTGAGTTGCAGCTGAACCTGAGGTAAAAGAAGAGGATCCCAGGTACCTCAACTGGCTCCGGCGTGAGCTGCAGTTGAACCTGAGGTAAAAGAACACCCCACCTCAGCCTCAACACTGCCGGATCACGGAACAGCAGTGTCGCTGAGGGCACAGAAGAGGACCAAAGACACGAAGACCACCAGGTACACTGACGGAGGGACACTGGCAGCGGCAGACTGGACCACGGGACAGTAGGACGAAGGCAGCGGCAATCCGGACAGAAGAAAGGAGGACAGCAGAGAAATATCCCACCTGGTAAGACGACATTTTCATTACTAATAATTTCTTTTATTTCAGATGACTACAAGTAACGAGAGGTGGCAAAAACATCCTGCCAAGAGAGGACCTCCCCCCCCCCTACGACAGCGAGGACCATGTCCTTCATAGGAGTTTCTCCCGAAAGGACGGCACCAACCCCATCGAAGGATCCTTGGCTAGCCCAATGATGGTCCATCTGATGGGGGCCCGTTGGGGTTTAGTGGGTATTGCTGACTCCGACAGGTGAAAACCTGTCAGAGCAACGAGTCCCACACTGTCTTCCCTTCTTCCGGAAGGGAATTCGTGCGTAAAAGCATTCCCCATCGACACAAAAAAAAAAAAAAAAAAAAAAAAAAAAAAAAAACTCCAAGCTCATTCAGTGTTCCGATCTCGTGAAGAAAAGTTTCGTGAAATCGAAGGCGAAACGTCGGAAAGTGATGCCATTTTGCAACGGTCTAATCCCAAGAACCATAATTTCTTAATTGACCACAGCCGTGAAAGCTTTCGTTCTATATTAAGGTTCGTAAATTGAATATACTAGAGCCTCTAGAAATAAATAAACTCAAACGTTCGAATTTTTTGTTAAATAATCAGGTAGAACTTAATAATTTACCTTGGTTAAATATATTTTAGAAGTTTCAGTAAGTTTAATTTCATGGCTAGTACTTAAAAATTCCCAGACTTTTATATTTTTAAAATCTCTGAATCATTGTATTACACCTAGTTATATAAATATTTCTTTACACCTTAAGTTTATTCATTCGAGACGTAACGTCCTAAGAAGCTAGTGTGTAGCAAAACATGTTACGACTTATTTCAAAATATAGTGGAAATCTTTAGTTTTGTTTTTACATTTTAGATAATTTTATTGTAGATTTCCACCGAGTATCGACTGACACAATCGTATTTATTCGTCAGTTACACTCCGAAAATGTAAATGTACGCTCCTGGAGCATCCCTCGAGTACAAAATAAGCCGCGGTCTGCCGCGTTGCCAACCTGAGATCGATTAATCACCAATTTGACAGGAGGACCGGCGAGCCGAAGAAGTGTTACCGACCTTATGCGGTTTTGGCTAGAAATAACCTCGGTCCTTAAAATGCGCGCACACACAAAGAAATGATATTATAGCGAAACTAAAACGGTTAAAAGTTGGAGAGTGGAAATCTGGATATTTATAAAAGATATGAAATACATTTTTCCAACGATCACTTACAAAATCGACAAAAACACAGTGTTAACTGGGATAGAAATTTCCGCACTAGTTAGGTACATAATTTTACTTATGAGCGTGCATAAATTACATACCTGTCTTATGCAAAATGGTAATGCAGTTTAGTGAGGAGGATGAAATGAAGTATGTTAAATTTTTTATCTATTAGAATTGATTACTTCGGTTGAACACAAATTAGAAGTTTAAAATATGTCAAATGTGATTTTCAGAATTCCTATGCTGCATTTACCTATAGACTTTCAAAAATAGTTACAAAACGCACATACATGTTGCATAACAATATATTTTTAAATTATTATTTTATTTAACATTTATTTATTATTGGTTTAACGTTTATATTGAATGTACACATGTTTATTATAAGTTGTACTACTTGTTAATTAAATAAACCAGCTTCACCTTCTACTTTCTTTTCGGTAAAAATTTTATTTGCAATTTGTTTTTTGTTCTCTATTGGGTCTACCAAATAGCCTTCTTCCACGGTTGTGGATTTCCATGCCTCTTTATATTAGTTGTATCTTCTCCTGAATCAGCTAACATTGTGGCGGAAGATCGGCGAAAACTGTGACTCATGTACATTTCTGGATCTGGCGATATTGAATATCATCTTCCAAAATTCGAGATGGTGTTTAGCGGGTTAGAGATATAATGGAATGAGGCCCACATGCCCGACGAGGGGGATTCAGTATCTTATCAGAGAAATATAAGACAGAAGACCTTTTTTGAGTCATCATTTATTTATTTTTATAGGGCGATCCTGTAAAATCCCGCCCGGTTCAGGGGCCCTTGAATAATTTTAGCCCCAGACCTCATAACTACTTAATCCAACCCTGTTCAATCAATGGAACCGTGAATTCTGTACCTTTTGCATGCAACTTTTGTTATTAATATTTGTGCAAATGATTAACTAATTTTTTTTTATGTTATTGGAAAGGATCATTGACAGGCATCTAATGGAGGGAGCACTAGCAGTCTCACCGACTCATGCTAATCAGCATGCATATAGGGGAGGGCGATCAATGGAGTCGGCTCTCCACAGTATGGTGCAAAGGATTGAGAAGACTTTACAATTTAAGGAAGCAGCTTTAGCTGTGTTTTTCGATGTGGAAGGAGCGTTGGATAGAGCACGGACAAACGTCATCTGCGACTCGCTCGCAGCTAGGAGTGTTAAAACGAATCTGGTGCGGCTGCAAGAGCGCGGCGTCCAAGCGAGTCAGGGCGGGTACCAGATAGACATCGGGGTGCGAGGCGGATGCCCTCAAGGCAGCTGTCTCTCCCCGCACCTATAGTGTCTAGTCATGGACGGTCTGCCCAACAGACTCGTGGAGGCCGGCTTCTATCCACAAGCTTATGCGGATGATGGATTGATTCTAATATCAGGCAAGTACTTGGGCATCATCTGCGAGAGAATGCAGATGGCCTGTAATATATTGGAGGCATGGTGTAATGAGGTAGGCCTCACGGTTAATCCGCGGAAGACTGAGATAATCCTCTTTACAAGGAGAAGGAATTTAGGAGATTTTCGACCCCCAAGATTGTATGGTCAACAACTGACCTTGGCAAAAAAGGTTAAATACCTGGAGGTCACAGTAGATGCAAAGCTGAGCTGGAAGACTCATGTCGATAGGCAGATAAGGAAGTCAATAGAGACTTTCTGGCAGCTCCGTAGAGCGGTAAGCACAACCTGGGGGCTAAGTCCTAGGGTCATGCACTGGCTGTACCAAGCAGTCATAAGACCCAGGATATCATACGGCTCAATAGTATGGTGGCCCTCGATGGAGAGGAAAACCATTCGTTCCAGTCTTGCAAAAGTCCACAGACTGGCTAGCCTAGCGATAACTGGAGCAATGAGGATGACGCCGTCAGCAGCATTGGATGTCTTGCTAGGGCTGCCATCATTGTCGACTTTCATTAAGAAAGAGGCTATGGCAGCGCTTTTGCGAATAAGAGGTGCAGGAGCTTAGCATACTAAAGATGAGGTTGTGGGTCATACAAGGATCTCCCACATTGTGGAAAGAGAGATCCCTTTATCTACCTACAGAGTAGCACGACCCTCAAGCAGACTAAGATGGCAAAAGGGTTATAGTATCTCAATCCCCGAAAGAGAGGACTGGAAGAGATACAGGCTAGAGTTCTTCAGAGAGGCAATTGTTTGTTATACGGATGATTCACGTATGACACAGTTGCGATCTTCTGGTGCTGGAGTTTATATTGAGGCTTTCCTTTGGGGAAGTTTTCAACGGTGTCTCAGACTGAGGTATATGCCATTCTATTGGCAATAACGATGAAGGAAGTCATAGATGGGGCAGAGGGAGAGATTGTCATATGCTCAGACAGTCAAGCAGCACTTAAGGCGCTCGACTCACCCATGGCGGGATCAGTTTTGGTTCAGGAATGCGGTGACAGGCTAGACCAGTTGGCGCGACGTAAAAGAGTGAAGTTGGTTTGGGTGCCAGAACACTGTGGGATTGAGTTTGCTAGATTTGGCGTCACCAGCCCGTATGTAGGACCAGAACCAGCTTTAGGCATCACTAGGCAGCAGATAAGGACAGCACTCGATGAATGGGCACAACATGAGCTTCAACGTGACTGGGGCCAGTCCGGGGTCGGGAGGCAAGCTAAAGACTTCATTGTGAAGCCCGATAAGGGCCGAACAGAGTGGTTACTAGCCCGAGACAAGAAAGCTCTAAATTCCATCGTAGGAATAGTAACGGGGCACTGTCGATTGAGGAGAAACCTCTTTATGTTAGGCATTGAGGAAGATTTTATCTGCACGGATTGTCAGGAAGAGGAGGAAACTCCGCTTCACTTCCTGTGTAGATGTGAAGCGCGAAGCGAGACTGATACTAGATAATTTCGGCACTACGGTGTTGCATAGGGACGAAGTTAAGGATCTTGCATGGAAGGATATGGAGCCTTACATAGTAAGGACAGGCAGATTCAAGGATGTACACCTGGTGGTGGGTGATGGTTGAGGGAGGAGCTGGGGTAGATCGAAAGCGCCTTATAGGCCTACCAGTCAGGTCTCTAGACCTCCCCCTAACTACTACTACACTATCTATGTCGTGAGTAAACTGACAGACCGAGCCCGACCGAATGGGAAAACACCTAAAAAAAATCTAGTTGTTTTCACTATTAAAATTTTTCAAATTCAAATTCAAAATTCAAAAATAGTTTATTTGTCACAATGTTTACAATGTTTAATATAATTATTTTTTAATTAAAGTAAACCTACGTGACAAAAAGGGTCAGCCTCTCGATTATAAAAAACCGTTAGCAATTACACCCAGAGGTCTAAGTGCAATTGTGAGGAGGCCCAAGTGAATTTAATAACGTTAAATTGGTATTTCAATATTTTGAATCCTAATAGTACAAATTTTCAAAAACTTTACGTATCTCAAATATTTTAAGTAAGGAGTGAGGTAGGTAAGATACTTAAAAATTATATAATAATCAGGTAAAGCAGCGGGGGGTATATGAAGGCGCAAAGAAAACCGACGAAGGGGGCAGGGAAAAGGGGGAAAATCATACAAGGCGTGTTCTGTCGGACTGTTTCTATTTTTTATTTCATTTTTACATATTTTTTAAATTAGCAATCTATACACACAATTATATTGACCTAAAGGGTTAATGTTTCCTGTTCTAAAAGTAATTTATTTTTTGTCTTTTTAGAAAAACTTTCTACAGAAAGATTCTTTATACTAGTAGGTAGGTCATTTCACATTTTGATAGCAACGAATGTAAAAGATCTTTGAAAGGCCATTGTTCTATGTAAAAAGATCACAATCAATCATGGCTGTGAGAAAAGCTGTAAAAATTTTTACTTAAATATTCTGGTTGATTCTTTTTTATCACTCTGTATATTAATTTGTATATATGGTGTTTCCTACGATTTTTCATGTTAAGTATAGCATATATAGCAACATAGATTGGCTTAATTATAGCTTTTTTCCATAAGAGAGGGTATGTGTTTTCGAGAATACATGTATTTATTATACTAATAAGCGGTTTTATACAAAAATGTATAAAAAGTTTTCGCAAATTTATTTTCCTCTTTCATGTTCCCGCTCTCGGCGAATCGCTTATTAAGATCGCTCTTGTTTCTTAAAATATCACTAATTTAGAATTTTTCGGCTAATACTCTAACACTAAGTTTGTTTTTTTCCGCGAACTAGATTATTTCAACTTTTTCTTGAAGACTCAAAAACTTTCTTTTGTTTGAAGACATATTGATAGCACCAGAGTAACATCAAAACTAAAATATTCTATTAATGAAGACAACATTTTATAAAAATAAAGTGATCTATTTATTTTGCAATTCACCGCAATTTACCTACAAGCCAGACAGTACAGGGTGTCCGGATTTGGTTGCAAAAGCAGGGTATCTCGCTTATTTTTAAAGATAGAACCTTGCGGTTTTCACGAACCTGATCTAATTTTTTGTGAAACTCACGAAACCGTAAACAAAATTTTCATAGCCTTCTTCGTTTATGAGATACAGGGCGAAATAGAAAATTTTGCATTTTGGGACCCCCCTCGTATCTCGGTTATCCTTTAACTTAACGCAAAGGGGAAAATTGCTGCTTATGCAGTTTTTTACGCTGGATCCAGTGGCGTAGTCATATTTTTCATTTGGGTTGTTATTTTTTAGATATGACCCAAAGTTGTGTTTTTTTAAATGGGACACCCTGTATATTTGTTCAGAAATTGATTTGTCCTTTTAAAGCTTCTCAAAAGTATATAATAGTATGGGTCTATTTTAATAAACAACAACAAAAATCCTAATTTTTATAATTATCATCCCAAATTTTGCAGTAGGCCATGCAAAACAATGCTGCCTTTCATTTAAAGTCGTTAACAATATCTACATCCTAACAATAAATCAAAATAAATATGTAATTAAATCTATTTATCGAAATATGTATTGATAATTTCGCACCAAAAAAGTACCACCTACCTAGATTTATGTAACACAAGAACAAAACAGTAATAAATTATTATGTAACAAGCCTTTCAGCAAAAATCAACTGTTGTATAAGAACTACAGTAACCAAGGAAATCAAAAGAACTGTTCAAACTGATTTCCATTTTGTTCTATGCATGCTTCGCACAATTTTCGTATTCGTTTTAGGGAATTAAGCAAAATAACGGGATGATTTTGTAAATAGTGAAAATTTTCTCTTATTGTATTTCCTAAATCTTGGACATTATCATAGTGGTCTTTGTAAATTCTATTTTCCAGATATCCCCATAGAAAGAAATCTAAAATCGACAAATCTGGGGACCTAGGGGGCTATCTTATAGGTCCATTTGTTCCGATCCATTGATTGGTAAAATTATTGTCCAGAAATAATCTCGTTATTCCAGAATTGTGTGCAGGAGCACCGTCCTGTTGAAAATAAATTTCGTTAATTTGCGCTAGAGGAACATCGTCAAGTAATTCAGGTATAGCTGCCTCTAAAATTTCTATATAGCGATTGGCTGTTAGATTTCCCTCAAATATATAAAATTTTATGTGTTCCTAATATGAAGCAGGACACATTTAGACCAAACCTGCCCTGCTGTCTTCTGGGAAATTTTGGTGTTGATTTTCCTGGGACCAGAATCTACTATTGTGCCTATTGAGTATACCAGAATTACTGAAATGTGCTTCGTCTGACCATATAACCATCCTTTCAAAATCTCTAACCATATCGCATCTTTCTCGAAACCAATTGCAGAAGACTACCCGACGCTCTGCATCCCCTGGCTGTAAGTGCTGCACGAGCCTAAATTTGTAAGGGTGGTATTTGTGCTTTTTTAGAATTTCTTGAACTCTAGTTTTTGGAATCCCTATGCTCTTTTCACTGGCCCTACAAGAGTTTGTAGGGTAAGCTTCTGCATTAGCCAAAACCGTAATTTCCTCAGCCTCCCGATTTTCATTATTATATGTTTTCGTACGAGGTTTGATAAATGATCCGTGATTAAGTAATTCTTTTTTATCCGATAAAAAGTAGATATATTAGGTTGCCTCCTTACATACCTAAAAATTAACTATTTACCTGTTAAAATACAACATTTTCATTACTTAATATAAAACAAGCTAACATATCGTACTTTTCATAATGTTCGAAAGTTTGGTTTTCTTTCATAATAATACAAATATATTTTTAAACAATAAATAAATACAAAAAACTAGCGCTATATTTTACATACGAGTACAAAATTGGGAAATGTCATTTACTTTCAAGAAAACAAAAGAAAACGGCATCGTTTTGTATGGCCTACTGTAAAATTTGGGATGATAATTATAAAAATTAGGATTTTTGTTTTTGTTTATTAAAATAGACCCATACTAATATATATTTTTGAGAAGCTTTTAAAAGGACAAATCAATTTCTGGACAAGTATACAGGGTGTTCCATTTAAAAAAACACAACTTTGGATCATATCTAAAAAATAACAACTCAAATGAAAAATATGACTACACCACTGGATCCAGCGTAAAAAACTGCATAAGCAGCAATTTTTCCGTTTGCGTTAAGTTAAAGGATAACCGAGATACGAGGGGGTCCCAAAATGCAAAATTTTCTATTTCGCCCTGTATCTCATAAACGAAGAAGGCTATGAAAATTTTGTTTACGGCTTCATGAGTTTCACAAAAAATTAGCTCAGGTTCGTGAAAACCGCAAGGTTCTATCTTTAAAAATAAGCGAGGTACCCTGTTTTTGCAACCAAATCCGGACACCCTGTACAAGCCAGCATATTTTTTAAACTAGTGCTATTAACAATAGGTAGACGCCGCGCCCTTATTAGCATATATCTAAATATTGCCCATAATGTGCAATAATAAAACCGGCATTAAATGTGGGTTTTTCAAAAATTATCTGGACATCTGTCCGTTCTGAGGAGGTAAATTTTACTGTTTTTATTAAAAATGTTCCAAATTTTACTGTCCGTGTCCGTTGTTGAGAGTGTCCGTTGTCAAGAGGGTTTAATACAAAGGAATACATATACTGACGGTCGGTGACTTGAAAATTGTCCGTTCAGCAGAGGTGTCCATGGTTCGGAGGTATCAGTTAAGGGAGGTTTCACTGTATGCTTCTTAAATCAGACCCAACCTTGAGGACTGCTCGCACATATGGGAAGCAGCCTCTCCTGTAATCCTTAATTCCTGCGTTCCATTCAAGGATGAGCTATTTGCCTGCTTGATGATCCAAACATTACATGGAAGGTTGCATTACTAGAGGATCGTCGAGTTATGGGCGATCTGTCTCTGTTTTACAGATTGGATGGATTCTGTTCTAATGAATTATCATCCATTATACCCTCCTTAGCCACTCCTGCCCAGGGAGACACTAGTATCGACCCACAAACGTTCCTATTATGGAACGTGTTACAAGCAAATGCCTTTCCTTTTTCTCCTAATCTTCAATAAATTTTCCTTGTCTTCATTTAAAGCAACCAGGAGTATTTAGACCTTCGTGGTCTGCTCATGAATAAAAAAAAGAAATTAATTAAAAATTAAAGGACTATAATAAAAAAAATCAGTGCACGAGTCATTCGCTATAAAAATCTAAAATAGAGCTCCATCCTTGAGCGAATATTTGCTTATAAAAAAAAAATTGATTCGAACTTATATCACTCTATATAAAGGCTAATCATCTGTTCTGCCGTAACCCATCAAGTAAATTTATCTTCCAATATCGTTTACTGGCAAGGAAGTCTTCAAGCGGCCCGTGATAGTTTTTCCGGTATGTTGCCCATCAAACTGCCGTTTTGAACATCCTACCGTAAAAGAAGAAGTTTTCGAACTCGTGAATGAAATTCTATGGTAAAACGCTAAATAAAACGGATAATGTGTTTTCTTGTCGTTCCTCGCACGGCGTTTTATCTCGCTTTGTTGTGGTTTATTCGAGATTGACGACATTAACAGTGAAATCGCTGATTATTACGTCGATTTCTTTATTTGGTCGTATTATTTTAGTGTAATTGGAAAATGCCGTAAGCAGTTACTCTAATTGTCACAATACGATGGTAACTGAACTTAAGGAAATAATTAAGGGCCATTGATATTTTATGTCTGTATTTAAACTTGGATGAAGCAAGAACGAGTTTTCTGATCTTTAAAAGCTTTGATATTCCAAGTAAGTGTATGTTTCTAGTTTTATTTTTTGTAAATGAAGTTATTCGCTGAATTGTCGTGCATTATACAGGGTAAATTAAAATGTAAATATGTACCCTTCTCGGAGGGTGATTTTTTCACGATTACAATACTTTCCTTTCACGAGGGAAGTAAAAAATCTGTAGGTTTACGACATATTCAGTTAATTTACTTTGGTTATTTATTTGAGATGCTGAATTAGTTATTTAATAAAAAAGATAGTGGTTTGTTATTGGCGCGTATAAGAAAATAGAAACAATAACTCATTATAACTAAACCATAATAATTTTTGAGACTATTTATTTATACAACTGTACATCCCTAATTAACTTTATACTTCCTAGAAAATAATAAAAATATCAACTTATCAAGCACTAGGCAAGTAATTTAGACAATAGGGACAGACGAGGAAAAAGTATTCGAAAAACTTAAAGTAAATGTTGCGTCCAACATCACGCCAGGGTTTAGCTAAACTATGTTCCTCTTTTTCAGGTACTATTCGTCTCTGAGGTGTATTCCGCACTTTTTGGAAAACGAACACAAATTTCTGTCATTCAAACACCCGGTATGTTTGGGATCCCAAATGTGCATTTTGTCTATATTCTCCATAAATAAATAACATATTTGAATATTCACTAATTGTATACATTTTTAAAATTCACACTACGTATTCAATCGGTATCGAGTTACGATACAAAAGAACAAACAACTAAACTAGGTGTTACATTTTCGAATTGTTATGATCGTTGAGCCAGGGACTTGCTCTTATCAGCAAGGTTGCCTGTTCTAATGATGGATGGCGTAAGTGATTGAAACTTTGGAATATATTTAAATTAGAATTTTTATTAGTGAAGGTATTTCGAATAACACGGCAATCTTGTAAGATTTCCCCACCAGAGATGCCATGTTCTGAAGATGGACGTGTTATAGAATCGAAACATTGGAAATTTTTATTTTTAAGATTTGGAAAATCAGAGTTTATGGTTTGTTGGTTAAAATTATGGCTCGTAGTTATCATAAGAGCTTTAGGGTAAAAGGATTTGGGCTACTTTTTCCTTCCATAGCATCTGCTAATTATTTATTTAGTTAAGTTTATTGCCTCCTAGCACTTTTTCTTAATAAATTTTATTTTTATCACTTTTCGTTTAAACGCTATGAGTGAAAATAGAAAGTCAATTTTTTCAGAAAAACTTCACTTAAAAATTAAAAGTTGTCCAAAAAAGTCATGCTAGTTTTCAAAATGAACCTTATGACAAATTATACCTTTCTATTTTGAGCTTATTATGAATTTGTCTTAACGAAATTAGATATTACATATCTAATTTCACTTTGCATTTACCCTACCTCTGTAGTGTGAGTGATTAAACACAATATGTTGGATTGGTGCAGTGCATCTCTGTCTTAAAGCAAAAAAAAGCAGGTACTCGGAAAAACATTTTATCACCGATCGCTCCTGTTTACACGGAGTAAGTCTCTAAATCGCTAAATCGTTTCGAACGCGAATCAGAGCAGTTTCCGCCACGCTGGAACAGTTCCGAATCCCCCGGGCCAAAACTGAACCGTGACCGTGTCGGTCTTCTCAGCAGTAATATTGATAGTCGTACTTAAAGAAATTTATAGACGCTGCAAATAATATAAGGCAAACATAATGCTTGTAATATTCCACGATGTATGTACACGGTGGTGACTACAACTGCTTTGAATGCCTTATTGTTGAAAATAATGGACTTAAATACGATCGTGTAATACGACCATTTATATGCGTATAGTAAAAAGGCGCATTTTTTTATGAAACCATTTCTATAGTAGAGAAGAAAATCGGCAAAAAGTAAAAGTTTTTCTTGTATATTGCAGTCCTTGATTATTTTGGAGTTGCCCTTGTCAATAATGCTGACAAAGTAGTATTTTGTAACTGATTTAAGGAACTGTTTTTATAATAAGACCCTATCTAGCTTTTTTATGACGTCATAGAGTTGTTTTTGATAAAATTCTAGATCTAATACACTTCTTGAAAGGCGTCATATCTATCGAATACTTAGTGTTTGTTTTCGACTGAGTCATGTCTTCCTTTGGAGTTTGTTACTTGTTCTGAAAGGTTATCTTTGAACCAAGACCCTCTCTAGCTCTTTTCTACCTACCTAAGCCGCTTCTAGGAAAATTTTTTGACTGCTCGCTCTTCTCTTTTGGGCCCAAGAATTTTTCGGTTACCTTCCTTGAGAGTTTACTCTTTCAAAAAGGTGGGCAAAAGTCCAGAACCATTTTCGCAGTTATCTTTGGAAGAAGACCCTTTCTAGTTATTTTCTAAAGTTTCAGACCTGTTATGCTTCTTGGAAAGCACATAGCTTTCAAGCCATTGCCGTTCTTAATTCGAAACAGTAATTCTTTCGAATGCCCTATTTGAGGGTTGCTTATTCCTACTATAAGGCAATAAACATTTTATCCACTTTTATTGTCGTAAAACTTTACGTTCTAAGTTCTCTTTTGGACGTATCAATATACCCATGTGGCTAGTCATCCTTGGGGGTTGCTTACTTCTTCTAGAAAGTGATCCAACTGTAAAAGGCTCAACAGTCTTTGTTGCCGCTTTGAGAGGCTATCTTTTAAACAATACCCTATCTAGCTCTTCTCCGACTTTTCTTGGAGGGCATCATATCTTTCAAGTTCTTCGCGTTCTAAGGAACTGCTTCTTTTTTCTAAAAGGTGGCCCAACTTGTCATGTTCATCAACTTTGAAGCTGATTCTAGGAACTGTCTTTAAATTGACAAAAAACTCTAGGTCTTTTATGATATCTTGATAGGGGCGTGCAGTCCATGGAAGCAAGGGAAGTAATGTTTCCCCAAAAAAAATTACAAAACATCTTCTAAAATGTAATTTTTGAAATAGGAAACCATTAATTTAGTTTATATTAAAAATGCTAAAATATTATCTTAATTATCAAGGTCATAATAAATGCTTTAAGTGGGGGTGGAAGATATCGTTGGGGTAGATTCTTTGTTCGAACGGCTATCCGTGTGTTGTGTGCCGTGACTCCGACCGAGCGACAATAGAAAAGGTGTGGTGTGGAATAGAACCTATGCGGGCCGCTAGCTTCTCTGCAGCCAAGTCGACTTAAACAATTTCCATAAAGCTGTAAAAAGACACATTATGTCCAAAGCGCATTTGCAGGCCGTCTGTATGCTTGATTTCACCGCCAACACAATAAAAATAGGCTGTTTTCTCGAACAGCACGAGGTCATGACGAAAGAGCGATTTTTAAGAATGGTTCGCATTATATACCGAAGTTTATAACCTAAAGAAATTAATGGAGAGAAGAAATTAGGTTATTGAACTTTCCACCGGCTGTTTGCAATTTTTGCAAAATATGTGGGAGCATTGACGTTTTTATGATGACGTGATTGACGAATTTGCAAAAAATGATCGAAGAATCAGTTTTTTTTTCTAGGTTTGCTATTTTTTTAATGTTCTCCACATCATTTTGCTGTCATTCTTATTGTCATCGATCAAAATTTCATAACAGGAACTTTTTAGATATCACAACAAAAAATATGTTAGCTTTAAATTTATTTGACCAACGTAATTGGTAAACTAACACTATTTCGGTTGGTAATTATTTTTTTGACAAATTATTATTCATTTTTTATTAGCAGATAACTTTACTTTTGAAAAATATGAAGTAACTTTCCAAAAATCACTTCTGATCGAAATTTAGAATTAGACGCGCCACTGGTGATATTCCCCGATCCACCAAATAGGAACGAGCCCCCTGATGTCTCTTAGCCCAATAAGATAAGAACACCGTTTAGTACCAGACTTTCAACCTCTTATTTTTTTTTAATTTTTATACTATTACAAAATTATAGTTGATTATTAAACCTCTTCAGTTTTATCAAATTCAAATTCATTGTTAAAAAATTATCTATATTTAAAAATGCCTTCCGTTTATATACCTACTCACATTTTTGTACGGTGTCACGTATTTTTTGTTTGGACTGCAATAGCGTCTCTTGAAAAAACTTCCATGTCTAAACGTCAACGAGAGTCCCTATTTCAAACAAGTTCAAGTTTCTGGGAAATAAAAACACGCAGTGGCGAAAAACGGGAGAGATACTTTTTCTTTTTGTTTCCAGCCTTTCGCATTCC
This sequence comes from Kuschelorhynchus macadamiae, assembly GCA_030620095.1. Lineage (NCBI taxonomy): Eukaryota > Metazoa > Arthropoda > Insecta > Coleoptera > Curculionidae > Kuschelorhynchus > Kuschelorhynchus macadamiae. Next base: position 1,116,056 of record JAUTXW010000215.1, read on the forward strand.
TGCATGAAGCAGGGTAAACAGCTGTTAATAATTCAGAATATGAGGGGTAGGTGCTCAACAGGATATGGCGATGCAAGTATCATTGTCCGATTTTGCATTAAACATAAGGTTCTTGCGTTAAGTAGCTCAGGACGCTCGAAAGAGGTTAATTAAAAAATGTTTCTTTATAATTTGATTTTAATTATATACTTCGACAATGCTTTTCTTTTTCGCTGAAGGGGAGTCGGTGATAAAGGTAAATGTACAGGGTGTCCACAAAAGTTTTCAACACGGAAAAAATAATGTTTTTTACAAATATTTATTAAAAAAAAATGATTGTGGAAATCCATTTATGTAATAATAATTGCAAATCGTATCTACACACTGCTTTTATACACTAAAAAAAGGCGTGTTAACACTGGAATCTGTGGTGGAAAACAGATCAGAATACCAGAGTTCTAACCACACTACACCACAACTTGTTACATTCTGGACGCGCGTTTCGCTAACCAAGTTAGCATGATCAGCAGATGATATAAACTATAGTAACTTATCCTAACCGAGAATATTGATAGGTAAATGCGGTCACACTTGGTTTCAAATTCAAACTAACACATAGTAATCCACAGTTATCTAAACGGTATTGCCTTCCCAAAATCCATAAACCTGGGAAGTCCAGTTGTTGGTTCATTAACGTTCAAAATGGTTAGTAGAAAAATTCAGCAAATTAAATATCTCGTACGGTAACTTTGAGGTTACTAACTCGTTAGAATTCTTAGATAAAATTAAAAATGTTCACTTAAAAGAAGGTGAAATCTTAATATCTTTTGATGTAAGCTCATTGTTTCCTAGCGTACCCATACCGCTTGCTTTAGAGTACCTAAACGAACTACTTGATATCAATAATTTGAAGAAAGAAATTATTGATGAATATTTCCTTATGATCTTTTTGTTCTTGGGAACTTCTCGATATTAATAAACCTAAAAGCTTTTTAAAATTCCCCCTATTTATGACTCGCTGCTCTCATCATGGCCGCGAAAGACCAACTCTTGTTTTGTAAGGTACAAAACTGCGTCAGTTACCAAACACATAAATAGTCTATTTAATCGGACGTTTGAGTTAAAATGTATTTTATATATTTTAGCATTTTTTATAAATGTTTATGTAAAGACCTTCATATATTTAACTTACCTGCAAATCTTTCCTTAACAAACATAGAAAAAGACTCGGTCTCATTAAATTATAATTTTACAATTCACAACAAACATGACACGTGTTTCGCCCTTTCGAGTATCATCAGACCTACAAACAATAGAGAGAACCTTAGTAAATAATCACACTCACAAATTCTAAAACAATAACTTACAAATAGAATAAAACACACTAAAGCACAACAAAAGAAACAACTACTTATAAATATTTGATGGACATTAAAATGAGGTTAAGTCTCACGTGAATAAACAAAATAAAATATTAAAAAAGTATTAAAAAAGATTCATGTCTCTAGACGGGATCGAACCCAGACTACCCGAGTGAGACACCGAAGCAACCACCCTCAGACCACTGGACTAGTCGAAGAAAAGAACCAAAAACTCTCACTCTATGAATTAGTGAATGAAATGAAGGTTGCCTACAATTATTATTACATTAAATTGTTAAATATTAGGGTTGGTTCAAAATTAAAAACATCGTTAACGCAAGTGAGAATGGGACCTTTTATAGCTTTGGTTATTTCCATTTTTTCCAGAAGGCCAAGCTTTTTCCCCTTCGGACATTCATGTAAAACATCAACGTCAGAAATGGAAAATTCATTGACTCCAACAAATGATTTCTCAGTTACATCCGTATTTCTGAATTTGTTGACAAGGCTTAAAATATAATTTTTCGACCTGTTTGTCCTACATAGGTCGTGGAATATTCGCTACAATTTTGTGCATAAATCCCGGATCTGGACAATTTACCGGTTGTGTCCTTTGTCCTTACTAAATGTCTCTTGAGAGTATTTACTGTTTTGAATGAAATATTGACATTTTTAATATTTTTAAAAAATTTTGCCAATTGGAGAGAAATACTTCCGAAAAAAGTAATGCACTTGAAAAAATTTGTCTCATCGCTAAGTTTTGAATGTATAATATCACGCTTCTTATTAAACGCTTCCCTTGACAATGGTAAATTACACAACCGATAGAAAAAGGAGTTGAACGCGGCAAATTTATGTGTGTAAGGAGAGTTTGAAGCATACTGAATAACATTATCCGTGGACGATGTTTTCCGGTAAACCTCAAACTCTATCCTACTGTGTTTCCGAGATAGTAAAAGGTCAAGAAAGGGTAGCTTTCCTTCATCTTCCAATTCCAATGAAAACTCAATTTTAAGATGCAAGGAGTTAACGAATTGTAAAAACTCTTCCAACTGATTTCTGTTGCCATTCCACACAATGCAAATATCATCCACGTATCTTTTATATGCTGTTAGAAAGGAGGCAAAATAACTATTCATTATCCTGTTTTCCAAATTGTTCATGAAAACCTCACTCAGAAATGGCGACAAACAAGAACCCATAGCCAGCCCAGACCTTTGCCTATATAACTGTCCATTAAATTTGAAAAAATTTTGGTCTAAAACTAAGGTAAGAAGAGAAGTGAGGCCATCAACGAGTAACTGTGGCAAAGAAGATCTCGCCAATAAATCCCTTACCAACTGAATACAGTCTGCGGGAGGCACACTAGGAAACAAATTCTTAACATCCAATGAAACTAATAATGCATTGTGCGGAATATCAACGTTTTTCAGGTGATTGGCAAAGTCGATGGAATTCCTGGTAGAAAACGTGCTATGAAAACCCGTTACGTCCCTAAGAACTCTATTTAGCCAAGCTGAAAGTTTGTAGCATGGGGAATCAATAAATGAAACCACTGGCCTCATGGGCGTGCCATCTTTATGAATCTTTGGCAAGCCATAAAGTAAGGGTGTTTTAGGGTTCATAGGATATAATTTATCTTTTGTCATGTTAAAATATTCTAAGGTTGTTAGAAATGTGCCCAGACTACTTTTTAACCTCGTAAAAAATGAATTTGTTGGGTCTCTGTTTATTCTTTCAAAATCACCAGAGTTCAAGAAACCAATAACCTTGTCAACATAATCAGTTCTTTCCATAACTACTAAACAAGATCCTTTATCGGCCTTGGTGCAAATCAGATCGTTGGATTTGATTTTATGTGCCAGAGATTTTAGGTGAGCTCTGTTGTAGTTACAGCCCGTGTCAATCGTAAAATTAGAGTTCAGAAAATTTATTATTTTAGCCCGTAATATATTTTTGTTAGAAATGTCGGTCGTTTGAATAATACATTCGGCCTCTATAGCTAGAGTTTCTTTAATATCAGTATTGATGTTGTGGGAAAAATTATACTTAAGGTTAGAATTAAGTATATGTTCCTCTTGAGGAGTAAAAGTAACACCAGACAAATTAATAAAACGCTTGTGAAAACCAAAATTTGTGCTACCCAAACCTAATCTGTATTCATCAATATTATTGGATAAAAGATAACTTCTTTGAGCTAATTTAAGACAATGAATTTTCTTACCCAATCTCCTAAACGTATTCTCACCGAAAGACTCAACCTCATCTCTAAAGTCATGATCTAAAACTACAAATTCAATGTAGGATAACAAAAATGTTAAAGTTAGATAGAGATATTTGAGTTTAGAGTTTACTGAGTTCAAAGTTTTATAATGTTGTTTAATCTCTTCCTTGATCCAAACGGTTTGAGCTTTCTTCAATGCAGCTGATGCGGCCTTAGTATGAATCTTGCACTTGATTGTCACGAATTGAGGTGTCAATTGAAATAGTAAGCATCGTTGAAGGAACCAAATTTTTAGCAGCAAGTTTTTTCGTGCAATTAGTTTCTTTCTGTATAACTGGACAAGTTTAGCCTGACTGGCATTATAAAAATCGAAGAAATTGTCCATATTTCTCAAAGAGACCTAGTTTTAATAACAAACATAGAAAAAGACTCCAAGTCTCGGTCTCATTAAATTATAATTTTACAATTCACAACAAACATGACACGTGTTTCGCCCTTTCGAGCATCATCAGACCTACAAACAACAAAGAGAACCTTAGTAAATAATCACACTCACAAATTCTAAAACAATAACTTACAAATAGAATAAAACACACTAAAGCACAACAAAACAAACAACTACTTATACATATTTGATGCTACTATTCCATGCTACAAACTTTCAGCTTGGCTAAATAGAGTTCTTAGGGACGTAACGGGTTTTCATAGCACGTATTCTACCAGGAATTCCATCGACTTGCCAATCACCTGAAAAACGTTGATATTCCGCACAATGCATTATTAGTTTCATTGGATGTTAAGAATTTGTTTCCTAGTGTGCCTCTCGCAGACTGTATTCAGTTGGTAAGGGATTTATTGGTGAGATCTTCTTTGCCACAGTTACTCGTTGATGGCCTCACTTCTCTTCTTACCTTAGTTTTAGACCAAAATTTTTTCAAATTTAATGGACAGTTATATAGGCAAAGGTCTGGGCTGGCTATGGGTTCTTGTTTGTCGCCATTTCTGAGTGAGGTTTTCATGAACAATTTGGAAAACAGGATAATGAATAGTTATTTTGCCTCCTTTCTAACAGCATATAAAAGATACGTGGATGATATTTGCATTGTGTGGAATGGCAACAGAAATCAGTTGGAAGAGTTTTTACAATTCGTTAACTCCTTGCATCCTAAAATTGAGTTTACATTGGAAATGGAAGATGAAGGAAAGCTACTCTTTCTTGACCTTTTACTATTTCGGAAACACAGTAGGATAGAGTTTGAGGTTTACCGGAAAACATCGTCCACGGATAATGTTATTCAGTATTTGCCGCGTTCAACTCCTTTTTCTATCGGTTGTGTAATTTACCATTGTCAAGGGAAGCGTTTACTAAGGAGCGTGATATTATAATGCAGATTGCTATGAATAACGGTTTTCCTTTGGAGTCCATCACCAAATTATATTACAAATTTATAAACAAGTACAAAATGTCATATACTGTCATAAATTCAAAACTTAGCGATGAGACAAATTTTTTCAAGTGCATTACTTTTTTCGGAAGTATTTCTCTCCAATTGGCAAAATTTTTTAAAAATATTAAAAATATCAATATTTCATTCAAAACAGTAAATACTCTCAAGAGACATTTAGTAAGGACAAAGGACACAACCGATGAATTGTCCAGATCTGGGGTTTATGCACTAAATTGTAGCGAATGTTCCACGACCTATGTGGGACAAACAGGTCGAAAAATTTCCACAAGGGTGAGAGAACATTTAAGCCTTGTCAACAAATTCAGAAATACGGATGTAACTGAGACTGTTTCGGCTTTTGCCAATCATTTGTTGGAGTCAGGTCATGAATTTTCCATTTCTGACGTTGATGTTTTACATGAATGTCCGAAGGGGAAAAAGCTTGACCTTCTAGAAAAAATGGAAATAACCAAAGCTATAAAAAGTCCCATTCTCACTTGCGTTAACGATGTTTTTAATTTTGAACCAACCCTAATATTTAACAATTTAATGTAATAATAATTGTAGGCAACCTTCATTTCATTCACTAATTCATAGAGTGAGAGTTTTTGGTTCTTTTCTTCGACTAGTCCAGTGGTCTGTGGGTGGTTGCTTCGGTGTCTCACTCGGGTAGTCTGGGTTCGATCCCGTCTAGAGACATGAATCTTTTTTAATACTTTTTTAATATTTTATTTTGTTTATCCACGTGAGACTTAACCTCATTTTAATGTCCATCAAATATGTATAAGTAGTTGTTTGTTTTGTTGTGCTTTAGTGTGTTTTATTCTATTTGTAAGTTATTGTTTTAGAATTTGTGAGTGTGATTATTTACTAAGGTTCTCTCTGTTGTTTGTAGGTCTGATGATACTCGAAAGGGCGAAACACGTGTCATGTTTGTTGTGAATTGTAAAATTATAATTTAATGAGACCGAGACTTGGAGTCTTTTTCTATGTTTGTTATTAAAACTAGGTCTCTTTGAGCAATATGGACAATTTCTTCGATTTTTAAATCTTTCCTTATTCCACACTGAATATTTATTGGAAACTAGTAAAAACAAAACAATTTTTGTAATATTTGACTACTACATAACCATTTGTACGCCGAAACCCAGGATGACGATTAAAACTCTGATCTTGTTCCTTCTATCGATTAAATGGAGTTTCCAACAAAATGCAAATAAATCCGACACCAAATAAAGTTGTAACAACACCATAAATAAATATGACACAAAACAGTCAGGCAAACTGCAAGGGAACTAACCGGTTGCAGTGAAATCCGCGAAAATAAAAGTAAACAACCACCCCAAACTGAACGACACGTGGGTGTAGTGTACTGCGTTAGCAATTCACCGAGAGCATTGTATGGCGCTGGTTAACGTAGTAGGAAACTCGTAAACTAAACCTAGCACCTCCAGCAAAGTCGAAGAAGTTGTTGTAACAAAGTTCGATTGAAAGTTTTAGAAAAACATACCGCTAACGGTCAAGTAAAATATTTATTCGAGATGTACAGTTTATTTTTTGACAATTAAGTGAATTAATGAATGTAAAAACTTAAATTTTAAGAGATATATAATAAATATAGTTAGATGTTTGCTTGTTTATTTTTCCTGGTGAAGTAGCACTTCACCTACTTCACCCGAATTGCCGCCACTGGTGAATATGATTATTTCTTAGTGGCATTAAACTAGACAAAGTTTTTTTTGCTCCCAGTTCTAGCTCTTGGGATAAGAAACAGGGTTCATTTCAGCTTTAAAAACAGGTTTTTGAATGGAGCGTATTACCGTTAGTATAACTGTGTGTTGCTGGAAGAAAAACGCATATCCTTAATTTGCAAAAGGAATAATCAGAGAGGCAAGATAAAATGTTGTATTTAAAAAAAATAAACAAATAAATGAAAACACAAGTTTTATTTTGTTAACTGTCGCTTATTTTTGCGCTAGGCGTGACTAGAGTTTCGTAGTACTAGCTCATTTTCAAACGCAATGAAAATATTTACAATCAAGTTAGGTACATATACTACAAAGGTTCTTGAGATTATGATTAGAGAAAACCAACTGTACATTTTTTATGGTTAAAAAGTTTTAATAGGGTGATGTTTCCTACATCTGTTTGTGAATTTAAAAGGTTAACATTTGGGTCTTTAGGATGTTGATAAATTTCTATTGCCTCTAAACAATCCAATTTGCGCCTTTTTTAACTTATTTAAGTCAGGGATGTTATGTGACGTTGGTAAGAAATGGTTGGCAAAATGAGAGTTCTATTTTTTTAGTCTATATGAGGCATTATGCTCTTTGAATCTAACATCGAAATTTTTCCCTGTTTGCCCTATATAGCAGTTATTGTATTCGTCGCATTTTAACCTATAAATTCCAAACTTTTTATACTTATTTATTTGTGTTTCGACGTTAAAAATCAAATTAAAATATTTGCAATCTTTTTAGATATTGGTCCAAAATATGTAATTGTTGTATATTTTATATGGGAATCTCTGACCCTATATTTGTCGGATAGTTAAAAGTTTACGTAAAAATTAGTCTGTTAATTTCAGATAATTTATAGCCATTATTTGTTGCTATCTAATGAGGTCAAGTTCTCTTCCTAGGCAATGTTTGTCAAGTGGCACAGAAAAAGCTCTATGAATCATAGACTTATATAACGAAAGTGTATGCTCTACGGGATGAAGAGAGTCCTTTGATATATTTACATCTGTATAAGTGGGTTTTCTGTAGATATTAAATTTTAATTTATTAAGTAATTTTTTTAATGTGATGTCTAGAGAATTTATTGAATTGTTTTCTTCTATTTCGAGTGTACATTTAATTTTGTTAATGATTCAATGAAGGTGATAAAATGTGGCATATAAATTTCTGCTAGTAATGGGCTTATGGGGGAATCCATTGCTAAACCGTCTTTTTGCTTATATTATTCCCCGTCAAATTCAAAGTAATTTTTGTTAAAGCATAAAGTAAGCATTTTTATGAACTCTATATATATTACAGGGTTTATGTGTTTCTTTGTAAGTATTTGGTTAACTATATTAAGGTATTCTTTATTTGGTATATTGGGAAATATATTGGTGACATCAAAGGATGCTTTGAGAGGGAATGACTATTCCACTAAGGATATTACGCGCTCAATTAAAAAATAAAGTAATCGAACTCCGCGAAAAGAGAATGATATGGAATGGAATGATATACAGACAAAATAGGACGATTACTTCGGCGGTCCAACACACGTACGATCTTCAATACACATAAGAAGATTGGATAACGCTTGCGATCCCCGAAAGATATTGTACCTTTCCAAACAGAAGTAGTATATAAAATTCCTTGCTCCTGTGGAGAAGTGTATGTGGGAGAAACAGGACGCTCAATATCAACTAGACTTAAGGAGCATGAACGATGTATTAAAAAGAAACAAATTGTTTAATCTGCTGTCGCTGAACACCAGCATAACACTGACCATTTCATAAATGTAAAGAAATCCAAGGTTCTAGCATCGGTTCCAGAATTTGATAAACGAAAAATTAGGATACGGGTTACGGTCTACATCACACGTGGAAACCGATCTTAACACAGGGTCACGGTTCGGCAAGCATAAGTCGGGTATAAATCTAATCTCAAGAACCATGATTTCTTAATTGACCAAAGCCGTGAAAGCTCCCGTTCTATTTTATCAAAGGATGCTAAAATACTATTGTTTGGGAAGGTTATATCTATTAAGAAATCATGGTTCTTCGGATTAGACCGTGTCAAAATGGAATCACTTTCCGACGTTTCGCCTTCGATTGCACGAGGCATCTTCAGGGTTCTTCACTTCACGAGATCGGAACACTGAATGAGCTCGGAGAGACCCAGGCCGGCTATTTATAGTCGACCTGTGTTTACCGAAGCGTAACTCGGTGTCACGATCGGTTTCCACTTATGATGTAGACTGAAGCCCGTATCTCTATTAAAATTGTTAGGATGCTTATGAATTTCAATAGATTCTTTAATTTTGCGTTTATAGAGTCCCGAAACCGATGCAAAAACTTTGGTTTCTTTTACATTTATGACATGCCCAGTAGAATGTTTGTGTTTAGATACAGCAAATTGTAGAATTTGTTTCTTTCTGATACATAGTTCATGTTCATTAAGCCTAGTCGATATGGATCGTCCAGTTTCTCCAATATAAACATCACCACAGGAACAAGGAATTGCATATACTCCTTCGTTTTGAAAAGGAGTAATGTCCTTTGGCGATCTCAAACATTGTCCAATTTTCTTCTGTGTGTTGAAGATTCTACGTATCTTGGACCGGCGAAGTAACCTTGCAATCTTGTCTGTGGTTCCGTGTATAAACGGAAGAACTACATTTCCTATCGGTAATGCCTTATTAGTATCATTTCGTGGAGTAGGATTATTACATTTTCTAATTGATCGTCTAATATCATCAGTGCAATATCCATTCCCTCTTAAAGCTTGAGTCAGTTTCTCTGTTTCCGATTGTAAAGAATTTTGGTCACAAATAGCGAGAGCTCTGTAAACTAATGAATTAATGACCGATTGCTTTTGTGCTGGATAATGATGGGAATTTGCATTTAAGTACCTGTTCGTATGCGTTGGTTTTCTACATACAGAGTGTCCTAAGGAACCATCCCCTTTCCTTTGTACAAGAACATCTAGAAAGGGAATCGTGCCTTCTGACTCAATTTCCATTGTAAATTTTATGTTAGCATGTTCCTCCTCAAAAGCTTCCATGAAGATATTGGCTACCACCGGTGACAGTGGAGATCCCATGGCTGCTCCTGAGTTTGGCTCATAGAAAGTTCCTTGAAAGACAAAATACGTTGATGTAAAACATGCTTCAATTAAATCTAAAAGTGAGTTGTCGATACTATTATAAATTCAAAGGAAGGACGTAGCCGATGCACGCATCGGACAAGTGGTCCTTCTGAAACGTACACTACAGAATGCTAAACATTCTAAATGGTACGGATTCGTAAACAAGGTCAAAATAAAAAAGACAAAATCGAGAGACCCAATAAAAACAGTAACTACATCAAACATTTAAAATAGAGAAAAAAAAATTGATACACAAATACACATTTACAGACAAAAAAAATTACAAAGGAATACATAAATCCATATGAATACGAAGTGTTAAAAACCTCACAAAAGCAATCCATTTAGCTGCATTTTTAGCTGCAAAGTGCTAAGTCTAAAGATGTCATATTCTGCGAAATGACGATTGTTATTACACACTAGTCGGTCAATAAATGCGCCAGACCCATAATTTGTACGGTGGTATCTTTCAAAGAATAGCTGAGGTTGTCTTGTTCTCCTAGTAGGTACCAAAAATGAGACCGACCCCAACAATATTTCACAATCAATGTCTCCATTTATTAGCTTGTGTAGAAAAACAAGAAGTGCCTTACGTCTCCGAAACTCAAGGGTTTGAAGGCCGCATAGAAGAGCTTTAGTGTTATAAGATAGATCCTGACATGGAAAATTAAATTTATATAAGAGGTATTTCGCAAATCTATTTTTTACTTTTTCAACTCTATCGTTATGGCACTGGTATGATGGACTCCATATTGTTGAACAATACTCCAAAACACTCCGTACCAGTGAGTAATACAGACAGACAATTGCTTTGGTGTCCGTCACATGCCTTGTATTCCTTTTTATAAAGCCCAATAATCTAAAACCCTTGAGTACAATGCTGTCAATATGCAGATTAAATGTTAGTTTGTCATCAAAAATAACACCTAGGTCAGTGTAAGAACTAACAACCTCTAGTGTTACATCATTTATGAAGTAGGAGGAGAGAACAGGATTAATGCTTTTATGAAAACGGAGCACTTTACACTTGGATATGTTAAGATGGAGATAATTAGTGCTGCACCAGTTGACGAGCCTTCCAATGTCAGATTGCAGTGCATTTGAGTCAGTGTAAACGGGAGCAAAAAATTTTAAATCGCCCCTGCATACAAAAGACACTTGGACGCTCTAAAGCAAGATACTATGTCATTTATAAAAAGTAGAAAGAGCACTGGACCAATATGTGAACCCTGTGGGACACCCGATGTCACAATAACCTCCCTAGAAACTGAACCACAAATGTTGACCTGTTGTCGACGATTAAACAAATAAGATCTGATCCACTCCAAATAACTTCCAGAAAGACCAATTTGCTGCAATTTTAATAATAAAAGCTAATGACAAACACTATCAAAAGCCTTGGATATGTCCGTGTAAACAGCATCAATCTGTTGGCCAGCTTCGACAGATGTAATCAAGTAATTTTGGAACATCGCAAGATTTGTAGTAGTTGACCGACCGCGATAAAAACCATGTTGCATTATGGTGAAATAAGTCTGATATTATGGAAATTGAATCATTTATAGGCACATTCGTATACAGTGATTCTACATCAAAACTGACTAAGATATCTTAGGGATCTAATTGGATTGATTTAAGTTTTTCTACAAAATGCGTAGAGTTTCTAATATATGAATGTGTTTTTTCTGTAAAATTATTAAGAATATTTGAAAGATTCGGGACTCTATAAACGCAAAATTAGAGAATCTATTGAAATTTATGAGCATCCTAACAATTTTAATAGAGATACGGGCTTCAGTCTACATCATACGTGGAAACCTACTATAAATAGCCGGCCTGGGTCTCTCCGAGCTCATTCACTGTTCCGATCTCGTGAAGTGAAGAACCTTGAAGAAGCCTCGTGCAATCGAAGGCGAAACGTCGGAAAGTGATTCTATTTTGACACGGTCTAATCCCAAGAACCATGATTTCTTAATTGACCACAGCCGTGAAAGCTTTCGTTCTATGGTTATATCTTTTAGTTTTTGGTAAGTTCGATAGAGCTTTTAACAAAAAGATTTGGTTTAAATTATGTTCTAAAAAGTGTATTATGTTTTACAGCGGTATTCCTTAACGGGGTGTTTGTGTAAGATACCACCGGCCTTATGGATGCCCCTTCCTTATGTATTTTTATGAGACCGTATAATGTTGGTGGAGATGGGTTTTTGTTAATAAGCATGTATTTTTTTTCATTAAACACTAATAACAAACTCCGATCTGTTCCGAATTATGCGAGAACATACGGACAAGCTTCGCGATATACGTGGTAAAGATGGCTTTATTTGTTATATGGAACGTGAAAATAATGAACAAAGGGGATGAATCCTCCTTTTTTAGAATTTCGATTTATTTATGTCTGCTGCGAGGGATTCAAAGGGCCGTTTGATAAAGGTGAACAAAAGTGAGGCGATGCAAAAAGTGCAAGAATTTTTTTAGAGGGTAAGCAAGGGGTGAAAACTGAAGAGTTAATTACCTATCTCTGTTTCGTTTGGGTGGTGGATTTTAAAACTGGTGTATGTCAATATCAAATAAAAGACATTTTTCCGTATTATATGGTAGTCTGGAATTGTTTTAGAAATAACTTTTATATTGTTTTTACAAAATATATACAGGGTATCCGAATTTCGATGGTTTTGCGGGGTATCTCCCTTATTACTGAAGATAGAGAGATGCGGTTTTCGCAGCACTGTGCTACTTTTTTGTGAAACCAAAGAAGCCACAAACAAATTTTTCCTAGTCCTCTTCGTTTTTGAAATACAGGGTGAAATTGAAAATTTTGCGTCTTTAGGTACCCCTCGTATCTCGATGGCCTGGCAACTTACCGAAGAGGTGAAAACTAACTTCGATAGAGTTTTTTGCATCGAATCCAGTGGCGTAGTCAGTTTTTGGTTAGCTACTATCGTTTTCGAGGTATATACTAAAGTTGGGTTTTTTTAAATCAGATACCCTGTATATTTTTTAATATTTGGTTTCCGTTCATTTTTAGCTTCTCAAAAATATATAACACTTGATATTTATTTCAATCCGCTATCGACAATTAAGTCAATTTAAAGAAATTTTGATCTGTTTTTCTAGTAGACTATGAAAATTGTGTGTTAATTTTCTAAATCTGAATTATCTGTACCAAAGTTTGTTACACCATCATTATAAAACAATAAATCAGTTAATAAAGATTCATACTATTTAATGTTTACTCTAGGGAAACACATAAACAACTAAGAAATCTACAAAAAATACATATTATAAACTAAAAATATATACATATGATCATAATTTAATTATTTTTCTAATGTTGACAATAAAATTGTATTCTGTCAAATACTTACTATTGACTAAATTAGAAAAAAAGGCTATGCAGGGTGTAGAAATTACAAATACTGTTCGAACTGTATCTCCATTATACCTTATACACATATCACACATCTTTCTTATTCTACTTAGTGCGTTAAGCATAATTATTTGGCGAGCTTGTAAATATCTAAAGGCTCTTCTTGTGTCGTTTCGTAGATCTTCGATCGTGTGGTGTTGCCTTTGGTAAATGATGCCTTCAAGATATCCCCATATAAAAAAGTCTAGGACCGACAAATCTGGCGACCTAGACGGCCATCTTTGAGCCCCATTTATACCAATCCAGCGACCTGGAAATTCACTTTATAAAAAGGTACTAACAGTCCGTGCTTTATGAGCCGGGGCATCATCTTGCTGAAGAAAAATATTTTGTAATTGTGCCAAAGGAATATTATCTAATAAATCAGGAAGCGTATTTTCCAGTATCTCTAGGTCCGGTTTCCAGTAAGACTACCGTTATAAATGACATACCTTATTTTTGTGCCAGGGATAAAGTAGGACACGCTAAATCCAAACCTGCCTTGTTGTTCGCGTGGAAATATAACGTGTTCATTTTCTTTGGACCAGTATCTATTATTGTGTCGATTTAGAATATCTGCATCTGAGATATATGCCTCGTCAGACCATAAAACTCTTCTTTCAAAATTTATTTCGGTATTAATCATATGAATGTACCAATTGCAGAAATCTATGCGACGCTGTGCATCTCCCGGGTGAAAATGGTGCGCTAACTTATATTTAAATGGTTTGAAATGGTACTTTTTTAGAATAGTATGCACTGTTGACTTAGGTACTCCCACTTTATCCTCGACTTTTTGACAGGAAGTTGACGGATTGATTGCAACGGCAGCTAAAACATTAATCTCTTCAGTTTCACGATTTTCTTTGTAATATGATTTCGGTTTTGATTCTCATAAAAATACTGAAGTTATCCAGGGACTGAAGAAAAAAGAATGTTTTTATTTAAAAGCTGACAAAATAATGGACATAATGATAATTTTATACATAAATTAGTAAACAGACAAAAGCATACAAAATTGTTAAAAGATGAGGCTCCCAATAAGTTCGTAGTTATCCTATATGATCCCAGATATACGAGAGGTTTAGAAAAAGTATTTAAAAACGTAGGTTTTTGAGTAGCCTAAAAAACGGAGAAGAGTTTGAAAAATCTCCTTGGAAACCCTAAAGACCAAGTGGACTTGAAGGAGAGGAGTATGACTGGGATCTAAAATATGTTGAGCAAACTAAACGCTCCATAAACTTTCGTTTTAAAGAACACATGGCACATTTAAGATACGGAAGAACAGAAAAGTCAAGCGTTGCCCAACATGCTTTAGAAAACAATTACCAAATAGGAATAAATAATCTTAAGTTGATTAAAAATGTAATAATAGATTATTGAATGCATTTGAGAGTATAGAAATAGTTAAATGTGGTAAGAAAGCACTAAATAAAGACAGAGAACCTATTCCCTATAGTCCTTTCTATTGTTTACTTGACAACGGTGTAGTCGGGTGCAACCAAGTGTGACCACATTAACCTATAAATAGTCTCGGTTAGGATAAGTTACTTTAGTTTATATCATATGCTGATGATACTAACTTGGTTAGCGAAACGCGCATAACGTAACAAGTTGTGGTGTAGTGTGGTTAGAACTCTTGTATTTTGATAATATAAAAATGTTTAGAAAGGGTGTAAAGATGTTATTGCAGTGCAAAGCATATTATAGTTTGAATGATTTTTATAATGACGACTTTAGTTAATTTATATTAGCTCTTTGTTAAAGTTATTTATTCTGTTTTTTATTGGTTGTGCCGTTTTTTTAATAAATTGTGTTTTCTTTTGAGTATACATACTGTAAAAAATGTTAATTTATTTATTTGCTTATTCTTTGTCCCTTGATCTTTCTGGTTTGTTTGTTATTTGGATATAATATATTTTTGATGGTTTTTTATTTAATTTTTTGTTTTATAATACTTGTACTTTTTGTTTCAATTGAATATTTATTTATCTACATTCTGTTTTTTATATATTTATATTTAATAATTTGCATATCACATATCCTCTAGTTTTCTCAATAGAGATACGGGTTACGCTCTACATCACACGTGGAAACCGATCTTAATAAAGTCGGAGAGTAAAGATCCCTGAAGATGCCTCGTGCAATCGAAGGCGAAACGTCGGACAGTAATTCCAATTTGACACGGTCTAATCCCAAGAACCATGATTTCTTAATTGAACAAAGCCGTGAAAGCTTCCGTTCTTTGTTAGCTAACCTCTATGGGGAAAAAACCAAGAAGGATGCCAAAACGTTTGGCGATCTCCAGGACAGCAAGAAGAAGTTACTCTGCCAGTTGGCCTTTGTCCTTAGATGCCGAAATGAGGTTGTAGTACCGAAATCGCTACAGGTGAGACATCACATTACTTCTAGAACTGCTAAGAATATTTATAAGCGTGCTAGCAATGCATTAGTTAGAGAAAGGATTAAGGTAACACGTCGTGATTTAGACAGAAATGCCCGGAAACTATTAGAAATTCTTCTGAAATTAGCTTCTAGACTAGAAAGAACCACATTTACAACTTTGGACAACATTACCAACGCACAGGCAGAAAAAATCATCAAGAAGTTACACTTAAGCAACAAAAGAAATTTAAAGCCCTCCTGAACAGAAAAAATCCAATGAAACTTCCGCAGAACACAGTTATCAACTTGTCATCGAAGCCGTTATCCGAAGCAGAACATTCCGTCCTTTCCAAGCGCCAAAATTCCGTAATAGCACCGAGTAGCCGCAATTAGAAGAATACCAGTGGAACAAGCCGATGAAGTCAGATATGAGACAGCGAAGATCATTAAAAATTCAAAACTACTGAAGTCGAACCTCTCGGCAGCCGAAAAAACAGCAATGAAGACCTTAAATGAAGACGCAAACATTCTGGTACTTCCCGTAGATAAAGGCAACGCCACAGTCGTCATGGACAGAACAGAATATGTGGAAAAGGTTATTCAACTTTTGAACAACAAAACCTATAAGGTTATGAACTGCACCCCACAAGTAGAATAGAAAGATGCATTATCAATCTGATCAACGCATCCAGGCTACCACCAGCGGAGAAAAAATCATTAAAACGAAGCAGCTCCAAGATTCCCAGATTCTACAGTCTTTGGAAGAGACACAAGGACAATGTACCACTTCGACCGATCGTCAGTGCAATAGACTCGCCCACGTACAAACTAGGTAAATATTTTTGAAATGTTGTTAATCCGTTTACTGGAAAAACAGATTCTTTTATTAAAAACTCTTCACATTTCGTGGAAAAACTTAAGACAATTCAGTTGGATCCCGAAGATATTTTGGTCAGTTTCGATGTAGAATCACTTTACACAAATGTTCCTGTCAACGACTCAATTTCCATTATATCAGACATACTGTATAATAGTGATCTTACTTATTTCATTTTTCACGGAACTTTTTATGAACAAACTTCAGGGGCTGCTATGGGATCTTCTCTATCACCTGTGGTAGCGAATATCTCTATGGAAGCCTTTGAGGATGTTGCTTTAACATCCGCTCCACATCGGCTCCACTAAAACCAAAGCACTGGTTCAGATATATAGATGATACTTTTGTTGTTTGGCCTCATGGACAGGATAATCTCCTCATATTTCTGGACCACCTTAATCAGCAACATCATAATATCAAGTTTACTATGGAAATTGAATCTATTAGAACGATTCCCTTGCTAGATGTAAGTGTTCAAAGGAAGGAAAATGGTACATTAGGACATTCCGTGTATAGAAAACCGACGCATACAAATAGATACTTAAATGTAAATTCCTATCACCAACCAGCACAAAAGAAATCGGTTATTAACTCACTAGTATTCAGAGCTATTTCGATTTCTGATCAAGATTCTTTAACATCAGAAACATCGAAACTGACTGAAGCTCTCAGAGGGGATGGCTAGTGCACTGAAAATATTACGCGTTCAATTAAAAGATACTGTAATCCAACTCCGCCAAAGGAGAACGATAAAGAGCCACCATTAGGTAGTGTTGTTCTTCGCTACATACATGGCACTACAGACAAAATAGGACGATTATTTCGGCGGTCCAACATACGTACAATCTTCAATACACATAACAAGATTGGACAATGCTTGCGATCCCCGAAAGATATTGTACCTTTCCAAACAGAAGGAGTATATAAAATTCCTTGCTCCTGTGGAGAACTGTATGTGGGAGACACAGGACGCTCAATATCGACTAGACTTAAAGAACGTGAACGATGTATTAAAAAGGAACAAATTGTTCATTCTGCTATAGCTGAACACCAGCATAACATTAGCCATGTCTTAAATGTAAAGGAAACCAAGGTTCTAGCTCCGATTCCAGGTTTTTATAAACGAAAAATTAGAGAATCTATTAAAATATTTAAACATACAAAAAATTTCAATAGAGATACGGGTTACGGTCTACATCACACGTGGAAACCGATCTTAACACAGAGTCGCGGTTCGGCGAGCACAACTCGGGTATAAAAGTCCGCCTGAATCTCTTCGAGCTCATTCAGTGTTCAGATCTCGTAGAGTAAAGATCCCCTGAAGATGCCTCGTGCAATCTAAAGCAAAACGTCGAATAGTAATTCCAATTTGACGCGGTCTAATCTCAAGAACCATAATTTCTTAATTGAGAATATAGTTCTTTATACAGTAAAGCATATTGACTTTGACTTTGATATCTCAAAAGCGATGCAACGGATCAACACTTTCGATAGAACGTAAAATTTTCTGCCCTTTCCGTCCAAAAGTGTCGAATTTGGGCACTTTCGAAACACAAATTCTTAGCGCATACTATGACTCTGTATTTAAAAAAGATGCTAATAACCAACATAGCTACAAATAGATTAATTTTTCTAAAAAGAAATATCTTAGTGATTTTAATGAAAAACTATAATAATAATCCCATCGGAACCAACAGAAACATTGGTTTTGCTACGGAATAAAACAAAAAAAATTAATCGGAGTCAAATAGATTTCACGGAATTTAACGTCTACCAATTTTATGTGGTGACATTCAGTTTTTCGTCTAAGTTAATTTGCCTCAAAAACAAAAAGAAACAACTCAGGCGTTGAGAAAAGGAAGATCTTTGCGGATTTTTAATAAGTTAACTGTCTTATTGCTTCAGTATTTCTTTTTAATTTTCCACAACAATTACTAAACTGTGATTCATGAGAAAAATTGAATGTAACATACAAAGTGTGAAAGAAATTATGTAAAAACTTTGGGAAATGAGAATAATCGTCAAAAATAAGGAAAAAAGTTTTTATAAACATAGTCTCGATAATGGATTGTAATAGCTTTTCGCTTAGGCTGAAAGAAAATGGAAGTATTGGTTTAAACACAGCTAATTTGATTTTCTAAAAAAAATATTTGTCCGCCATTTTGTTTGGCCATCTCGAATTAATATTACAACTTTACAAGTTTATCTCTATATCACACTTAATGCTTGCACAAAATTTGAAATTAATCTAATAGTGAATTTTTTCAGGCTGGTTTTTTAAATATTTTGTCAAGCCGCCATTTTGTTTTGCTATCTTACATTCATACAAAAATGTTACCAGTTCATTCCTATGTAACACTTGAAGCAAAATATTACCAGGCCATCCCTAAATAACTGTTCATTTTTGCCTAAAATTTGAATTCAATCTGATAAGTAATTTTTAAGCTCCGACGCGAACTGGCAAATAGACAGACAAACCGACAGACCGACTGATGGAAGTTATAAAACATGTTTTTTGGTATTTAGGGACGTTGAAACCTGAGAGGGTGATTTTTTCACAATTACAAACATTATATTGGGCCGCCATTTTGTTCTGCCATTTTGAATTAGTACCACAATTTGACTAGTTCATCTCTATACCAAAAAAGCAGTTTTGCCGTAATAATTTTTTAAGATATCACCAGGGCGCCATTTTGTTTTAACGTAGTGGATTGTTCCATATCAACATGCCGCGAACAGACAAACGGACAAACAGACCGACTTTTTTCGGCATCCAGGGACCCTGAAACGCAAAGATCCGAAAAAATCTCGGAGGGTGATTTTTTTATAATTACAATACTTTTCATTTAGGACGGAAGTGAAGAGTTAAATTTTTATTGATATAAACTAAGGTTAAGGCGTCACACTTTTTCAATATAATACTCGTATAATTCCAGTTTTCTTTGTTAGAAATAGATTATTTTATGCAAAAAATATAGTTTATTTCTTGAGCATGGCCTACTTTGCATAATTCAGTATATGCGGATGTTTTCGTAAGAGTTGAAGAATTTGTTGAAACAAGTCTCTAAGGTTCGTATGTGTGAAAATAGAAAGAATAATAATGGAAAATGAAAAGAATAAAAGGCTGGAATGAATATTATTCACCTTAACTTGCCTACAAAGAGTGCGAGTGTGCGTGCTACCGGAATGCTGACTTTCACTACAAAGACAACTTGGCACATACTTCGGTTAGGAATTGCGGCACTGAAATTAACCCTTTCTTTGATGGATATGGATACAAGTAGCGCCAGGGTGACCTTTTACAACTCCTTAATGTAGCTGATTGACTATTGAAAAAACTGCCAAGCAGTATTAATGTCCATTGCAGCACAAAGGAAAACATCTACAGTGCCGTGTATAGAGAATCTGAACTACAGCCGGGGAAATGGAAATATGAATTTAGAACGGAAGCTCTCGCACCTTTCGTCAATGAGTTAATAACCGATTTCTTTTGTGCTGGATGGTGATGGGAATTTGCATTTAGGTATCTATTTGTATGCGTCGGTTTTTCTATACACAGAATGTCCTGATATTCCTTTTAACACATACATCTAGAAAGGGAATCGTTCCATTAGATTCGATTTCGGGAACTTGATATAATGATGTTGGTGATTAAGGTAATCCAGAAATATAAGGAGATTATCCTGTCCATGAGGCCAAACAACAAAAATATCGTCTACTTATCTGAACCAGTGCTTTGGTTTTAGTGGAGCGGATGTTAGAGCAATATCCTCAAAGGCTTCCATAAAGATATTCGTTACCACAGGTCATAGATGAGATCCCATAGCTGCTCCTGAAGATTGTTCATAAAAAATTCCTTGAAAAATGAAATAAGTAGATGTAAGAAAAGCTTCCACTAGGTCTGTTAAGTTCTTAGCAAGATTATTATTATCCAGTATGTCTGATATAATGGAAATTGAGTCGTTAACAGGAACATTTGTGTAAAGTGATTCTACATCGAAACTGACCAAAATATCTTCGGGATCCAACTGGATTGTCTTAAGTTTTTCCACGAAATGTGCAGAGTTTTAATTAAAGAATCTGTGTTTCCAGTAAATGGATTAAGAAAATTTGAAAGATATTTACTTAGTTTGTATGTAGGCGAGTTTATTGCACTGACGATCGGTCGAGACGGTACATTATCTTTGTTTATCTTCGGAAAACCGTAGAACCTGGGAATCTTGGAGCTGGTTGGTTTTAATGATTTTTTCTCCACTGGTGGTAGATGGGATGCGTTGATCAGATTGGTAATGCGTCTTTTTATTCTACTTGGGCGAGGTGTTGTCCAAAAGTTGAGTAACCTTATCCACATTTTCTGTTCTGTCCATGACGACTGTGACGTTGCCTTTATCTGCTGGAAGTACCAGACTGTTTGGTATCTTGATTTAAGGTCTTCATTGCTGTTTTTTCGACTGAGGAGAGATTCGACTTCGATGGTTTTTAAATTTAAATGATCTCCGCTGTCTCCTTCTAATCGCTGTTTCAACAGAAGATACTATGTTCTCTACGGGAATGCTACTCGGTGCAATATCTAATAGTTTCCGGGCATTTCTATCTAAATCACGACGTGCTGCCTTAATCCTTTTTCTAACTAATGCATTGCTAGCACGCTTATAAATATTCTTAGCAGTTGTAGAAGTAATATGATGTTTCACCTGTAGCGATTTCGGTACTACATCCTCATAAGTAACTTCTTCTTGCTGTTCCGGAGATCGCCAAAAATTTTTGCATCCTTCTTTGTTTCCTTCCCATAGAGGTTAGCAAACATAGAACGGAAGCTTTTACGGCTTTGGTCAATTAAGAAATCGTGGTTCTTGGGATTAGACCGTGTCAAATTGGAATTACTATCCGACGTGTCGCCTTCGATTGCACGAGGCATCTTCAGGGATCTTTACTCCACGAAATCTGAACACTGAATGAGCTCGAAGAAACTCAGGCGGGCTTTTATACCCGACTTGTGCTCGCCGAACTGTGACCCTGTGTTAAGATCTTAATTGTAATAAATGAACACATTATTTAAATGTCAATATGTCAATTTTTTTAGTATGAGGAAGGTTCTGTTAAAAGGGCTTATTTTTGAACCCAAGTACCCAAGTCTTACTTTATAAGAAATTACAAATACAATGTGTTTGGATTTTGTTATGAGGAATGTTCCGGGAAAGAACAATGCTCCGATTTTTTTAAATATATTTTTCTAACATACATTCATACATAAAAACATATATACATACATATGTACGGGTACTAAGAATGGACGCCGGCCATAACTCGCTAACGTTAATCATATAACTTGGGGGAAAAAAAATTATTAGCTAAATCGACTAAGAGAAATCGCTGGAAAATATTTTGAAGTATATTACTGTTATGGTCAATCAGAAAAAGGGCTGTTTTTAAAAAATATTCATGTAAAGATATATTATAAATACTGCCATCGTAAAGATAGAAAAATTGTGATTTTTTTTTAGGATATTTTTCTATCTCGTAAAATGTAGTGGTGGGGGAAGGTAAAACATGTTTTTATTTAAATGTCAATAACTCCGTTATAAGTCAACGGAATTGAACAAACTAGGTCTCGTTTAAAAGAGCCCATCTTAACTAATAATCTGATGTAAAAAAAAAATGATTTGATTTCGCCGTGGTAACTAGAGGGCGCTGATTGACATCACAACAATTATTACGCATTATTTTGAAAATTTTAAATAGCACGCTATATCTCTTTTAACACAATTTAATAGAGGAGGAAATTCTCATAAGTACAAATTTACTTTTTTCAAACCGGAAATATAAATAAAACAAATATTAGGGCGCTGGGTACGCAACATCTCCCTAATCTGTATGGACATAGCCTACATCACAATAATTCAGTAATAATACCACAGATGATATTCAACGCAAATCGCTAAAAATTATAAATGTTCTGAAATTGGTCAAAACAATATTAAATTTTCATTATAATGGGAAATGAAAGCCATTTAAATGGAACGTGTGAAAAAACGATAATAAAAATATAATTCAATTAACCTAAATGTTCAAATTTAATCGTTTTCGATGCACTTATGCATCTCAGGATAAGCCTCAGTTCACCAACTGAAATAGTATTTATACAGTCTTTATTCGCTGAAAAATTTTTGCAAAAAAAATTTTATATAATAAAAATCTAAACACGTTAGGTCTGTATTGTTAATGATATAATGGCCATGGAAGGGTGCCGCCTCGCCCTATCCATCCGCCAGGATAGTGGGCATCTAAAAAGAACGTTGACGGCATCCGTTGCATTGGTTGGTTTAACAACAAAATGATATTAAAAATGATATCTCTCACCATTCAATGGATTATGTTGATAAGAAATTACAATACAGACCAACGGCCTTGGTGCTGGACTAGCGCATCCAATGTGGATTTTTTCCATAAGCTTTTGATACGTCCATTAATCATCGGTCCACAATACAGAAATTGCCGATCTGCATTACACCCAAAAGCCATGACAATGGTTTAGTCTGTGATCAAAAAATCAATTATGCAGCACTTGATATGGATGTAACCTAAAACAAGATGAAGATATTTAATTGATGTTCAGGAAATTATTGGTTTTTATAAAGTGACATCAGAATATTTTTCTGAACATCGTTATCAAAAAATTTTTTGTAATGACATATTTTCAGATGCGTCAGATCTTGTCTGCGGTATAGGAATGTGTTTCCAGTGGTTCAAAGGGTTCTCGAAGAAAAACCTTTTTATGGCCTCTGGATATTCCTGCGCATATACTTTTTATTATTTACACTTCAGATATTTTGAAATCTTTAAAACAAGAAAAATACGTACAAAATTGAACAACAGCAACTAGAAAAACTCGTACGAAGATGACAAAAACTCAAATTTACTATCATTTTAGTAAAAGGCATATTGTTTAAGTATTACTTTCAATTTTGTTTTAAATGCATCAAATATAATAATTATTAATGATTTAAATATATTACAAAAACTTTCGAATATATTAGGATTTTTCTTATTTATTACCTTATAATACAACTTACTGAAAATTAAACTACAAAAAAATATAGAGAAAAGTAAAATTTAAAAATGCTTATTTTTGCGCCACCTGGTGGTTATTTCAGAACATTAGATAATTTTTAGCGATTTGCGTTGAATAATCTGGTATTATTACTGAATTATTGTGATGTACTATGTCCATACAGAGATGTTCCGTACCCAGCGCCCTAATATTTGTTTTATTTATATTTCCGGTTTGAAAAAAGTTAGGAAGCTGAAATTTGCACTGACTTCCGAGTTTCCTTCTATTAAATTGTGTTAAAAGAAATATTTAAAATTTTCAAAATAATGCGTAATAATTGTTGTGATGTCTCTAGTTACCACGGCGAAATCAAATCGGATTTTTTTTTTACATCAGATTATTAGTAAGATGGGCTCTTTTTAGTTTGTTCAATTCTGTTGACTTATAAAGTTATTGACATTTAAATAAAAACATGTTTGACCTTCCCCCACCACTACATTTTATAGAGCAAAATATCCTTAACAAAAAAATTACTCTTTACGATGGCAGTATTTATAATATACCTTTACGTGAATATTTTTTAAGAAACAGCCCTTTTTCTGATTGACCATAACAGTTGCGCCCCCTAGCGGCCATATGCGGAACTTCAAAATATTTTCCAGCGATTTCTCTTAGTCGATTTAGCTAATAATTTTTTTCCCCCAAGTTATATGATTAACGGTTAGCGAGTTATGGCCGGCGGCCATTCTTAGTTGGCCACCCCGTACATACTTACTTACGAACATACAATTATACATACTATTTTTAAATTTTTGATTTCTTTATCGGTATTATTTTATAACTGCTTATCTATCAATTATGATATTTATTATTTTCCTTCAGAGGTTCACAAAATAATTCACGAAATACGTACTGAAGCTGCTGGTGTTGATGGCATGAGCGTTAAAATGTTAAAAATTTGCAGCTTTTTTTACATTAAAATTAATTGTTGCATAAAAAACCGGATCAGTGAAAATTTCTATTGGAAAACCTTTATCTAAAACCAAAAATCCAACCAAACTTAATCCTCAGGATAATGAGCATTTTACCACTTCTTTCTAAAATTTTTGAAAAAATTTTATATAATCAATTATTCAATTACTGTATTGTTAATAATATAATTCCGGAAACTCAATGTGGCTTCAGAAAAGACTTTAGTACATCCGTTGCATTGGTTGGTTTAACCGATGATATTATGACTGCTGTTGATAAGAAATTAAATACTGCGCTAGTCCTCCTTGATTTTTCCAAAGCTTTTGATACTATTAATCACGAACTTCTGCTATCAAAACTAAAATATTATGGACTTGAGGAACCCTCAGTTAATCTTATAAAGTCATATTTTTCTAATCGTTATCAACAAATTTTTTGTAATGACATATTTTCAGATGAGGTTATCTTGTCAGGTGTGCCTCAGGGTTCGATCCTTGGACCACTTCTTTTTATTATTTACACTTCAGATATTTTGAAATCTTTAAAACAATGTAAAATTTAAAAAACATCTCAAATTTACTATCATTTTAGTCATGAAGACCACTTAAATGTATCAAATATAATAAATGAAGATTTAAATATATTACAAAAACTTTCTTTTGAACACAACTTAAAACTAAACCTTTCAAAATCAATTAATGCTTTTTGGCCCAAGGAACCACAGAGATTTTTTGTGCCAAAATCTTAATATTAATATTGACAGTATCAGACTTCCTGTGGTTGCGTCTGCTCGTAACTTGGGAATTCTGTTGGATTCCGAGTTACGGTTTAGGGAATACGTTAAAATATTGATTCAAAAATCGTATCTGTCTCTAAAGGTATTGTATAACAGCCGTCAAGTCCTTAGTTTTTCCTTGCGTAAAATGCTTTGCGAATCCCTAGTTTTATCAAATTTTAATTATTGCGATTTTGTCTATGGTTCTTGTCTGGAAATGGCAGACAAGAATCGGATTCAAAAAGTTCAAAATACATGTTCGCGCCTTATTTTGGGACTAAGAAAATTTGACCATATTTCACACACTTTCAAAGAACTAGGTTGGCTTCAAATGGATAATCGTAGAACGCTACATCTAGGCAGCTTTTTAATAAAAATTTTAAAAAACCCTGTGCTACCTTCATCCCTTAAAAGTAAGTTTATGTTACGTTTAAATATCCACTCACGTAACATTAGATTTTGCAATAAATTAACGATGCCTCATCATCAGACCGCCATGTTTCAGAGATCTTTTACTTATAATGCCATAATACTGTATAACTCATTACCCTCTGAGCTAACATTGTTAAATGATATCAAATTTAAAACATTATTTAAAAAACATCTCTTTAATATTCAAAACTCTATTTAAAATTAAAATTAAATTAAAATGTTTAAATTACTATTATTTTTATTTACAATTCTGCTTATGTCTTGTTTCTCCAATATGGCAGGTATGAACATGACTCCTAACACTCGTAACTTTTTTTTTATGTATTCTAATATAATTATTTGATTTGCATGTTAAATTTAGATTAATATTTTAACTGTATATCCAGCAAAATAGGGTTCAGTAGAGTAGCCTATTTGGCTAGGCTGCGTCCTGTTTTTTCCTGGATTTTTTTTTTATAATTTTAAGCAAACATTGTAACAAGTAAGAAAATAAAAGTCATTTATTATTATTATTATTATTATTATTATAAAAAAATATTTTTTTAGAGGAAATGGAATTTTACTGACTTTTTAAATAGTAAATTATGGCGTCATTTTGTTTTCCCATATAGGATGT
This sequence comes from Kuschelorhynchus macadamiae, assembly GCA_030620095.1. Lineage (NCBI taxonomy): Eukaryota > Metazoa > Arthropoda > Insecta > Coleoptera > Curculionidae > Kuschelorhynchus > Kuschelorhynchus macadamiae. The sequence continues at coordinate 1,142,444 of JAUTXW010000215.1, forward strand.
AACAAATTTTACAAGTTTTTAGGCGGCCATTTTGTTCCGTCATATTGGATGTTCGCAAAAATATTACCACGTCATCCCCATATGTCTCTTAATTTTTGACCAAAATTGCTGTTTCAGAGATAAGGGGGTGGGACGTCTTGTATGGGACACCCTGTATTTTTGCGCATTGGAGATATGGGACACCCGCAGAGCAATCGCCGATTGATATTTAATATTTAAGAGGAAACAATCGAAAGAAGCCTAACAGTACCCGCCTTAATAACAATTAAGGCAGGCCATTAGCCAAAGATACAATAACAACAACGAGAAATTTTCCGCGTTCGGTGTACAGTTACGGAGGCCGATTAACAACGATATCAGAAGCTCGAGGTACGAAATTGCCGGTGGTGTCCCGGGGCGAATTTTCTAATGGTCAGCCTTCTCTGGCCAAATCACACACGATATCGCCGGTAATAATACCTTTGCAGATCATTTTGCACCGTTAGACCGCGGCCACGGCTGCCTGCAAGTAGTGCATCGGGCGCATACATATGCACGGATCAATCAAAAGTAGCTGATTCGAGTAGCCAACCAAGAATTACAGCCTAACTGCATAACAGCGTTTTTTTCACTCATTCAAATTTTATCCTGAAGGTTAGTCGATATCATCAGATGCGACTACTACGAAATATTTAGTTAAATGCTACATTTCGTATGACATTATTGTTTAAGTATGATTACTATAAATTTAATATAACGTCAGTGATTACTTACTTAAAACGTGTTTTCTCACAACCTCTTAAGAAAACATATTTAACAATCAGACAGAGTAGGCGCGAAAACAAATGATAACACACACGTGTGTTATCTAAGAAATCATGGTTCTTGGGATTAGACCGTGTCAAATTTGAATTAATATCCGACGTTTCGCCTTCGATTGCACAAGGCATCTTCAGAGATCTTTACTCCACGAGATCTGAACACTGAATGAGCTCGAAGAGATTCAGGCGGGCTTTTATACCCGCATATACGTATGATGTAGACCGTAAGCCGTATCTCTATTGAAATTTTTTGTATGTTTAAATATTTCAATAGATTCTCTAACTTTTCGTTTATAAAAACCTGGTACCGATGCTAGAACCTTGGTTTCCTTTACATTTATGAAATGGCCAGTGTTATGCTGGTGTTCAGCTACAGCAGATTGAACAATTTGTTTATTTTTAATACATCGTTCGTGTTCCTTAAGTCTAGTTGATATTGAGCGTCCTGTTTCTCCCACATACACTTCTCCACAGGAGCAAAGAATTTTTTATACTCCTTCTGTTTGGAAAGGTATAAGATCTTTCGGGGATTGCAAGCATTGTCCAATCTTCTTATGTTATGTGTATTGAAGATTGTACGTATGTTGGACCGCCGAAGTAATCGTCCTATTTTATCTGTAGTGCCATGTATGTAGGGAAGAACAACACTACCTAATGGTGGCTCATTGTCATTCTCCTTTGGCGGAGTTGGTTTACTATGTCTTTTAATTGAACGCGTAATATCTTCAGTTCAATAGCCATTCCCTCTGAGAGCTTTGGTCAGTTTGGATGTTTCCGATGTTAAAGAATCTCGATCAGAAATCGAAATAGCTCTAAATACTAGTGAGTTAATAACCGATTTCTTTTGAGCTGGATGGTGATGAGAATTTGCGTTTAAGTATTTATTTGTAGGCGTCGGTTTTCTATACATTCATTTTATGTTCCATCGTGAATTTGATATTATGATGTTGCTGATTAAGATGGTCCAGAAATATGAGGAGATTATCCTGTCCATGAGGCCAAACAACAAAAGTATCATCTATATATCTAAACCAGTGCTTCGGTTTTAGTGGAGCGGATGTTAGAGCAATATCCTCAAAGGCTTCCATGAAGATATTCGCTACCACAGGGGATAGAGGAGATCCCATAGCTGCCCCTGAAGTTTGTTCATAAAAAGTTCGTTGAAAAATGAAATAAGTAGATGTAAGACAAGCTTCCACTAGGTCTATTAAGTTCTTATCAAGATTATTATCATCCAGTATGTCTGATATAATAGAAATTGAGTCGTTGACAGGAACATTTGTGTAAAGTGATTCTATATCCAAAATATCTTCGGGATCCAACTGGATTGTCTTGAGTTTTTCCACGAAATGTGCAGACTTTTGATAAAAGAATCTGTTTTTCCAGTAAATGGATTAAGAAAATTTGAAAGATATTTACCTAGTTTGTATGTGGGCGAGTCTATTGCATTGACGATCGGTCGAAGTAGTACGTTGTCCTTGTGTATCTTCGGAAGACCGTAGAACCTGGGAGTATTGGAGCTGCTTGGTTTCAGTGATTTTTTCTCCGCTGGTGGTAGACTGGATGTGTTGATCAAATTGGTAATGCGTCTTTCTATTCTGCTTGTGGGGTCTGCCTGCATAACCTTATAGGTGTTGTTGTCCAAAAGTTGAGTAACCTTTTCCACATATTCTGTTCTGTCCATGACGACTGTGGCGTTGCCTTTATCTGCTGGAAGTATCAGAATGTTTGCGTCTTCGTTTAAGGTCTTTATTGCTGTTTTTTCGGCTGCGGAGAGATTCGACTTAGGTGGTTTTGAGTTTTTAATGATCTTCGCTGTCCCATATCTGACTTCATCGGCTTGTTCCACTGGTAATCTTCTGATTGCTGCTTCAACAGAAGATACTATGTCTTCTACGGGAATGGTACTCGGTGCTATTGCGAAGTTTTGGCTCTTGGAAAGAACAGAAAGTTCTGCTTTGGATAACGGCTTCGATGACAGGTTGATAACTGTGTTCTGCGGAAGTTTCACTGGATTTTTTCTTAACACAGGGTCACGGTTCGGCGAGCACAAGGCGGGTATAAAAGCCCGCCTGAATCTCTTCGAGCTCATTCAGTGTTCAGATGGAGTAAAGATCCCTGAAGATGCCTCGTGCAATCGAAGGTGAAACGTCGGATAGTAATTCCAATTTGACACGGTCTAATCCCAAGAACCATGATTTCTTAATTGACCAAAGCCGTGAAAGCTTCCGTTCTACGTGTGTTATCTTCCTAACATAAGATATCGCGCATTCCCGCCTGGCTCTGCTACGTCATCGCGTGATTAACGCCGGCTGTCATTGACGTTTGGCCATATGATTTCAGTGCATTTTCAGATGATGTTTAAAAATTTTGCGGATTTCTGTGTTCTTTTTTGTATTTATTCAATTAAACAACAATAAATATGAGGTGTGTTTTTTACTTTCACTAAAGACAAGAAATGTTTACGTGATGGACACGCTTCTTGTGTAAACGCAAAGCTTTTACAAATTTGACGCTGATATGCTCAAGGTATTTTGTTAAAGATGAATATTTGTCATAGAATGAAAGCTTTCACGGCTGTGGTCAATTAAGAAATAATGGTTCTTGGGATTAGACTGTGTCAAAATGGACGTTTCGCCTTCGATTGCTCGAAGCATCCTCAGGAATCTTCACTTCACGAGATCGGAACACTGAATGAGCTCGGAGAGACCCAGGCCGGCTATTTATAGTCGACCTTTGTTTACCAAAGCCTGACTCGGTGTAACAATCGGTTTCTACGTATGATGTAGACTGAAGCCCGTATCTCTATTAAAATTGTTAGGATGCTTATAAATTTCAATAGATTCTCTAATTTTGCGTTTATAGAATCCCGAAACCGATGCAAGAACTTTGGTTTCCTTTACATTTATGACATGTCTAGTAGAATGTTGGTGTTCAGACACAGCAGATGGTACAATTTGTTCCTTTCTGATACATCGTTCATGTTCCTTAAGCCTAGTCGATATGGATCGTCTATTTTCTCCAATATAGACATTACCACAGGAACAATGAATTGCATATACTCCTTCGGTTTGAAAAGGAATAATGTCCTTTGGCAATCGCAAACATTGTCCAATTTTTTTGTGTGTGTTGAAGATTGTTCCGTGTATAAATGGAAGAAATACATTTCCTATCGGCAACTCCTTATTAGTATCATTACGTGGATTATTATATTTTCTAATTGATCGTCAAATATCATCAGTGCAATATCCATTCCCTCTTAAAACTTCAGTCAGTTTCTCTGTTTCCGATTGTAAAAAATTTTGGTCCCAAATTGTGAGGGCTCTGTAAACCAACGAATTAATAACTGATTGCTTTTGTGCTGGATGATGATGAGAATTTGCATTTAAGTACCTGTTCGTATGCGTTGGTTTTTTATATACAGAGTGTCCTAAGGAACAGTCCCCTTTCCTTTGTACAAGAACATCTAGAAAGGGAATCGCGCCTTCTGATTCAATTTCCATTGTAAATTTTATATTAGCATGTTGTTGGTTCAGATGATCAAGAAACCCAGGGAGGTTTTCTGGACCATGAGGCCATACTACAAAAGTGCTTCTACTAATGCTTCCTCCTCAAAAGCTTTCATAAAGATATTGGCTACCACTGGTGACAACGGAGATTCAATGGCTGCTCCTGAGCTCCTGGCTCATAGAAAGTTCCTTGAAAGACAAAATACGTTGATGTAAGACATGCTTCACTTAGATCTAAAAGTGAGTTGTCAATACTAATATAGTGAAATAAGTGATATTATGGAAATTGAATTATTTATAGGCACATTCGAATACAGCGATTCTACATCGAAACTGACTAAGATATTTTGAGATCTAATTGGATTGATTTAAGTTTTCTACAAAATGTGTAGAGTTTCTAATATATGAATATGTGTTTCCTTTAAAATTATTAAGAATATTTGAAAGATATTTACCATTTTGTAAGTAAGAGATCTTATTGCCCTGACGATAGGGTTGTGTATTTTAGGTAGTCCGTAGAACCGCAGGGTCCTTGAGCTACTTGGCCTTAACATCTTCTTCTCCTCTACTGGTAGGTTGGATGCGTTTATAAGATTGGTTATCCGTCTTTCAATTTTGTTGTTCGGGTCTGCTTGAAGATGCCTCGTGCAGTCGAAGGCGAAACGTCGGAAAGTGATTCCATTTTGACACGGTCTAATCCCAAGAACCATGATTTCTTAAATGAATATATGTCATTAATCAATATAAAAAAAAACAACAATATAAATCTGGACGAAATAGTCAGCATTTTTAATAAAAAAAGAATTTCTCAACTAAAATAAGGCTATATTTTATTTAAACTTTATTTGTTTATATAATTACATATAATATGTAATTATATAAACAACAAACGGCAGCTTGTGCACATAAAGGTTAAACTTGTGTTGTTTTATTCCCTCTCGTACCTACATTTTTTAAATTATACCTCCTTTTTATTTTAAATTGAATTAAATATAAACATGAATAACAAAATAACAGTATAAAATGAAATACTGTCGGCTTTTATACAACCTTAACTTTTTCTTTAGCGTGTTTTTTGTATTTTTATTAAATAAATATATAACTACCATCTCATAAGTTTTTTTTTATTTTAGTTATATGTCAATGTTTCATTATAAAAAAAAATGATAATATAATGTCTAAACGCTAGAAACGATATGCATCTCCATAAGTAATTTAAAAATCTACGCACGCAATGACGTCACTGCGCCAACCGGACGCAATTGAGACCATCCAGATATGCCTTCCGTGTATTATATCATGGCATTTCATAATATATTTAGAGTCGGTTTTGTTTGTTAATAACAACCTTATAAAAATAGATTATTCTGTTTCTCTAATAAAAAAAAAAACATTATTTAAATTGCAAGTGAGAAAAACCAACTTTTTCAGAAAATAAAAAAAAACTGATTGTCTAATGAAAATATGTTAAAAAAAAGTTTTATTATAAAACGAGGCCTTTTTATCAAGTGTTATTACCTAGAAGTGGAATTATTATTACTAACTTACCTTGAGATATCAGCATTTTAATGCATTTTTTTTCGGGTACAACATTGTAATGGGTTTTCGGGTGCAACGCTGTCTCTGGAACAGGAACTTTATTAATACTTAACATCAAATATCTTGTACAAATGAAAAATTGTTCAAGTTAAATTCTTTCGTAAAACCGCAAAAACCCTTAGCACTTGTTCAACACCATTCAACTTTAATATTTTCGTAAAAAGGCACGTTGCAAAGGTGGAAACCTAGAAACAATTACTGGGGGCAGTCTTTCCTTCCCTGATTCCTTTACCTTTTTGGGTAATGAAGGCCCACGTTTGGACGACGTTGTAGGATGTTCTTCTACGCTATGTTATAGGATCATTCTTTGTAATTTGGTACCATTCATGATTAGTTCCACTGAATTTGGTTTTTACCAGCGAACCCATCAAAATGTCGATATTTTTGAAGTCTGCCTATAACACAGACAGTAAAACGATTGGGGGGTGTCGGTAACCAGTCCATATCTGTGTTGGCACTTGAATATTCTACAAACAGTAATGCACATCGAAAACGTTGTGACGTACATCTGAATGGATTTCCGGCATCCCTTGAACGTTTACGATAGTTATCTTTCCACCCACTCATTTTAATCCCAGAAAGTTTTAAACTTAAAGCGCCAATTCCAGGATAGAGGGTAGGAGTAATTTTAGATAATACAGCAAACATTAATACGTTTAATACCTTACTATTTCGTTACATCCTTTAGTCGACAGTATCAATGATATATACTCGTAGTATACGTACCTGTTCAGTTCCTAGTAAAACTATGTCACTTAAATTAACAACTGCTTGCAATATTTAACACAAAACTAATTGAAAATTCATGAAGGAATATAAAAACCTTTTAATATTTTGCAGCTTTATTTAAAAGATCGGTAAATTTCCTTTTACCCGGAACTTTCCTCAGCATTAATACGTTTAATACCTTACCACAGGTGGAAGAAATCTATTCTAGAGACCGAATCGATGCAAAGATATGAAGAAATCAAGGAGTATTGTTTTAGAAGAGTCGTGATCTCTTGCTCTACTGAATTTTAAAGTCGCCATATAGAATCCAGTTGTGTTACTTATTTTTAGTTTACTTTTACAAGCAGTTCTTCAATATTTTCGTAATTTTCTTTTAGTTGTGTTGAATGACCAACAGGAACAGATGCATATAAATTTCAGTTGTGTGGTAGAACAGAATTAAGGCTTCTAAAAGTCTTCATTGTAATTGTAAATTTGTAACTTCTAAAATAAACTTATTAAAAATATTAGTCTTCATATTACATGGCGCAGTCGGTAGGATTTTTACTTTCTCTCCACCTCATTAAATGAGTCTTGATTATTTCCATTATTCTCATTTTCGCTTATCTTTTCAACTTCGAGATTGCTATGCAACACAGGGCAATTAAGAGATAGTTTTAGATGAAAACTGTTGCGTTGTTGTGCAGGTGTTTTATTGATACCTTTAAGTGGAGTATTGCAGTATTCTAGTAAAGCTAGATGAATATTGAACTGCACGTTCAGCCATTCCATTTGATCTTGGATGTCTTGGACTCGAAGTCACGAATTTAAAATCCCAAGATTTTGCAAAAATCCCAACTGTCAGGAAGCCCGCAAAACTAAAAGAATATATTTTGACCTAAATAATTAAATTTCATTATTTTATTTCAATTTTATTTATTTACAGGATTTTATTTGTTTGATTAACAAGTTTATGTTTTTGTTGAGTTTATCCATCTTTTCTTTATAAACGGAAAGATGTTACAAGGTTATATTCCTATTTATCTTAGTTAGGCAATTTTAGGAGTTATCATTATTATGAAGGAAGTTGACATACAAGTCATATTATATATAATCTGTAAACTTCTAAAATAAACTTATTAAAAGTATTATTCTCATATTGGATAATCCACTCAGATACAAGTGAACCAGCTGCGGCGAACCAATCGACAAATTCAACCTTACGATTTCTATACCAATAAAATGCAGTTCCCGGGACAAGTACATTTTTTCTCTTAATCTGTATCCTAAAATCTCAAAAAGATCTTTTGAAAGTTATAAGTCATTTAGTTCTAATTAAAAAATAGCCGCGGTTCACTGGTTCTTGATATAGATGCTTCAAAAAAATGTCAAACTCTATAACTCTTGAAGATTCGGATTTAACATTAGACTGCACTACTTTAGATGGAATTGGTAAAATGCGGGACACGAAAGAAAATCGGGCGGAGTCAATCGGTTTAGGAAGGCGGGCCAAGAAATCTCTTTAAACCAGTGGTGTCCCGTCGTTCTTCAAGTAATATGGCACTCCTTTTTGTCTATATGCACTTCAGATAATTAAAAAATGTAACTATGCTTAATGAACCTTTATCTATATTTGTCTGTTTTCTTTCATGTACCGCACTTCTATATCTCTTTTGTGTTGCAAAAACGGCGAACTTTCGAATTTTAAAATGATTTAATTTTAATTTTTCTTGATCGATTTACCTATAAATATATTTTTTCTTGAGTTCTGTCATTAACGGTTCGCGAGCTACTGCCTACGTCCACTATTATTGGACCACCCAGTATAGTGATACACGATTTACAAGTCTAGATTTTATAAGGGCAGCCAGCATCAGATCTAGTGAACGAGATTTATCAAAATTTTAATTTATATAGTTCGACTTTGGGCTACTCGGGTATGCCAAAAGTGGCGGTCTGTCTCCGTTTGTCATATTACTTTTTACAGGGGCCGCCATTGTGAAGTGCTTTACAGGGCGTTTCCTAATTGCGTGCTGATGTTAAAGGGGGTATTTTTATGTCCTATAAGTCTTAACTTTTGAGATATAGGATGGTAAAGTTTGAAAAGAAAACATTTTTTTTCATCTCAATTCTGATTGCTATTGTAGATAATTTCATGACATTTGATATACGTCTTCTATGCATTAAGGAATCTACCCAGGTTAATTGCATATGCATGCCACTGGTAGAAATTTCTAAAATTGATTGTTAATAAAAATGCCCTTTTATGCATAAAAGACGTGTATTCAATTTCACACAGTTATTTATCTATAATAGCTTGAGAATTAGGATTTTAATAAAACGTTTTTTTAAAACCCTGTATCTTCAAAGTTAAGACTTTTAGGTTCATATTAAACTTCTTTCTTAAAAAGGTCCAAGAATCATCCTCCTTTAACATTAGCACGCAATTAGGAAACGCCCAGTATAATACTTCACAATGACGCCCCCTATACAAAGTAATATGACAGACGGAGACAAACGGTCACTTTTGGCATACCCGAATAGCCCAAAGTCGAGTTGTATAAGTTAAAATTTTGATAAATCTTGTTCACTGGAATCAGTGCTGGCTCCCCTACTATAACTACATTGATGTGCTAATTTTGGAAAAATATGAGTTCTACAATTTTTCAAATATTAATTGCAATATTAGATATTTTTTGACACCCGGTATTGAACAAAAAAATAATTATTTTGAAGCAGTTTATTGACAGCTACTTTATGAACAATTGTACAAAATATATGAAAAAAAAATAAGCCATTTTTGAGGTTGGCGGCTGTGATTCTAATGGTTCGATTCCTTCTAAATCGTTGTCTTTCTCTGAAAATGATGAGGTTTCGTCGTCACTACTTGAAGATCCCAGTGTGATAACTAAATTATCAGTAACCGTTTCAATTTTGCCATCTACTTCCCAGTATTTATCTTCAATAGAACGAACATGTTTAACATACGATTTCCAATTTTCAGCCGATATTGAGTCTATCGCTTCTAATGTTATTTTATTCAAATCTTTAATTGAAAGTTCAGCGGTGTTCGCTCTCTCGAATATATTTTTTTACTCCTGCCCATGCAAGTTCAATAGGGTTAAGGTCGCACATGTATGTGGGCACCCTTAAAGGTGTATGACCGACGTTACGTAAAAGCCCGTCAATTTTATACTTTTTTTCTCTAGGTTTGTTGGCTGATATTACTTCATATAATTGATATTTTCTCCATGTTGGATCACATACAAGATTGTTTGATTTAAGCCACGATATCATATGAGCTTTTGTAGGATATTTAGTTGTTACTTTATCTTCTACGTGAGAATGATAAGACGCACTATCCATTACCATTTCAAAATTATCTCTATTCATCTGTCCATGATAGTCTCCAGTTGTTAGTCTCGAGCGAAAAACTGAAGCAGCACCTGCAACAAATCCGGCTTCTGAACCAGCATGAAGCAGCTATTCGGGTATAACAAAAGTGACCGTTTGTCACCGTCTGTCATATTACTTTGCACAGGGGACGTCATTGTGAAGTACTATACAGGGCGCTTCCTAATTGCGTGCTAATGTTAAAGCGGGGTGATTCTTGGACCTTCTTAAGAATAAAGGTTAATATGAACCTAAAAGTCTTAACTTTGAAGCATGATTACTGAATAACACCTGTAACACTTTCACTTTGCCAGCATTTGTTCACTGTCATATCATTATCTACCCAGGTTTCGTCTAGATACAGAATATTGCGTCCTTCTTGCCTATATTGCCTTACAGTCGATAGATATTTCACCCGCCAGTGAAAAATATTTGGTCTCTCAATGAGCAATTTTCGTTTATTTTGGCATTTGCGCAAAACAAAACCATTTGATCGTAAAATCCGATTTAAGGTTTTGTATCCGTACGGAAAATCTATTTTGTTCTTTACAGCACGAAGTAGGGGTTTGCAGGTCGGAACCTTCTTCAAGTTTATATAAAAATCCTCTATTGTTCGTCGAATTACTTAAAAATCACCATCGTCAATTTTATCTTTGTATGATAATTCTCATCTGGGACCAATATTATTTTTGATGTTCATCAATGATTTGTCATTAGTGTTCCAAGAGTGCTCGTTCTTATTCTTTGCGGATGACCTGAAAATATTCAAACCGATAATTTCCGAAGCAGATGCCACAGGTCTTCAAGAAATTATCAATAGTCTAATAAACTGGTGTAAACTTAACAGAATGAACCTCAATGCTTCAAAGAGTAAAATAATAACCTTTACTAGGAAAAAACAGCCGATCTTGAATGAATATCACATTGAAAACACCCCACTTCTACGTGTCAACTTCGTAAATGACTTGGGAATCATTTTTGATTCGAAGCTGAGATTTTACCACCATATTGAAAACATAACATCAAAAGCATTCAGGATGGCTGGATTTATTATGAGGCAATGCTGGGATTTTAAGGATATAGAGGCTTTAAAATCTATTTTCTATGCTTTGGTCAGGAGTCATTTGGAATATGCCTGTGTAGTGTGGTCACCGGTATACAGGGTCCATGTGAAACGTCTGGAGAGGGTCCAGTCGAAGTTTGTGAACTTTTTGCTGTACAAACTGGGAATTAATGGGGAATCACTGCAATATATCGAGCGGCTTGAGATTCTTGGCATAAACACACTCGAGATACGTCGAATAAAACTCAGTATGTCTTTTGGATACAAGATTCTTAACAACCTGGTTGATTCCCCTGATTTGCTTGGACAAATAAGATTTCGTGCCCCTGTCAGACCAACCAGACAGGTTGAACCATTCTCCATTCGTCCATTTAGGACTGATATAGGAAGAAATGAACCAATAAATAGAATTATGTCTCTGTTCAATCAATTCCTGCCTGCTAATTTTGATATTAATGAATGTTCACTGAGAAACTTTAAATTGGAAATTGGTAGAATTGTCGACGATTTTTATATACACATTTAAATTGAAACTGTTTGTTATCTGTAATTGTAAGTACTGTCTTTTTATAATGTATTATTGTTTTTTTTTTTAATGTATCTTAATTTGTCTTTAATATGTACTATTTAGGTTAATGCCTGTAATGTACTTTACTTTACTAAATAATGGGGGTCTTTTTTTATCAGGAGGCTGTAAAGGTGAAGTAGAACATGAGCGATCATTATGTTCTCTTTGAATTTTTCTTACACTACTTTCCGAAAAACCATTGTAAAATGCAGCGCGTTCTGTTCGATTTTGAATTGGCATAGTCAAACTATTATTTTCAGCTTCTCTGGTACAGGCCTCTATAACGCTCACAATAACTTCACGTGCACCGCTTCGAATTGTTTCTCCTCTCGTCATCGTCACTCCGAAATAATAATTCAAATTCAACGCAACGCATTTATATAGAAATGAAAACAAATGCTCGAAATGCTGCGCCACTGGAAATAGCTAGAACCTTCTAGCGGCCAGTGCATGGAGACTCTAGGCACATCCCAATTACAAGTGGACCAGTGCGAAATTTACTAAATCCTCGATTAATTTTCCGTACCGCTTAGCTGGCGCACTTTATAGGTGAAGCGCCAAACTATTACAACAAATAAAAGAACATACAATTTATTTCCTTATACAAATTTTACTTTTCCGTTTGCTTAAGACTATGAACCTTTATTTTAAGGACCGCCCGGTTTTCTTTTGTGTCACGCACCTTACAGGTATATCCGCATTATGTGAAACTAGTCGTATTGGCGACGGAAGATTAAGATGGTTAATATACTTTCGAGATTTTGTGTTATTACTTTTAATATCGCAAACATAAAAATAGCAGTCGACGGTGTGATTTCTAGGTTCTATCCAGACCATTGGTATTCTAAACGGTCAGGTTTTTCTTGTACCTTTAAACCAATGTCTCAAGACTTCTTCGCAAATCTTGCAGATAATATGTGGTGTCCAAAATTTATCATAATCTCCAAGTTTCATTATAAAGTATGCAGAATATGCATTTTTTACTGCCGGTAAATTCCCCCGATAAATGTCCAATTTAAAACGAGGTTTTAACGCGTGTCTTTAATGTAATTAATTAATTTAAATTTGCTGCGAATATTCAGAGATAATAACTTGATATTGGTTTACAAAAAAATTACGAAGCAAAGATGGGTCAATTGAGGTAAATAAAAGGCCTAACTGAGCGAAGAAAATTAAAATATCTTGATCACATATTGTATGCAGGCCTGTGTTATCAGACTTTAGGTGTAAGTAAACCTTTTGTCTATTAAATAAAATCAAAAGTAAAACTTTTTATTTTAAATTAGGCATTAAAAATTGTTGAAATCCAAAAAAAAAGGACACAACATTAAAAATAATAAAAAAAAATACTAGAGAAATTAAAAAAATTAAAATATGCAAAATACTATAGAGAAACAAAATAAAACAGAGGCAAAAAGTATTTTCAAGTAGGTATATAGCATATTTTATTTTTTATGTCTCAGATTGGGACACGGACAAAGAGGTTACGTTATTTTAAAAAGTTTATTGTAGTATTATGTATTTATGGTGTTATATAAGAATTTCTAGGGCGTATAAAGACGATATTTTCTAGAATATATAAAATGTTTCTTGCAACTGTAATTCGCCGAAAATCTCGATCTATACGAAAATATGGTGCTACTTGTTGTGTTAGTGCCAAATACACTATTTTAAGTTGATATCTAATATTTTTATTATGGCCTAAAATTGACATATGACATATTGCACATGCACGACAGAAAGAGCAATAAAATCCACCATAAATATGAACGATATTGAACATTAAAAATATCAAAAATGTATCTCTGTGGAATTAATTTCCCTGGAGTTTAATAATGTATGTTATACAAAATGCTTAGCATACTAATACTGAAAATTGAAAATTGATTTCCATCAAGGCACATTTTCTATTTTATCAAATACAAGCAAAATACACTAATGATCTACTTTTGATAGTCTTTTAATAAAAGGAATTATATTAGTTGTTAATCATATCCACAACGATACCATTCTAACGCGATTAGGGTCTGACAGCACCACTAACTGTAACAAGATTAACAGTAACAGCTTAGCGTACAACTAAAAAATGAAAAAATCGAAAAACTGAACTGAAAAACGCTAATTTTACAGTAACGCGGAGGCAGAAAAATCAGCGCCATGGCGATAATAGCAGTAGACCAGTAGAAATAGATAATTTTCGAGCAGTAAATTGTACTAAATTCTGAGTAAGTGGAAAACATGTCATTCGCCTGTGAAAAATGAATACAATATGAATATTGGAAAATTATTTTACTTAATCATGAGAGGATGCAAAAAAATTAGAACCAGTATAAAAAATGGGTAAATTTCTTTTACCCGGATCTTCCCTCGTTATAAATCTTGCCTTTCATTAAAAATAGTAAACTGTGATCCAATTTAGTACCACATTTTTTTCCATCGTATTGGATTCCTAGCAATATTTTACTATTTTTTGCCTATGATTAGGCATCTAGCATAGATCTTGATTTATGGGCGTAATTTCAAATAAATTCAATAGTTTTTAAATTGACACACGTTGCCATTTTGTTACGTCATGTTGAATTGGTCCCAGTTTATCTTTATATCACAAGTCAATTGAATAAGATGTTTATCGTTGGATTTTTTAAAAATTTTATTTGGCCACCATTTTGTTCTGCCATCTTGAATTCCTACCACAATTTTACCAGTTTATCTTTATGTCACACATAAGACTTGCACAAAATTTGAAATTTTTCTAATAAGTAGTTTGTCAGAGTGATTTTTTAAATATTTTATTAGGAGGCCATTTTGTTTTGCTATTTATCTTATATTCATACTAAAGTGTTACCAGTTCATTTCTATGTAACATTTGATTTTTGTGCAAAATTGGATAATTATTTTTTTGTAATATTTTTTTTTTAAGGTTTTACTATGCCGCCATCTTGTTTCGGCATACTGGATTTTTACCAAAGTATTAACAGGTCATCCTCAAATGACCCTTAATTTTTGACTATACTTTGAAGTTAATGTGATAAGTAGTTTTAAACTATGCCGCTAACTGACAGCCAGACAGACAAACTGACAGACGGACCAACGGATTTGATAAAACATATGTTTTGGCATCCAGAGACGCTAAAACATGAAGATATGTAAAACCTAACAAGAGGTTTTTTTCACGATTACTAACATTTTATTTGGCCGCCGTTTTTTTTCGCCAGTTTAAATTAGTACGACAATTTTACTAGTTCATCTCTATATAACAATTAGTTATGGGACACAGTTTAAAATCAGTCCATTAAGTAGTTTTTTAGGTATATTACACAGGGTAACAAAATGAAAACAAAAATTTGGTGCCGGAAATCTAACATCTGATTTGAGATCTTTTTAATGTGCTGATTCCAAAAATGCCACCAGATTTTTTCTATCAGCTCTAGTTTTTGAGATACAGGTTACAGGTTAACTGATATTTTTTTCTGATAAAGGACAACAAATAAAGATATAAATACGTACTTAATCGTCAAAATAGAAATTTCCCAGAATCTAATTAACCAAATGGATACCTGGAATTGTCCCTGATCCAATGTTTCTACACTAGGAACTACTCAATACACTGCTCTTAATAACTTTTATACCTGTAATTGCCTATGACCCGATCCTTCTATACCTGCTTGGCTGTACTTGTGTGATGTGTATAATACTGAGATTTAGTATATTACTGAGTTTTCCCAGGTAAAGTTGTGCTATCCTTTTTTGTGTAAATTTTGGTCGTCTTGTAGTATCAAGACACTAAACTGGAACAATGGCATCCACAAGCAGACGTACCTGTGTAAATCATCTCGATGTTTTTTGTTATGTACATTTCATATGTAAAACATGTGTTGAACATTTGCGACAATAGACAACTGGAAAGAGGAAGTGCCTAGAGTTTGGTGTACCAATGGTTCGGAGAGAACCGCGAAACCACCATGACGACTGCTATTTTTGTCTCGTTAATATTAAAGGTATAAATAGAAACAATAGACACAAATGGACATATCCTGATCAAGATTCTGCAAGAAGGCCTGTAGCGCAGTCTACCCGAACTGACAGAAGATGATACAGAAACATCAACGTCTGACGAAGTTCAAAGAATTCAATCAGAAAACAACAGCGAATTTGAAGCGGATTTAGCAACTCCGCAGTGTTTCAATCAAGAAGAACTAAACGATCTTATAAGAGACCTGAATCTCTCAAAGGAATCCGCTGAATTACTTGCATCCAGATTAAAAAAAATCTACTTTGTCCAGGTACTAATATTACATTTTATCGTAAAAAGATAAGGATCTGCTGCCTTTTTTCGCTCAGGAAAATGACTTGGTATTCTGTAACAATATAAAAGGGCTGTTATAAAAAATGGGTTTGCCTGAATACACTCCAGATGATTGGCGCCTTTTTATTGACAGTTCAAAACATAGTTTAAAATGTGTTCTTTTACATAACGGTAACAAATATGGCTCAATTCCTATTGGTCATTCTACTACCATGAAGGAAGAATATGAAACAATTGCATTAGTTTTGAGAAAAATTAAATACGAAGAACATCAGTGGGCAATTTGTGTCGATTTAAAAATGGTTAACTTCCTCCTTGGACAGCAGAGTGGTTATACAAAATATCCTTGTTTTTTGTGGCTTAGGGACAGCAGAGCTAAAAATGAGCACTGGGTTAACAAAAATTGGCCTTCAAGAGAAAAAATCTTACTTCCGCCCTTGCATATCAAGCTAGGCCTAATGAAGCAATTTGTGAAGGCTTTAAATCGAGATGGAAATTATTTTGGGTTTGTCACGTATATTTCCTGGCATTAGCATGGAAAAACTAAAAGCTCGTATATTTGATGGTTCTCAAATAAGGCAACTTGTTAAAGATCCACGATTCACCACGTCAATGAACGAGACTGAATCTAACGCTTGGTGTTCATTTGTTCAAGTAGTACAAAATTTTCTTGGCAATCGTAAAGCAGAGAATTACGTATTGAATTAGAAACTTGTCAAATTTTAATAGAACGGCTGGGTAAAAATTCCATCCACAGGATATCGTTTTCCAGAAAACTTAGGTGATTGTAGTGGAAAAGATCATCAGGATATTCTATGGAAGGACGATGGGATAGCCACATGATGGCGGACTACTGCTGGAGCCTTCAGCGAGACTGCCCTAGTAAACTCCATTCTAGAAAGTCGTATAAAAGAAAATTTTTATGTGATTAGTGACTAATGTAATTATGTAAATTAAGTTTTTGCAATAAATACTTAAATCCATGTGTCTTTGTTTTTTTAACTGGCGATAGTTATATTATATATTATAACAGTTATAACGTAAAATATATACACATTTTTTTTTCTTTAACTAGATCTGATAGACAAAATCTGAGAACTTTTTTACATTCTGCATCCAAAAATTATCCAGGAACAGTTAAAAAATCGCAGGCACCAAAATGTGTGTTGGCCTGTGTTATTAAACCTCATTTCCTCCATTTTATTCCGCCATCTTAGATTCGTACCAAAATTTTATCAATTGATTCTCACATAATACTTCGTGTTTATGCAAAATTTGAGGTAAATTGGATTAGTAGGCCTCCATTTTGTTTTCCCATATTAAGTTTTTACCGAAATATTACCAGATCATCCCCTATGATCGTCAATCGGGAAATAGTTTTTTAGCTATGCCGCGAACAGGGAGACCGACAGGCACACAAACCGACGGAATTGAGAAAAAATATTCTTCAGCATCTAGGAACCCTGAAAGGTAAAGATCTGATAAAATCTCGGAGGGTGATTTTTTAGAGTTACAATAATTTCCTTTTACGAGCAAGTTTGAGTCAAAACGCTGCCCAAATGAAACACAATAAAATAATAATACATCTCTACAAGAATTAAAATATCTACAAGGAACGGCACATTTCAGCGGCGATTGTATAAGAGCCATACAGGACCCTTCAACTTCTTGCTCTAAAATATATGAGCAAAAACGTAAAATAAAAGATTCTGAAAATACCACTGATGTGGATGGGGATTACCTTGCTCAAATTTCATCTTATATGGAATCTTATACTTTATACTTATACGTTCATCTTATAACAACTGTTAAAAAAAAGGAACAAAAGAACAAGGTGATCATTAAAATTTGACAATCTGCACTTTATATAGTGTTTTATTGAAAAGCCCTCCAAATCTTTATTTTGTCTGCATTCAAATATCAATATAGATATCTTCCTAATTGAGTCACAGTCAATTAGGTGGCGCCCATTTTAATTTCGAAAGGTGTACCCGAGAACCTGCAACCTACAGCTCTCCAAAAAGATGACTGGCTGCCGTTCGCATGTATTGGTAAGTTAATAAGGACTTTACGCCATAACTTTAAAGAAATACACTTGCCTTGAACGAAAAATAGAGAATTCTTCAACAAGCAATTCTGTTGGATATAGAAGGCTTCTCTCGAGAATGATTTTAATAGAGCTTTTTTGTGTTATGTCTAGGCAGTTTACTGAAGATTTATAACTGCTTCACCAAGCTCTTATCCCATACTGCAAAGCCGATTCGAAAATTGCGTGATAAATAGTCTTTAAATAGGTTTTATTCAAAAAATGGCTCAGCTTTCTAATTACAAATATTATTTTTCTTAATTTATTAGCTTGTCTTTCAGCGCTATTTTGTTTTGCTAACTTGGATTCATATCAAAATGTTACCAGCTCATTTCTATTTAACACTCGATTTTCGTACAAAATTTGAGCTAAATTGGATAATAAGTTTTTTATTAATATTTTTTAACACTGTTCCGCCATATTGGATTTTTACCAATATATTACCAGTTCATCCCTATATCAGTGGCGGCTCTTCCATAGGGTCATTTGGTCAGTGACCCCCCAAAAATATTTCAGAAAATAAATTATTCGTTTGACCGTTCCTCTCAATAGTAATAATGAAACGCGAACCTTGGGAAAAGTTAAATACGCTACACTATTAACCGCGCGCGGTGGTTCGAATGGTCTGGTTGCGTTCCTTAGGCATAATAAATACGCTATACTAAGCTAGGCTGGGCAGTCCGACTTGCCCTGATTACCTTAAAGCTTGACGAAAGTATCCGAAGATTTCACGGCTACCGAGCGGCAGCCGAACGTGATAGCAAATGGAATATGAAACTGCAATTTGGGTCATCTGCTGGTTTCTTCTCATAATTCGATCGATCGGTCGCGGCATCACGTCGGCATGCGGAAGTTCGATTGTTAAGAGGTCGGGCGGTCAATATTCTAACTCGATATTGTTTCGGACGTTTTTAATCGATGAAAATTGATTTATAAACTGTTTTTGTAATATATTTTTTAATAAAATGTCGGTTGTGACTAGTGCAAAAAAATAAACAACTAAAAAGTGCTTATGAACTTAATTTTGCAAAAATAACCAATTTCAACGTGGTCTATGTTTGAGTTGTGAATGTAGATGAAATAAAATGGCGGTAGTGCAAAAAATTAAACAACTAAAGAGTGTTAACGAACTTAATTTTGAGAAAATAACGGAATTCAAGGTAAGTGGTCGCAATTTTCCAGAACTTAGTATACGACAAACTAGTATAGACAAAAAAATAGAGGTTCATCCTCGAAACTTTCCCAAAAGTATGTACGATTTAGCTAACTGGATATGTGGTTGTGAAGTTTCTAACTCATTTTACTGTTATGTTTGTTTGTTGTTTTCTAAGGACTCGTCGGAGTCATTATGGTGCAGAACTGGTGTTAAAGACTCAAAACACTTAAAAGAAAAAAATACAAAAACATGCGTTTTCTGCAGATCCCATGAACTGTTCGGTGAACTATGGTACGGTCGGAACTGTTGATATTCGCACTCAGCTAGACACAGCTTATAGAAAATCCCTTAGAGATTTTAATGAATATTCCACTCATGTATAAATTTTCCCGTAAGACTGGTGGTGTTTTCGAAAAATTATAGCGGAAATACCACGTCGTCTAGGAAACATGGTGTTTCCACTTACCTGGTTAGGTGTGGTTACATACCTAACCAAAAAATGAAATCTTGACAATATGAAACCTGCTTTTGAGAGACGCTAGAGTCCCTAGAAACTGATTTTTTTTTAAGTATCTTTCAAACATTTTTGAAAAGTTGTCAATATGAATAATCGCTTTGAGCTAGTTTAAGAAGAGGAATTTAATGAAAATATAATTGGAAGCGAACCAAGAAACACCGTTAAATCCAAGAAGAGCATCTGGAGACAGTTTATGTCATTCTGCGATAAAAAAAACTATACGTTTGACCAAGATACTCTAGTATCCCAACTAGCAATGATTTTGAAAAGCTGGGCCTACAATATGCGAAAAATGAACGGGGAGGAATATAAAGAAGGCACGGTAAAAATTATTTGGAATGTGACGGCGAAATTATTGATGAAAAGGTATTTCAATGAATACAAAATTAAAATAAATCCTTTTAAGCAGATCGAATTCAAATCGGCCCGAGACACAAAAAAATGCCAAAAGGAGACATTTGCAAGGTGTTGAAGGTAAACGCACAGAATCGGCCGTTTTTTTAACATACAATGAATTAAAAAATCTAATCGAAGCTTGTGATGAATCAACTCCAGAGGGTTTACAAAAGAAGTGTTTTTTTCTGTTGTCCTATGAATTAGCCTGGAGAGGAGGAGAAGGTGCAAGAGCCGAAACAACTTTTTTGAAAGAAGAAACTGACAACTTCGGAGGAAAAACAGGTAGAATTCAATACAACCCTGTTTTTTCTAAAACATGTCAAGGTGGTGGCTGAAAACTCGCCGATTCGAAGTGATTGGTGAGAAACAAGAGAAGTCCCAGCTTTTGCCCAGTAAGAATTTATAAAGAATTACAAGATAAAAGGTAAAGTATCTCCAACACTCGACTATTTTTGACGCCAAACCCCCATTGGAAAATTTCCGGAAAATGGTTCGAAAACAGCCCAGTAGGAGAAAACGAGATTTCAACTTGGACAAAAAAACAAGCACAGAAATCAGGCCTCAATACCACAAAAAAATTTACCAACCATTCCCTCAGAGCTACTGCCGTGTCCAAGCTGGCCAAAAGCGGAGTGTCGGAGCAAAACTTGATAAAAATTACAGGTCATTTGAATGCGAAATCCTTATCAAGTTATTTGCAAATGGATCCAGATCACCACAAAAAAATTATTGAAAAAATGAGGGAACCTGGAAAAGAACCATCTCAACAGCACGTGCATCCAGCCCCTGTAGCAGCATCACCTAGCACAAGTACAAGTAGTGGTCTGACGGTACGTCGTCGCAAAACAATAATGTGGTTAAAAATCGTACCTTTTATTATATGAATAATTAAAAAAAAGATTTATATTAGTACTTTTCAATATTTGTGTATATTATTATTCAATTTGTTACAAAATTCAAATTTCTGAACTTGAAATAGGTATGTATTTAATATTCGGTTAATAAAGCTTAGTTTCTCTGTATTTGATTCGTGGCCCTGATACCATTCGTGCTTAAAAATTAACCAGATAATTTTCCACTCACGCGTGTTTTCTTTACAAATTGTAGAGAAATTATCGGACATTTTTAAGCACTCGTGGTATTATCCCTGAAAATGTATCCAAAAATCGTTATATTTAAAAAAAAAATTATAGATTGTGTAAAATTTTGTGGGGCATTCGAGCTGGCACTACGTGGCCCTGATGAAACGGCTTTGTCTGAAAATCCAGGGGTTTTTCACTTTAGCAAT
Source organism: Kuschelorhynchus macadamiae (assembly GCA_030620095.1). Classification (NCBI taxonomy): domain Eukaryota; kingdom Metazoa; phylum Arthropoda; class Insecta; order Coleoptera; family Curculionidae; genus Kuschelorhynchus; species Kuschelorhynchus macadamiae. The sequence continues at coordinate 1,163,833 of JAUTXW010000215.1, forward strand.
GTTAATGGTAAAATCGAGAAATCGTTTATAAAAGGAATCTGCGTGCAATTTTAACGAACGTGTCATTCAGTATTTTTCCAATTCTAAAGAACGAAGAGTACACATGAACTTCAAGAGAATTTAAAGATAAGACATTTATTTTTATTTTAATTATGCCTTTACTTTTAAATTTGTTATTGACCTCCCAATATAATTCACCACGAGCCGCCACTGCCCTATATGAACCTTAATTTTTGACTAAAATTTAAAATCAATCTAGTACTAAAGTAGTTCTTAAGCTATGTCGCGAACTGACAAACAGACTGACAGACTGACCTACTGAATTATTAAAAAAAACATATTTTTTGGCATTTAGGGACGCTTAAACGTGAAGATATGTGAAACCTGAGGGGGTGATTTTTTTCCGCCAGTTTAAATTAGTACCACAATTTTATTAGTTCATCTCTATATAACAATGAGTTATGGTTATGGTCATTTTGTTCGACTATCTCGAATTAATACGACAATTTTACTAGTTAACCCCTATACCACGATTAGTTATGGCATTTAAAATTTTATTAAATATTTTATTAAGCCGCCATTTTGTTCTGCCATCTTCGATTCGTTCCAAAAGTTTTCCAGTTGATTCCAACATAATATGTGATGAAAAATTTAAGATGAAACTACTTACCCACTAGTTTCTCAGTAATAATTTTTTTAACATTTCACTAGGTCGCCGTTTTGTTTCACCATTGTGGATATTTACAAAAATGTTAGCAAGTCCCCATAAAATTTGAAGTCAATCGGGTAAGTAGTTTATTAGCTACGTCGGGAACAGACGGACCGATAGACTAATCTACCGATATACCGATTTTCTGCGCCATCTAGAGATATAAAAACATAAACCTAATGAAGACAAAAATAAGAAACAAATTAAACACGAAAACAATAGTAGGATTGTTACAAACAAAAAGATACGTCGGTAAGAAGGTTGTTACGATTTTACTGTAAATAAAGAATTCATTGCAAAAACTAATAAACTAAATTTAGATTCTTCTAGTTGAATTGATATCTAAAAGTCTAAGCAATAAAGCAGAAATTTTAATATTTCAGAGAACAAACTTTTTTTTTATTTTAGTTTTTTAATATTTTTCTTAAATAAAAGTTTTTTTGTTATAATATTCATGTGTTTATAATCTACCGGTTTTTTTCTTAACCTTAACGTTTCATATTCCAAAGTACCGACATTTGATTTTTAAGGTTAACAGCAGTTCGTGAAGGTGTCACCGTTTCAGCGTTTTGCTACTTGGGATAATTTCCATTCACTCTAATTTGAAAATTTTGTAATGGCATAAAATTTCAATCAATTTTGACTGGTCTACACAGCTTAAAAAAATATTTAACGAACTGTTGCTTGGCAAACACGCAAGTTCAAGAATGTGTGGAGTAGTTAAATCGCGAAGGCCGTACGGGCTATGCCAGCCTGGGTCAGCTTCTTGATAATTGCAACTTGTGCTTCGGGTAAAATTATGATATATTTTATTATAATTTATACTGATTATCGCTGAGCCGTGTAAAAGTTGTTAAACGATAACGGCCGTAATTTTCCTGATTTCTAGATCGAAGCGGTGGCGGTATTTCGCCTCTCTTATTTATTATGGGCAAAGTGGCCTTTCCAGCTTTATTTTTAAGATTCTTGAGTTTACATTTACAATTTTTAAGTTTGTTTTACAGTTAATTTAAGCCAAGCTTCTCATAAATTCTGTCGAATAAATAAAAATTGCGATTTAATTTCATTAAAAATAGTAAAGTTTCAGTTTTTGCCAGGTTGCTGCCGGGACGCGATTTTAGCAAATATATCAGATGCCAGCACAAACTCCCTCCCTGCTTAAATGCTTATCGTTACTGCGGAATTAAAAATACATCACTTCTGCACATTTTACTTTAATCGCTTCTTAACTCGAGAGTCACAATCACGAAATAGAAAATCGGTCACAACTCGGAACTTCCCTTGTTATTATTTTTTCCTTTCATTCGAAATAATGAAGTGTGACCCAATTTAGTTCTGTACAGGGTGGTCCACTTAAGATGCTCCTATACTTTATCTCAATAAATAAGACACTGAGAACAAAAAAAGTTAAATACAAAAAGTGTTTAACCCTAAGTATATTTTTTATTTATAATATTTTTATGTATACAAGGTGTTCCATTGTGTCAGGACAGTCACCAACTTTTTTCTTTTTAATGAAATGGTATGAATATTTTTAGAAATTCTAATTCTACGCTTGACTTTGAGTATTTTTTGTCATCATAGCATACGAAATTTTGAGTAGTTTTTGAGAAAAATTAACTTTTCTAATTTTTTTCGGAAAAACAGGTTTTTGGAAAAATGTGATTTTTTCACACTTGAAGACTAAAATTGAGAATTTTGGTTATGGATCCATGGGAGTGGTTAATACTTAATACTCTGACCTATCAAGAGCGAAAATCCATTAAACAGGGTGGTCACAACTGACCATAAAAAATGTTTTTGAAACTAAAAAAACTTAATTTTAAATGGAACACGCTGCATTTAGCACTTTTATTGTGTTTAAGATTTAATTCTGAATCATTCCATATATATAGTTTATTTTCCAAAAATTAGTAGTTTAGAACTTATGACCAATTTTCTATAATAATTCAGGTATTTTTGTTAAAAATCTAATTAAACCTAAATAATATCCTATTCTAAGTTTTTTTTTAACATTATAATTAAATTTAAAATTAAATCAACAAGCAATGCAGGAAAGAAAGTTACTAATTACTTATTACAAAACATTTCGGCATAAATTGGCAATACAAGTAGTATAATATTACGGTTACGGTTTTAATTTTCGCAATAATAGCATTTCTGAACGCGACTTAATTTTACAAGTTATCCAAGGAAAAACAAAACTAGTAAAATTGTTGCCTGGACACCAATAAATACACAGTTTTTATTTGACATTTAGTTGCCTCTAACTCTTTTTAAAGGAAAAATAGCTTTATACAGTGTCCAAGAGCGTTTGAATCTTCATGAATGTTTCACAAGAAATAATAAGAGTCCAGCATTAGCCCTGCGGGAGTTTCGGTTGTTGTATCCTGCAAGACGGGTACCCACGAAACATATTTTTTCACGAATTGTTCGTGATCTTGCACGTGGAGTGGTAATCAAAAAACAAAAACGGCGCCCAAAGATTGTCCTAACAGAAGAAAAGCAATTAGAATTTCTCCTGTATTTTGAAGAAAACAACGAATATTCGCAAAGAGATGAATCCCGAGATCTACCGGGAATTAGTAAGACTAGTGTTCAAAGGACTTTAACTGATAATAACTACCATCCGTTCAAATTTTTACCAGTTCAGGAATTATCCCAACAGGACTTTTAAACAAGGCTTTTTTATTGTTCTCTCATAATGGACCACCATTTTGAAACTGATATTTTTAAAAATATTTTATTTACCGATGAGGCAGTTTTCAATACGGCCGGCATGTTCAACCGAAAAAATACTCATTACTGGTGTAACTCAAATGAACATCGTGTAAAAGAAATGAAAAAACAGGGTCGGAGAAGTGTTTATGTGTGGTGTGGTATTATCCGTGATCGAATAATAGGTCCAGTATTTTATGACTTTGTTCTGAATGGTGAGAGGTATTTAAATTTGTTGGAGAACGAAATATTTTCGTTAATAGACAATCTGCCAAACGATATTAAAGAAAGGCTTGTTTATCAACAAGATAGTGCTCCATATCACATTGTAGTGCCTGTTAGAAATTGTTTGAATCAACGGTTTCCATTTTGGATTGGTCGGTACGGGACCACAGATTGGCCAGCGAGGAGCCCCTACTTAACACTCCTGGATTTTTTTATGGGGCAACCTAAAAAACAAGGTGTATAAAAATAGGTTGAATACTGTTAAAGATTTAAAAAGAAGAATTAGGCAAGAGGTAGAAAGACTTAATGCAACAGACGCGGTTAGAAATGCTATTACGAGAGTTTAAACCATGTATACTACTTGTATTGCCAAAGACGGGGGTTATGTCGAAAATGTTTTGTAATAAGTAATTAGTTACTTTCTTTCTTGCATTACTTGTTGATTTAATTTTAAATTTAATTATATCGTTAAAAAAAACTTAGAATAGGATATTATTTAGGTTTAGTTAGATTTTTAACAAAAATACCCGAATTATTATAGAAAATTGGTCATAACTCCTAAACTACTAACTTTTAGAATATAAACTATATATATGGAATGATGCAGAATTAAATCCTAAACACAGTAAAAGTGCTAAATACAGGGTGTTTCATTTAAAAAAATTAAGTTTTTTTAGTTACAAAAATTTTTTTTTATTGTTATTTGTGACCACCCTGTATAATAGATTTTCGCTCTTGTTAGGTCAGAGTATTAAATATTAACCACTCCCATGGATCCATAACCAAAAATCACAATTTTGGTCTTCAGGTGTGAAAAAATCACATTTTTCCAAAAACCTGTTTTTCCGTAAAAAAATTAGAAAAGTTAATTTTTCTCAAAAGCTACTCAAAATTTCGTATGCTGGAACACCCTGTATACATAAAAATATTATAAATAAAAAATGTACTTAGGGTCAAATACTTTTTGTATTTAACTTTTTTTGTTCTCAGTGTCTTATTTATTGAGATAAAGTATAGGAGCATCTTAAGTGGACCATCCTGTACATATTCATTTAGTAACATTTTGCTCCGCTATATTGTATTCCTACCAATATTTGATCAGTTTCTACCTATACCACCCTTGATTTTTGGGCATAAATTGAATAAGTAGTTTTTACATTGACACATACTCCCTTTTGTTCCCTCTTGTGGAATTCGTTCCAGCCCTATATCACATATTTAATTTTTCTATAAAGTGTATAGTCAACCGAAAAAGACTTTTTACTTCCCTTGTAAAATAAAAGATATGTGATTGTTAAAAAATCACCCTCGGAAATATTTTGGTCAAAAATTAAGAGTCATATGGGGATGACCTGGAAATAGTTTGGTAAAAATGCAATATGGCGAAACAAAATGGCGGCCTAGTGAAATGTTAAATAAAATAGTATTAAAAAACTACTTATCCCACTTATATCAAATTTCGCACTAACATCAAGTATTATGTTGGAATCAACTGGTAACATTTTGATACGAATCCAAGATGGTAGAACAAAATGGTGGCTTAATAAAACATTAAAAAATTCAGCCCGAAAAATCTGCTTAATAGATTGATTCTAAATATTGCGCTATAACTAATTGTGGTATAGGGATCAGCTACTAAAATTGTGGTACTAATTCAAGAAGAAGGAGCAAAATAACAGCCAAATAAAATGTTTGTAATCGTGAAAAAAAAGTCTCTCAGTTTTACATATCTTCACGTTTTAACATCCCTAGATGCTCAAATATATATTTTATCAATTTCGTGTCTATCTGGTTAACTTCAAATTTTGTCCAAAAATTAAGGGTCATATATGGATGACCTGGTAATATTGTGGTAAAAATCCAATATTGCAAAATAACCATCTCCTAACCCACGAATAAGAAAATATTTTCAAAATCAGAAATTAATATAATAAGTAGTTTTTTCGGGCTATTTTTTTTTTGATATTTTATTAGACCGCCATTTTGTTTTGCTATTTTAGATTCATACCATATTACCAGTTAATTTCTATGCACCGCAGCAACCGACAGTGAAAATCGGGTCTATATGGACGACTTAAAACTATGCGCAACGAACAAACCACAGCTTCAAAGCCAATTAGAACTAGTCACACAGAACAGTCAGCAAAGCCATCCATACGAAATTCGGATTGGAGGAATATGCTGATATCACCATGAAAGCCGGAAAAATCCAGGGAATACGAAAGGTGCCTCACAGATTACTCGGAGTTCTCCCCGCTACCTGCAGGTGACCGATAAAAAAAATTCGTTTATTACTTACCCAAAACTGAACAAAAGACGGTTACAATAATAAGTACATACATGACAATATTTCTTACAATTACGGGCAAATAAAAATAAGCTTAATAGGTAATAGGCTCCGTTTCTTCCTTAAGTGCCGTGTGCAAATACTTAATTCTAGACCAATTAGCAAAACAAAAACGTACAAAAATGCCTAGTTAAATAATTATCACAATCAGTAGGCCGCTCTATATATTAAGTCAGTAATAAACAAAAGATATTACATCATATAAATTATCAATAGAAAACCTTAAGTAAAAAATATTGGCATTAAATAAAAGTTTATTTCCTTAGTGCGCAAGTGTGTATAGGTGTAAGCGTAGTACTTTTAGAGAATTTTTAAGATTAAGGAAACGACCCCTTATCAGGCAAATAAGGAGATTTCTCCAACTTGTGACTATAAAGGTCGTCGGGAAACCTAAAATGGGAGCACTAAGGACTCACACAAGTCCTTCTTAGTATCTTGGTTTAAGCTTTGCTAATGCGGAAATATGACTTTGAAAGGAAATACACTCTTCTTAATAATGTAGTTATGTGTCCTCTAAAACGAAGTTTATAATCCAATATTAAATCTAGTGACCTACACCTATCTGAAAACTATATTTAAATTACTTCAGAGTGATATTTCAAATATCATCATTCACGGTTTAGCCTAAGAAGGTGATCTTGGGAAGCTTTCAAAAGAGTGTCCCAATCCTTGTTTATTTAATTATTTGCTGAAATAGTCTAGGATGTATCAAACCAATAGTAAATTTGAGTATCATCGGCATATACATATAGAAGAGGCCCTAATATGCTGCCCTGAGGTACTTCTTGTGTAACTAACAGGGGTGTAGATAATAGATGGTTAAATTTGACCTGCTGATTAAGCAAGTCAAAAGCTTTAGAATAGTCCAACTGTATCAGATCATACATTTTTTTGGTTATCGATTGAATGAAAAATATCACCAGCTACACAAGATAGCGCAGCAACGCAAGAGTGGTCCCTTAAAAAACCCGACTGTTTCCATATATGAGCAACCTCGGCCCTCAGGCTGGATCTGGTCCTCCACCAGAACATGGCTTTGTGACATGGCATTCCTTGTAGACATTACAGGACACTTAGACGACCTGAATTGGAAGCTTCAAAACGAGGGCAACTGGCAAATAAATGACTGTGCAAGTCATCTTAAAGCTTTTCAAAACAAAATTCGCTTGTGGGAAACACAATCGGGAAGTAAAAGCTGTTCATTTTTTAACATTATCCAGTCACGAAAGCATTGAATGCGGTCGCTATGCTGAAGAACTGAAACTACTGTCAGAGCAATTCACTGATCGGTTTTCCGATTTTAACAATATGGATAGCACTTTCAATATTTTTGCAAATCCTTGTAAGTATGGAAGATGCTCCGCTTCACCTACAAATGGAGTTGAACGAGCTTCAAGAAGACTTATATTCAAGTCTACATTTGATTATGTGGAACTAAGTGAATTTTACAGAACAGATTTTTCCGAATAAAAGTATCCACAGCTGAACGTTTTCGCACGAAAAATAATTTGTACACTGTAACACTGTAGCAGGGTTATCGAGCGGTTATTTATTATATTTAAAATTATTTAAGGTAGCCTGGGGCAAAACGATTATAAAATTTGAATAGTTCAAATTAAATCATAAAATATGTATTTATTTTCTTATTTTAATAAAACAGTTGATACCATATTAAGTTTACCGCTTCCTAAGAGATTTATGATATTGAATAGTATAAAAATAATGTTACATATTTTTTAAAATGTCCACAGTATCTTACATTTGCCCCAGGGCCTGGGGGCAAATGTAATAAACAGTTCTATCGTGGTATTAAAATGGCATAGAAAAACGTCTGGGGCAATTGTGAAAAATATGTTTTTTCCTATAAAATTTGCTATTTAGTTTATTGATTTATCTAAAAAAATAACAGAACTGCATAATATTAAAAAAAAATTGAAAAACAAGTCGTTGTTTAAGACGTAAAATAACTTGTAAAAAATAATAAAATATATTAACATAATAAGTGAGAATCAAATAGTCTTAACTCCAAACATTACATTACGTCGTAAACAAGTAAAAACAGAAATTTCTAAACTAAAATTTTAAAATATTAACAAATATTCATTCCAGCAAATTTAACGTTAAATGTGAATCCGGACCCTCTTCTATCTTCTGTAGGCTGTGGAAGAATGCGTAAAATATCTGCCGTGTCTACCAAAGATTTGTCTTCAATATTGGGCCAAACGAATTTATTTCTTTTTAGTCTAAGAAAATTAATCAGCTATTCTTCCCTTTCTTTATTTTTCTCCAGGAGTTTACCAACAAAATGTACAATTTTCTTGTTTGTTGGGAATTGAACAAGGACCCATTTATCTTTCTCTAGAATTGTGTCTTCAAAGGAGTTCTGATTTTCTTCTGACTGTTCTATCAGTTCTTCTAAAAAATCCCCGTCATTATCTGATTCTTCATAAATAATGGGAAGCTCATCATCAGATTCACTCGAGGAGGTAGATGCCCTCTTTTGATGAGAATGTGCAGATTTCACTTTACGTTTTAAGGTTTCTTTTTCTTTTGACTTCTCTCGTGCAGTAATCACTTCAGCACCAGCTGCCACTCTTCGTTTTGGTACTTTGGGTGAAACTTGATTTTGTTTGACACATTGTAGTAATAGCTTTTCAAAAGAAACACTTTCCAATTGAGACGTAGAGTTACTGTCAATGGCAACGTTACTTGATAATCTACTAGGACCAGGCTCATTATCATCGGAAATATTACTTAATATTGTAGTCGGACCAGGCTCATTATCAGCGGAAAAGCTATTTGATATCAAGCTCGAACTAAGCTCATTGTTAGGAATGACTGTTACATTTTTTGCTTGAACGTTTTGCGGATTAGGGATTTGAATGTTTTGTGATTCCCACCGTTTTAATGCATCAGCGTCGAACTTCTCTCTTGGTACGACTTTGTCATTGAAAGGTGAAATTCCGGCCTTCCTAAACCCATTTACAATAATACTGGGATTCGTTTCGTTCCACACTTCAGCTATAAATTTAGAAAACATACTTTTTGGTAGCTTCCTACCTATATTATGGCGCTGCCACTTTACTAATTTTTCGTTCCACCTAGCTTTCACCGAACGAAAAACTGCAATATCAAGCGGTTGCAATAAATGAGTAGTGTGAGGCGGTAACTTTAAAATTGTAATGTTTTCTTGAGCTGCTCGTTCAATTACGGATGATGAGACATGTGAGGAGTGACCGTCATATAACAAAAGTACTGGTCTTTTCTGACCCAACGCAGGAGTAACCGTATTTTTAAAGTAATTTAAAAATATTTCACTGTCCATCCAACCATTCTTACTTGACGCATAAGATAGTCCTGGAAAAATTGAATCAGGTGCCTGCCATTGATCCCATACGTAAGACCCTTTAAATATTATCAAGGGGGGTGCCTTTTGTCCATCAGCACTTGTTAGTAGACAAACCGTTGTATTTTAACGGCCTGGGGTACTGATTATGCGAGCGCAAGGTTTTCCTCGCTGTCCTACGACCTTTGTTTTACTTGGGTCTATACTGAAACTACTTTCGTCAAGATTCCAGATCTGTCCGGGTTGATTTTCAAGATTTAATTCTGTTAAAGTTGACTTTAATAGCGAAAAGTAGCCATAAATTACAAACGGATCAGTAGCTTTCTTGCGCGCATATTCCACAGATTGTGGAACTTTTAAACTTAAATTATTTCTCTTCTTGAAATTTAAAAACCAATCAGTTCCCGGAACGCTATCCTTAAAAGGAGTCTTTATTTTGTTTTCCCTCACATAATTAGCAACTTGCTGCAACATCTCTTTTTTTGACAAGCCAAATCCCCACTTCTCCATAGTTTTAGTGCTGTAGCCAATTGTTTCTCCTGTTCTTGAGTGAAGACAGTCCGTCGACCCCTAGTTTGCTTTTTTACACCACGAAGACCTTTCGCACGGCTGTATATTGTCGAATAAGGTATATTATAGGTTTTGTGTGCTCTGTAAATAGTCATTCGACCAGCCATATATTCCCGCACGGCCACTTTTACGTCTTCTTCCAAATATGAGGGATTTGGGAGCTTTTTCTTGTAGGAACGCACCATCTGTAAAGAAAATAAAAAAAATAATGGGGCAAATGTGTTATATGGGGCAAAAGTATTTTAGTCATACATTTCAATTGCCCCCTACCATAAAAATATGCGAGGTAAATGTAATATATGGCATTATTAAAAAAACAGTTAATAAAACCACAAATTTAAAAATATTCTATACAAATATAACCCTTCTGTATCAAAATAGTCAAATATATAAATTACCTACCCTAATAATGCAGATTTAAACGATTTTTATATAGACACGTGGCAAATTAAACTTTTGACCTTGACAGCAGCACAACATCGGTCAATAATACTGATCAAACTGAGGCGAGCGGCGAGGGCCCAAATTTACTAAGACATTCGGTGGGAGGTAAATATTGATGAATAACGATACGGAGCGACAAGTTTTGGTTAGAGGAAGGTATTATAGACTACTATTACATTTACCCCATTTTCGCATTTGCCCCGGTTTACCTTATTTATTTTATTTATTTATTTGAAGCTTAGCGGGCAACCCTGTCACAATGCTGAAATTAACTAATATATGATAAGTAAAATCAAAGATACTCTATAGGCTTCTTCGTGAATTATAATTTAACATATTTTCAATTATAATTGTTAGTACAAATTAAATTAGACATCTTATCTCACCAATTCTGCTGCCATATAAACTCGAACAACAGCAAACTGCAACAACAATGGTATCTTCTTCTTGAATATATTTTTACTTTAACTATCAGGTGGTTTATTTAAATAAAAGATCACAGGGTGTAGAAATTATAGATACTGTTCGAACTGTTCCCCACTATACCTTATACACATATCACACATCTTTCTTATTCTACTTAGTGCTTTAAGCATAATTATTGGGCGAGCTTGTAAATATCTAAAGGCTCTTCTTGTGTCGTTTTGTAGATCTTCGATTGTGTGGTGTTGCCTTTGGTAGATGATCCCTTCAGGATATCCCCATAGAAAAAAGTCTAGGACCGACAAATCTGGCGACCTAGGCGGTCATCTTACAGCCCAATTTGTACCAATCCAGCAACCTGGAAATTCATTGTCTAAAAAAGGTACTAACCATTCGTCCATTATAAGCCAGGGCACCATCTTGCTGAAGAAAAATATTTTGTAATTATGCCAAAGAAATATTATCTAATAAATCAGGAAGCGTATTTTCCAGTATCTCTAGGTACCGGTTTCCAGTAAGACTACAGTTATAAATCACATACCTTATTTTTGTGCCAAGGATAAAGCAGGACTAAATCCAAACCTGCCCTGTTGTTCGCGTGAAAATATAACGTGTTTATTTCCTTTCAACCAGTATCTATTATTCTGTCAATTTAGAATACCTGCACTTGAGATATATGCCTCGTCAGACCATATGACTCTTCTTTCGAAATTTATTTCGGTATTATTCATATGAATGTACAATTTGCAGAAATCTATATTTATATGGTTTGAAATGGTATTTTTTTAGAATAGTCTGCACTGTTGACTTAGGTACTTCCACTTCATTCTCGACTTTTTGACAGGAAGTTGACGGATTGAATACAACGGCAGCTAAAACATTAATCTCTTCGGTTTCTCGATTTTCTTTGTAATATGATTTCGGTCGCGGTACTTTGAATGATCCGTGATTGATCAGATTTACTTTTATTCTTGAAAATGTTCTCTTATCGGGCTGTCTTCGTTCTGAGTATCTATCAGGAATAAATGCTTATGCAAAAAAAGTCACAAAACTAAAATTTTATTATTATCCATACTTTTGTTTTTCAAAAATACTGAGAGTCCTTCTACATCGGCTAGTTCCAAAAAGCCCTGGTTTTAGAAGCAAAGTTATTTTGTTTACTTAGTATGTCGCTTACCGGATTAGATACATCTCTGACGCTTCATCCGAATTTTCCTGGCACTGTATAAAACAAACAAGCATGTCATATTTCTCCAAGTTTTCGAAATTCGCAGCCATTTGATATTTAATTAATGGACAAAGGTAATATTTGATTAAAATAATTTAACAATGACAAATGTCAATTAGTTTCTACAACGGCTCAACAGAATCTATATATTCTTTTATTTAATCAAGTCATGGCCGCCTTATTTTATTTAAAACAGATCTTGGGTATCTCTAAAATTAAATAGTTGTAAGTAAGTATTTTCAAACAACACAATTGTCAACAGTAGAAAAGAATTAAATCCAACGTCATTTGTTGTAAATAAAACATTTTTAGTGTTTAATAGGTATATATATTTTTTATTAGATTTCCTAAGTATTTGTGTTAGTTTTGTTGTCTAGGGTAAATACTAAATAGTAGTTATGTATCTTTGTTTATTGATTTATTGTTTAATTATGATATTATAACAAACTTTGGTAGACATAATTCAGATTTAGAAAATTAACAGACAATTTTCATGGCCTACTAGAAAAACAGATTAAAATTTCTTTAAATTGACTTTATTGTCGGTACCGGATTGAAATAAATATCAAGTGTTATATATTTTTGAGAAGCTAAAAATGAGCGGAAACCAAATACTAAAAAATATACGGGGTATCCCATTTAGAAAATCCCAACTTTAGTCTACACCTCGAAAACGATGGTATCTAACCAAACACTGACTACGCCACTGGATTCTACGCAAAAAACTCCACCGATGTTGGTTTTCAACTTTTCGGTAAGTTTCCAGGCCATCGAGAGGTACATGAAAACGCAAAATTTTCAATTTCACCCTGTATCTCAAAAACGAAGAGGGCTAGGAAAAATTTGTTTGTGGGTTCTTTGGTTTCACAAAAAAGTAGCACAGTGTTGCGAAAACCACATCTCTCTATCTTCAGTAATAAGGGAGATACCCCGCAAAACCATCGAAATTCGGAAACCCTGTACAAATGTAAAGTTTGTTAAGGTGGCCAGTATTAAATAACTAATCTTTTTTTAACGAAACTAAATTTAATACCCGACGCAAGCTTATCTTTATGGTATTTTTTATGATAATTTTTAGAATATAAAGTGATTAGTATTAACAAGTTATTAACTATTTCTTCCTAATTTAAACGAAACTAAATTTAATACTCGACAAAGTTCACTGTGAGAAGCGTCCACATGATGAATGTTCCCATATTACAAAGGACTGTCGAGTGTTAAGTTTCGTTTTCAAGTGCGTCCAATTATGCCCCTACAAAATATAACACTGAACATCTTGAAGATTTAATAATAGAAGCACAAAAACGCTCCCTGGCAACATGGGCCGTAAAACCGTCTGATGTATGTTACGCGTTCTCCTAAATTGGATGACGACCTAATTCAGGGGCGGGGAAGTAATTAGGGGATTTTAACAAGAGAGACACGGTAACAAAATACCCAAAATTAAGAGTTGATGAAGTAGTTGTTGGTTGAAATGGATGCACTGTTCCCCGGTTAACACTGGGCTTTTATTAAAAGCTTTCAAGGATTATCGCGCATTTCTAAAAGCATTTGATTTTTAGCAACTATTGCAACAGCAAAAAAATCGGTAAATTTTGCTTTATGAAAAAAAACCACAACTATACCAGTTTATCTCATATATATACAGTGTGGCCATTTAAGTCTGCACCATATGGGAATTTTTTTTATTAACGACACAATCGAAATAAAAATATTGCCAAAAGTTGGCGCATCCTCGATAATCATATAAAGTGTTTTTAGAATAAATGGTTGCAAGTCAAACAGCGTACAGGGTAGGTCAAAAAATATTAAAATCATGCAGGAGTAAAGTACCCTTATTTCGAAAGATTCAGCAAAATGTTATTAAGAAAAGTGGTTTAGCATCAAAAGCTATACCTGGATACCAAAACTTAGCCTTCCTAGAAAAAAAAATTTTGGTAAAAATCAAAAAAGTTTTTGAAAAATTGATTTTTTTGATAATTATCATAAACACTTTCATAGTTTAAACAAATCAGATCAGATTCGCATAACTCTGTTCAAATTTAAGTATATTTGTGAAATTAACTTGGATTTCAATTTTTTAGGGAATCGCAAACTTCAGGTTTATTGCAACGATATTAAACACAACTTGGAAGTTTCGCCAACACTCTCATAAAAAACTTTCATTTGAAGTGCTAAATTTTCATTTCAAATATTTATTAAAGAACTGTACACATATTTGACAAAATGGAAACCCTTGAAAAAACAAATGAGGGTTAAAAGTGAATTAATATTAACAAAAAACCAAACGCACCGAGATCTAATTGAATGTAATACCACTAGTTTTACCAAAAATGTTTATTATAAGTTAACAATTAACAAATCAGCATGAAGTAAAAAAAACATTTAAGGAAGTACATAAAAAAATGAAAATTATCTAAACGTTTTTGTGTGCCCAGCTTCTCGTTCAATGCATCTAATTGTCCGGTCATAAAATTCACTAAAATTAGAACGTAAGATATTTGCTGGAATATTTTTGCGATGCAAACGAATCGAATTTTCAAGTTCCTCAACATTATTAAATGGTCTATCTTTATAAACTTTTTGCTTTAAGTATCCCCATAAAAAAATGTAATGGGGTAAGATCTGGGGAACGATGAAGCCACCGTGGATCGGTATTTCCTCCTAACTATTTAGTACCAAATTTCCCATTTAACCATTCAAAAACATTTCTAGTAGAATGAGCGGGATATCCATCATGTACAAACCATAATTTATACCGTTCTTGTAAACTTATATTGTCCAAAATATCCGATATTTCGTTTTCCAGAAACCGTAAATAGGTATCACCAGTTAGGTTTCGGCGAAAAAAAAACGGACCCAATAATTTTTCGTTGATAATACCACACCACACGTTTGTTTTTTGGTAATACTGGTTTCTCTTGTCTAAAACAAAATTTGTATTTGCGTCCGACCACCACCTATAATTTTGGGAAGAGACAGTGCAATTTGTTGTGAACGTGGATTCATCCCCAATAACAATCACGCTGATCTACTTGTCCTTGAATCCATATGCAGAAATTATAGCGGATGTCATAGCCTCGTTCTTGAAACGTGCAAATAAATATTGGCTTTTAAGCATGAAACTTGTTTTTCTTGAGAATGCTCTTAACAGAGTTTCTTTTTAATACCCGTAGAAGCAGAAATGTACTGGGTGAATCTTCCAGGGTTTTCAACAACTGACTGAAGTGCCACTAATTGATTTTCTTCAGTACAAACAGTTTTGGCACGTTCATTTTGATATTTATAGTCTAAAGATCCTGTTCAAGTTTAATAAAACTCTACTTACAGTTGAGTAGTGAACTTGTTTGTCTAGATGTCGTTCATTGAAAATATCTGCTACGTCACGCACGATAACTCGTTTGTTTTTTCCATGGGTATCCGCGATTATCTTAGTATAGGATTTCAGGTTTGTCAATTAATGTGTACAGGGTGTCCCAAATTCGAAGGTGACCATTGGGATCTTGGAAACCGTAAGAGATACGAAAAAGTTTAAATTATGGCAAAGTTGCGTATTTTGGTGCTCAATAAAATGCCGTTTGGAAATTGAAAAAATTCCGACTAATTTCGGAGATAACCGAAAAAAACCGAAAGTTCAAATTTTTTTATTTATTTTCTGCTGACTTTATTTAAAGAGATATTACAAAACAAATTGCACTTTTTCATTGCCACTTTTTTAGTTTTTTAAAGTGGCGTTATTACTTTTTTGATTTGACGTTTCGGTTTTTCGGATCCATCATCAAGTTCATTTTTTAAATACAGACATGGATTTTTTATTTCAAATTTCGAAAGAGCTCGAAATTCTAAGCACAACAATATATCACACATATTATTTCAATAAATTATAAGGCTTTAAAATTAATAAAAACAAAATTTAATGTTAAAAAACGTTAGGTGGCTATGAAACAAAAAAAAACATCTGATTATTATTTTGAGTTACGTTACTATGGTGATTTACAGTGACATTTTCTTTTATCGTTTTTATTATTTATTGTGCGTTATAACTAATAAAAAATGTTTGCCAAATTAGAAAAACGTGATATGCTACGAATTTATTACAAATTAAATCGAAACTCTAGACTTTCAAGTCAAGAATATTTTATTCAATATCCCGAGCGAAGACAGCCTCATGAAAATTATTTTGCTAAACTTGATACCAACTTGTTACAATTTGGAAGCTTTAACAAACCTAGAAATAAATATGGTCGTAGAGTTGATGAAAATGAAGAGGAAAACATCATTAATACGGTAAAATAATAAAGTTTTAATTTAAATTCATATCTTATACTTTTTTTTCATTTAAGGTCAATAATGCTCCTAGGGGGTCAACTAGGTTTTACGAAAATGAGTTGCAAATACCTAGAATGCGAATATGGCGCACATTACAAGCCAATAAGTATCGACCATACAAAATTCACCTTAGTCAAAAACTTAGACCAGGTGACGATATCCGACGAATGGATTTTTGTAACTGGCTTCAAAATAAATGTGAGGAAGATAACAATTTTTTATCTAAAGTAATTTGGACTGACAAGTGTAATTTTACAACCTATGGAATCTTTAACCGACATAATGAGCATTATTGGTCGGTAGATAACCCTCATCAACATCAGGAAGTAAGAGCACAAGGAAGAGTATCTTTCAATGTATGGGTCGGGATGTGGCGCAATAAAATTCTAGGTCCAATAATATATGAAGGTACCTTAACGTCAAATAGATATCGCGAATTAATATTAGAAAACGTTGTTGAACTGCTCGAAAACGAGCCACTAAATATTTTGCGACAGTTGTGGTGGCAGCAAGATGGTGCACCACCGCATAATGGACGTGAAGTTGCACAATTTTTAGATGCCTTGTTTCCAAATAAATGGATCGGAAATACTGGACCTGTGCGATGGCCTGCGAGAAGTCCTGATCTTAATCCGTTGGATTACTTCTTATGGGGGTTTCTACAAAATCGTTTATATCGCAATATACCCGATAACATTAACCAACTTCAAGAAAATTTAATTAGGGAGGTTAGAGCCATTCCTGCTAGAACCATACAACGGGCGATATTAAAAATTCGTAGACTTGCAGCAAAATGCATTGAAGCACAGGGTTTTCAGTTTGAATACCTTTTATAATATGTAATTATTTTTGTATACTTTAGTTTTAAAAATTCGATAAGTTTGTTTATTTATGTTGTCACTTCTGATATACCTAGCTTTAGTTTTTTCTAAATAAAGGTTACAAACAATTTTTGTGTTGTTCTATTAAACGGTTGCTACAACGTTGGCGCGTTATAGCTGTGTGTTAGAGTTAAAAAAAAACATTACAATGAGTATTATATTAATAAACGTCAGTATAAATCTCCATGGTAACTTAAAATAATAATTTCATGGATTTATTATTGTTTCATAGCCACCTTAACGTATTTTAAATATAAATTATGTTTTTACCAATTTTAGAGTATTATAATTGATTAAAATAATATGTGCGATATATTGTTGTGCTTAGAATTTCGAGCTCTTTCGAAATTTGAAATAAAAAATCCAGGTCCGTATTTAAAAAAATGAACTTGATGATGGATCCGAAAAACCGAAACGTCAAATCAAAAAAGTAATAACGCCACTTTAAAAAACTAAAAAAGTGGCAATGAAAAAGTGCAATTTGTTTTGTAATATCTCTTTAAATAAAGTCAGCAGAAAATAAATAAAAAAATTTGAACTTTCGGTTTTTTTCGGTTATCTCCGAAATTAGTCGGAATTTTTTCAATTTCCAAACGGCATTTTATTGAGCACCAAAATACGCAACTTTGCCATAATTTAAACTTTTTCGTATCTCTTACGGTTTCCAAGATCCCAATGGTCACCTTCGAATTTGGGACACCCATATATATATATATATATATATATATATATATATATATATATATATATATATATATATATATATATATATAAAGTGTACTAAGAAAGTCAAACAGCATACAGGATAGATCAAAAATATTAAATTCATGCAAGAGTAAAGTACCCTTTTTTTGAAAGATTCAGCAAAATTAAAGAAAGTTATTTAGCAACAAAAGTCGTGTCTACCAAAGTCCTGAGAAAAAAAATTTTTTTTTTGGAAAAAATCAAAAAAGTTTTTGAAAAAATGATTTTTTTGATAATTATCATAAACACTTTTATAGTTTAATCAAAATCAGATCAGATGACTCCGTTCAAATTTAAGTATACTTGTGAAATTAATTTGAATTTTTAATATTTTAGGGAATCACAAACTTCAGGTTTGTTGAAACTATATTAAACACAACTCGAAAATTTCGCCAATATTCTTTTTAACAAGATGAAACATTTGTGAAGAAAATATGCTAATCAAAAAACTTTCATTTGAGGTGCAAAATTATAAAATGGTTATTAAATACCAATAAATAACTGTAATGTTGATTTTTACTCCGTCACGGATGAAAAAATACAATGTGTTTTCATTCCGGGTGTACATCCGTTCACTACTGTCGTTCTGAAAAGAACAGCTTTGCTGACGTTTCGCCAAAATTACATTTGGCATTTTCGAAGCTTTCTTTCTCGCGTCCGAATAGAGACTGAAGTGTTGGTGACTGCGACGCTTCCATTTATACCCCCTCTCGGGGCCGAAGGTTATATCTGCGCAGGCGTTGGTCGTTATTTATGTTTTCCGGATAGTGCTGTTGTTGTTGCGCTAATTGCGCTTGAGTTTTTGCGATTTTAGATTTGTCGATCATTGTCTTCCATACTGTTGGTAGTTTTAATGATTCGTCCCTTTTATTCAAATCACCTTGTTTTTCAATTTCTATGGCTTCTCGGATTATTCTGGTCTTATAGTGTTCTATATTGGCAATCTCCCTACACCCATCGAAATTTATTTTATGGCCGGTTTCCTGATGATGTAGGAATAAAGCTGAGGTTGTTTATCTATTTCTGATGCTGAGTTTATGCTCTTCCACTCTTGCTGATATTCGACTGTTAGTTTGCCCTACGTACAACTTTTCACAGTCCTGGCACGGAATACTGTACACTCCGTGGTTTTCCAGTTTGATTTTATCTTTTGGGTTTCCGCGTAGTTTACCTATAGTTGTTTGTGGCTTGTGTATTGTTTGTATGTTGTGTTTCCTCAGAATTCTTCCGAATCTGTCTATTGTGCCTTTTACATATGGTAGGAATACTCGTTGCTTTCCCGGTTCATATTTTTTGTTGTTCGTTGTTCGGGAAACCTGTGCATTAATAGCTTTCTCTATGGTGCGATTTGTGTAGCCATTTTTCTTTAAAGCACTAGATATTACCTTAAGTTCGTTTTGTCTCGTCTGTGTTTCAGTTAATCGCACGGGTCTAGATATTAGAGTATTTGCCACAGCTTGAATTTGTGCTGGGTGATGGTGTGATTTTGCATTTAAATATCTGTCTGTATGTGTTGGTTTTCTATACACGGTGTATTCGAAATGTCCGTTATGCAGTTTTGTGACCAAAACATCTAAAAATGGTAGTTTGTTGTTTTCCTCTAACTCTAGAGTAAATTGTATTCTGGGGTGGATTGAATTTACGTGAGTCAGAAATTTTTCGAGCTCTGTATGACCATGTTGCCATATAATAAATATGTCATCCACATAACGAATCCATAATTTGGGTTTTAAACTTGCTTTCTCAAGAGCTTCTTTCTCGAAGTATATCATAAATAAATTCGCGACTACTGGTGATAGCGAGGACCCCATTGGAGCACCATCCGTTTGTTTATACATTTGCCCGTTGAAAGAAAAATAAGTATTTCTGAGGCAATGCTCCGAGAGTTCTATTATATGTGCCTGGAAATCTTCGTTCATAGCAATCTTGTCCAATGCTTCGTCGATGGGAATACTAGGATATAACGATTTGACATCTAGGCTTGCTATCATATCGTTTTTTTCAAGGCCGATATCTCGTATAATTCGAGTGAAATGCTCCGAGTTTTTTACGAATGAATCAGCTTTTTCTACAGTTGGTTGCATAATTTCAGAAAGGTATTTCTCCAGTTTTTGTAGCGGCGAATTAACAGCACTAACAATAGGTCTGATAGGCGCCCCTATACACAAACCAGGGGCGCCTATCAGACCTATTGTTAGTGCTATTATATATATATATATATATATATATATATATATATATATATATATATATTGTTCTTCTTTCTTAGGCGTAGGATTGTTTGCAAAATTAAAAAATCTAAACTGAATTTAGGGTGGAAATTATTGAATGCCAAAAGAAGTTCTTCTATTTTATTTTCTGGAACTGATGCCAGACAATCAACCCGGTATCTCTTTAAAAAAAATTAATATTGAAATTCAATTTTTCGAGTATTTTTTCTTATAGATTTTCGATAACTATTTTTGCGATTGTAGAGGAAATAGGTGAGCCTATAGCACATCCATCAAATTGTTGATAAAATTGGTTTTTGTATTGAAAATAATTATTTGACATTATAAGATTTAAGGCTTCTGAGAATTCAAGCTGAGTTAGGGTACTAAATTTTTTTCAATTGTTCTATTTGCCTTTTATAGCACTAACTATGAGTTCATTTGGTATATTAGTATACAAAGAAATTACATCTAGTGAAATTAATTTTTAAGTTGGCGGTATTGTTAAGGTATATATGGAATACCTAAAAGAAAAAGTACTCGAAAAATTTTTGTCTTAATTTCAATTCTCACCATCCACACAAACAAGAAAAAAGTGTTGTGATTGGTCTAGCTGACTATGCCATATCTTTAAAATCACCAGAACACTGTCCTGAATCCCTTAATAAAGTTAAAGAGACCTTGATTGCTAATCATTTTCCGGAAAAAATGATAAAACAATTTCTCAAAGGACTGTTATCTATTATAACAATCAAAACAAAAACGTAAAACAAAATACGCAAAAAAATGCATTGCAGTGCCATACACATCTTAATTATCTGATAAACAAAAACATATCTTAGGAAAATATAACATAATTGTGTCTCATAAAGCCCAAAACCTGATAGGCTCCTTATTTACAAAACTAAAAACTAAAATTCCTAAAAATAAAAAATCCAATCTCGTATATGAAATTCTTTGTTTAAACTTCCCTATGAAACAGTGGCGGCTCTTCCATAGGGTCATTTGGTCAATGAACCCCCAAAAATATTTCGGAAAATAAATTATTCGTTTGACCGTCCTTCCTAATAGTTGTAATAAAACGCGAACTTCGGGAAAAGTTAAATACGCTACACTATTAGCCGCGCGCGGCGGTTCGAATAGTCTCGTTGCGTTCCTTAGGCATAATAAAATACGCTATACTAAGCTAGGCTGGGCAGTCCGAATTGCTCTGATTACCTTAAAGCTTGACGAAAGTACCCGAAGATTTCACAGCTACCGAGCGGCAGCCGAACGTGATAGCAAATGGAATATGATATCGCGATTTGGGTCATCAGCCGGTCTCTTCTCATAATTCGATCGATCAGTCGCGGTATCACGTCGGCATGCGGAAGTTTAGTTGTTCAGAGGTCGCGCGGTCGATATTCTAACTCGATATTGTTTCGGACGTTTTTAATCGATGAAACTGATTTATATACTGTTTTTTGTAATATATATTTTTTTTATTCTTATGATCCATGTGTGAGTTGAAAATATACAGGAAATAAAATGTTGGTAGTGACTAATGCAAAAAAATAAACAACCAAAAAGTGCTTACGAACTTAATTTTGCAAAAATAACCAATTTCAAGGTGGTCTATGTTTGAGTTGTGAATGTAGATGAAATAAAATTTCGGTAGTGAAAAAAATTAAACAACTAAAGAGCGTTAACGAACTTAATTTTGAGAAAATAACCGACTTCAAGATAAATGGTCGCAATCTGCCAGAACTTAGTATACAACAAACTAGTAAAGAGAAAAATAAAGTGGTTCATCGAAACTTTCGCAAAAGTATGTGCGATTTAGCTAACTGGATATGTAATTGTGAAGTCTCTAACTCATTTTACTGTTATGTTTGTTTGTTGTTTTCTAAGGACTCGTCGGACTCATTATGGTGCAAAACCGATGTTAAAGACTTAAAACACTTAAAAGAAAAAATAAAAAAAACATGCGTTTTCTGCAGATCACATGAAATGTGTGATATTCGCACTCAGTTAGACACAGCTTATAGAAAATCCCTTAGAGATTTTAATGAAAATGTATCCCAAAATCGTTATATTTGAAACAAAATTATAGATTGTGTAAAATTTTGTGGGGCATTCGAGCTTGGCACTACTATGAAACGGCTTTGTCTGAAAATCCAGGGGTTTTTCGAGGCCTTATAAATTTTTTTGAGGAGTGGGGCCACGATAGACTATCCGCTTTAGCAATGTTAAGTATTGAGAAATCGTTTATAAAAGGAATGTGCCTGCAATTTTAACGAACGTGATTTTAAGTATGCCTATTTTTAAATTTGTTATTGACCTCCCAATATAATTCACCACGAGGCGCCACTGGATGAATTATATTGGTATGACAACCCAACTCTTGGAAAATAGAATAAATGGGCATAAGTATACAAAAAATGCATCCACTGCATTACACACAAACATGGAAAAGGCACAATACATGAATTTAGGTTTTCTCAAACAAAAATTATAGATGAAGGTAACCTGTACCAGAAACTAATTATTAAAGAAATGATGATAAAAAAAGAAAAAGTGCAGTAAATGACAAACAAGACATAAAAAAATTAAGTCAAATATACCACAATTTGATTTTCTAAAAAATATAGTATAGTTTTAACTCCCTCTAAGCCATAATTGTTAAAATGTAGTATAAGATCGTGAATGTTTGATTATATTCTAAGAATTAAATTAAAAAAAAGTGAAAAAAATATATCTTTAAATTCCTCACAAACGAATTGTGATAAGAATGATTTGCCTGACAAACCACTTACTTGCTGCCTACCAATAAAATTTATAAAACAAACGAGATGCATTTTTCGAGATACCTAATCTTATTTTATTAACTTTCAATATTTGTTTGTAAGTAGTATAATATTTCAAATTAGTTTTTAAATAATTGTCCATGTTTTTTTATAATTTGATTACTAAACGTTTTTAAAATTATTTGTATATAGAAAAGAAAAGATTTACATTACAAAAAAATTAAAGGAATGAGCAATTTTTGGGAAAGCCTACTATGATAGTCGAAATGTCAATATAACTCCATTGTATTTGATTTTCAAATAAACCTATACCGAAGAAAGAAGTCCAACTAATATATATCTGGTTTAAGAATAAAATTGAATATATATATATATATATATATATATATATATATATATATATATATATATATATATATATATATATATATATATATATATATATATATATATATATATATATATATATATATATATATATATATATATATATATATATACTGGGTGATTCACCACCCACTGTACATACTTATGTGGTGTATAGGATATCCCTAGGGTATATCGAAATGGATATTTAAATTCATTAATTCGGCTTTATTACCAAGATACAGGGTGATTTTCGTATTTTGGTAAAATTTTTTCACCCTGTATCTCCTAAACTGCTTAATAGATTTTTTTTAAATTTTGTACACAAACACTCTTGGTATATCATAACTTTTTGACGTTTGAAAAGTAGCAAAGTTCCAGGGCAGTATCCAGCCAATTCACACAGGGGAGGGGGGTTAGTTTTGAGACACCCTGTACATCGGAATTCGGTATTTTTGAATTTTTTTCTTAAACTACATTCATTTGTGAACAAAAATATGCCACCATCCTGAATGGCACACTAAAGGTTATGTACGAAATTTAAATCTTTAGATAGTACATACCCGTTTTTTTTAGCGGTATCTAAAAAAAAGCTTTTAACTAAGTATAAAATTATTTCAATGATTGACTTTAAAAAAAAATTAAACTATCTCTACTAATAAAACACAGCCTTGTCGAATTAATTTTTATTTTCAATAGCCCAAAAGAAACTAAAATCTACCCTAACACAATAACGTCTTAAAAGCTACAAAATGTTTTCAAAATGCATACCACCGGTGTCTCTACATTTTTGTGCACGCTTTTGTAGGTTTGCAATTGAGCTGTGAATCATTTGAGGGTTTTGTCTAACCTCGTCGCAATAAAAATGTATCCTATTTATTAATTGATCCCTAGTTTCGATTGGAACACTGTAAACTTTTTGTTTTAGATGCCCCCACAAAAAGTAGTCGGCTGGATTAAAGTTTGGCGACCTAGCTGGCCAAGGATGTGGTCCTCCGCGTCCAATCCACCGATCAGCAAATTGTTGATTGAGATAATTTCGAACATCAATTCCAAAATGTGCAGGTGCCCCATCGTGTTAAAACCATATGCCTCTTAAATTTACATTTTCTAATAAGCCCGGTAAAATGTTGTGTAGAAAGTCCAAATACACAACAGCCGTTAGTCGTTGAGGGAAAATATGTGGTCCAATTAAATGATTATTTATTAAGCCGCACCAAACATTCACTGAAAACTTTCGTTGAGAATTGGCCAATCGCAACGAATGAGGGTTTTCATCTGCCCATACATGAGAGTTTCAAGAATTAAAGACTCCGTCCCTTGTAAATTGGGCTTCATCAGTGAATAGTGCTCTAAAAATAGTTCTTCGATGATTTATTACCCACCTAGCAAATGCTAATCTAGACAAGTAGTCGCCTTCTTCTAATCTTTGTACCTCTTGTACATGGAAAGGGTATAAGTTTTCAATTTTTATAGTTCTCCATACTCTTGTCTGCGGTATCGCTAATTGGGCGGAAATTCGCCTAGTGCTTGTGATTGGATCTTCGCTCACAAGGTTGAGAATATTCTCTTCTTGGACCACGTTATTAGCACCCACTCTTTCAATATGAAGATCGGTTGAGGGAAACTTACCCTTTTCACGCAATGTATTAAAGGTTGCGGCAAACGTTTGGTCTTCTGTATTCTTCTGTAGCAGCCCTTCCGTTACTTTTTACAAAATCCGTACACAAATACGATGTCTGCGTACTCAGCATTTGTAAATAACGGCATTTTTACAATTATCGAAACATACAAACTTTTTGCAAAGAGAAAATTCAAATAAAAAATCTTTAATTAACAATGTCAAACACAAATGATTGAATTGTATGTATGTAATGTTATTTTTAAAATATCTGTCTAAATTCCAAGGCTCACTTTATTATTTTTAGGTATTAAAATTTATTGAATTTGTATTTTTTTGTAGGTTTTAAGGTTACGAAAAAAATAAAGGTAAATAAAAAAATTTAAAAAAAACAAGCTCTTACACGTAATTTGTATAGTACAATAACAAAAATAAAAAAAGATAAATTTTTACGGTAGCCGATAAATGATCACGATCTCGAGCATTAGATAAAAGATGAGGCGAAAAAGACTCAAACAGAAATTAACTGGTTTTTTAGTAGAGATAGTTTAATTTTTTTAAAAGTCAAGCATTTAGACAAAAACCTCAAATGTAAATGATTCAACGCTCAATTGCAATTCACAAAAGCGTGCACAAAAATGTAGAGATACCGTTAGACAGGCGTTATTGTGTTAGGGTAGATTTTGGTATTTTTGGGCCACTAAAAATAAAACATAATGCGACAAGGCTGTGTTTTATTAGTAGAGATAGTTTAATTTTTTTTTAAAGTCAATCATTGAAATAATTTTATATTTAGTTAAAAGCTTTAATACAGATACCGCTAAAAAAAAGGGGTATGTACTATCTAAAGATTTAAATTTCGTACATAACCTTTAGTGTGCCATTCAAGATGGTGGCATATTATTGTTCACAAATGAATGTAGTTTAAGAAAAAAATTCAAAAATACCGAATTCCGATGTACAGGATGTCTCAAAACTAGCCCCCCTCCCCTGTGTGAATTGGCTGGATACGGCCCTGGAACTTTGATACTTTTCAAACGTCAAAAAGTTATGATATACCAAGAGTGTTTGTGTGCAAAATTTTAAAAAAATGGATTAAGCCGTTTAGGAGATACAGGGTGAACAAATTTTTACCAAAATACGAAAATCACCCTGTATCTTGGTAATAAAGCCGAATTAATCAATTTAAATATCCATTTCCATATACCCTAGGGATACCCTATACACCACATAAGTATGTACAGTGGGTCGTGAATCACCCAGTATATATATATATATATATATATATATATATATATATATATATATATATATATATATATATGCAAAACAGCCAAAATATATAATTTCTGTAGGTGCAAAACGGCCTACACGAAGAATTGCTTCCGATTATGTCACAGGGTACCCTCCTGCGACGATAATGATTTCTGGTCCGCTACCCTCATCAGGCAGGCTTGTACCCAAGGAGATTTGAAATATTGCTCGATATGTCAAAACCGAAAACGAAACGTCTATCATACTGGAACAGTACTACATGCTAAGTGTAACACTTAGCGCCACCTATGCACTAGCACCATCATGCGGAGAGTAGATATTAAAATCGATAAAAATGCGCTTTCACACATCTTTAAAAAAAATTTTGATAAAGATGTGTGAAAGCGCATTTTTATCGATTTTAGTATCTATATATATATATATATATATATATATATATATTTATATATATATATATATATATATATATATAACTCACTTTGCCCACATAAAATCCATTACTCAGAAAGATCTAAATATTTTACAACTCTTTCCCACTCCTTCTGGGGCTCAGACTACAATTAATGAAAATATACAGATCCATTCTCCTTCCCAAATTAAGTTATGGCGATTTCATTTACGACTCCGCTAGACCATCTTACATAAAAATTCTTGATCCTATACAAAACAGAGCTCTAAGGCTAGCAGCAGGAATTTTCTCTACATCTCCCACGGCTAGCATCCATAGCATCACAAGTTCTCCAACACTGTCCTATATTCGATTAAAATATCTTCTTAATTATGATTACTTTATTGAATCCCGCCCTTTCTACCATAAATTCAACTCGCCCCCTCATCACATCATAAATCCAAAGAGAACTTATGGCTGTTACATCAGACTTAGTCATTTTATGGCAGTTAATAACATAGTCCTCCCACCTACAGAAACATCTTTTACCTATCACTCTCCTCCTTGGATCACTCCAAGTCCAGATATAAATTTTGACCTACTATGTCAAAATAAACATATAGCCCCCCATTCCCAAATTCGATCTCATCTAAACCACCTATTATTCACTACCTACTCTTCTTCTCTGCAGATATACACAGATGGATCCAAATCTCCCCAAGGCGTAGGTTCAGCATACTATATAACTGATAATAAATCTATCTCTATAAAACTAAACCCCTCATCTTCCATCCTATCTGTAGAACTTTTAGCCATTTACAAGAGTCTAGACTCTCCACAAAAAAAATCCTTATTATCACGGACTCACTAAGCTCTCTAAAAGACTAGTAATAAAAATACTGACCTTTTATCCATTAGTTTTCAAGACAACAAAAGAATTTCCTTTTTATGGATACCTAGCCACGTAGGCATAAAAGGAAACGATCAAGCCGACAAATTGGCAAAATCAGCCATTACTAACGGCTTTCCTTTCACCACCCTTATACATAAAAATAAATTTAAATTGTATTCCTCTGACATATTAAATAAATTAATACAAACAGAATGGGACATGTTTGTAGGTTCAAATAAACTTCATGAGCTCAAACCCTCATTTTTTCCCTCCTTTCCATTCCGAAAACTTAAATTGAAAAGAAAACATAATATGGAAAAGGCTAACTATAGGCCATACAAATCTCACTCACTCCTTTCTACTAGAAAATACATCATCTTCTTTTGTAAATTATATAAAGATCAAAGAAAAAAAATCACCTTACAGAAAATGTTCAAGGAAACATGAAATTTAACATCAAAAATGCTATACACATTTTAAACTTTATTAAAGACACCCAATTATTCTCTAAAATTTAAGATTCATCTTCCTAAAATGAACTGTACGTAATGAAACGTTTGTTGGAGCAATAAATGGTCAAAGATGCCGATGCGCTCTATCCCTTTACCAATTCATTCCTATGTAGCACTTTGGATTTTTACCAAAATATTACCAGGTCATTCCTATATGACCCATTATTTTTTATTAAAATTTGAACCCAATGTGATAAGTAGTTTTTAAGTTATACCGCGCGTTGACAGGCAGATCGACATGACGGCATTGATAAAACATTTTGGCATCTAGGGACCCTAAAACATGAAGAATTAGTAACACAATCTTACTAGGTAATTCCTGTACAATTTGAAATCAATCTATTAAGCAGTTTTTTCAGGCTGAATTTTTGAATATTTTATTATTCCGCCATCATGGATGCTTACCAAAATATTATCAGTTGATTCGAATATACTACTTAATGTTTATGCAAAATTTGAGATAAATTGGACAAGTAGTTTTTAAATAATATTTTTCTGAATAAGCAACTCCGAATCCTTATTTCTCTTATAATTTTTTTATTTCTTGCATCAACCCAGCTTTCCATAAGGGCCCACAGCAGACCACTCAGTCAGTTGCCGACAAGAATGTTTGCTTTTAAAATGTATTTTAGCTGTTATTGAACCAACTGCTTAAAAGAAATTGACATTAGTTTTATTTTTAAGATATGTTAAGGGCAGACGAAAAAAGGACTAAATTAAGTTTATAGTTTTTATTTTACTTCTGAAAATATATAAGCAAAGTAGCTGAGAAAATTTAAAGTGTACTGTGTTCTCTGCTGCACATCTGTACATAAATTCAGACATTCATTCAGACTTTCCTAAGAATAAAAAAAAACACCTCACCTCGTTAAGAGGACCTCTTAAATAAGAGCCAATGATCCAGGAATTTCACGCATATCGCTCTCTCTCCGACCACCACACCGGTCCGTAGACTTTTTCCCAGTTTCCCGGCGCCCGAAAAAAAATCAATGCTCCCTCCACCCGCCCGCTGCAGGGACGGAGGGGCAAGAGGTGCGGGAGGGGGAGGAGAGCGGTTTTAAGCGATGCAAGGGCGCGAATTTTGCCCGTTTTTTTCACTGCAACGGACGCGCCGCGTCCTCGCTTTTACCTTTGATTCGCAATTTTTATGCATTTTCGATGCTAATAGGGGATTTGCCTACGTCAAAGGAATCTTAATTAAATTTCTCTGTACGATACGTGTTGGTGTAGGCCCCGGACAGACTAGGGCGTTAGTAGATTAATTATTGTATTAATGAACAGTTTCCCAGTGTCCCTTTGTCATAAATGGATCGAGTCTGTGTTGCTGATCGCAAAGAACCAATTTGTATCAAGGGAAAAAGGGCACACATAACATCTCTATCGCTAAACGGGACTCGACTGAAAGGTAACATTGTAGACAAAGTTGAAATGAGCCCAGGATTAGTACTTTGGAAAATGAATTTTGAATGAAAAAAATCAGTAAATTTCCTTTACCCGGAACTTCCCTCGTTATAAAACTTTCCTTTTATAAGGGATACTGAAGCGTGTCCCAAGTTAGTGAAGTACAGGGTATTTTTTTATATGTTGACCCCCCCCTTTAACTTTTTTATTTGACGTTTTGGACAAAAGCGTCTAAAATAGAAGGTTTAACGATTTAAAATACATTTTTAGGAAAACTTGTTTTCACATATACAGGGTGGTTCAAAAAGTCTGGGCGTGGTCCTACTTTCTTATTTCAAATAGGCACCCTATTTTTTTATTTGATTTTTGCGCTTTCCTGAATATGTTATAAATTTTTTATGTAGCATACCCTACAGCTAACTCTGATATCTAAAAAGATATTGACGTCTGAAAATTATCATTTTTTGTTGATGTTCTAAAAATTATTAATAAAAATCTGGCCTGGCCCATTTTGTAATTCACCTTGATTGATTTAATGTCAAGTAGACTTTCAATCAATGTGTTTTGAAAACTTTGGATATTTTATAAGTATAACAAAACTGCATATGCATCGAGAAGGGAATATCACCAACAGTTTCCGATGCGAGCGCTTCCAACGCGAACAACATTTGATAATGTTGAACTTGGATTTCAAAATAGAATATATATAAAAAGAAAAAAACGGACAGTAAAGTGCGGGACACGAAAGAAAACCGGGCGGTCCTTAAAATAAAGGAATTCGTATAGCACCCTTTAAATCGTTCATTGTAGAGGATTATAGTGGGAAGAGGGCAGGCAAATAAAACAAACTTATGATAATGTTGAACGTTTCGTGGTCAATTTCAAAATAGAATGGATCTTTATAAATCATTTTAGTGTATGTAAAAAAAGCTTCATGAGATAACTGCAAAATCTAAGCAAATACGCCCTTTTTACGTTTTAAGTTATTCTTATAAACAATGTTTATAAGAATAACTTAAAACTATTTATAAGAATAACTTAAAACGTAAAAAGGGTGTATTTGCTAAGGTTTTGCAGTTATCTCATGAAGCTTTGTAATTTACATACACTAAAATGATTTATAAAGGCATCCAGACCGCGTGAGGTATTGGCCCTTGAGAAAGTGGTGATTGACCACGAAAAGTTGGGATATAAATTACCATAGTGGTTTTATTTGCCTGCCCTCTTCCTACTATAATCCTCTACACTTAAAATAAAGGTTCATAGTCTTTTATAATTAATAAATATTTTATTTTTAAGTAAAAAAATAATACGTTTAGTACAAATTATTAATACAATTGTTACTACATATACACCAACATCTTCTACATACATATATGCATACAATAAAACAGTGGCGGCTATTCAGGTGAAGTAGGTGAAGTGCTACTTCACCAGTAAAAATAAACAACTGACTATATTTATTATATATCTCTTAAAATTTAAGTTTTTACATTCATTTATTCGCCTAATTGGCAAAAAATAAATTGTACATCTCGAATAAATATTTTACTTGACCGTTGGCGGCATGTCTTTTTAAAACTTTCAATCGAACTTTATTATAACAACTATAACAGTGGCGCAAACCGATTCGACTTTGCTAGAGGTGCTATGTTTAGTTTACGATTTTGCTACTACGTTGCCATGACAACGCATACGCGATGACGTCGAGCGCATGGAAGAATAATGCTAACCAGCACCATACAACGCTCTTGGTGAACTGCTAACGCAGTACACTACACCCACGTGTCGTTCAGTTTGGGGTGGTTGTTTACTTTTATTTTTGCGGATTTCGCTGCAACCGGTTGGTTCCTTTGCAGTTTGCTTGACTGTTTTGTGTTATATTTATTTATGGTGTTGTTACAACTTTATTTGGTGTTGGGTTTATTAATTCACATTATTGATGAATCCGATCACGGATGTGGTTTGCATTTTGTTGGAAACTCCATTTAATCGGTGGAAGGAGCAAGATCAGAGTTTTAATCGTCATCCTAGTTTTTTCCGTACAAATGCTTATGTAGAAGTCAAATATTACAAAAATTGTTTTGCTGGTCTTGTTTACTAGTTTCCAATAAATATTCAGTGTGGAATAAGGAAGGATTTGCAGGTATGTTAAATATATGAAGGTTTTTACATTGTTTGCCAACGACAGTAATTGGAATATACCGCTGCAAGAGCAAGTGAAAAAAATTAATGAAAATAAAAATATTTTAACCAAAGCATATAAAGTATTTTCCCTTATTTTGACAATACCGTCGACAAGTGCTTCAGAGGAAAGAAGTTTTTTCTGCCTCAAACGTGTAAAAACTTATTTAAGAAATACAATATCTCAAGAAAGACTTACTTCTCTAGGCAATATTTTAATTCAAATGGAATTTCTGGAGGAGTTTAGGGCAACTCATCCATTTTAGGAGGATGTTATAAATAAATTTGCTGCTATAAAGGATAGGAGAATTGATTTAGTATAAAAAATTTAGGTAAGTCGTAAAAAAATATTCTATCCCTTTCACATATAAAAAAAATTCTGGAAAAAAAATCATTGCGATTTATTATTATGCACTTCACTTACTTTTTCACCCGGGAGCCGCCACTGCCTGTAGTATATGCGATTTGCAAAATAACGTATTCCCAAAATTAGAACTAAGAGTCAAAGAATTAGCCCTTTAGAATCTTTAAAGTTTTTAAAATTCGATTCAGTAATTTGCGAATAACGCGTTTTCAAATGTTGCCGAAGAAACTAAGTGCTACGTTTTTTTTGACGAGCAGTTTATATCTTGAGCTCCCCATCTCCAGCCTGGTCTGTAACCCCGGTATTCACTAAAAATGTTTAAGAGTTAGGCCAGGTCTAGTTGCCATGGTACCTCTTAGTTCGCCAGTTATGTTTGGCTTATATCACTGTCGTTTTGTAGCTGTGACATTTAGAAAAATTATTTGTTCAGTTGTTAAAAATATCATCTTAAACCTATAACTTTCAAATTAGACCTGGTCTAAATTTAATCCTCTTTAGTGAATACGGTTGAAAATGTTTTTAAAGTCGATCCATTAAGGACACTATCTATGCAATTATTGCAATTTTTACAGTATCACATGATCATGCTCGCTAATACCTCCGTCGAAGATTAAAAAAATAAGTGGATACATATAAAAGGATTTCTAACTATGAACAAACCGAATAAAACGAAAACCACCGATAATGATAGATCGTTCGGTATTTGCAGTAGCAAGAAACCATTACGCCATTCGACTACTTCCCCCAATAAATAAATAAAACAGCAACGGCAACAACAACAACAAAACAAAAGAAAGAAAAAAGAAGAAGAAAAAAAGAAGAACCCCGCGATGCGTGAAGATAGTAGTTTAAGCCAGAGTTGATTGGCTCTCTGGGCC
This sequence comes from Kuschelorhynchus macadamiae, assembly GCA_030620095.1. Classification (NCBI taxonomy): domain Eukaryota; kingdom Metazoa; phylum Arthropoda; class Insecta; order Coleoptera; family Curculionidae; genus Kuschelorhynchus; species Kuschelorhynchus macadamiae. The sequence goes on from JAUTXW010000215.1 coordinate 1,196,674, forward strand.
GGTTCGGGCAATTAACATTGACCTTATTGCTAAGGCCGGACTTTCGCAAAAATATAACGAGGAGAACTCGCAACGAACGACGAATAGTAAAGCTGGTTTGGGACTGGGGGGCTAAGAGGGGTGGCGGGGCGCGGTCCGGGTATATGATCAGTGGTAGGCCTCGAATGTAGAGCTTGTTCCATAGGAAAGTGATGTATATTTAAATAATGCGTAAAGTAAATTTCACGAAAACTGGTTCTGAATGTGTGACTGCAGTAAAACTGCCTGAGTCGAGTCACAGTGTAGGTAATCTAGTAAGGGATACAGATTTGAAGTTTAAAGGTTTTTGTCGATTGTGCGATATCTGAAGCCCATTTTAGACAAAACTTTTCAAATGCTAATGATGCTATAACTTATTTGGACCTCATAATTTATGTTGTTGTTCTGAGTTTCTAATGGAGGTACACGTTTCTCTTCGTAGATGGTTAAGATGGCGTTAAATCCTCTGTTATCTTATTACAACTAAGCCATACATTTTATTTATTTATCTATACAAGTACTCTAAAAAACAATAAATTACAAATCGTAAACACTTAACAGAAACAAAACTATTGGCAAAATTTGCCTTGTATGTCTGGCAGGAACATGCAACATCTTCAACTATCTGATTGTTGTCAATTTGATTTTTCAATTATATAGAAAAAGAAGTAAGGAATGCCTTCTCCTTTGTTCAAGGCTTTTAAATCCAAGTACCAGTAGCAGTCTCGTTTCCTAGCGTATATCCGCAGAGGGAAAATGGTGCTTAAAAGCAGATATTTAGTAAATTTGTTCTGGACCCGCTTTATTTTGTTGAATTGACAAGCATATATAGGAGACCAATATGCTTCTAACCCAACAGTAGAGACATGTTATGGCTTTGGTGTCAGTAGTACACGAAAAGCTTTAAGTATGATGTTATCCAGATGCAAATTAAGGGAAAGATCCCTCTGAAAATCTATGCCCAAGTAATTTACAAAGTCCACATTCTCCAAGTTCTGGCCATCTATATTGTGTAAGTTGTTAACGGTGGCGATAATTATAAAATTACCTTTCACCAACCGGAGATCCTTTTTAAATTCATCTGCAACCCATCATTTCTGAAATTATCTCGTCAATTGGTGTCGATCAGACAAATACGATCATATGCATCTACTGTAACTTCCACTCACTCCGATTTTCGCCAGTTTCTTAAGCAGTAAGGAGTAGCGCACACTATCAAAGGCTTTCGGCAGGTCTGTATAGATAACATCCACCTGGTTACCCACCTCAACAGATGCTGTGAGATAATCCTGAAATAGAGTAAGATTTTTAGTGGTGGAACGATGGTGTTCGATATTTAAATAAATAAATAAATAAAATAATAAATAAATCAATAAATGCTTTATTGTCAAAAAAATTTTACAATTTTGTGGACAAAGCTGTTGTAAAAAAAAATAGTTTACAAACATCAAAATTAGCAAACAAAACAAAACAAAAACACATCATAAATATTATAGAAAAATAATATTTAAATCAAGAATTTAGAATATTAATATAATAGAATCCTAAAAGAAGTACATTAGAAATGTACTTTGTTAGTCGTACTATGTTATAAACATTTTCATAAATATAATGTAAAAAAAATAAAAAAGCAAAGTAAAAAATAAAAAATAAAAAAGTACGAAACAATTAAAAAAATACATATACAAAATTCGGTACAAATGGTTGGTAATGGCAACTATCACACTAGGGGTTCATAAGGATAAATTTATGTGTTGTAAAACTCGTTCACGGTGTAGAAGGCGCTTTCCAGTAAGAATGATTTCAAAGCCTTGCGAAATGAAGTCAGAGATATTATGGATTTGATGTTAAATGGCAGGTGAATATGCATTTTTTTTGCATTGTAGATTACTGATCTTTTAATTAACTCTGAGTGTGGGGTTGGAAGATAGAGATCGTGCTCAGTGTTTCTGAGAGGGTAGTTGTGAGAAGGTCTCTCTAATAGAGCAGGTGCATGCTTACGAATTAAGCAAACCGATTCCAAAATGAATAAGCAAGGAAGGGTTAGTATTTTATATCTTTTAAAGAAATCTCGGCAGTGAGTTCTACTGTTAAGTCTCAGTAGGTAACGAACAGCTCTTTTTTGTAGTATAAAAATTCGATAAAATTGAGTCGCACAACATGTACCCCAGATTGGATTAGCATATCTGAGGTGCGACTCAACAAGAGCAAAATAAACAGTTCTAGAGGTAGAAAAGCTAAGCTCCTCGGAAACAGATCTTAACGCAAAGCAAGCAGAACCCAACTTCCTTGATAAAGCGTCGATATGTGGATCCCATTTTAAAGAATCATCTACAAGAAGCCCTAGAAATTTTACAGAGTTTACGACATCAATAGTGGTGCCATTAAGGTCAAAAGGTTGCAGCGTGTTTTTATAAGACAAGACTTTCGTTTTAGAGATGTTCAAACATAGGAGATTAGAATCGCACCAGGATTTAATGGTGATTAGGTCATTAGATACAATCCTATGTAGGTCCGTGACATCTGGGTGGCTCCACGTAAAGCTGGTATCGTCCGCAAAAAGACATATTTTTCCACTAATGTTTAAATTAGCCATGTCGTTTATGAACAGAAGAAACAAGATAGGGCCTAGTACCGAGCCTTGAGGCACTCCATATTCCATTGGCCTACAAGAAGACATCCTGTTGTCAACTTTCACAACTTGATTTCTGTTGCTAAGATATGACTTAAACCAATCGAGAGGAGCCCCTCTAAATCCATAGTACTGCAGCTTGTTAGTTAATATATTATGATTCACACAATCGAAAGCTTTGGAAAAATCACAGAAAATTGTTGCCGTAGCGTGATGGTTGTTTAGGCTGGAGTAAACTCTATTAAGAAGGGAAAACATGGCATCGCTTGTGCATTTGTTACTTAAAAATCCAAATTGATGTTTTGTAAGTATTTCATATCTAGACAGAAATGATAAAAGCCTTTTTTTAACCAGTCTTTCGATGATCTTAGATAGCGTAGGGAGAAGTGCAATTGGGCGATAGTTCGAAGCTTCTTCTGAAACACCTCCTTTGTGAAGAGGTATGATTATTGCAGTTTTAAGGCAGCTTGGAAAAGTACCATTTTGGAAAGACATATTTATCAAAGCAGTCAGATGCTCTAGAGTGCACTCCGGCAGACTTGAATACATTTTTAAAGTAAGCCCATCAATTCCCGAGGAAGATTTATTTTTGATATCATTAATTGTACTGCGAAGTTCTGATAAAACTACTGGTGAAAAGAAGAAACTGTGCAGGTTTACCCTATGATTAGAGAGAT